>OU452221.1:26441167-27041167 GCA_911728455.2 Marthasterias glacialis | reverse complement strand
AAACAAATCGTCCTTAACATTTGTTTTGATCATGCTTCGTCTGTATCCGATAATAAAAAAAAAACCAGACCCATTTTAGAAGCGTATTCTCAAAACTGTATCCACTTATTAAATTTGATGTTCAAAGTTTGTACAGGGTGGTTGTATCATTGGCCGTTTTGGAAAACCGCGGAGTAGGCTTCCGCTCCAGGTTAATCTCTGTCTGTCTGCTCAAAGTCCCGCACCGAAAGTGCAAGCCTCGATCTCAAGAAAAAAGGTGGCAGGCTTCTGCTGGCCAAATCAGAGAAATTGTACAAGGGCATGCTGGACAAGTTGGTAGTGACAGTGCAATTGTTCTGAAGGGCATGCTGGCCAACTCGATACAAGGGCATGAGGCCAATGGCCTCGGTGGCCTCGGTTAAGATCAAGGTCTGAGAGTGTACTATTTCTAAATAACTGACAGAGCCAAAGGTGAAGCCTAAAGCTGAAGTTGTGCAGGCCTGTACTGCTTCGTTCTTGAAAGGGCACCAAGGCATTTTCTCCATGATAAGGGCACCTCTATGAGGAAGTTGTAAATCTCTTTCGGAGCATTTCAAGGGCACCAAGGCAATGACCGGGGGCAATGGAGCGATTGCCTCCGTTGCCTCTGTGAAGAGTCAGGCATGCCGGGGTTTCGAAGAAGGGCTGTCTGTGTTGTGTTAAAATTATCATTATTATTATTATTGTTATTAATCGGCTTTTATATAGCGCTTCTCCCAAGGATCGAGACGCTTTACAAGTAATTTAAGAATCAAAAAAAAAAAAAAAAAGGATAAAACAAAAACAAATGTATTAATACAGTTAAGAAAATACAAAGACATTTTTATAACTATTAAGTGATTTACACATGATGCAAAATTTAAAAAATATCGCCACATACGTATAGACCCCCTGGTCACACGTGCACGACTGCGCTACGCCCACCACCCCGGAAGCCAATGGGTAAGCGCGCCAAATGCCGAAAGTGGAAACTAGAGGATTAGAATGAATGCGTTCTTTCAAAAAAACAACTGTGTATATACATGTAAGTGTATGAGAGTGCAGCAAAGTGAACACCTTTAGTCATCAAGATTCTACCCAGGATTTTATTCAAAATAACTAAACTGAGGGGCATTCTGGACCCACATTTTTTGGCAAGTGTGGCAGAAGCACGCTGAATTGAAACCAGGTCTCAGAATGTTTTGTTTTTTACTTATAGCTGTTTGTGACGATTTTGTGAAATAATTTTTGTGAATGTAATCTTCAAGAAAAAATATTTAAAAAAGACTAAAATAATAAATCAAGGAATGTTAGTTTGTGTATCGGCCCACAATTTGCGCATATCGGCCCAGATACGCTAGCTTGTACATGGGGCAGATTGAACCCGTAGCTCTGTGCACACTGAATGCTTTAATACTGAGTAGCACATGAAGATTCTTGAGAGCAATTGATACAAATTGGGTAGCATTTTGCTATGGGATACAAATGACTTTGTTCCACTGTGTGTAGTTTACACACCTTGTACAGTTATTGCACCGTAATAGTGTTTGACCTCAACATTAAAATGCCAGTAACCTTGGCCCACTTGGCGTTGGTTTCTGAAATAACACAGTTACAGATAAACATCTATTGGCATCTAATTTTACACATAAAAAGATTGTACTGTGACAAGTGTGATGCAGACATTTAGAAGTGTACATCTACGAGCTGTAATGTCATGTACATGTAGGTTTATCCAGTGGTGAAAATTTGTTCGCCATAGTACATGTCACATGTTGGCCAAGTAGAAAATTGGTACATGTGTAGTATTTGCATTGGATTGGCTGGCCGGACTGTGCACAGAGATTATTTTACTATGTACATTTCCCACACATGCATAATGCCGAGTTACCTGCATACAAGGAGAGCTGTCCCGTCTGGTAATGGATTTTTGTAACTGTCAGATTAAAGTTGGCATTGACGGCATTAGCAGGATGGCAGACGGCGGCGGCGGCGACCAGCTTCTTTTGCGTCTGTACCAAAGAATTTGGGTCTGGGCAATTTTACAGTGTGGGTGGTGCACGTTGAATGTGGAACTTTTCAAAATGTGCTCAGGGTGTACATTTGTACATATGTACATGGATGTATTGGACTTCATATTTCATGTTATAAATGTGAAAAGTGAAACTGAAAGTGCTCACTGAAAGTGTTGATGGGTAATTTAAGACTTTAAAATGTTCCTTTCTTAAATTCCTGTCTTGAAAGATTACTCCATACTTTCCCTGTTGTCATCTCCATGAATTGATGAATGTATTATGAAGTCATATTTACTTTGTTTTTGAATGATCAACACAAGACCTATTAGTTTTCGGCACGTTCTGAAATGCAATGCATGAATTGTACAACAATAAATGAAAAACGATTGAGATTCCCTTTGTTTTGTAAACTTTTTAATATACAATACATGTACATGTATACAAATGTACATGACATTTGCTTTATACTGTCTCTGTTGTGCAGACTTTTATACCTTGGATGTGTACCTTAATAATTGCAAACGGCTATTCTAAATGGCAGACCCATTTTGAACTTGTAACAAACGTAAATCCCAGCATTTCTCTCACTTCTCACTCGTCATCAGATATGATGCAGCAGCACCAACAGCTGATGGTGTCACCGGCCAAGCGAGGGCGTAAACCCAAGGAGGGCAAACAGAAGAGGAAGAGACGACCCAAGCCCACAGACCACATCAAGAAGCCCAAGACTGGATACTTCTACTACCTGGAGGCGTTCAGGAAGAACTTTGGCAAGAACGGGGAGCAGATTCCCAGGGTAAGATGGAGGAACATCTTAGGAGGCTTTTTCTTTTTTGAAAAAAGAAGAAATTAGCTGATTGCAAACCAAATTGACCTGTGGTATTAGTACAAAAATTTACACGGCGGTACAAGGTACGCCACTGTGGGATTTGCACCACCAGAAATACGAAAAAATTTAAACAAAACAAAAGTTAGTACAGTTGTGTGTGCTGTTGTGTGTCAGAACAATGGCAGTGGTTTGTTTACTTTTCGAACGGGATTTTTAATGTGTCGGACTTTTGTCTGACTTTCAGTGGCGTTGTCAAGGCTGTGATTGGTCAATACATTAGTAGGCGGGGCTTAGTGGTATATTGTGGTTGACTAGCTGGAGGTTACACGATTTGACAATCTGAGTATTGTGAAAAACAATTTTTACGATTGGGAACCAAACCCCTTCACCGTGTGCCTGAAGGGTTGATATTCTGAGCCATTTTTAATCGTACAATTATCCATCGGATTAAAAAGGGGCTCCGAGGTCACATTCAGTTTTGTGATACACCCATTTTTCAATGGGTTAAGAGTCCATGAAAGTGGGAGAAAAAATGACAAGTCTCTAACCCCACGTTAAAATGGTGTAAAATGCCATTGTATTTGCTACTTTTTCAGAGCGAAATTTGAAACATGATGTCGTTTAATATATCAACAACAGATGGGTCTGTACGTTCCGAAGAGGAATGTTTGTGTCAGTCAAAAGGTCAAATTCAGTGGCGTGTCGTGGCCGAGCCAGTAGGATCACTGGACTCAAGTTCTGGTGTTTCTGATCAGCAGAGTGTGGGTTCGAGTCCCGGTTGTGACACTCGTGTCCTTAAGAAAGACACTTGACCTTTATATGCTGCGTCCTTTGGATGGCTAGCAGAAGTTTTAATATTACTTTATCTTGTTTGTAGACCCCCTTAGTGTTGAGGATAACTGCATCCATTTGAGTTAAGATTTTGTATTTGTATTATTTTTCTTCTCAAAATTATACTTTACATTGTCCTCTCAGGGCAATTCATGTATCATTCTGAAGCGAATGACATAACCTTTTTAATGAAATAGATGACGTGATCATGACGTCATCAGGTGTCAACTTTCATCATATCAAAGGATATTGTTTAAAAAAAGTATCTTTTGACCAGCATAATTTCAATTTATAGCTTATAGCTTTTAAATAATTTCTTTTTGTTTAAGCTCATCACAAATGTCACGTATGCTCAGACATGGAGAAAATTTTACCCTGCTTCCTGTCAAAACCGGAAGTTAAAGTGAAAAAATATTGTTGGAGGTCTGCAGCCAATGATTTGAATTCGGATATGATTTGTGTATATTAAATTATTAATAAGATGTACTCTTTCAAAATGTAGGTTTGATGATGTCACCACATATGAGACTTCCCTATAGCGACACTCTTTGATAAGATTCAATTTTATTTTGAACACTGTTTATCACATTTGAATAAATTATACATTAAAGTGTAGCTTGTAACTAGACTTAGTCAACACAACCAGTACCGTCATCATCACGACATCGGTGACTGAAATACACAATTATTAGTTTGATATGTACGACAGTTCATATCTTCTGAAGTGCACAAGATCAATTTATCTTCTATGTGTCATTTTGAAGTAAATAACCAATGTGACATGTTTGTTTTTGTCATGAACCTGATTGACCTTTTCTTCTTGTTCAAACAGGAAATTCAAATGGTACATATTTAATAAGAGTTATGTAACGGTGTGCGACCGAATTCATAATATATTTTAACAACAGATTTATTTTCTGACATGAAATCTTGATGTTATTTGTTTTTCAACCGACACGAACCCCCCCCCCCCTCCTTGTTTGTTTTGCTACAAGCACAGCTTTAGTTATTATAATTTTTGTTTGTTTATATTATTAATGTCGTTTCGATTAAATATCATCAAAATTCAGGAATAAACTGAAAAATTCTCATACAAAATTGTACCGATCCATATTTGAAACGTAACATCATTGGATGTTTTGGAATGTTGGCAAAATTTGCACTGGAAGGGTACAAGGACATTTTACACCACCAGGGTAGAGACTTGAAATTTTTTCTCCTACTTTGGTAAAGACTGTATCTAGCAGGAAAAGGAGGGCATCACAAAAACTGAACTTGACGTTGGAGCATTTCCTAAACCCGTCAGAGACCATAATATGATCCGTAGAATTATTACGCTATGACTAGGCATGGCTAATAGTGTTGATTGTACTCAAATTTTTGTCGGGGAATATGTCTGAAAAATAATGCGAAATACAGAAATTTGGTTTTGTGTTCGAAAAGTAGATAGGATGTTCACACGGGAAACATTGGATATTATCAACTCATGACTTTTTCCTTGAACTTTTTGGTTGATTGGAAGTAGGTCAAATCTTGTGACCCTTTGTGGTCGCTATGGGCATTTTGGTTCAAGCTTTGGTCGCGAGCGAGGTTAGTAATAGCTGTTTCTAAAAAAGATCAATATTTCAATTAGTCTCTGACAGTGGACAGAAAACTTGTCAAGCCAACAGCAACAAAATCAGAAGCATAGTGGAAGAAAACTACAACGTTATTCTAGCATCATCCTCAGACTCTTCCAGTTTTGTTACTATACGATGTGTTATTAGTGTTTTTTTTTAATCCCCCAGGCCAGTGAAATAACAAAGGCATGTGGAGCCAAATGGACCTCTATGAATGAAGCCGAGAGAAAACCATATGCTGAGCTGGCGTTAACTGACAGAGAGAGGTATCTTGCCCAGGTGAGTATTAAGCCTGGGCGACTAGTGCGACCAGTCGAGTCATTGCAATGACTAGGCTTGACTGCCGCGTTGCAACTACTCGAGTAGCTGTACCGCCACGACTACTTGAAATGAACTGATTTGTCATTCGCGACTGTAGTTCACAGCATAATAAACAATGCTCCAACACGACACACTCACAAGTTGTACAACACACTCACAAGTTGTTCACCACACATGCTGTTACACACTGTACAATGCACAATACATTGGGAGACTTTTGAGGACACTAGGTGGCAGCAGACTTAACCAGCTAAATCCATTGATCTCGGAAATGTGCACATGCTCCAGAGCAACGCAAACAATGAAAATTGACCTGATAAGTCTGCTGCCAACTAGCACTCCAAAGCCTCCAATTTGCTACACAGTCAATGGAACAAAGCTACGCAGTGTATATATAAAATACACACAGCGACCTTTTACACAGACTCATGCATATTCAACAGGTAGTATTAGGTGTTGCTGGTGATTGGTCCGGACTTGTTCATGAGTAGGACACTACATATGCAGATTTTTTCTACCCGGCTGGTAAATGTGTACCAAGCCATGCAAGCCGAAGCTTTCTTATGAATATGGATACTTATCAACAGCCAATCACAGGGAGGTTCTAGTGGGGACTGTTACCTATCCACACAGTGGTTATGGTTCATACAAAATCTATAGCACGACGTTTGAAAGCCTTCAGCTTGTGAGACATTCAGAGACACTAGGTGGCAGCAGACATACTAAGTCGGAAATATTGTTGTTTGAAACGTTTGCATGCTTAGTAAAATGGAAGGTCACCAGATGTCTGCTGCTACCTTGCCTATTGCAGAAAGTATCATGTCTTGTATTGCATCCCCCCCAAAAGGACAAAAAACAGTCGTATGGTCTTCTTCAAGGTCGTTGGAAGCCAGTCGTGAACAAAAACGATGGAAATTGCTTTGGAAATTTAAAGAACAGTGTTAGGAAACAAAGGAGTTCGTACAACTGTGTTTTTGAGTTTGTAGCAATATAAATTGATGCCTACATAAGTTGAAGGAAGTAAGAAGCATTTCCAGCATGGGTTGGATTGCTGGGGGTGGGGGGAAGCCCCATCTCAACATTGGAAACTGACTGTAAGTGCTTCCATTCTTTGCACAAATCAAGATATTTGTAATAAAACCAACCTGTGTAAATGTCAGCTCGTTTCGTTGTTTCATTTGGGAGAAAACAGTAAAAATACATTCAGCATTTTTGTACGCATTCCTCTATAGGCAGAGTTTTCATCTCACTGGGACGAAAACTAATTTTGGATCTGATTTCATTTCTTTTCCCAAAACGATAACACTTCAGGCAGAAATATTTCAAGGAAAGTTTTCTGCCATTATTATCTTTATACCACGTAAGGTACATGTAAATCTATGTTTTTCTTCTTACCAATGTTGAGCTGGGGCTTTAAAGCACCATTTTCATAGCTGCTACAATGTCTTGTCATTCTTTAAATATTGTCAGGCGTACATAGATTAGTAACAAAATTCTATGTCTTAAATCCGCAGAGAGAAATGTTCACAAAGAAGCGTGACCCCGACAAGCCCAAGAAACCTGCCACGGCATATTTCCTCTTCCTGGAAGACTTCCGGAAGAAGATGAAGGGTATCCCGCTGGAACCAGGCAAGCGTCTGACTGTCATCTGCGGAGAGGAGTGGAACAAGCTGACTGATCAGCAGAAGAAGCCCTACCAGGACCAGGTCGCCATCAAGTATCAACTCTACGAGGAAGCCATGAGAGAGTGGAGGCTCAAGGTGAGGGGTGGTGGTCTCTGAAGGGGTAGAAATATGCACCTGATGGACTGGGGCTAATTTTAGCCCCAGGGTATGTATGAAAAGGATGGGCCCAGGGGCTGTCTTCCAGGGCCCAGGGGCTATCTTCCAGGGCCCAGGGGCTATCTTCTAGGGCCCAGGGGCTATCTTCCTGGGCCCAGGGGCTATCTTCCAGGGCCCAGGGGCTATCTTCCAGGGCCCAGAGGCTATCTTCCAGGGCCCAGGGGCTATCTTCCAGTGCCCAGGGGCTATCATTTGGCTTGGCTCTCTTCTTGTCTGAGTTTTAAGGGAGGCTGAATATATGACATATGAGGCTTAAAGTGTTGGATGGTGGTCACTGTCTCATGTGGCTTAGCTGTCTTCTTGTCTTGGGAGACTGAAGGGTGATAGATCAGGCTTATGGTGAGGGGTGGTGGTCACTTTCTCATTGGGCTTTATTAGCTGTTTCGTTGAACTTATCAGGAAAGGGTTGGCAATTCTGCGACAAAATATAAAGTTTTATCTAATTTTTTCAAGGAGAACCAAGGCGATTATGTCAAAAGCAGGGGCACCCACAGCTATTGTAGTGGGTGCCATTGGCTCAATCAAATCCAGTCGGGGAAGACAGACAAACAGGTCTGGAAAAGGTTGAGGGTCACTGTCATTGGTCTTGGCTGTGTGGAACATAAGAATGAAGCTAATCTGATTTGGTTAGATTAACTTAAATTGAGTAGGCTTTTTCACAGTTTCTTTGATGGTGACTGAGTTTTTCTGTAATTCTTTTCAAAGCAGAAAGGTATTCCTGAACCGCACAAGTCGCCAGCACAACCTGCACAGCCGAGCATGAGTCATATGCAGGCAGCCACCATGCAGCAGCAACATCAGCAGCAGCAGCAGCACCAGCAACAACAGCAGCAGCACCGGCAGCACCTCAGCCAGGTTGGCCTGGGCATGAGCAGCAGCTACAACGGCAGCACGCAGGCGGCTGCTGTCCACCAGCAGATGCAGATGCAGAGAATGCACATGCAGCAGCAGCAGCAGCAGCAGCAGCAGCACCACCACCACCAAGCGCCGCAGGCCGATGACGAGGACGACGACGAATACGACGATGAGGATGACGACGATCTGGAATATGGGGACGATGAGTAAGGCCATACTCAAAACACACTGCCCCCTCCTCCCCCCTCCCCTAAACTTGTGTCAATACAGACTGTTCCGTAGTGCTTCAGTGATAATAGGTGCTGGTCATTTGTGTCCCATAGAGGCCGGGACCAATCCACAGACTAGCAAAGCAAGAAAGCTACAAGCTTGAGGTTGTAAATGGCGAAGTATCAACTAGGAGCTTATTCAAAATCTGTGTTTTTTTTTTTTTTTTTTTACAAATTCAGCTGTGCATCTCGTTTTGTCATACTTGTTTTTAAACAGTGCAGACAGATTCAATCTCATTGCAAATTTGTTTTTGTTTGTCAAGAGATATAAAAAAAATATCTTCGAAAATAGTCAGTCAATCACTTGAAAAAAACAAAGAGCTGTGTTGTATTCGGCTATATTAACTTATTGAAATCAAATAAATTTTTATTTTTTTTCTTTCCCCCCAATCGGTTCGAGACGAGTTTGTTGCACTGATGAGCTGATGACTCTCTTTACAGCTGGACCCTAAGAAACACATAAGGAGGTTTGGACAGATTAAAAAAAAAAAAAGGAAGGTCTGCTTTGCTTGAGACAGTTCGCCGTCACAGGATACTAAAGCGATCAACCATGGCCCTACGCCATGGGGTACAAATGGCTGTGCCGATGTTGTCATTGTACATTGTGGGTATTGTTTATTTTTAGACGAGTCAAAAAGCTAAAGCCATATTTGAGCGTGCACATCGTAGTGGTGTCATCGTCGTTTTTGTTTGTTTTATTCCTTTCACTTGCCGTAGGCTGTTTTTAGTTTTTTTTTTTTTTTTTTAAAGTGTGCTGTCGGAGGTTCTACCAATGCTACCCTTGCCTTGATCCGAATTGATTAGTTACAAAATTAATTGGTACAGAAATTGATTACTGATCGATATTGGCAAGTATTTTGTTTGTCAGGTTTTCCTCTGAACTTCTAATGACTCAAAATTAATACCGTGTCACAAAACTAAAGCCAATAACTTTATGGAAAGGATTTGTAAACTGAAATGTTGTGGATACGAAATGTCAGTATTTTTTATTTATTTATTTTTTTTTTTGTAACTTCAGTTTGGTGTTAGTACATTTAAAAAAAAAAACAGTACGGTGTGTGCTTCTACACATGAGGCGACTGGACACAAAGTCATTTCAAAGCGGAATATTTTAAACGTTCGTCTGCAGTCAAACTGTTTTGTGAACTGGTGCAGAGTTATTCACATGGGACAACACAGTCACAGTGGCTGCATTTTGTGTCGGTTCTCGGTTTGCTACAAGCCTAGGTTGGAGTAGGTCCTAAAAGCTGTCTGGCCTGTGCCCCTCTCCAGATTCTGACCCCCCTAAATACCCAAATCGTACTCGAATGTGAACAAACCACTATATAAACCATCTGACACTCAGTGGAGTTAAACTTTAAACAAAGCAATAAATCACAAGAGGAAAGTTGTGGTGCTGATGTTGTAACACTTGTATTTAAAAAAAACAAATAAATAACGACCATGCCTTTGTATCGTGGATTACTAAAGCAGCACACAGACTTGGACGGCTTACATGTTTGTTCACACGCCTTGTTTATCAACAACCGTTCAGCATTTTTTCTTAAACATTCTTAATTTGTACCAAAGGTGTATGTAGGCATTGAGCTTTATTTCAGAGGCATTCTGTTTGGAAGTAGGCATTGATTGAGACGGAAATCTTGTGTCTGGCTTTTTAACTAATTGGTATTGTTTGACGGACAGAACGCGGTAAAAAAAAAACCAAAATAAACTCTTGACATTCAAGATCATTATCAGGTATGCCTGATTTGAAAATGGGACTGATCCATGTCATGCAATAGGCAGTTTACAACTTTGGCAGATATCACTTATAACAAGACCCCCAAAAAATACAAAAAATAACTGGTACTATTTTGTGAATACCAGTTTACTGTGAGCCCTTGCTTTTCCAGAAGAGCATGATGGGAAGTTTACTTTTTAAGGAGTAATTCAGTGTTGTGAAAGAAACCATAAATCTTATGGATCTTGCCCAACATTGCATATTTTGTCAGCGTGTCAAATTTGAGACAAAGTGGTTTAGCTGAAATGTTGCAAACTGACTATTACATTGGGGCCTACGATGAAGTAGCGAACGCAGCTAAATGTAAACAGTGGATCCATTTTGTGTATACAAGTCAAGTGCCAACATGGTGATCAAAATGTAAAAAAAAAAAAAAAAATAACAAAAACAAAAATAACAAAAAAAATTAAATTAAAATCTTTAGTGCTTGAGACATAAAGCTGATAGTAGAAGTAGATATTATGAAGAGAGAGACAGAGGGAGTTAAGAAGAATAAGAAAAAAAAGGCAGAAAAATCGGTTCTTTGTTAAAAAAAAAACCTGTAAGCAAGCATTGTATTTTTAGATTTGTAACTGTGCGTTTAATTGTCTTTGTGTTCCTCATGTAAAACAGTGTGTTTTAACGCTGTGAATGATTCCCCAAGGGGTCGACAAATCACTATTGAGATCTGACACCCACCGAGCTTCAACCTCAATCTCAGAATGAAAAGATTAGATAATGTGTACAAAATGAAATACAGAGGGGGGTTTAACATGACTTGTGCGTGGAAATCTGGTGTGAACAAAGGTGACTGGTGCGAGAGGCGGGCGTTTGGACCGTGGCGTTTTCTTAATTTCTGTGACGATGCCCACCAAACGGAATGTCAAGCATTTAAAAGAGCCGCGGAGACATTTTTGTTTGATTGGTTGAGCACCGATACAGCGATTGGAAGGTATCGGGTTCGAAAGCTCCTTTTGGCAAAGTTGTCTTTTTTTCACAGACAGACATGTTCACTTCAGGAATTGAACTGAGTTTTTTTCATCACAAAGTATTGGGGGAAAGACCTCTTTTTAATAGCAGAGAATCTTGCCAAAAGGGAGGTGCAATATTGGTAGATTTCAATTTATTTTAACGCTGGGTTGATGTGAACATTTTGCTGTGAAAATCTTGCTTTGGAATAATTTTGTTCGAAGACAATTCAGCTCAAAGAAATAAACTCATCTCAAATAAACCCCAAAAAGTGCAGGTATTTTTAGTTCTTAAAAAAAATCCAAAAACAAACAAACAAACAAATAAATAAGAAAACACAATGTTTTTTCCTTGTAATCTCAAAAACTTCAAATGAATTAGGTGAGTTGATAGTACATCCACAAATTTCTAGTGATCTTAAAAAGTTATCACTAATGTTGTACCTACCCTAAGAAATTGTCACCAATGTTGTACCTACCCTTTTCACAAACACAAAAGCAATTTCAGAAAGAAAAAAAAAGATCTCTCCGAGAAATATCTGGGTCACATTTCTTTTCTTTTCCACATTCGGTTTTCCTTTTTTTTCCAGAGGTGTGTATTATAAAAAAATTGTATGATTATTCTTTCAGGGTGTGGACGTAACTATTAAAAACAAGACAACTGCTTTGGGCTTCCAGTTTAACAACTTGGCGGGAATAGTATGTCGTTAAATAATGAAGCCCTGGGAATTTTTGGTCTCTCGATTTGTCAACCTAGGGAACAGACCTGTTGTTTTATTTTTAAATGGATAGGTGTAACTAGATGACGCACAAAATTGATTGACGCTGACACAATGGGCAGAAACTATGTGCGTAGGGTGTGATTTCATGTATAAAAAAAAAGAGTGTTTTAAACGATTAGTGGAAGTGCGCCGTGACAAAAACCATGTCGAGATGAGATTATTGTAGATATCCATGACGTTTGTGACTTTCTTAGGATCTTTTTGAGGAAGTATAAATTCTTGTGATCCCTGTTCCCACCCCCTCCCCCTACCCTAGTGTCTTGAAAACGGTGTGAACTTGACCATTGTTGCGACGAGGCCAGTTTGAAATCATGTTTTAAGCAAAGAAACAAAAAGTGAAATTTTGTATGTGTTGAACCAAATGACTCGGAAGTGTTTATTGTCAGATTTGAAAAAGTAAAGAAGAAAACAAAAATGTTATACATAACTGATGAAAAGAAAAACCATATTTTATTCCCTGTTTTATTGTGTAAAAACAGTATTAAATTATCTTGAATTGTTTTTCCTACAACAAGTGCCCAATGTATGGAGTCAGTATGTATACATTGGAAGCAATTATGTAAATGTCAAATTTTTGGTGACATTTTTTCGTATTCAGGGATTGGCATGTGTTTAAATTTTTATAAATGCCAGCCACTTCTTCAAGCTAACGTCCTGAAAGAGGCGTTAACCTGCCCTTTTTCAGTAATTAATATTTAATGTACCTTATCCCTGTCGTTTTTTGAGGGTTGTTGTACAAAATGAAAGCGACAAAATCAATCTACCGGGTTAGATCACTGCCAAAAAAAACAAACACCAGAACACACACAGACAAAAGAAAACCTTCCCAGTAAAAAAAAAACAACAAATACCCCCCCCCCTCCACCCCCAGTTAATTTTCTAAATAAGTATCAAATAGTTTGGACTATTTTAAGAAGATTTCTGATAGAAAAATTATAAAAGGACCATTCTCAAATTAAGTATTAGGTGTTAGGTATTTATGCTGCGTAGAGTTTAGATCTTGTTATTCAATAAATGTATATTTAAATCGTTTTGTTTTTTAGAGTAATTAATACTTCATTAATTAATGAATTAAATAAAATCCTATTCTTCGAAGCATATTACAATATCTGGAAAGATTCAGACTCACATCTGGTCTAAATTAAGGAACCTAAATGATAATTATGTTCAAAATGGTTTGAAGGCTACATGAAAAGCATTGCTAATTGAACACATCGTCTTCCTTTACTGTCTAAATTATAACGGATCGATTTGACATTGAGTTGTCATCAAGGGAGACTAAAAATAACTGTATTTAAACCCTGTAATTTATTTCCCCAAAATGGTCGCATATCTGTGACAGAACTTTAATAATAGACCATTATCATGCTGTCACCATCTTGGTTGTGTTCCTTGTATCCAACCACAGTAATGAATGCTAATATTCATTGCATGAAAAGGAACCAGACTATTTTTCTCCTTCCAGCCTCGGTTTGGTTACAGCAATTTGAATGGGAGAAAATCAAGATGGCCGCACCATGATAAAGGTCTAACTTCATTTACACAACTATTCGGTAAAAAGGTCAACCGACTCTATGAATTGAGTGGTACACCATGTCATAATGCACTACGCAGCAATCCAAATGGTGGCACATTTTATAATTGAGATTTAAATTTGCCGGACTTTTGTCAGACCTTTTGATATCACAATTGCAGTTGTGATTAGCCCTCTTAAAACCAGTATTTACAAATCTGCAACACCACCCCCCCCCAAACTTCTTGGCTATTTTGCAACGAGTTTTGAAGTCAAACTAATATGTGATATTCTGTTTGGGCTGTTGTTTTTTTAAACAAAGTAATTGAGGTCATTTTGCTAAGCGCAGAAAAATCTTGCTGAACAGGAACATATTACCAGCTAAAATATCATGCAATGTATTCTGTTTGTAACTGGTGCACTGGTCATTTTTCGCTTAGCAGATACAAATTTCCTGAGCAACTTTTGATCCTGGTCAGGCAGAGGTAACAAAGGACACACTTCTTTTGTGTTCCAGGAAGGGCATTACCAAAAAAAAAACAAAAAAAACTCTGGTGTGAAAACAGAGGGTGTATGCAACTCTAAAATTACAATGTCATGCAAAGTTACAACTCTTTTCAAACCACACAACCAACTCTGAGAATCGAGTGTACAGAATTTGGTGTCTGAACCACTCGTTTCAAAGCAATTGAAATTATCAGCCATTTGCAAGTTAAAGTTGAACAATGTCTGGTACCATGACTTGCTTAGTCACAAGAGAAGGGTCAACGTTTAATTCCTCAGACTAAAGATAGTTTTGCAAGGTCACATGGTTTGGGCCAAGCATTTGCGTAGTTAGGGAGAAATGCAGAATTAAACACGCGGTTACTCGAGGTAACTGGAGGTTGAACCCTGGATAACCCCGGAGAACCTCAAAAAAACCTTGAGGCTAACCTTGGGTTCCTGCCTGTTTAATTTCGCATTCTTCCCTTACTAAGAGGTGGTGAACACCGGTACACAATTTCTATTGAATATGCATAGCATAAGAGTACCAGGCATTGTTGATATATAGAAGTTGCTATGCAGAGCTTGCACCAAACCAGATACATTCCGGGAGGAATGAGGCAGTCGTATCAGAGCCCAGGCTGTGGCCGAGATACATTCATTGATACCCAACATTATTCAAATTTGACATGTAAATGGTTGTCAGTAAAGCCTATAATACTGGGTCTTGGAAAGATTCTTACTATTTATTGATCTTGCTTTTAGAAAATTGAATGCAAATATCCGTTTGAGAAACAAGGAATCATTCTTACTATCAGCCTTTGAATTTAAATTATAATGCTAATGTTTTGAGGTCGTAATACATCCTAAATAACATTTTAAATAATAACCCCTTGTAAATCTTGGATTTTCAAGTAACTAAATTTCGTGCACTAGGCCAAAGTATTGTTGACTAAAAAAAAAAAAGATCACCTTTTGATACCCTCGATTTTGTATGTATCTTAGCTGGGGTGATTTTATAAATTAATTTTAAGACCATCCTTGCCATTTTTGTTGATAAAAAAGACTATCAAAGATTCCATGTTTTGACTCGGACCATTTATAAACAAAGTATTGTATTTTTCCTGATCTTTTTAGCCTATTTTGTTGTTATCACTGTACATTATTGCAAATCTTGTTGCTTAAATTCAAAATATTTTTATTTTGTAGACTTTGTGAGTACTGTCGGTTAGTGTTCTAAAGCAACTCAAAAAAAAAAAAATAATAAAATGAAAAAACCAAACCTTTTTGAAGATATGACTGTGTTATAACTATTTGTGCAACTCCGATAGGGAGTACAATAAATACGCAAGAAATTGGTCCCCCAAACTATTGGTGGTGGTTTTTCTTCTTTTGTTCATCTTCTTGAAATTAATTTCAAACAATTAAATTGAGACAGGTCAGGCGGACAGCTCTCTCTGTTTTTGAAAGGTTCAAGCGTCACTGATGAGATAGCATCGATTGCAATCGAGGCCAAGATTTGGTAAAAACTGTTGTTAAAAGGCATATAGAATGCGATAGGTGAAAATGGAATTGATTGGTAAAGCAAATTTCTGGTATAGCCTGTTTGCTGTGCTAATTTGAGCACTGTTCATTATTGTTTATCAACAATGGGACAAAGATGAAAGCATTGCTGCTAAATTTAGTTGGAAGGAATTGCAGTATGGGTATTCCCCTGGCACTAACTAGCGCAACTAAATGAAATAAATAAATAAATTAAACAAGTTAATAAATAAATCAATAATGATAATTTTTTTGTTTGCATCTAACTAAAATTCCGGATTGTTCGGCCTCTAAAGCAGGTGTGTTCAACCAAAGTTGAAACATGATCATGTTTGCTTTGCATTATCAATGCAGGCTAAAAGTACAACTTTGTCATAATTTTCCTTTTTTTCAGGGAGGGGGGGGGGAGGGATGTGATAAGTTGAATGCCTGTGAGTTATATAACACATAGTTTGCTGAATGGAAGAGTTAGTGGTATAAAGTTGGTGGCTTTTAATGGACATGATGGGGCTTCTCAACATCAAGCCCGCGTCTCTGATGGGATGGTAGGTCCGTGTAAGGCGCATAAAACACCCAGGACACTTGACGTGAAAGAGAAGGGGCTTGCCTTGGGCGTTTCTGGATCAGCTGCATGAGAATGTTTGGAGGATACTTTATGTGAGGCGCATTTGAACATACTGAAATGGAATTTGCTCAACATAAATTAAGAAAGAATTTGTATTTAGATAGATGTTAATATTTGCGTCGGGGGAATGGATATAAATTTCAATTTGCCTTACACCGATGTGTGATAAGCACTGTATAGTCACATGTGCTTCTCACACATCGGTGTAAGGCAAATTGAAATTTATAATTTGTATTAAGTTGTAATCACCATCACTATACAAAAAATTAACAAAAGAAGAGTTTGTAAAACTGTTTTTAGGCAAGATGCAGCATGTATCTTTATTAAATATAAAAACAGTACAATGGGTATATATGGCATGTAGAATACAAAAATTCAATTGGTTGTCCTTCAGTAATGTTTCTTACATGATAAGGTTTGTTTCACACACATGAAACAGGGTTGTTATTAATAAAATATCCAACATTTGGTGGGTTTTTTATGAGAAACTTAACACACAATGACAATAGACCATTAAGCCCAGCCCCCTTAGGTGTTGACCAATCACAGCCTTGGCTATACCACCGAAAGTTCCGACAAAAGTCCCACACGATAAAATCCCATTGGAAAATGTAAACATGCATGCGCGAACTTATAGCGTGCGCGTTCATGTCATGCGGTGTGGCATTGCAGAGACGCACATTGTGCTGACCACGTGTACAGTGGTAATGTAGCCAATGCTGTGATTGGTCAATAAGTTTAGGGGGCGGGGCTTAATGGATTGATCTATTCATTTGATGAAATGCAGCGGGTATAAAGCACAATAGTTCTGACATGATTAGCCTAAAATCTACAGGGTACTTGGATTTAAACCCCCCACCCCCCCCCCCCACCTTCAGACTGTACAAATAATCTCCCTCCCACCTGACTGGGAGGCTCCCACACTTGCAACCTGCGTAAAGTGCATCATTACTCTCACGCGAGAAGGAGAGCAAAGAGCAAGATTTCTTCATACCTGAAGAAAATAACATCTATTTGTTTTCACCAGTCAGACATAAAAAGTCTGAATTTAGATGAACGTCTGAAGAATCTCGTCTCTGACAAACAAGAGTCTCTGTGAGCAGCTTTTTTTAATAATATTTTTGATATTTTTTGCTTCTATTTGAGCCAGCCAAAGCTACTTGTAATTTCAATAGTTTCTTCTTTTCCCCCCTTGTTCTTGACCGATTTAATGTTTTTTTCTAAAGGGGAAGAGGCAGTTATGTTTGTCTAGCAACGGATTCATTTGCCCCTCCCTGTTCTTAGCTGTGCTGTGAAGAGACTTGCGTTGATATCTCGCCATGTCTTCTTTCTGCACATTGGGGCAGGTTTCTATCCCTTCAAAAAGTAGCCCACACCTCGAGTGGCCTTTGGGCCTTGTGATGGGCGAACTGCATTATGTGAAAAGAAGGGGGTTGCCTCGGTGTTCCAGGCATGGTTGGCTGCAGATTGTACTGCATCACTCCTTACATGGTGCTATATAAATGGGGCTCATCATTCAAACATAACTCTGCAAAACGGTCGTACTTTTAGACGCCCATCACTGTATCTCTAGCTAGTGGGTGGCATGGAAGCCAGCACATAAACATCTCTAATTTTTTTTTATTTTGTTTAAAACATCTCTATCATATTTCAAAATAATTTTGTTTGTAAGCCTACAAGATATAACAAATATATAACCTCAACTATAAAAATGGGCACGGTTGTTTACAAATACAAAAAGACCCAAAGGGGTATATGTAAACGGTAGCTACGGTTTCACGTGCCCCCCCCCCCAACTGATGTCCGAGCCCCCCGGGTGCCCCCCCCCCCCCTTGGGGGGCTTGTTTAGGAATTACAAACGGAAACTACAGTTTTAATTGGCCAAAAGTGCCCCGTAGGAAAAAGGGTGCTCCCCTAAAATTTTACCCTAGTTACGGCGCTGTCCTAATGGTAGGTGTTTACAACGTTTATGTTCTACGGGAGATCTTGTAGTTAGGCAAGTATGGATTAAAGTGTGTCTCTGTAACACCCGAGTAGATCCTGGTCATTTGATTTTAGGATTGTTGGACATGCGGCATTCATTATTTAAACCATTATATATACATGTCCTATATCATACACTGCGTTTTGGTACACCACGCATTTTCGTCTCATTCTTTTTTGACTATTGCATGCTAGACCACACCATGCAGTACAAACCACCCTAGTTGGAGATGCCAGGACACAATCTTGTACATTTTGTTGGTAGTTTTTCCCTCCAAATGACAAAGTTCTACTTGGATGGTATATCAAAAAAATAATGTTTTGCATTCGTGCAATGAAGAAGAATATTATACACCGATGTGTGTTAAGCACTGTATACTCAGTACTTTCCCCGAGTCCTGTAAAAAAATAAAATCCACAGGCATATTCCTCGGGTGGGATTTGAACCCACGACCTCTGCCATTCTAGAGCAGATGTCTAACCAACTAGACTACCGAGATTGCCCGGCAGCTAGAGGCAGTTCGAATACTATTAGCAGCAATGAAGAAGACTTTTTAATTCGTTGCAAGATGGAATGTTCCATTCAAATCTGCTTTGCCTCGTCATGGAAGTATTCTCACCATCGCACTCATTCTACCATACAGAGAGTCATGATCAGCAACAATACTCAGTCTCCATTATCAGGCGGTGTCTCTTCAGCACGGTCTTGATCCTCGAGGTTGAAGAAGCCTTGGAATGATGGGTAGCACTTAAGGCTGCATTGCGGACAGAGGACCTCTACTCCTTGACGCCTGATTGTTGGGTATGCCTGATGATGGAGTGAGGATAGAAGAAAGAAGAGGATGTCAAAAATGCTTTACATATTGCTAACCAACCCCAATTCAGTATCATGTGGTGAATGCATCTACAAAGAACACATGGGTGGTATGGGTGGCTAGTGCGTAAAGCCCTTGCCTCGCACCACTGTGGTTCGAAATCCCGGCTAGGGCCATATGTGAGTAGAGTCGTGCATTGGTTCTCTCCTGTGCCATGAGGGCTTTTCTCCGGGGCCCTCTGGTTTTCCTCCCTCTGGAAAAAAATCAAACACATTCGATCTGTGGCTTTGGTCCGTGGTCATATATGGGTTGATGTGGCTGGCTGCCAAAGGCACCTTTACATGCCTGTGGCTCGACCATGTTGGAACCACATCCTTCACAATTCAGCTTCTTAGCTGTACAGTTAAATGGTTTTGAATCCTTGGTCAACTCTAGCGTTGACAGTAGGAGGGTTCATTAAGCAGAAAGTGTCTCCCTCAACCAGTTGAAAACGGGTGATGTGAATACACGCAAATGTTCCCCCCGCTTGGAAAGAGAAGCCTTGTAAAGACGCCATTCTGTAGTTTCGGACCACCGGAGCAAAGGTCACTTGGTCATTCAACTACAGAGCGTGCACAGACCACACACATGCCGTCTAACGCTTCGTTTCACCCACACTAGGCCAAAAAAGGTCTTAAACATACCGGCATTTTGTGGCTATTCAGAGGCGATTTCTGAGACAGATATTTGTCCTTTTGTTCCATGAGGAGGATTACACACACAAACACAAAATGAAAACAAAAAAAAACAAAAATGAAAACAAACCCCAAGTTTCTCACCAATTTAAAGTTCTTAATCTTGAGGAGCACTACAGCATTTTGCGGGACCGTCTGTTTGCACTCAGCGCAGACTTTGGGCTCTTCGTCCCCTGATGACTTTGCTGGGACAGGGTACATGAACCTCTCCTGGAAACAAACGACGGACAGTCAAGTGGTTGATGACCTCAATTGATTTTGTGCTGCCATATTTTTTTTTTTTTTTTGGGGGGGGGGTATTGGGGTGGATGGGGACCGTAAGGGCTGATTTGGGAAAGTGGTATTTGATAGGACGGTAGGAATCAAATTGTCGCCGTTTTCACGAAGTGACATAATGTCTCAAAAATGAAAAAGAAATTGCAAATCCATTGTTGTACACATTTTCAGCAAGTTTCAGGACCTAACACATAACAGTTTCTAGTAAACTTTCTATTTGACAATGCAGTATCTTGCCCGCCAAGAAATGCCCTGGAATGTACAAGGTCACTCTTTAAAAAAAAAAAAAAAAAAAAAAGTAAAGGCCGTGTTCAAATTGGCAGCTAGGACTGTTGCTAAGGGTGTTGATATACACGGCCCAACATGGTCTATTATACACATAATGGACTGGCAATGAGGGCACTAGTGCACGTCTATGTACCCTGAGGGACTGTGAGTGACCAGGAGAGGGTCCTATTTCCCGAGGCCGAATAATGCCAGTCCATATGTGTTTTATAACACACCTCAGTCCAAAATGTCATGTGAAACCTCTTGAGGGCGCTGTTTACCAGTCAATAGTTTTTGGGTTTTTGAAACTATTTCCCGGTTTGCGAACTGTTTCCCCCAAATGAAGCGCGTGCGGTGCATTGACGCGCGTCAAGTTCACGGTGGTGCACATTTCATGCACTAGGCTATATTAGTTCACCCCACGTGACCGTGTTTCAGCCAATCAGGATAAAGAACCAGGAAGAGGTGTGTTATAATATACACATATGGACTGGCAACGAGGGCACCAGTGCATGTCTATGCACCCCGAGGGACTGTCAGTGACCAGGAGACGGCCCCTTTTCAAGGCCAAGGGAAATAGGACCCTCTTCTGGTCACTCACTGGTGCCCGAATTATATCAATCCATATGCGTTTTATAAGACACCTCAGTCAACAATATGAAGAAAACAGTTTTAAACATCTTG
Source organism: Marthasterias glacialis (assembly GCA_911728455.2). Lineage (NCBI taxonomy): Eukaryota > Metazoa > Echinodermata > Asteroidea > Forcipulatida > Asteriidae > Marthasterias > Marthasterias glacialis. The sequence continues at coordinate 27,020,159 of OU452221.1, read as the reverse complement.
TTTTGTTGTTGTTGCTGAACTGTGTTAATTCAACACTTGACTCAATTAAACATGAGGCCATTAAATTTGTTTTGTAATTATACAACAGGTCCTTGTGGTTGGTATAGCAGCTTGCAACAGCTAATCTGATTTTTCTCAACAATGAACTCGTGAGAAAATTCAACAATTGAAGGAAAGCTTTTAAAACCCCTAGGTTCAGTTTGTTTTAGTTGCTGTTCACTGTTCACACCGTGAGAGGGCGCTGTAGCCAGTCATAAAATTGTGAGTTCAGTGCCCGGCTCGGGAACCATTTCCCGCAAATGACGTGCGAGCGATATCTTGACGCGCGTCTAGTTCACGGTGGCGCAAATCTCACGCACTCGCCTATAGTAAATGAAACCCACGTGACCGTGTTTCAGCCAACCACAATACAGAGCGAGAAAGAGGTGTGTTATAAAAAGAAGCTGATGTTGATGGCATCTCTCTCCTGAAAAACATAGTTGCTTTAAAGTTGAAATAATCTTGAAATGTACCTTTGCAGGTGGTTGACTTAAAAACGTCAATAAGCTGGAATTCAGGACAAGGCTTTTCTTGGCTCGAGTCAAGGCAACGTAGATCATATTGAGCTCGTCAGTCTGAATCGTGCCTAACGAATCTGTCAAGTCAAAGTGAGATGTAAGATTTATTGAGGACCTCACGCTGAGCCAGCGCCCAGGCGCTTAATCAGTTGGCGCCGGCTGATGTGCATCCATGAAAATATTTTTGGAGCCAGCCCACAGGCGACGTTGAAATATGCCTTTGTGTAAAATCGGAATTCCAGAAGGTCGCTGGGATGTTCCATTGCTGAGCATGCACAGAGCACACACATGCTGTGTAATGCTTCATTTCACTCACACAAACAGGACAGATGGCGCTCATTATTTCGGCAATTATGGGCTATTGTGTAGGCGTTTTTGTATAATCCCCGATTCCAGACATTTGTCCTCTCGTTCCAAGAAGAGGATTTCACCGTTGTTCGTTCATTATATTTCTGCTCAATGGAGGTAAGTCAGAGTGAACCGGGGATCCAGCCTTTGTTTCAGATTTAACTTAACCAAAGTTTCTGTTTTCACCATGCATAGCATCAGTTTTTACATTACCAATCCTACATTAATATGCCAACATACTTTGTCTGTCGGCACTGATGGCAAAATCATCGGTGATCTTCACAGTATCAAACTCTAGTCCCTTGCTCTTGTGCACTGTGCTGAGGACGAAGGCTGAGAAAAAGAGAAGGAAAAAAATGCAAAATCCCTTTTTTCAAACCTAGCAGGTGATTTCGTTAAGACAAAACGTGTGATAAAAACCCCCACAAAAAACACACATGTACTTTTAAATGACAGAGTGAGGAGGCGGTGTTAGTCAGCTGGTGCGAAATGAAAACAACTGAGGACCCTTCTTTACCTTTTTGTGCAGTGGTAGAGCTAGGTATTTTCATTTTTTAATTTAAACAAAAAAAATTGTGGGGGAGGATTTACGTTACCAATTAATTACAATGTATATCAGCTGATGTGTCGAATCCTACACTTATACATTATGGAGCTGATGGTCAGGGTACGAACATGTTACCTTCATCATGTGCATACAATGTCTAACCGCAGCACTCACAAACAAGGCAATATCTGAAACTCCGATCACTTATGAGTTTCCTTCCAATACTTATGACTGGTTTATAAAGTTTGAAGAAATACCGATTTAAAAAGCAATTTGTTGCCACAGGTCTTTATACAGTACTAATCGATATCAATCGTTTTATATTCTTTTACCTCAGGTTAACTCTTTCACTACGGCCCGTCGCTCACAGCGGCTCGGTAAATTACTTCAAGCGCCAGAAACAGGGACGAGATTTGCCGAATGTGAAAATTCATGAAAAAATGGCTTGCTGGCCTGGGTTCCCCCCCCACCCTTATTCTAGACCCAGAACCTCCCAGATGTTACAATTCAGGAGGTTTACAGACTCTAGCAATACATCCCTAGAAATACAACACTACAGGTTTGGACACAATGTGGACTATTTCTTTCTCCCTTTGGTGACTGCTTTTACTTTTTTCAAGAAAATCCGATGGCTCACGGAGATTTTGAGAAAATCCTGAAATCGGGAAAAAATCCTGAGAAATCACGAGCCTTTGGTAACCCGCCGATAGCAGCTCAAAATATCATACAATTCCATCACAGCTGCACATTACATTCTGTTGTGAAAGAGTTAAGCCTGGCTGATACATTGCACACTATTTGAGTAGTGGAGGTACACAATTTTCCATCAGTGCTGATCACCCAATCCTTGACCAAGTGGTTTTCCTTTGAACCCGTTCTGTTACGAGTCATATTATGATGCTTTCAGATCAGGTAATGTATAGCACATACCTTCACCGCACTGTTCAGGTGCGTTACTGGGGCACAGGGGCTAGCATACCTTTGTGTCCGTCTCCTTCTTGCTACATATTTTTTTCCTCTTTCTTTATTTTAGACATATTTTATTTCTCCTGTCGTTTTCCCCCCTTTTTTTACTCTGAACTGTTGAACCATTTGATTGGCCTATCAGAATGACCTCTTTAGTCAAATACTGATGTGGTTGTTGTTCACAGTTGTTTTTATATATATATATAAAAAAAAAAATTAACCCAAACGATCCAAAATCCACCAAAATCCTACTCAGGAAGTTGTCTTACTTTGTAGGATAAGGTACATATACTGGACGCCCAAATGAATTAAATAAAAATGAAAACGTTCACAAACCTGCTGAGCTTTCAGGTCTGGTTCTACTCCGAATGAGTTTGATGAGGTCAGGAATCCGGATGTTGTACTGCTCAACGATACGAATCTTATTGAGGAGCTCGATTTCTTCTGTCTGATTTGCATATGCCTTCAGCGAACCGATCGTCGAATGAAATTTGAGTAATTTACTCTTGATAAAGCCTCTCGCTGTAAGTAAATTGTAAGAAAATATGGAATGTCTGTGCTGCTCCATGCCAAAACCATGTACTTTCTGCCAAAACTCGAAACTGGGCTTATCTGCTCAACAAATTGATTTTCTCCACTAAACCCCAGAATAACCCATTGCTATTTTTAATTAGAATAATTAAGCAAGTTACCTGATAATTTGCATTGTGTTGGTCTTGTTTCGGACCAATATGCAGGCCTCGATCTTATAAAAAAACGGGGGCAGGCCTTTGCTGGCCAAATCAGATAAATTGTACAAGGGCATGCTGGCCAAGTCGGTAGTGACAGTGCATTTTTTCTGAAGGGCATGCTGGCCAACTCGACAGGGCATGAGGCCAACGGCCTCGGTGGCCTCAGCTAAGATCAAGGCCTGAATATGCACAATCTAATATTTTTGGCCGTCTTCTTTGTGGTGCAAACCAGCGTGAAGTGAGCTCACACCACACCCTAGCACCAGAACATTCTTGATAATGTAACGGGGAGAAACCAAATATATGCTAATTCACCGAGGGCATTCAAACACACATAATTCTGTGTTTAGTTAATTTATTTATTGATTAATTGCTTGTTTACTTTTTATACTTCATTTAGTTCGTAAATATGTTTTATGAGACTCATTTAGACACCTTCATTACTCAGAGTACATGTATATTTGCCATTTTACCGTTTCTTGTTGTCAATGTTTGTGTTCCATTCAAGGATGGCTTAATATGCTTTGGAGCAACAGTGACTGTCCACTTGTATTGATCTTGGCCACCTTAGGATGGATTGTCTTGTGTTCTGTATCCAAATTGTTTCTGTCTCACTGTCTTATTTAGAATGATTTTTGTCATTTTTAATCCTCTTTACTTATTCCCCGTTTACATTGCTCATCTTTCATAGGAATTAATTGTAGAAATGCTTTTACGTTCACTCCTTCTACTGTTATGGTTGTTTGAATTTTGGCCGAATAAATAATATTAATAATAATAATAATAAATTCGTGGGATAATAGCTTTCAAATAAGACTAAATTTAGGCCTATAAATGTCTGGCTCAGACATATCATGTCACTTCCGTTAAAAAAAAAAAACACAAATTGAGCCAAATTTGGGGGTTATTGTAGTGGACCTTTCTAGTCATGTTTGAGCCATAATTACTGCCCCAAATTGCCCAAACGAGGGGCAAATTTCCCTTTAAGCAGAAAATCAATAAAAAAAAGTATATATGTTTTGTGAAATATACTTATATAAGTGGAGTGTCGTGGCTGAACAGTCTAGTACGCCAAACTTAAGCTCTGTAGTTCACAGAGTGTGGGTTCGAATCCCGGCCTGGCCAGTCGTGACACTTGTGTCCTTGAGCAAGACACTTTACCAGAATTACTTTATCCTTCGGATGGGACGTTAAAACATAGGTCCCGTGTACTAGGATTGGTAGTGCACGTAAAAGAACACAGAACACTTATCATGAAAGAGTAGGGGTTTACCCCGGTGTTTCTGGCTCAGACAGCAAGCATCCTTATCTGCAGGTTTTCTCAGGCTTCCGAGCTACAGTGATTAAAAGTTCGCTTTTGAGGCATCCTTGGTTTCATTACCAGAAAATAATAATAATAATAAAAATGGATTTTTTTATCAGCGTCAATCTTTTGCTATTGGGTAGTAGGTTCATGAAATTTGGCTGGATGGATTTGTTTTTATTCTCCACTTACCCGACTCAGGCAGCTGTAGCTGGTGGATATCAAGAATCAAATCCATACCATATCCCTCAATGCCCTGAATGTGTGGATTAAAATGCATATCTCAATAAGAATCAACAATGTGTGGATCATCTATGCCCTAAATGTGTGGATCAAAGTATCCAAATTAGAATAAATATGATGTGTGGATGTTATCACTTCATGCCTCGAATGTGCGGATTAAAGTATATAAAGTATATATCTCAAGAAGATTCAACGATGTGATGATCATTTCCCTGAATGTCCTAAATGTTGTGGTCAAAGTATCCAAATAGAATAAACAACACGTGGATGTTATCAGTTCATGCCCTAATTGTGTGGATTAAAGTATTTATCTCAAGAAGAATCAACAATGTGTGGATAATTTCAATCTATGCTCTGAACATGTGGATCAAAGTATCCAAATGAGACTCAACAATGTGCGGAGCATTTCCCTGAATGTTGAGGTGAAAGTATCCAAAATAGAATAAATAATGTGTGGATGTTATCATTTCAGGCCCTGATTGTGTGGATTAAAGGTTATATAATGAGTGGATAATATCAATCTGTGAGTGGATATCAATCTGTGCTCTGAATGTGTGGATCAAAGTATCCAAATTAGAATCAACAATATGTGGATGTTATCACTTCATGCCCTGAATGTGTGGATTAAAGTATATTTCTCTATAAAAATCAATCAACGTGTGGATCATTTTGCTTGAAACGAGTAAACCAAAGTATCCCGGCTAGAAGCAACAAATCGCAATGTGTGGATAATATCTAAACTATAACCCTGACAGCCCTGAATGTGTGGATCAAAGTACCTCAGTTAGAATCAACACTGTGTGGTCATATCCATACCATACCCATCTATGCATAGATATTTATCCAAATTAGAATTAACAATAAGTGGGTTATAAATCCCTCCATGCTTTGAACGTGCGGAATAAAGTATCTGAGTTAGAATCAACAAAGTGTGGATTATACCACTACCAAGTCCCTCTATAAGTGCATTTTTACCCCAGCGAACGCTATCATGGTCGTAGTGTCTGCTTCTACAATCCTGACAGCTTCTTTGAAGAGAGTGACGTTGGTCCGAGTGATAATGGCAACTTGGCCTACCTCCTCACCATCTATACGATCTGTAGTATACAGCAAAAACACATGAAGTTTTTCTACTACTATTCTTTAATTAATTCTAATAGATGTAAAATGTGTATCTTAGATAAAGAATACTATTATTTTTGGTGTATTTTATCCATAGACTAATGTGTGTTCAAGGTCCTATGTAGTGGTATTTTTCATTTTTCGGGCTTAATATATGGTTTGATATTAATAAAAATTAATACTTACTATTTTTATGAGTTTGTTATGAGTTATTACCTTTAAATTATCCCTAAAAATTTGTATTATCAACTGCAGCTTGACAAAACATGCAGGCAGTGGCCAGGCACAGGAAGACTTTTTTTGTCATGTGGGGAACAGGAATGAAAAAAAAAAAAGATTCCCGGCTGCAACTGGTTAATTCCGTAGTGAAAGAGTCAAGATCTTGATGCATTTCAACACTCCCCCAGTGTCTAAATATCATACCAGAATAACCGTGTAACTCTTTAAATGTTGTCCTTCTGGAATACCTTGTTGCATTTTTCCGACCAGGATGTGCCTGACTCTCTGTGATGACCTCTCTAGTATGCAGTCAGCTATGTAGGCAATCCCGGGACCAAAACGGAATGACTGGAGACAGACAAAAGCATAAGTTAATAACCGTACATTGTGTGTATACCCTAATGTTGTATGACTCCTGACTCACGAGTCCGATTCATGAAAAATTTGACTCGAGTCAAATTGTTGATGAATCCGCCTGGGAGTCATAAAGGTCAGTGACTCAGACTTGACCATCTGGACTCAAGACTCAAAGTATTGTTTTTCGGTTGAAGTTTCACAGTCTTGGACTCGACCTTTGTGACTCTGACCTTGACTCTGACTTGACTCAAATTACTTAGAACTTGGACACGGACTCGACACTGAGGACTCGAACTCAGATCCATGATAAGCACTGGATACTCTGTACTTCCCCCCCCCAAAGTCCTTTTGTAAAACGAATTGAGTGGGATTCGAACCCCAACCCATCTCTTAATCATACATCAGTGCTTCTCCTTCATTCCTGAAGCCATTATTACAAAAATTTTCAAAAAAGACGACGGAATTTGAAGGGAACAAAAACTGTTCTCCAACCTGTGTGAGGTGGAATGTGTGTTGACTGACTACTCTGCTCATAGCATTAGTGGCACCACGGAAGCTGTAGATCTGTTGATGATCGTCACCAACGAGTATCTTAGCACAGTCCTGGTTCATGAGAATATCCTGCTGGGCTGGAACATTAAAATAAACAAAAAACAAAGAAGACACAAACTGAAAGTTAGTAAAAACAATTGTAATAATAAATACTAATTGAGGGCGACACACTCACAGACTTGTGCACAACCTGTACCCTTCCCACACCACCTTGTATACTGTTCACTGTGCTACATGTATAAATATACATGGGTTCTATAATTCCAAACATAGCTCTGCATACCTGTAGAAAGAATAATAATGAGCGCTTTGGGACGCCCTTCGGTTGTAAAAAGCCCTACATAAGAACTACATATTATCATTATTTGTAAATACTCCACCTTTCCATAACTCTGCAAACTAGCTTGTTTTAGCCAAAGGAATCCATTTAGGCTCTCAGCGACAGTACCATTTGGTGCAAAAAGGGTCGACATAACATAGTTGTCACGCTGTTATGTATCTCCCTTATGCAGGAAATAATAAATAAAGTGTCACCCAAACATAGCGCTGACAAGTTGAAATATTTTGACATTTTCAGTGTTGGTGTGCGTCTTATCATGCGTGCGCCGGCTGACGTGTAACAAAGAAAATATTTTTTGAGCCAGCAAACAGGTGACTTTAAAACACGAAATTGTGTAAAATCGGAATACCGGAAAAAAGGTCGTCCACTGCCGAGCCTGCACAAAGCACGCACAGACCACGCACACACCATCTAACACTTCGTTTTACCCACACAAAATAAAGATTTTTGGCTATTGTGGTTTTGGTGTAATCCCCTAATTTAAAACCTTTGTCCTTTTGTTCCAAGAAGAGGATTACGAGACATCAAGAGGCTTCCACCATTGTTTAATCATTGTATTTCGGCTCAATGGAGGTAAGTCAGAGTGAACCGGGATCCGGCCATGGTTCCGGGTTTAGTACTAATCCTGCGCTGTAGCTCACGGCCGAGGTTTTGCAATTTACGGTGTATGAATTTGACATTTGAGTGTTTTTCAGTTTTCTACAGCACAAAAAATCCAAAGGAATACAAGCAAATTAGCTGTGTCGATGTGAAGTAAGTGCCTGCAAGAAACACACTATATAAATTGCAGGATCGGATTATTGAAATTCTGACCTGGCGTCAGGTCCTGGGCCTCGTCAATCAGCAGACAGTCACACTTTATTAGATTCCTCGGTTTGCTCAGTTGGTACAACTTCAAGTAAACTAGCCACCAAAGGGGAAAACAAAACATGAGAGTTAGAGTTTCAACACCAAGGCCTTTCTGACTTGGAAAAAATGGGCCTGATTTAACAAAGCACTATGAGTAATCTTAAACCTCGACTCATACTTCAGGCGAATTGCGAAAAAGCGAAACAAATTTTCTTGCTTTACAACGCTAGATGGCAGCAGACTTACCAGGTAAAGTTTTATTGTTTGCGTAGTTCTGAGCATGCGCACATTTCTGAAAACAATGGATTGACCTGGTAAGTCTGCTGCCACCTAGTGTCCTCAAAAGTCTCCTATTGGAAAACTGCATGTACATAATTGTTGGAGCACCAAAATTTGCTTCACTTTCGCTTTTCCACGAAGTATAGACCGGGCTTAGTGAGTGAGAGAATCAATCTTTACTGCTAAGCAAAATATGATGTCACAACATAAATAATTATTCACAAAATGCACCTTGGTATGAGTCCTAGCACCAGAGTTTCCAATTTTCAAGGACCCTTTTGGGAACAGTATCCACAGCACTAGAGAAGTAAAACTCTCTCCATCTGAAGAAAATAACAGTAAGGCCCAATATTGTGGCTCCGCTAGTGCGGACGTCTGGGCTAACGGCCCATAAAATTATGCGCTTTAACCAGTAGCCGCCGGATGACGTGTGTATATGCAAATGTTTCCCTCTGCAATGAAAGCCGTGTAAAGACACCATTGTGTAAAATTGGAATTCCGGAATAAAGGTCAGCCGGACATTCCACTGCAGAGCATGCACAGACCACACACAGGCCGTCTAACATTTTGTTTCACCCACACAAGGATAAAATGTGGTCTTGAATATTTTGCCATTTTCTGGCAATAGAGAGGTGTTTTTTGTGTAAACCCAGATTCCGGACCTTTTCCCTTTTGTTCCAAGAAGAGGATTACGAAACATCAAGTGGCTTCCACTGCTGTTTATTCATTGTATTTCCGCTCAATGGAGTTAAGTCAGAGTGAGCCATGAATCAAGCCATGGTTTCGGGCTTAGAACCAATCCTATGCCATAGTAACGGCCGATATTTTGCAATTCACGGTGCATGAATTTGACATTTTCTCGGCATGGAAAACAAAACACACGATGCAATAAAGAGAATCGTTGTTCTCATGGTTTCTTTGTGCCAGTGGTACTCACAAAGAAAAACGAAAATAAACAAAGTAATCGTGCCGGAGGTCGGGAAAAATACCGAAACACCAGCGTGATTCGAAAATCGTCCCATGAATGAATTTCTATAGTCTCTTCTGAAGGCTGTGATATATTTACCGTCATGTGTTATTACAGCTTCGGAGTCACTCGATTTCACCATTCGTTTCCACAATTTAGTTGCATCTGCTGCAATGTCCTACATGGTTACCAAATAAAAAAAAATCATTAAAGTTGTTAAAACTGTTTTCCATACATCATATTATACTATAAAACACACCGCCTTTTTCTGCGTGCTGCAGGAAAACAAATCCACAGACAACTCCTATTTTTAAAACAATAAAATATAACTGGCTGTTGAGCAGCAGCAGTAGTAGTAGCAGTAGTAATAATAAAAATATAACGGTTCTTTTATAGCGTTTTGTCTACGCCCAACAGGCATCTCAAAGCATGATTTATCTTACAAAGAAATTTAAGACAAATATATGCAGAGCTATGTGCTCCAACTATGTGCTCTCTGCCTGACAGATCCTGTCCAGCGTAGTTACGTCACAAGCCTTTTAAAGGGGCTGTGTCGTCATTATTATAGCAATAAATGTAGTAACCTAGTTACCAAGCAAACGTGCACGTTGGCGGTCACATCACAGTTTGACAGAGACGGCACCCTTTGTGATTTGGCCATCTCTCCATGCACAGCCACAGGCCTGCTATAATCACTCGACTGCGTTTCATTTTTAGGAAACTATTTGTCTGTTTACATTTTATATATCATCACCATCTACAAAGTTGAAAACAACAATTAGCTGCGTCTTTACAAGACCTTTGCGAAAACCACCCCTGGCCTGCCCAGTTGATACAATGTAAGTCACACAAGTAGTGGGGAGCAATACCATGTAGGCATTTAGGAAACTACAACTAGTAAACTAGTAAACTTTGCGAGTACAACCAAGTAAAAATCTCTATTGGGAAGAGTGGTGGCTCTGAAAAGAGCGGGGTGTGGTCTCAACGATTCGAACAGTATACTCTGCTCGTCTTCAGGAGAATGAGTATACTGTTTGAAACGTCGAGCAGAGTAAACTGTTCGAAACGTCGAGACCACACCGGCTCTTTTCAGAGCCACCACTCCTCCCAAAAGAGATTTCGACATGGTTGTACCCGCAAATTTTACTGGTTTACTAGTTATAGTTTCCTATCCTTCACACCATGCAAAGCTTCAAACATCACAGATCTAGGCATTTGTATACCATGAATGGATCACCAGCGAAGACTTATGAAGAGAGAGGTGAAATCCACAGAGCATTCCACAGAGACGACACCTTGCACAGTATACTTACCATCCTTACATTGTGATCGATTTCCTCCGTCAAGCAAGTTAACCCCTGGAGTGTCATTTTATATGTAAAGTACGCCACCGGCACGTGTCTTGTCGTGAGCTCATCATCTGCACTGGCACAATAACTGTCCAGCGTTTTACACACCATTTTCACGTAGCGCATCCAGTGCATTTTTCCTTGGGGCTGCTTGCTGGTATTCTTCCCTGAAATCAGTTTATGGACCATGAACGGCATGAAAGATGGCACTATCTTTTCTTTGAACCTGCAGATTCAATTGAGATACATTTATTCCATTTAAAAACCTTCGCAAAACTTTTTATTTTGAAGACAGACATAGTGAGACATTGGTTTTTCTTCTTGTTTTCTACAAACACACAATTTAACAAGCCTATGAAGGTTTCACCAAATGGTCACTTTTTAGGATAAAAACAAGATTTTTTTCAGGAATTTTGACTTGGCAATATGACTGGTAACTAAATCAAGCCAAATGTACTCTTGACTAGGTTTTGCAAGCTATGCTAGTAACTAAACAAAGCCCCATGTACTCTTGACTAGTTTTTGCAAGTTAGGCTATACTCTTGACTAGTTTTTGCAAGTTAGGCTAGTAACTAAACAAAGCCCCATGTACTCTTGACTAGTTTTTGCAAGTTAGGCTAGTAACTAAACAAAGCCCCATGTACTCTTGACTAGTTTTTGCAAGTTAGGCTAGTAACTAAACAAAGCCCCATGTACTCTTGACTAGTTTTTGCAAGTTAGGCTAGTAACTAAACAAAGCCCCATGTACTCTTGACTAGTTTTTGCAAGTTAGGCTAGTAACTAAACAAAGCCCCATGTACTCTTGACTAGTTTTTGCAAGTTAGGCTAGTAACTAAACAAAGCCCCATGTACTCTTGACTAGTTTTTGCAAGTTAGGCTAGTAACTAAACAAAGCCCCATGTACTCTTGACTAGTTTTTGCAAGTTAGGCTAGTAACTAAACCAAGCCCCATGTAGTCTTGACTAGTTTTTGCAAGTTAGGCTAGTAACTAAACCCAGCCCCATGTACTCTTGACTAGTTTTTGCAAGTTAGGCTATACTCTTGACTAGTTTTTGCAAGTTAGGCTAGTAACTAAACCCAGCCCCATGTAGTCTTGACTAGTTTTTGCAAGTTAGGCTAGCAACTAAACCCAGCCCCATGTACTCTTGACTAGTTTTTGCAAGTTAGGGGAGTAACTAAACCACTAGTCTAAACCAAATAAAACCAAATGATAACTTAAACCAAATGATTTCTGGAGCGTTCTAATACTCTTTGGCTACTGTCTCGGGAAAATAGAATACTCCAGGGATAACCTCAAGATGATAGTTTTACTATTCTATATTTGTATACTATCCCTGGTAGTATTAGAAGGATATCAAGATGATTGACTTACCTCCATCCTATAGCCTTGAATGCCAAAGAGTGCATTGTACTACTCGTGACGTTTCTTGGAAATATCTCCTCGGCATGTTTCTGAACAGATCTGTGGAAGGATTGAGGAAATTTATTTCAAGTTTTCAAAGTATCCTTGGAAACACACGCATGTTCCTCCTGTCACCATTTTTTACCCTTTGTGTAAGGGTAGACGAGACGGGGCGCAACTTTGGGGTTTGAACTTATCCGCACTTCCAAAGAACTGTTTCCAAAGACAGCAGTTATAATAGATGCTAATCTTGCTTCGGGGATAAAGAATACTATTTGCAAGAGAGATACCAGACGGCTATTTATTTTTCTGACGAGCTTGTATCTTTAATGTCAAAATCTTACTTGTTAAAAGCCACATAGAGGAAGCTCATGTTAGGTCGCTGTTTGGCGTACTTCCCTAGGGTTGTTGTCTTTCCAGTACCTGCATATTATTGGCAAGGATAAGAAAACATTTGTTAACAGATGTAATCATTTTATTAGGGATAAAGAATATTATTTTTGTTTTACCCTGCATTGATGTGTGATGCATCAAATCCTGCAGAAAAAAAAAATTCACAGGCATACTACCCGGGTGGGATTCGAACCCACGACCCCCTGCCATTCTGCAGCAGATGTTTTACCAGTAGACCACTGATCATGCCTGGTGACAAGAGACAAGTTCGAATCCAGTAATTAGCAGTAGGAATTGCAACAATTTATTAGAGATTGGAATTGAATCTGGATAAAGAATACAACTTTGTTTTTAACCCTTACACCGATGTGTGATAAGCACTACATACATGATACACTCAGTGCTCATCGCCCCCTGCCCCCTCCCCCTGAGTCCTGTGACATTCAAACCCACGACACCTGCCATTCCAGACCAGATATCAATATCACCACTGGTGACAGGAGGCCAGTTTGAGCCCTATAACTAGCAGCGAGTACCGCAACAATTTTAACAGATGTAACAGTTGCATCGGGAATAAAGAATATTATAACACCCCTTACAAACATTCTGCCTTTTGATTGGTTTAGAGCGCATCACATGATATCTCTTATTTTTTACTATGACAGCCGTGCGAATGCAACACGCCATACCCGTAGAAACCAATGTACTATCCCATAGCAACCACTGTACTATACCCATAGCAACAGCAGTTGGTAAATACTCACCTGCGAAGGCTTGAATCTTGACGACCTGACCTCTCTTAATGTCATGATTTATGATGCGGCACTGCTCATGAGTGAAGAGCACTCTGAAAGGAAAAATGTAGTGATCTTGGTAAAAAACTGACAAATCAAACAAACAAAGTCCTTTAACTTTAGCAGGGGTTTTTAAAAAGAAGCTCGCTGGGTGTCCATTCCCAAAACTGGGTGTCAACATTCAAAACTGGGCATCTGTTACAATCTGGGTGTCCAATTCAAAATTGGCTGTCAACATTCAAAACAGGGTGTTCATATTCGAAACTGGGTGTCCATATTCAATACTGGGTGTCCAGCAGCCGATTTCACAAAACTTTACGAAACTGCGCAAGACCACTTGCGCCACATTTTACTGCGCAAGTGGCCTAACTTATGTACTAAATGTTGGGCAAGAGGACTTACGAGGCTGCGTAAAGTTTCGTGAAATCGGCTGCAGGTTCAATACTGTGTGTCCAAATTCAAAATCAGATGTCCAAAGTCAAATTTGGAATTCCAAATTTAAAACTGGGTGTCCAAATTTAAACTGGGTGTCTAAATTTAAAACTGGGTGTCCAAATTTGAAACTGGGTGTCTAAATTTAAAACTGGGTGTCTAAATTTAAAACTAGGAGTCTAAATTAAAAAACTGGGTGTCCAAATTTAAAACTGGGTGTCTAAATTTAAAACTGGGTGCCCAAATTTAAAACTGGGTGTCCAAATTTAAAACTGGGTGTCTAAATTCAAAACCTGGGTGTCCAAAAGACACACAGACACCCCTCCGGTCAATAGCATGTCAATTTATATAATACTTCAATAATGGGTTTCTTGAAAACTACAGCGATCAGAATGTACTCTTCCACAGTTAAAAAACATAAAGACAGATTTTCACATTGTCAAGTTGAAGCCAACTGGATTATACCTTGGATTCCTAATGGAACTTGGGCCCACTGTCCCTTCATCCATTGACGAGCCTTTGGGTGTGAAGAAAATTGACGACTGACTATTCTCAAACAGGTACAGGGTGTAATAAACTCGATAATGCCACCTGCAGATGAGAGAAAGACAGTTTAGTGACCTTTTGCATTCCAGGGCATTTCTGGGCAGGCAAGGTATATATAATACACTGTTGATATAGGAAGTTTCAGGTTTTGTATTGTAATTTCAACATAGATTCAAATACTGTAAAATAACAGGGGAACAACTTTTGTAAATGCGCCCCCTTTTTTTTCCAAATCGAAAGTAGATTAAAATCGAAAGCTGCAATCTCCGTAAAAAATAAGGATTTTGTGTTTTCTGGAACTATACAGAGGTCACAGAGGCCATGGCATCTGTTGCCCGCGGCCTTGGCCTCGGTGCCCCTTCAAAAGTTTCCCATAGACTTTAAGATTTCCAATGGAAGTGCCTTTGGAAGTGCCTTTTGCCCGCGGCCTTGGCCTTGGTGCCCCTTCAAAAGTTTCCCATAGACTTTAAGATTTTCCAATGGAAGTGCCTTTTGCAAAATGAAACTGGCCTTGCTCAAAGATAGTCTACACACATTCATTGTTCAAGTTATGCAAAGTTAAGCTTTGAACTATTTTAAAGAAGAATTTTTAAGAGAATACATCTTGAGACAAATTGACATGAATTGCCATATAATAGCAATCCATTAGAATACACTATTTCTCCTGTTTAAAAATGCAGCATAATCAAAATTTCCAGCAATTTTTGGGGGCACATGATTTATAAACAAAAGAATACCAGAAGCAGTTTTTCTTTTTAGAGCGTTAACATTACTTTTCTTTATCCTTAGAAAATGCATTTTGAAGTGTTACAATCGTCATTGACCATTTGGTGCTTGTTGTGTGTGTCATGGCACTAGCACCCCCACATCTACTGTGTCTTCATTATGTCATGTATGTTCTGGAAATCTCAGGAATTCTTTAGACATGTTAGAGGTTTTTCGGGGGGGGGGGGTGTACTTCTGTAACAGAGGGGAAGAGTGTGCTAGAGCATAGGAACATTTTTGTGGGGACTCCCTCTGCCACGTATCCAGTATGGTATCATTGGCTTACATCATAGGGGTGGCATGTGTGTAAAGCACTCGCCTCTCACCAATGTGTCCCCTGTTCGAGTCCTGGCTAGGGCCACATGTGAGTAGAGTTATGCTTTGGTTCTCTCCTGTGCCATGAGGGTTTTCCTCCCTCCGGAAAAACCAAACACTTTCGATCTCAGGCTCTGTGCTCCTTTGTCAAAAATGAGTTGACAGTGAAGTGTAGCCACATCCTTTGCAATTCAGCTTCTCAGCTTCCAGTAAGGATGATTAGCCTCCCAAATTATTATCATTTTATCATTACTCACCCAATGTTGTGGCCAAACAGTTTCTTGTATATCCACAGATGAGATGCGATGCAGTAGAGGCATTCCAGCAGTTCCATCGTGGTGCACGTAGCCGTTGGGTGCAGGAGACATCTCAGAATGTCCGACACGTCATGAACAGTTTCTGAAAGAATGACTAGAAGTGCCACGGTTGACCAGGGATTGGGTATCTGTCAACAACGAGAAAGAGTCAATGTTGAAATTGTCAATCGTCTCCCATCGTACATCCAACATTATCTCAAACAGATGGGCATTATACACTAATCTGAGCAGTGCTTGTTTATGGTGTTTTACACCACCGTTGCTATGGCCGCCGCACGCGCACGACACAACAATAGCGCGTCAGCGCGCATATGTACCAATCAGCAGGATTCACAGTGCGTGTGTGTCAACGCGCGCGTGTTGTGGCCATAGCTGCGGTGGTGTAAACGCCCATGAATGAGCTGCTCGCAGTAGTCTATACAAATCAAGTCCACAGGGTTAATGAAGGGGTGTGAATGGAGAAAAATGAAGACTCATGAAACATGTTCCCCCCAATTTTGCATACAATGTAAACTCATACTAACGTCACACAGTAGAAGCTCAGGAGCTCTGTCTTTCATGATGTCTTTGGCAAGACCATACTTCGTGTGTTTCTGAAGATCTCGGTCCATGGAGGTGCCAAAACGAACCTGGAATTTAGGCATATTCCTGGGTTTGAATGAGAAGAGACAAGGATTAAAATCAACAGTTAGGGTGTGAGACGAGGGATTGGGGCTTGGATATCTCAAAGTACAGAATTGTTTATGCATTTGGTGCTCAATATGTGGCAGGGTGTACCCCCTCCTATTGTGTCTTCATTGCGTTCTGGAAATCTCTGGACTTCTTTTGAGGATTTTAGGGGGTTACTTCTGTACAAGAGGGGAAGAGTGTGTTAGAGTATGGGAACATTGTTTGTTTGTTTTTTGGGGGGGGGGGGGGGGGGGGACTCCCTCTGCCACATATCGGGCATGGTGTTTGTGTCCATTTTGTGCTTTCAGAAAAGTTTACAGTTTACCCTCTCGCCGAAGGGGTAAGACTACAAGGCAAGGCCCTCTCTATGCAAGGTAAATTGCTGAAAACACCTGATCAATTGTTTGAAAAGTCAAACTCAAATTGTTTTTATTTTATGCAATTCGCCCATCACAAGGCCCGAAGGCCAGTCGAGGTGTGGGCTACTTTTTGAAGGGATAGCCCCAATGCGCAGAAACAAGACATGGAGAGCAACTCTCTTCACAGCACAGCTAAGAACAGGGATGGGTACATGATTCCGTTGCGAGACAAACATAACTGCTTCTTCCCCTATTTGAAGCAATTATAGTTAAGTGTCTTGCTCAAGGATGTCGTGACTGGGATTCAAACCCCACATCCTGATGACTTAGCCACCAGAACTTGAGTCCGATGCACTAAACCGCTCGGCCACGACACGCCACAAAATACACTTGCCCCACAGAAACCATTTTCAATCACAAATCTGATGTTTAGTCACTGACCTGACAAGATCTAGCATGAACAAAGACTCTGATCCTGATGCTTTGTCTAGCTTGGTGAGAAGGTTCAATTGGTCACTCTCATCAATCTCAACCTTCTGACGTACTCGATAATAAGTCTTCTTCCATGGTATGAACTGTGGACATGGTCAAATAGTATTATTACTGAATGGTTTATTTAAAAAAACATTGCCTTAGGCAGCAACAGGGCCAAATTGTAACAAAATTACAATTAAAAAGAGTACATTCAACATAAAATTTACATTAACAAAACATTTGTATAAAAATATAAAAACAAATTAAGGCCAATACAAAATAAAATATAATATACCATAATAAAATGGAAAACACTGTAAAAAGAAACAAACCAAACCAGAAAAAAAAACTTAAAATGAGAAAAACCAATCATTGTATAAGAAAACTTTAAAAGGCAAAATGGCGGGTGGGGGGGGGGGGTGAGAAGTGGATGTGATATATAGGAGGGGTAGTGGTATCAATAGCACTAATGATCAATCAAAACATGCATGAATTTCTACCATGACATACAACTGTATGCAATAACTATCATACAAATCTTTCAGATATATCAAATTGTTATAAATTAAATAAACGAGATGGAAACAACCAGTTGACCAATCATTTACATGTAGCCCATGGACACCAAACCATGAGAATGGACCCCTTGCACGCACAGTCATTGCTGACGACATAAAAAGGAAACGCACAACCATCAGCCACCGAGAGGTCTTCCTTTGACATCAGTGAGGGTGCTGTTTGAACTTGTGACGTCAAATGCAAGGGGTCTATACTGTTAGAATTTCGTTAACCTTTTCAACCGAAACAACTTGAAGTTAATTTGACAATCATTCAAGCTGGTTTACACATACGTCTGCCCATAGGACAGCCTACACTCCCCCATCATCCCTCTCCACCATAAAAAATACGTATTTAAATTTTAAAGAAAACACAGACTAATGAAGAACATTGATAAATCTAGTCAAGCTGTTAATGCCCACGTAGGTCTCTCACAGAGTGGCGAGGATAGCCCCCATGTATGTTGCAGGGTTCTCCCCATGCACAAGCTAGCGTATCCGACCGATACGGGCAAATTACGGGCCGATTCGCAGAAATTACGGCCGATACGCAAAAAAAAATAATAATATTTTTTTTTTTTTTTTTTTTTTAGATTTTAATATCAAATTCACAAAAAATCCTAACATAAAACCATTTTAAATGTTCCAGATTGCACAGTTAGAGCTTTTCAGACCAAACATAAACATTTCATAAAAACATTCCATGAACCTGCTACCAATTCAGCGTGCTTCGGCCACACTTTCAAAACTTGGGTCCAGAATGCCCCCCAGTTTAAAAAAATCCTGGGGAGAACCCTTTAATACCACAACCAGGGGATTTTCTGTTTCTTTTGCAAGAGGATGGCATGGTAGAATTGTTTTGTTGCAAGCATGGCCGTTTCAGAGGTTAGCAGCATGATTATCAGCTCCCTTACACCAGTTACACTTGGTAACAATTCTTGCCAAACAGTGTGGCAAGAAAATTGCAAGCACAGCATAATATTGAGTGTTTTTTTCTTGTCACCTGATTTGTGGCCCACCAGTGGAGGAGGGCAATGATGAATGACTGTGAGGAGTGGCCAGAAAGTTACCCCCATTGGAAATAACTTAAATAAGTCATTGTGATTATTCAAAAGAAAAAAAAAACAAAAAAAAAAACAAAAAAACATAGGGCCTACCGTGGTGAGCTTTGCTCACACAACTTCTACTAGTATTTGTGTCATGGAAAGTGAAAACAAAACCTGAAAAACTTTTCAAATCAATGTACAGTAAGAACTTTTCTTCATTTTATCACTAACCTCTTCCTTTGAAATGATTTCATTCCAGAGTTTACAGACGCAGCTGAGGTTTCGACACAAATCCATCAATGGCACAAAGCAAAAGATCCTCTGCAAGATCTCAATGGGAAGTTGAGTAAACCCCGAAGCCGTCATCTCCTCGTCGTAGAATCCTTCGCCTAAGAGGCCAAAGGTGTTCGCCGGATTGTCGTCCGTTTGAGAAGAAGGCAGTGACGGGATAGATTGGCTATTGCCAGAAAGCATCTCAGGATCGATGTTGTCAAAGAAGCTGTCCTTCTCAAAGGCCTCCAGGCTGCTATCGACTTGGGAACTGAGCGCTTGGCTAGGACCTGGTGTCAACGCAGCTACATCAAAATCTAAACCATCAAATGAGGTGTCATTATTAAAATCTTCAATGTCACTCTCAACTGTGCTTTTTACAGACTTTGCAGGACTAAAGGATGTTGAAGAGCCGAGTTGTATGGAAACTGGTTTAGGCAAAGTTAAATCAAAATTTAAACCATCAAATGAAGTGTCATTATTAAAATCTTCAATGTCACTCTCAACTGTGCTTTTTACAGACTTTGCAGGACTAAAGGATGTTGAAGAGCCGAGTTGTATGGAAACTGGTTTAGGCAAAGTTAAATTAAAATTTAAACCATCAAATGAAGTGTCATTATTAAAATCTTCAATGTCACTCTCAACTGTGCTTTTCTCAGACTTGGATGGACTCGGGCTTTGTTTCGTTTTCGGATGATTGAAAGTCTTTGTTGGGGTTCTTTCTTGAGAACTGGGCAGTAAGGGTTGGTTGAGACTATTTAAGGGCAGTCTTGACAAGCTCTTGGGAGAATCTTGGACACCATTCTTACACTCAGCAGCCTGTCTCGGATGTAGTGTTGGACTTCTCGTATTTGCATGATCAGCGGGGTAACTGGAATGAGTTTGACTATGAAACACTTTGGTTGGTGTTCTAGATTGAAAGTTCCAGTGAGAGGGTGATCCACCATGAGAACCAGCTTGTTGACTTCTCTCAGATGCTGCGCTGAACTGTCTTTGGGGTGAGCTTACAGGATCAATCGAAGCAAACTGAGAATTTAAATTCTTCCTTGGGATTGGAGACTTTCCTAGGGTTCCTTGTGACATTGGTGACGCTAAAGTTTCTGGATGAGAACCTGCCTGAGCGCTCTTTTGATTGACAGAGTGCTCAGTCTTGCGTGGTGAAGCAGGAAAGTACTGATGAATTCTAGATTGGTTTTTCATCTGTTCTAGACTTGGCCTTATTTTACTAGGACTGCACATCCGTTTCACTCCGGTGCTGCCTGTGGGTGGAGATGCAGCTGCAACCCTTTGGTGATAGGAAGGCCTGGGTACAGCAGGTCGTGGGTACAGCCCTCTGTTGACATCTTTACTTGATGTCCTGACAGCTGCAGGGTTCTTCAGCGCCATAGACCCTTGTACGGTCTGCCCATGCTCGGCACAGTCCAATGCACCCATGTGCAGATGTTTACGTTTTACACCGGCTGCATTTGTCGACACTTGCGGAACTTCGGATTGGGAACATACTTGATTGGTAACCGGCAAAGTTCCAGAAGAAGCCTTGAGAGAATGAACGCCACTGTTCCCTCCGAAAACACCTTGAGAATGTGTTTGTGATTTGTTGTGTGCATTGGAGTGCAAGTCACAACTTTGTTTACTCTCATCAATTTTTTTGTCAGGCCACAAGATGCCTTCATCGTCGTCTTCCTGTGAGCCTTGGGAGCACTTGTACATGTTCATATGAGGATGCGAAACACACTCTTGCTTTTTCTCAGTCTGGAATCCAGACTCAATTAGCTCTCCTTGCTGACGATGCCCACTGGAACTTGGCTGTGAGGATTGACAAGAACTCACTGACAAAGGTTCAGCAGAAACCTTAACTTGAGAACCGCCTGGTCTTTCAACTTTACGCTCTGCGATCCCTTTGACTGACTGGGCTGATGAGGCATCATAAGAACTGGATGCGTCACCAGGGAAACTCTGGGTTTCCTTACTCATATAGCACTGTCATCTGCATGATATCCGTTGCCCTCCTTGGACGAGTTTGAGAATTCCATTTCAGTTGATGGGTGTTCAATTCCATTGATTTTGAATTCCTTCAAGATGAAATGCAATTAATCACTGAAAAAGAAACAGATGACAATTTAAAGTATTAGTGACAAGTAGATTTAAGTAAAAATTAGTACACAATTTCCATTAATATAATCAAAGACATCATCGGGGAAGGTTCAGTCAATTGTTTCAGCACAATGAAAATAAAGTGTGTAGGGGCACACAACAGTAAAATAAGATGATCCATGTCTGAAGCTCAAACATAAGATGCTCCAACAGTCCGTGTTACCTGGACTTAGACCCAGTAACTGGGACGCTGTACTCCTTTTTGATATGTTGAGATTTTATCAGTCGTACCTACTGCACTGGTAGTGGTACTGCTTTTTGATATTTTGATATAATATCGCAATATCGGTCGTACTCTGTACTACCAGACTAGTAGTACTACTACAGTCAGTAGACCCAGTAAATGGGGCAGAACTCCTTTTTGAGATTTTGACATTTTATATGGGTCCCACTAAACGTCTAGTAGTAGTACGACCGACAATGTCAAAATCTAAAAAAAATATCAGTCGTACTATCGGCTAGTACTAGTACAGTAGTAGCTAGTACTGTGACGAAAATGCCCCCAGTTTTCAGCTATTTTCGTCAATCTTACCTTTAGATATTCTACTTTAGATGCACAATGTTTTCAGCAACTATCTCCACGATTTTTATTGATTCAGGATGTATTTCCAATGTATAAATCCACTTGTGTGTAGCGATGATTTTTACACACGTGTGTGTATGTTGAACACATGTCAAACACTGTTTACATAGAATCCAAGATGGCGTCTTCCGTTGTTCTAAACTCAACATGATTGGCCGAATGTTCAGAAATTATTATCCAGTTTGTGAGCCACAAAAACACTTTTATTTATGACTGTAAAATTACTTTATTTTATAGTGAACAAGCTTTTATACTTTTGATGGTCATGAGAGTAGAACCTTTCCAGTACAAAAATTAAGTAGGAAAATTACGTGGTTATCGTCTGTTTCAGTGCATCCACCGGTTTGTGCATATTAATGAGCTTACGTCACACACCTTTTGAATGGACAGGGCTTTGTTTACATTCGTTACTAAGTGTACTTACGGAGACGTTTTTAAGCAGTAACTTTCTTTAGGACACCATTATTTCATGTAAATAGTAAGAGTAAATGTTAAGGAATACCTTAGCCCTTTTTAATTAAAATTAGATTGTATAAAAAGGTAATTTTGAGTCGATTTACGACTTGAACTTGTAATTTATTGAGCCAATACCAGAAAATGTAGGCGTGGCTTATCGATTACGCGTGAGAACTTTCTGTGCGTAAGGCGCGTAGTTCAATTTGTATAAAAAGGGGAGAAAAATTGGAGCAGTGTGTGGTTGATCAGAATAATAGAGCTGAGCAAGCTGAGGCTGAAATTGTTGCTGACCTCCAAACAAATTTTAACCTGAGTACAGAGGACAATTGGGGAGCTGCTGAAATAGAGGTATGTGAATAATATTTCAGAATATTATTTACTGGAACAAGGAATCACATTTTCTTAAGGAGGATTTGATGATGCTTTGTTGAGAATACATTTTGTTCACAACTTTCCTTGTATTTGGGAGATGCGATTTCAGGAGTAGAGGGGAGCCAAATTTATGGGGGAGTAAGTTGCACGTTTGAGGAGTTGAAGAGCTTATTTATTATTGTTAGGGGAGCTAATTAAACAGTTAAGAAGTTATAGAGTCAAGTAATAGTCAAGAGAATAAATTTATCGTTTGAGGAGCTGAGGAGCTAACTTGTTATCACTCAGGGAGCAAGTTAGGCAGCTGGGGAGCCAGTACATCACTAATTAAAGGAGCCAGTCATTTATCACTAGAGGAGCCAATCTAAGATTCGGGGAGCAATTTCCGAGGAGCCTTAAGGATTTAGATATTTACTTGTATAGGACCAGTTAATATTTTCCCGTATTTAAGGAGGATATTTGAGCCAAGTGCGTAGAATATAAAACTCCAATTGTTTAGGGTCTGTATTTTTAGAGTTTAAGCAAGTTGATAGTGTAGGATAAATGATGCCTACTGTGAAAATATCACTTGTGGATAGAGACGTGAATCTTGTTGTAGCCGTAGGGTGCAGGATTACCTCTGTGTTTTAAGGAGTGGATTTTGTTGTTAGCTCAAGGAGCGCAGGATCACTTCAGTGTTTTTAAGGAGGCGTGGATCTTGTTGTAGCCGTAGGGCGCAGGATTACCTCTGTGTTTTAAGGAGTGGATTTTGTTGTTAGCTCAGGGAGCGCAGGATCACTTCGGTATTTTTAAGGAGGCGTGGATCTTGTTGTAGCCGTAGGGCGCAGGATCACCTCAGTGTTTTAGAAGATAAGTGGATATTGTTGTTAGCTCAGGGAGCGCAGTATCACTTAGGTTTTTCTTTTGATATAGTGGATGTGCCGGCTATTGGCCAGCACTTATTGAGATTTTAGCTTCTGGAAAATATTAGGGTCCTATAGTTAAGTAACGTATTGTATTTCTTAAAGTGAATATTGGCCTGGAAGAGTGTGCAGTGTAAATAATAATTTACTTTGCTGTGGAGTCAAATAAATTAATTGTTACATGTTTTTCAGAATTGAAACATTTGTGTGCATATTCAATTATTTCGGTTTTATCCTTTCACTTGGTCATATATTTTGACAGCGGACCCTAGTCTACCATTTTGAGATACTGAACCGGTGAGGCGGAACTCCGGTGGTTTAGGCCTTTAAATTTTCCGCCTGGTGGCAGCGCTATCGACGTCGTTCCCGGGTCGAGGTTTCAACCACCCCGGCAACGGGCAATTTCCGCCACAGTACCACCGATAATGTCAAAATCTCAAAAAAGAAGTTTAGCGCCCCAGTTACTGCGTCTACTATTATTAGTACATGTAAGACCGATAAAAGTCAAAATCTCGAAAAAGGAGTAGGATGGAATACCCTATTTCCGCGGTATTTGCTGCATTTTTCGAGCAAAATAAAAATAAACCATTAACTTGTGGAAAGTATTGTTGCTGAAGTATTACTTTCCACTTTGACTTGAACAAAATCTACCAGTTTTCAGATGAAATTCGTCGAAAACGTCTCAGAAAATGAGCATACGCGCGGTGTGATTTTGGAGGCGAGTCTCATATTTCCGCAGTTTTTCAAATGGCTCGCAAAGCCCTTTCCTCTACAATAATGGAGCTAAATTCAACCTTAATATGAAATAATTAATTTTATATTGATTACAATTTTTAATTTCCCACCAGCGTCCCTGAGCAGCTGAGACTGAGTTTTAAAGGTCTAATCCTGTCGATCTTGTCCATTCAAGAGCTACGTCACTGTTTACGGTTGGTCTAGTCAAATCTGGTCGCCCACCTTGCTCGTTTGTAACGTTGCTTTTTAGTCCTTTTTTTTCCAGAAAATTAGCGAATCGCAAGCTTTGACTCGAGGTATAGAGGGCGCTGCAAAAAAAACCTACAAAGTCTGACGGTCGGTGGCGCTCGCAATATGGCGACTCCCATGGTCTGAAAATTACTGAATAGCGAAAGTTAAGTTGGAAGGTTTTGGCTACTGGAAAAATGTCCAGAAAATGAAGGAATTTATGAGGAAAGTCTTTCGTCGAAAACCCACTGCCAAAAATTGTATGCGGCCATGGAATGTTAATCCGGTGAGATTAGTAGCTTCTTACAGTTACACTTACAGCTGCAGTGCAGGTAAGATTTGAATTATGGAGTTCTGAAATTTTTCCGACCCAGAAAGTAGAAATGGGTCCTCGTGTCCAGGCCTCCAGCTAGGTTTAATCAAATTTTGGGACCCAATAAAAGTGGGCGATTGCACTCATTAGTGTTCATCCACATATGGTCATTTGAAACGATGTAGGATTAGGAACACATGGTCATCATGGAAGATTCAATTTCAAGCACAAGATTAAGTCTTCCATCCACAGTCTAAAACAGTTGCTATTTACATCGATCAAGTCATTTAAGATCAAAATCATTGCATTCGCTGCCATCTTTGAGGTTAAACGCAGCATCGAACATGCTGTTTTGACCTCGGTGCAAGGTACTCCTAGAACTGTGAGGTTTGTTCCGCTATCGTCTGTCCACCAGCAGATGCAGATGCAGAGAATGCACATGCAGCAGCAGCAGCAGCAGCAGCAGCAGCACCACCACCACCAAGCGCCGCAGGCCGATGACGATGACGACGACGAATACAACGACGAGGATGACGACGATCTGGAATATGGGGACGATGAGTAAGGCCATACTCAAAACACACTGCCCCCTCCTCCCCCCTCCCCTAAACTTGTGTCAATACAGACTGTTCCGTAGTGCTTCAGTGATAATAGGTGCTGGTCATTTGTGTCCCATAGAGGCCGGGACCAATCCACAGACTAGCAAAGCAAGAAAGCTACAAGCTTGAGGTTGTAAATGGCGAAGTATCAACTAGGAGCTTATTCAAAATCTGTGTTTTTTTTTGTTTTTTTTTACAAATTCAGCTGTGCATCTCGTTTTGTCATACTTGTTTTTAAACAGTGCAGACAGATTCAATCTCATTGCAAATTTGTTTTTGTTTGTCAAGAGATATAAAAAAAATATCTTCGAAAATAGTCAGTCAATCACTTGAAAAAAAACAAAGAGCTGTGTTGTATTCGGCTATATTAACTTATTGAAATCAAATAAATTTTTATTTTTTTTCTTTCCCCCAATCGGTTCGAGACGAGTTTGTTGCACTGATGAGCTGATGACTCTCTTTACAGCTGGACCCTAAGAAACACATAAGGAGGTTTGGACAGATTAAAAAAAAAATAAGGAAGGTCTGCTTTGCTTGAGACAGTTCGCCGTCACAGGATACTAAAGCGATCAACCATGGCCCTAGGCCATGGGGTACAAATGGCTGTGCCGATGTTGTCATTGTACATTGTGGGTATTGTTTATTTTTAGACGAGTCAAAAAGCTAAAGCCATATTTGAGCGTGCACATCGTAGTGGTGTCATCGTCGTTTTTGTTTGTTTGTTTTATTCCTTTCACTTGCCGTAGGCTGTTTTTAGCTTTTTTTTTTTTTTTTTTAAAGTGTGCTGTCGGAGGTTCTACCAATGCTACCCTTGCCTTGATCCGAATTGATTAGTTACAAAATTAATTGGTACAGAAATTGATTACTGATCGATATTGGCAAGTATTTTGTTCGTCAGGTTTTCCTCTGAACTTCTAATGACTCAAAATTAATACCGTGTCACAAAACTAAAGCCAATAACTTTATGGAAAGGATTTGTAAACTGAAATGTTGTGGATACGAAATGTCAGTATTTTTTTTTATTTATTCATTTTTTTTGTAACTTCAGTTTGGTGTTAGTACATTTAAAAAAAAAAAACAGTACGGTGTGTGTTTCTACACATAAGGCAACTGGACACAAAGTCTTTTCAAAGCGGAATATTTTAAATGTTCGTCTGCAGTCAAACTGTCTTGTGAACTGGTGCAGAGTTATTCACATGGGACAACACAGTCACAGTGGCTGCATTTTGTGTCCGTTCTCGGTTTGCTACAAGCCTAGGTTGGAGTAGGTCCTAAGAGCTGTCTGGCCTGTGCCCCCTGCAGATTCTGACCCCCCTAATTACCCAAATCGTACTCGAATGTGAACAAACCACTATATAAACCATCTGACACTCAGAGCACGGTGGAGTTAAACTCTAAACAAAGCAATAAATCACAAGAGGAAAGTTGTGGTGCTGATGTTGTAACACTTGTATTTAAAAAAAACAAATAAATAATGACCATGCCTTTGTATCGTGGATTACTAAAGCAGCACACAGACTTGGACGGCTTACATGTTTGTTCACACGCCTTCTTTATCAACAACCGTTCAGCATTTTTTCTTAAACATTCTTAATTTGTACCAAAGGTGTATGTAGGCATTGAGCTTTATTTCAGAGGCATTCTGTTTGGAAGTAGGCATTGATTGAGACGGAAATCTTGTGTCTGGCTTTTTAACTAATTGGTATTGTTTGACGGACAGAACGCGGTTAAAAAAAAACCAAAATAAACTCTTGACATTCAAGATCATTATCAGGTATGCCTGATTTGAAAATGGGACTGATCCATGTCATGCAATAGGCAGTTTACAACTTTGGCAGATATCACTTATAACAAGACCCCCAAAAAATACAAAAAATAACTGGTACTATTTTGTGAATACCAGTTTACTGTGAGCCCTTGCTTTTCCAGAAGAGCATGATGGGAAGTTTACTTTTTAAGGAGTAATTCAGTGTTGTGAAAGAAACCATAAATCTTATGGATCTTGCCCAACATTGCATATTTTGTCAGCGTGTCAAATTTGAGACAAAGTGGTTTAGCTGAAATGTTGCAAACTGACTATTACATTGGGGCCTACGATGAAGTAGGGAACGCAGCTAAATGTAAACAGTGGATCCATTTTGTGTATACAAGTCAAGTGCCAACATGGTGATCAAAATGTAAAAAAAAAAAAAAAAAAAATAACAAAAACAAAAATAACAAAAAAAATTAAATTAAAATCTTTAGTGCTTGAGACATAAAGCTGATAGTAGAAGTAGATATTATGAAGAGAGAGACAGAGGGAGTTAAGAAGAAGAAGAAAAAAAAGGCAGAAAAATCGGTTCTTTGTTAAAAAAAAAACCTGTAAGCAAGCATTGTATTTTTAGATTTGTAACTGTGCGTTTAATTGTCTTTGTGTTCCTCATGTAAAACAGTGTGTTTTAACGCTGTGAATGATTCCCCAAGGGGTCGACAAATCACTATTGAGATCTGACACCCACCGAGCTTCAACCTCAATCTCAGAATGAAAAGATTAGATAATGTGTACAAAATGAAATACAGAGGGGGGTTTAACATGACTTGTGTGTGGAAATCTGGTGTGAACAAAGGTGACTGGTGCGAGAGACGGGCGTTTGGACCGTGGCGTTTTCTTAATTTCTGTGACGATGTCCACCAAACGGAATGTCAAGCATTTAAAAGAGCCGCGGAGACATTTTTGTTTGATTGGTTGAGCACCGATACAGCGATTGGAAGGTATCGGGTTCGAAAGCTCCTTTTGGCAAAGTTGTCTTTTTTTCACAGACAGACATGTTCACTTCAGGAATTGAACTGAGTTTTTTTCATCACAAAGTATTGGGGGAAAGACCTCTTTTTAATAGCAGAGAATCTTGCCAAAAGGGAGGTGCAATATTGGTAGATTTCAATTTATTTTAACGCTGGGTTGATGTGAACATTTTGCTGTGAAAATCTTGCTTTGGAATAATTTTGTTCGAAGACAATTCAGCTCAAAGAAATAAACTCATCTCAAATAAACCCCAAAAAGTGCAGGCATTTTTAGTTCTTAAAAAAAATCAAAAAACAAACAAACAAACAAATAAATAAGAAAACACAATGTTTTTTTCCTTGTAATCTCAAAAACTTCAAATGAATTAGGTGAGTTGATAGTACATCCACAAATTTCTAGTGATCTTAAAAAGTTATCACCAATGTTGTACCTACCCTAAGAAATTGTCACCAATGTTGTACCTACCCTTTTCACAAACACAAAAGCAATTTCAGAAAGAAAAAAAAAGATCTCTCCGAGAAATATCTGGGTCACATTTCTTTTCTTTTCCACATTCGGTTTTCCTTTTTTTTCCAGAGGTGTGTATTATAAAAAAATTGTATGATTATTCTTTCAGGGTGTGGACGTAACTATTAAAAACAAGACAACTGCTTTGGGCTTCCAGTTTAACAACTTGGCGGGAATAGTATGTCGTTAAATAATGAAGCCCTGGGAATTTTTGGTCTCTCGATTTGTCAACCTAGGGAACAGACCTGTTGTTTTATTTTTAAATGGATAGGTGTAACTAGATGACGCACAAAATTGATTGACGCTGACACAATGGGCAGAAACTATGTGCGTAGGGTGTGATTTCATGTATAAAAAAAAAAGAGTGTTTTAAACGATTAGTGGAAGTGCGCCGTGACAAAAACCATGTCGAGATGAGATTATTGTAGATATCCATGACGTTTGTGACTTTCTTAGGATCTTTTTGAGGAAGTATAAATATTTGTGATCCCTGTTCCCACCCCCTCCCCCTACCCTAGTGTCTTGAAAACGGTGTGAACTTGACCATTGTTGCGATGAGGCCAGTTTGAAATCATGTTTTAAGCAAAGAAACAAAAAGTGAAATTTTGTATGTGTTGAACCAAATGACTCGGAAGTGTTTATTGTCAGATTTGAAAAAGTAAAGAAGAAAACAAAAATGTTATACATAACTGATGAAAAGAAAAACCATATTTTATTCCCTGTTTTATTGTGTAAAAACAGTATTAAATTATCTTGAATTGTTTTTCCTACAACAAGTGCCCAATGTATGGAGTCAGTATGTATACATTGGAAGCAATTATGTAAATGTCAAATTTTTGGTGACATTTTTTCGTATTCAGGGATTGGCATGTGTTTAAATTTTTATAAATGCCAGCCACTTCTTCAAGCTAACGTCCTGAAAGAGGCGTTAACCTGCCCTTTTTCAGTAATTAATATTTAATGTACCTTATCCCTGTCGTTTTTTGAGGGTTGTTGTACAAAATGAAAGCGACAAAATCAATCTACCGGGTTAGATCACTGCCAAAAAAAACAAACACCAGAACACACACAGACAAAAGAAAACCTTCCCAGTAAAAAACAACAACAAATACCCCCCCCCTCCACCCCCAGTTAATTTTCTAAATAAGTATCAAATAGTTTGGACTATTTTAAGAAGATTTCTGATAGAAAAATTATAAAAGGACCATTCTCAAATTAAGTATTAGGTGTTAGGTATTTATGCTGCGTAGAGTTTAGATCTTGTTATTCAATAAATGTATATTTAAATCGTTTTGTTTTTTAGAGTAATTAATACTTCATTAATTAATGAATTAAATAAAATCCTATTCTTCGAAGCATATTACAATATCTGGAAAGATTCAGACTCACATCTGGTCTAAATTAACGAACCTAAATGATAATTATGTTCAAAATGGTTTGAAGGCTACATGAAAAGCATTGCTAATTTAACACATCGTCTTCCTTTACTGTCTAAATTATAACGGATCGATTTGACATTGAGTTGTCATCAAGGGAGACTAAAAATAACTGTATTTAAACCCTTTAATTTATTTCCCCAAAATGGTCACATATCTGTGACAGAACTTTAATAATAGACCATTATCATGCTGTCACCATCTTGGTTGTGTTCGTTGTATCCAACCACAGTAATGAATGCTAATATTCATTGCATGAAAAGGAACCAGACTATTTTTCTCCTTCCAGCCTCGGTTTGGTTACAGCAATTTGAATGGGAGAAAATCAAGATGGCCGCACCATGATAAAGGTCTAACTTCATTTACACAACTATTCGGTAAAAAGGTCAACCGACTCTATGAATTGAGTGGTGCACCATGTCATAATGCACTACGCAGCAATCCAAATGGTGGCACATTTTATAATTGAGATTTAAATTTGCCGGACTTTTGTCAGACCTTTTGATATCACAATTGCAGTTGTGATTAGCCCTCTTAAAACCAGTATTTACAAATCTGCAACACCCCCCTAATTATTATAAATCGTACGTGCCGTCTTTGGCTATTTTGCAACTTCTTGGCTATTTTGCAACGAGTTTTGAAGTCAAACTAATATGTGATATTCTGTTTGGGCTGTTGTTTTTTTAAACAAAGTAATTGAGGTCATTTTGCTAAGCGCAGAAAAATCTTGCTGAACAGGAACATATTACCAGCTAAAATATCATGCAATGTATTATGTTTGTAACTGGTGCACTGGTCATTTTTCGCTTAGCAGATACAAATTTCCTGAGCAACTTTTGATCCTGGTCAGGCAGAGGTAACAAAGGATACACTTCTTTTGTGTTCCAGGTAGGGCATTACCAAAAAAAAAAAAAAAAAAAAAACTCTGGTGTGAAAACACAGGGTGTATGCAACTCTAAAATTACAATGTCATGCAAAGTTACAACTCTTTTCAAACCACACAACCAACTCTGAGAATCGAGTGTACAGAATTTGGTGTCTGAACCACTCTTGTTTCAAAGCAATTGAAATTATCAGCCATTTGCAAGTTAAAGTTGAACAATGTCTGGTACCATGACTTGCTTAGTCACAAGAGAAGGGTCAACGTTTAATTCCTCAGACTAAAGATAGTTTTGCAAGGTCACATGGTTTTGGCCAAGCATTTGCGTAGTTAGGGAGAAATGCAGAATTAAACACGCGGTTACTCGAGGTAACTGGAGGTTGAACCCTGGATAACCTCGGAGAACCTAAAAAAAAAACCTTGAGGCTAACCTTGGGTTCCCGCCTGTTTAACTTCGCATTCTTCCCTTACTAAGAGGTGGTGAACACCGGTACACAATTTCTATTGAATATGCATAGCATAAGAGTACCAGGCATTGCTGATATATAGAAGTTGCTATGCAGAGCTTGCACCAAACCAGATACATTCGGGGAGGAATGAGGCAGTCGTATCAGAGCCCCGGCTGTGGCCGAGATACATTCATTGATACCCAACATTATTCAAATTTGACATGTAAATGGTTATCAGTAAAGCCTATAATACTGGGTCTTGGAAAGATTCTTACTATTTATTGATCTTGCTTTTAGAAAATTGAATGCAAATATCCGTTTGAGAAACAAGGAATCATTCTTACTATCAGCCTTTGAATTTAAATTATAATGCTAATGTTTTGAGGTCGTAATACATCCTAAATAACATTTTAAATAATAACCCCTTGTAAATCTTGGATTTTCAAGTAACTAAATTTCGTGCACTAGGCCAAAGTATTGTTGACTAAAAAAAAAAAAGATCACCTTTTGATACCCTCGATTTTGTATGTATCTTAGCTGGGGTGATTTTATAAATTAATTTTAAGACCATCCTTGCCATTTTTGTTGATAAAAAAGACTATCAAAGATTCCATGTTTTGACTCGGACCATTTATAAACAAAGTATTGTATTTTTCCTGATCTTTTTAGCCTATTTTGTTGTTATCACTGTACATTATTGCAAATCTTGTTGCTTAAATTCAAAATATTTTTATTTTGTAGACTTTGTGAGTACTGTCGGTTAGTGTTCTAAAGCAACTCAAAAAAAAAAAAATAATAAAATGAAAAAACCAAACCTTTTTGAAGATATGACTGTGTTATAACTATTTGTGCAACTCCGATAGGGAGTACAATAAATACGCAAGAAATTGGTCCCCCAAACTATTGGTGGTGGTTTTCCTTCTTTTGTTCATCTTCTTGAAATTAATTTCAAACAATTAAATTGAGACAGATCAGGCGGACAGCTCTCTCTGTTTTTGAAAGGTTCAAGCGTCACTGATGAGATAGCATCGATTGCAATCGAGGCCAAGATTTGGTGAGAACTGTTGTTAAAAGGCATATAGAATGCGATAGGTGAAAACGGAATTGATTGGTAAAGCAAATTTCTGGTATAGCCTGTTTGCTGTGCTAATTTGAGCACTGTTCATTATTGTTTATCAACAGTGGGACAAAGATGAAAGCATTGCTGCTAAATTTAGTTGGAAGGAATTGCAGTATGGGTATTCCCCTGGCACTAACTAGCGCAAATAAATGAAATAAATAAATTAAACAAGTTAATAAATAAATCAATAATGAAAATTTTTTTGTTTGCATCTAACTAAAATTCCGGATTGTTCGGCCTCTAAAGCAGGTGTGTTCAACCATAGTTGAAACATGATCATGTTACATGATCATGGTTGCTTTGCATTATCAATGCAGGCTAAAAATACAACTTTGTCATAATTTTCCTTTTTTTCGAGGAGGGGTGAGGGATGTGATAAGTTGAATGCCTGTGAGTTATATAACACATAGTTTGCTGAATGGAAGAGTTAGTGGTATAAAGTTGGTGGCTTTTAATGGACATGATGGGGCTTCTCAACATCAAGACCGCGTCTCTGATGGGATGGTAGGTCTGTGTAAGGCGCATAAAACACCCAGGACACTTGACGTGAAAGAGAAGGGGCTTGCCTTGGGCGTTTCTGGATCAGCTGCATGAGAATGTTTGGAGGATACTTTATGTGAGGCGCATTTGAACATACTGAAATGGAATTTGCTCAACATAAATTAAGAAAGAATTTGTATTTAGATAGATGTTTGCATCGGGGGGAATGGATATAAATTTTAATTTGCCTTACACCGATGTGTGATAAGCACTGTATAGTCACATGTGCTTCTCACACATCGGTGTAAGGCAAATTGAAATTTATAACTTGTATTAAGTTGTAATCACCATCACTATACAAAAAATTAACAAAAGAAGAGTTTGTAAAACTCTTTTGAGGCAAGCTGCAGCATGTATCTTTATTAAATATAAAAACAGTACAATGGGTATATATGGCATGTAGAATACAAAAATTCAATTGGTTGTCCTTCAGTAATGTTTCTTACATGATAAGGTTTGGTTCACACACATAAAACAGGGTTGTTATTAATAAAATATCCAACATTTGGTGGTTTTTTTTATGAGAAAGTAAACACACAATGACAATAGACCATTAAGCCCAGCCCCCTTAGGTGTTGACCAATCACAGCCTTGGCTATACCACCGAAAGTTCCGACAAAAGTCCCACACGATAAAATCCCATTGGAAAACGTAAACATGCATGCGCGAACTTATAGCGTTTAGGGGGCGGGGCTTAATGGATTGATCTATTCATTTGATGAAATGCAGCGGGTATAAAGCGCAATAGCTCTGACATGATTAGCCTAAAATCTACAGGGTACTTGGATTTAAACCCCCCACCCCCCCCCCCACCTTCAGACTGTACAAATAATCTCCCTCCCACCTGACTGGGAGGCTCCCACACTTGCAACCTGCGTAAAGTGCATCATTACTCTCACGCGAGAAGGATGGCAAAGAGCAAGATTTCTTCATACCTGAAGAAAATAACATCTATTTGTTTTCACCAGTCAGACATAAAAAGTCTGAATTTAGATGAACGTCTGAAGAATCTCGTCTCTGACAAACAAGAGTCTCTGTGAGCAGCTTTTTTTAATAATATTTTTGATATTTTTTGCTTCTATTTGAGCCAGCCAAAGCTACTTGTAATTTCAATAGTTTCTTCTTTTCCCCCCTTGTTCTTGACCGATTTAATGTTTTTTTCTAAAGGGCAGTTATGTTTGTCTAGCAACGGATTCATTTTCCCCTCCCTGTTCTTAGCTGTGCTGTGAAGAGACTTGCGTTGATATCTCGCCATGTCTTCTTTCTGCACATTGGGGCAGGTTTCTATCCCTTCAAAAAGTAGCCCACACCTCGAGTGGCCTTTGGGCCTTGTGATGGGCGAACTGCATTATGTGAAAAGAAGGGGATTGCCTCGGTGTTTCAGGCATGGTTGGCTGCAGAATGTACCACATCACTCCTTACATGGTGCTATATAAATGGGGCTCATCATTCAAACATAACTCTGCAAAACGGTCGTACTTTTAGACGCCCGTCACTGTATCTCTAGCTAGTGGGTGGCTTGGAAGCCAGCACATAAACAGCTCTAATTTTTAAAAATTTTGTTTATAACATCTCTATCATATTTCAAAATAATTTTGTTTGTAATCCTACAAGATATAACAAATATATAACCTCAACTATAAAAATGGGCACGGTTGTTTACAAATACAAAAAGACCCAAAGGGGTATATGTAAACGGTAGCTCTGGTTTCACGTGCCGCCCCCCCCAAACTGATGTCTGAGCCCCCCCGGGTGCCCCCCCCCCCCTTGGGGGGCTTGTTTAGGAATTACAAACGGAAACTACAGTTTTAATTGGCCAAAAGTGCCCCGTAGGAAAAAGGGTGCTCCCCTAAAATTTTACCCTAGTTACGGCGCTGTCCTAATGGTAGGTGTTTACAACGTTTATGTTCTACGGGAGATCTTGTAATTAGGCAAGTATGGATTAAAGTGTGTCTCTGTAACACCCGAGTAGATCCTGGTCATTTGATTTTAGGATTGTTGGACATGCGGCATTCATTATTTAAACCATTATATATACATGTCCTATATCATACACTGCGTTTTGGTACACCACGCATTTTCGTCTCATTCTTTTTTGACTATTGCATGCTAGACCACACCATGCAGTACAAACCACCCTAGTTGGAGATGCCAGGACACAATCTTGTACATTTTGTTGGTAGTTTTTCCCTCCAAATGACAAAGTTCTACTTGGATGGTATATCAAACAAATAATGTTTTGCATTCGTGCAATGAAGAAGAATATTATACACCGATGTGTGTTAAGCACTGTATACTCAGTACTTTCCCCGAGTCCTGTAAAAAAATAAAATCCACAGGCATATTCCTCGGGTGGGATTCGAACCCACGACCTCTGCCATTCTAGAGCAGATGTCTAACCAACTAGACTACCGAGATTGCCCGGCAGCTAGAGGCAGTTCGAATACTATTAGCAGCAATGAAGAAGACTTTTTAATTCGTTGCAAGATGGAATGTTCCATTCAAATCTGCTTTGCCTCGTCATGGAAGTATTCTCACCATCGCACTCATTCTACCATACAGAAAGTCATGATCAGCAACAATACTCAGTCTCCATTATCAGGCGGTGTCTCTTCAGCATGGTCTTGATCCTCCAGGTTGAATAAGCCTTGGAATGATGGGTAGCACTCAAGGCTGCAATGCGGACAGAGGACCTCTACTCCTTGACGCCTGATTGTTGGGTATGCCTGATGATGGAGTGAGGATAGAAGAAAGAAGAGGATGTCAAAAATGCTTTACATATTGCTAACCCGAACCCCAATTCGGTATCATGTGGTAAATGCATTTACAAAGAACACATGGGTGGTATGGGTGGCTAGCGCGTAAAGCCCTTGCCTCGCACCACTGTGGTTCGAAATCCCGGCTAGGGCCATATGTGAGTAGAGTCGTGCATTGGTTCTCTCCTGTGCCATGAGGGCTTTTCTCCGGGGCCCTCTGGTTTTCCTCCCTCTGGAAAAAAATCAAACACATTCGATCTCTGGCTTTGGTCCGTGGTCACATATGGGTTGATGTGGCTGGCTGCCAAAGGCACCTTTACATGCCTATGGCTCGACCATGTTGGAACCACATCCTTCACAATTCAGCTTCTTAGCTGTAAGGATGATTAGCCTCCCAAATTATTATTTATCAATAGTTCTGTGAACAGTTGTTTTACTTTACACAACCTGTACAGTTAAATGGTTTTGAATCCTTGGTCAACTCTAGCACTGACAGTAGGAGGGCTCATGAAGCAGAAAGTGTCTCCCTCAACCAGTTGAAAACGGGTGATGTGAATACACGCAAATGTTCCCCCGCTTGGAAAGAGAAGCCTTGTAAAGACGCCATTCTGTAGTTTCGGACCACCGGAGCAAAGGTCACTTGGTCATTCAACTACAGAGCGTGCACAGACCACACACATGCCGTCTAACGCTTCGTTTCACCCACACTAGGCCAAAAAAGGTCTCAAACATACCGGCATTTTGTGGCTATTCAGAGGCGATTTCTGAGACAGATATTTGTCCTTTTGTTCCATGAGGAGGATTACACACACACACAAAATTCCAGGGGCAACTTGTTAAGGATGGAAAATGAAAACAAACCCCCGAGTTTCTCACCAATTTAAAGTTCTTAATCTTGAGGAGCACTACAGCATTTTGCGGGACCGTCTGTTCGCACTCAGCGCAGACTTTGGGCTCTTCGTCCCCTGATGACTTTGCTGGGACAGGGTACATGAACCTCTCCTGGAAACAAACGACGGACAGTCAAGTGGTTGATGACCTCAATTGATTTTGTGCTGCCATATTTTTTTTTTTTGGGGGGGGGGGGGTTGGGGTGGATGGGGACCGTAAGGGCTGATTTGGGAAAGTGGTATTTGATAGGACGGTAGGAATCAAATCGTCGCCATTTTCACGAAGTGACATGTCTCAAAAATGAAAAAGAAATTGCAAATCCATTGTTGTACACATTTTCAGCAAGTTTCAGGACCTAACACATAACAGTTTCTAGTAAACTTTCTATTTGACAATGCAGTATCTTGCCCGCCAAGAAATGCCCTGGAATGTACAAGGTCACTCTTTAAAAAAAAAAAAAGAAGAAAAAAGTAAAGGCCGTGTTCAAATTGGCAGCTAGGACTGTTGCTAAGGGTGTTGATATACACGGCCCAACATGGTCTATTATACACATAAAGGACTGGCAATGAGGGCACTAGTGCACGTCTATGTACCCTGAGGGACTGTGAGTGACCAGGAGAGGGTCCTATTTCCCGAGGCCGAATAATGCCAGTCCATATGTGTTTTATAACACACCTCAGTCCAAAATGTCATGTGAAACCTCTTGAGGGCGCTGTTTACCAGTCAATAAATTTTGGGTTTTTGAAACTATTTCCCGGTTTGCGAACTATTTTCCCCAAATGAAGCGCGTGCAGTGCATTGACGCGCGTCAAGTTCACGGTGGTGCACATTTCATGCACTAGGCTATATTAGTTCACCCCACGTGACCGTGTTTCAGCCAATCAGGATAAAGAACCAGGAAGAGGTGTGTTATAATATACACATATTGACTGGCAATGAGGGCACCAGTGCATGTCTATGCACCCCGAGGGACTGTCAGTGACCAGGAGACGGCCCCTTTTCAAGGCCAAGGGAAATAGGACCCTCTTCTGGTCACTCACTGGTGCCCGAATTATATCAATCCATATGCGTTTTATAAGACACCTCAGTCAACAATATGAAGAAAACAGTTTTAAACATCTTGTTTGTTTTTTTTTGTGCTGAACTGTGTTAATTCAACAATTAATTCAATTAAACATGAGGCCATTAAATTTGTTTTGTAATTATACAACAGGTCCTTGTGGTTGGTATAGCAGCTTGCAACAGCTAATCAGATTTTTTTCAACAATGAACTCGTGAGAAAATCAACAATTGAAGGAAAGCTTTTAAAACCCCTAGGTTCAGTTTGTTTTAGTTGCTGTTCACTGTTCACACCGTGAGAGGGCGCTGTAGCCAGTCTTAAAAATTGTGAGTTCAGTGCCCGGCTCGGGAACCATTTCCCGCAAATGACGTGCGAGCGATATCTTGACACGCGTCTAGTTCACGGTGGCGCCAATCTCACGCACTCGCCTATAGTAAATAAACCCACGTGACCGTGTTTCAGCCAACCACAATACAGAGCGAGCAAGAGGTGTGTTATAAAAGGAAGCTGATGTTGATGGCATCTCTCTCCTGAAAAACATAGTTGCTTTAAAGTTGAAATAATCTTGAAATGTACCTTTGCAGGTGGTTGACTTAAAAACGTCAATAAGCTGGAATTCAGGACGAGGCTTTTCTTGGCTCGAGTCAAGGCAACGTAGATCATATTGAGCTCGTCAGTCCGAATCGTGCCTAACGAATCTGTCAAGTCAAAGTGAGATGTAAGATTTATTGAGGACCTCACGCTGAGCCAGCGCCGAGGCGCTTAATCAGTTGGTGCCGGCTGATGTGCATCCATGAAAATATTTTTTGAGCCAGCACAAGGGCGACGTTGAAACACGCCAGTGTGTAAAATCCAAATTCCAGAAGGTCGCTGGGATTTTCCATTGCCGAGCGTGCACAGAGCACGCACATGCTGTGTAATGCTTCATTTCACTCACACAAACAGGACAGATGGGGCTAATTATTTTGGCAATTATGGGCTATTGTGCAGGCGTTTTTGTATAATCCCCGATTCCAGACATTTGTCCTCTCTTTCCAAGAAGAGGATTTCACCATTGTTCGTTCATTACATTTCTGCTCCATGGAGGTAAGTCAGAGTGAACCTGGGATCCAGCCTTTGTTTCAGATTTAACTTAACCAAAGTTTCTGTTTTCACCATGCATAGCATCAGTTTTTACATTACCAATCCTACATTAATATGCCAACATACTTTGTCTGTCGGCACTGATGGCAAAATCATCCGTGATCTTCACAGTATCAAACTCTAGTCCCTTGCTCTTGTGCACTGTGCTGAGGACGAAGGCTGAGAAAAAGAGAAGGAAAAAAAAATGCAAAATCCCTTTTTTCAAACCTAGCAGGTGATTTCGTTAAGACAAAACATGTGATAAAAACCCCCACAAAAAACACACATGTACTTTTAAATGACAGAGTGAGGAGGCGGTGTTAGTCAGCTGGTGCGAAATGAAAACAACTGAGGACCCTTCTTTACCTTTTTGTGCAGTGGTAGAGCTAGGTATTTTCATTTTTTAATTAAAAAAAAAAAAAATTGTGGGGGAGGATTTATGTTACCAATTAATTACAATGTATATCAGCTGATGTACTGAATCCTACACTTATACATTATGGAGCTGATGGTCAGGAAGTTGTCTTACTTTGTAGGATAAGGTATATATACTGGATGCCCAAATGAATTAAATAAAAATGAAAACGTTCACAAACCTGCTGAGCTTTCAGGTCTGGTTCTACTCCAAATGAGTTTGATGAGGTCAGGAATCCGGGTGTTGTACTGCTCAACGATACGAATCTTATTGAGGAGCTCGATTTCTTCTGTCTGATTTGCATATGCCTTCAGCGAATCGATCGTCAAATGAAATTTGAGTAATTTACTCTTGATAAAGCCTCTCGCTGTAAGTAAATTGTAAGAAAATATGGAATGTCTGTGCTGCTCCATGCCAAAACCATGTACTTTCTGCCAAAACTCGAAACTGGGCTTATCTGCTCAACAAATTGATTTTCTCCACTAAACCCCAGAATAACCCATTGCTATTTTAAATTAGAATAATTAAGCAAGTTACCTGATAATTTGCATTGTGTTGGTCTTGTTTCGGACCAATATGCAGGCCTCGATCTTATAAAAAAACGGGGGCAGGCCTTTGCTGGCAAAATCAGAGAAATTGTACAAGGGCATGCTGGCCAAGTCGGTAGTGACAGTGCATTTTTTCTGAAGGGCATGCTGGCCAACTCGACAGGGCATGAGGCCAATGGCCTCGGTGGCCTCAGCTAAAATCAAGGCCTGAATATGCACAATCTAATATTTTTGGCCGTCTTCTTTGTGGTGCAAACCAGCGTGAAATGAGCTCACACCACACCCTAGCACCAGAACATTCTTGATAATGTAACGGGGAGCAACCAAATATATGCTAATTCACCGAGGGCATTCAAACACACATAATTCTGTGTTTAGTTAATTTATTTATTGATAAATTGCTTGTTTACTTTTTACAATTCATTTAGTTCGTAAATATGTTTTATGAGATTCATTTAGACACCTTCATTACTCAGAGTACATGTATATTTGCCATTTTACCGTTTCTTGTTGTCAATGTTTGTGTTCCATTCAAGGATGGATTAATATGCTTTGGAGCAACAGTGACTGTCCACTTGTATTGATCTTGGCCACCTTAGAATGGATTGTCTTGTGTTCTGTATCCAAATTGTTTCTGTCTCACTGTCTTATTTAGAATGATTTTTGTCATTTTTAATCCTCTTTACTTATTCCCCGTTTACATTGCTCATCTTTCATAGGAATTAATTGTAGAAATGCTTTTAGGTTCACTCCTTCTACTGTTATGGTTGTTTGAATTTTGGCAGAATAAATAATATTAATAATAATGATAAATTCGTGGGAAAATATCTTTCAAATAAGACTAAATTTAGGCCTATAAATGTCTGGCTCAAACATATCATGTCACTTCAGTTTAAAAAAACCCACAAATTGAGCCAAATTTTGGGGTTATTGTAGTGGACCTTTCTAGTCATGTTTGAGCAATCATTCCTGCCCCAAATTGCCCAAGCGAGGGACAAATTTCCCTTTAAGCAGAAAATCAATAAAAAAAGTATATAAGTTGTGTGAAATATACTTGTGTAAGTGCAGTGTTGTGGCTGAACAGTCTAGTCCGCCGAACCTAAGTTCTGTAGTTCACAGAGTGTAGGTTCGAATCCCGGCCTGGCCAGTCGTGACACTTGTGTCCTTGAGCAAGACACTTTACCATAATTACTTTATCCTTCAGATGGGACGTTAAAACATAGGTCCCGTGTACTAGGATTGGTAGCGCACGTAAAAGAACCCAGAACATTTATCGTGAAAGAGTAGGGGTTTAGGCCGGTGTTTCTGGCTCAGACAGCAAGCATCCTTATCTGCAGGTTTTCTCAGGCTTCCGAGCTACAGTGATTAAAAGTTCGCTTTTAAGGCATCCTTGGTTTCATTACCAGAAAATAATAATAATAATAATAAGCGTGGAATTTTCTATCAGCGTCAATCTTTTGCTATTGGGTAGTAGGTTCATGAAATTCGGCTCGATGGATTTGTTTTTATTCTCCACTTACCTGACTTAGGCAGCTGTAGCTGGTGGATATCAAGAATCAAATCCATACCATATCCCTCAATGCCCTGAATGTGTGGATTAAAATGCATATCTCAATAAGAATCAACAATGTGTGGATCATCTATGCCCTAAATTTGTGGATCAAAGTCTCCAAATTAGAATAAATATGATGTGTGGATGTTATCACTTCATGCCTCGAATGTGCGGATTAAAGTATATGAAGTATATATCTCAAGAAGGATCAACAATGTGATGTTCATTTCCCTGAATGTCCAAAATTCCCTTTGTCCTGAGTGGTCAAAGTATCCAAACAGAATAAACAACAAGTGGATGTTATCAGTTCATGCCCTAATTGTGTGGATTAAAGTATTTATCTCAAGAAGAATCAACAATGTGATGATCATTTCCCTGAATGTCCTAAATGTTGTGGTCAAAGTATCAAGTAGTGGATGTTATCAGTTCATGCTCTAATTGTGTGGATTAAAGTATTTATCTCAAGAAGAATCAACAATGTGTGGATAATTTCAATCTATGCTCCGAACATGTGGATCAAAGTATCCAAATGAGACTCAACAATGTGCCGAGCATTTCCCTGAATGTTGAGGTGAAAGTATCCAAAATAGAATAAACAATGTGTGGATGTTATTTCAGGCCCTGATTGTGTGGATTAAAGGTTATATAATCAAAAGAAGAATCAACAATGAGTGGATAATATCAACATGTGAGTGGATAATATCAATCTGTGCTCTGAATGTGTGGATCAAAGTATCCAAATTAGACTCAACAATGAGTGGATCATATTCCCTGTATGCCCTGAATTTTGGGATCAAGTATTTCAATTGGAATCAACAATATGTGGATGTTACCAGTTCATGCCCTGAATGTGCGGATTATAGTATATATCTAAAAAATAATCAACATTATGTGGATAATTTTAGTCTATGCTCTGAACGTATGGATCAAAGTATCTAAATTAGAATCAACAAGGTGTGAATGATATCCCTGTGTGCTCTGATGGTGGGGATTAAAGTATCCAAATTAGAATCAACGTGCGGAATAAAGTATCTGAGTTAGAATCAACAAAGTGTGGATTATATCACTACCAACTCCCTCTATAAGTGCATTTTTACCCCAGCGAACGCTATCATGGTCGTAGTGTCTGCTTCTACAATCCTGACAGCTTCTTTGAAGAGAGTGACGTTGGTCCGAGTGATAATGGCAACTTGGCCTACCTCCTCACCATCTATACGATCTGTAGTATACAGCAAAAACACATGAAGTTTTTCTACTACTATTCTTTAATTTAAATCTAATAGATGTAAAATTTGCATCTTAGATAAAGAATACTATTACTTTTGGTGTTTTTTATCCATAGACTAATGTGTGTTCAAAGTCCTATGTAGTGGTATTTATGCACATTTCATTTTTCGGGCTTAATATATGGTTTGATATTAATAAAAATTAATACTTACTATTTTTATGAGTTTGTTATGAGTTACTACCTTTAAATTATCCCTCAAAATTTGTATTATCAACTGCAGCTTGACAAAACATACAGGCAGTGGCCAGGCACAGGAAGACTTTTTTTGTCATGTGGGGAACAGGAATGAAAAAAAAAAAAAAAAAGATTCCCGGCTGCAACTGGTTAATTCCGTAGTGAAAGAGTCAAGATCTTGATGCATTTCAACACTCCCCCCGTGTCTAAATATCATAGTAAAATAACCGTGTAACTCTTTAAATGTTGTCCTTCTGGAATACCTTGTTGCATTTTTCCGACCAGGATGTGTCTGACTTTCTGTGATGACCTCTCTAGTATGCAGTCAGCTATGTAGGCAATCCCGGGACCAAAACGGAATGACTGGAGACAGACAAAAGTATAAGTTAGTAACCGTACATTGTGTGTATACCCTAATGTTGTATGACTCCTGACTCACAAGTCCGATTCATGAAAAATTTGACTCGAGTCAAATTGTTGATGAATCCGCCCAGGAGTCATAAAGGTCAGTGACTCAGACTTGACCATCTGGACTCAAGACTCAAAATATTGTTTTTCGCCGTTGAAGTTTCACAGTCTTGGACTCGACCTTTGTGACTATGACCTTGACTCTGACTTGACCCAAATTACTTAGAACTTGGACACGGACTCGACACTGAGGACTCGAACTCAGATCCATGATAAGCACTGGATACTCTGTACTTCCCCCCCCCCCAAGTCCATTTGTAAAACAAATTGAGTGGGATTCGAACCCCAACCCATCTCTTAATCATACATCAGTGCTTCTCCTTCATTCCTGAAGCCATTATTACAAAATTTTTCAAATAAGACGACGGAATTTGAAGGGAACAAAAACTGTTCTCCAACCTGTGTGAGGTGGAATGTGTGTTGACTAACTACTCTGCTCATAGCATTAGTGGCACCACGGAAGCTGTAGATCTGTTGATGATCGTCGCCAACGAGTATCTTAGCACAGTCCTGGTTCATGAGAATATCCTGCTGGGCTGGAACATTCAAATAAACAAAAAACAAAGAAGACACAAACTGAAAGTTAGTAAAAACAATTGTAATAATAAATACTAATTGAGGGCGACACACTCACAGACTTGTGCACAACCTGTACCCTTCCCACACCACCTTGTATACTGTTCACTGTGCTACATGTATAAATATACATGGGTTCTATAATTCCAAACATAGCTCTGCATACCTGTAGAAAGAATAATAATGAGCGCTTTGGGACGCCCTTCGGTTGTAAAAAGCCCTACATAAGAACTACATATTATCATTATTTGTAAATACTCCACCTTTCCCAAACTCTGCAAACTAGCTTGT
This sequence comes from Marthasterias glacialis, assembly GCA_911728455.2. Taxonomy (NCBI): domain Eukaryota; kingdom Metazoa; phylum Echinodermata; class Asteroidea; order Forcipulatida; family Asteriidae; genus Marthasterias; species Marthasterias glacialis. Next base: position 26,975,897 of record OU452221.1, on the reverse strand, counting down.
TTTAGCCAAAGGAATCCATTTAGGCTCTCAGCGACAGTACCATTTGGTGCAAAAAGGGTCGACATAACATAGTTGTCACGCTGTTATGTATCTCCCTTATGCAGGAAATAATAAATAAATTGTCACCCAAATATAGCCCTGGCAAGTTGAAATATTTTGACATTTTCAGTGTTGGTGTGCGTCTTATCATGCGTGCGCCGGCTGACGTGTAACAAAGAAAATATTTTTTGAGCCAGCAAACAGGTGACTTTAAAACACGCAATTGTGTAAAATCGGAATACCGGAACAAAGGTCGCCCAGATATTCCACTGCCGAGCGTGCAGAGAGCACGCACAAACGCTTCGTTTTACCCACACAAAGAGAAAACATGGTCTTGAATAAAGGTTTTTGGCTATTGTGCAGTGGTTTTGGTGTAATCCCCTAATTTTTAAAACCTTTGTCCTTTTGTTCCAAGAAGAGAATTACGAGACATCAAGAGGCTTCCACCATTGTTTAATCATTGTATTTCGGCTCAATGGAGGTAAGTCATAGTGAACCGGGATCCAGCCATGGTTCCGGGTTTAGTACTAATCCTGCGCTGTAGCTCACGGCCGAGGTTTTGCAATTTACGGTGTATGAATTTGACATTTGAGTGTTTTTCAGTTTTCTACAGCACAAAAAAATTAGCTGTGTCGATGTGAAGTAAGTGCCTGCAAGAAACACACTATATGAATTGCAGGCTTGGATTATTGAAATTCTGACCTGGCGTCAGGTCCTGGGCCTCGTCAATCAGCAGACAGTCACACTTTATTAGATTCCTCGGTTTGCTCAGTTGGTACAACTTCAAGTAAACTAGTCATCAAGGGGGAAAACAAAACATGAGAATTAGAGTTTCAACACAAAGGCCTTTCTGACTTGAAAAAACGGGCTTGATTTAACAAAGCACTATGAGTAATCTTAAACCTCGACTCATACTTCAGGCAAATTGCGAAAAAGCGAAGCGAATTTTCTTGCTTTACAACGCTAGATGGCAGCAGAGTTACCAGGTAAAGTTTTTATTCTTTGCGTAGTTCTAAGCATGCGCACATTTCCGAGAACAATGGATTGACCCGGTAAGTCTGCTGCCACCTAGTGTCCTCAAAAGTCTCCTATTGGAAAACAGCATGTACATAATTGCTGGAGCACCAAAATTTGCTTCACTTTCGCTTTTCCATGAAGTATAGACCGGGCTTAGTGAGTGAGAGAATCAATCTTTACTGCTAAGCAAAATATGATGTCACAACATAAATAATTATTCACAAAATGCACCTTGGTATGAGTCCTAGCACCAGAGTTTCCAATTTTCAAGGACCCTTTTGGGAACAGTATCCACAGCACTAGAGAAGTAAAACTCTCTCCATCTGAAGAAAATAACAGTAAGGCCCAATATTGTGGCTCCGCTAGTGTGGACGTCTGGGCTAACGGCCCATAAAATTATGCGCTTTAACCAGTAGCCGCCGGATGACGTGTGTATATGCAAATGTTTCCCTCTGCAATGAAAGCCGTGTAAAGACACCATTGTGTAAAATTGGAATTCCGGAATAAAGGTCAGCCGGACATTCCACTGCAGAGCATGCACAGACCACACACAGGCCGTCTAACGTTTCGTTTCACCCACACAAGGATAAAATATGGTCTTTAATATTTTGCCGTTTTCTGGCAATAGAGAGGTGTTTTTTGTGTAAACCCAGATTCCGGACCTTTTCCCTTTTGTTCCAAGAAGAGGATTACGAAACATCAAGTGGCTTCCACTGCTGTTTAATCATTTTATTTCGGCTCAATGGAGTTAAGTCAGAGTGAGCCATGAATCAAGCCATGGTTTTGGGCTTAGTACCAATCCTATGCCATAGTAACGGCCAACATTTTGCAATTCACGGTGCATGAATTTGACATTTTCTCGTTATGGAAAACAAAACACACGATGCAATAAAGCGAATCGTTGTTCTCATGGTTTCTTTGTGCCAGTGGTACTCACAAAGAAAAACGAAAATAAACAAAGTAATCCCGCCGGAGGTCGGGAAAAATACCGAAACACCAGTGTGATTCGAAAATCGTCCCATGAATGAATTTCTATAGTCTCTTCTGAAGGCTGTGATATATTTACCGTCATGTGTTATTACAGCATCGGAGTCACTCGATTTCATCATTCGTTTCCACAATTTAGTTGCATCTCCTGCAATGTCCTACATGGTTACCAAATCAAAAAAAATAATTAAAGTTGTTAAAACTGTTTTCCATACATCATATTATACTATAAAACACACCGCCTTTTTCTGCGTGCTGCAGGAAAGCAAATCCACAGACAACTCCTATTTTTAAAACAATGAAATATAACCGGCTGTTGAGCAGTAGTAGTAGCAGTAGTAATAATAAAAATATAACAGTTCTTTTATAGCGTTTTGTCTACGCCCAACAGGCATCTCAAAGCATGATTTATCTTACAAAAAAATTGAAGACAAATATATGCAGGGCTATGTGTTCCAACTATGTGCTCTCTGCCTGACAGATCCTGTCCAGCGTAGTTACGTTGCAAGCCTTTTAAAGGGGCTGTGTCGTCATTGTTATAGCAATAAATGTAGTAACCTAGTTACCAAGCAAACGTGCACGTTGGCGGTCACATCACAGTTTGACAGAGATGGCACCCTTTGTGATTTGGCCATCTCTCCATGCACAGCCACAGGCCTGCTATAATCACTCGACTGCGTTTCATTTTAGGAAACTATTTGTCTGTTTACATTTTATATATCATCACCATCTACAAAGTTGAAAACAACAATTAGCTGCGTCTTTACAAGCCCTTTGTGAAAGCCACCCCTGGCCTGCCCAGTAAGTAAGTCACACAAGTAGTGGGGAGCAATACCATGTAGCCATTTAGGAAACTATAACTATTAAACTTTGTGAGTACAACCAAGTAAAAATCTCTATTGGGAAGAGTGGTTGCTCTGAAAAGAGCGGGGTGTGGTCTCAACGATTCGAACAGTATACTCTGCTCGTCTTCAGGAGAATGAGTATACTGTTTGAAACGTTGAGCAGAGTAAACTGTTCGAAACGTCGAGACCACACCGGCTCTTTTCAGAGCCACCACTCCTCCCAAAAGAGATTTCGACATGGTTGTACCCGCAAATTTTACTGGTTTACTAGTTATAGTTTCCTATCCTTCACACCATGCAAAGCTTCAAACATCACAGATCTAGGCATTTGTATACCATGAATGGATCACCAGCGAAGACTTATGAAGAGAGAGGTGAAATCCACAGAGCATTCCACAGAGACGACACCTTGCACAGTATACTTACCATCCTCACATTGTGATCGATTTCCTCCGTCAAGCAAGTTAACCCCTGGAGTGTCATTTTATATGTAAAGTACGCCACCGGCACGTGTCTTGTCGTGAGCTCATCATCTGCACTGGCACAATAACTGTCCAGCGTTTTACACACCATTTTCGCGTAGCGCATCCAGTGCATTTTTCCTCGGGGCGGCTTGCTGGTATTCTTCCCTGAAATCAGTTTATGGACCATGAACGGCTTGAAAGATGGCACTATCTTTTCTTTGAACCTGCAGATTCAATTGAGATACATTTATTCCATTTAAAAACCTTCGCAAAACTTTTTATTTTGAAGACAGACATAGTGAGACATTGGTTTTTCTTCTTGTTTTCCACAAACACACAATTTAACAAGCCTATGAAGGTTTCACCAAATGGTCACTTTTTAGGATAAAAACAAGATTTTTTCCAGGAATTTTGACTTGGCAATATGACTGGTAACTACATCAAGCCAAATGTACTCTTGACTAGGTTTTGCAAGCTATGCTAGTAACTAAACAAAGCCCCATGTACTCTTGACTAGTTTTTGCAAGTTAGGCTAGTAACTAAACCCAGGCCCATGTAGTCTTGACAAGTTTTTGCAAGTTAGGCTAGTAACTAAACCAAGCCCCATGTAGTCTTGACAAGTTTTTGCAAGTTAGGCTAGTAACTAAACCCAGCCCCATGTACTCTTGACTAGTTTTTGCAAGTTAGGGGAGTAACTAAACCACTAGTCTAAACCAAATAAAACCAAATGATAACTTAAACCAAATGATTTCTGGAGCGTTCTAATACTCTTTGGCTACTGTCTCGGGAAAATAGAATACTCCAGGGATAACCTCAAGATGATAGTTTTACTATTCTATATTTGTATACCATCCCTGGTAGTATTAGAAGGATATCAAGATGATTGACTTACCTCCATCCTATAGCCTTGAATGCCAAAGAGTGCATTGTACTACTCGTGACGTTTCTTGGAAATATCTCTTTGGCATGTTTCTGAACAGATCTGTGGAAGGATTGAGGAAATTTATTTCAAGTTTTCAAAGTATCCTTGGAAACACATGCATGTTCCTCCTGTCACCATTTTTTACCGTTTGTGTAAGGGTAGACGAGACGGGGCGCAACTTTGGGGTTTGAACTTATCCGCACTTCCTAAGAACTATTTCCAAAGACAGCAGTTATAATAGATGCTAATTTTGCTTCGGGGATAAAGAATACTATTTGCAAGAGAGATACCAGACGGCTATTTATTTTTCTGACGAGCTTGTATCTTTAATGTCAAAATCTTACTTGTTAAAAGCCACATAGAGGAAGCTCATGTTAGGTCGCTGTTTGGCGTACTTCCCAAGGGTTGTTGTCTTTCCAGTACCTGCATATGATTGGCAAGGATAAGAAAACATTTGTTAACAGATGTAATCATTTTATTAGGGATAAAGAATATTATTTTTGTTTTACCCTGCATTGATGCGTGATGCATCAAATCCTGCAGAAAAAAAAAATTCACAGGCATACTACCCGGGTGGGATTCGAACCCACGACCCCCTGCCATTCTGCAGCAGATGTTTTACCAGTAGACCACTGATCATGCCTGGTGACAAGAGACAAGTTCGAATCCAGTAATTAGCAGTAGGAATTGCAACAATTTATTAGAGATTGGAATTGAATCTGGATAAAGAATACAACTTTGTTTTTAACCCTTACACTGATGTGTGATAAGCACTACATACATGATATACTCAGTGCTCATCGCCCCCTGCCCCCTCCCCCTGAGTCCTGTGACATTCAAACCCACGACACCTGCCATTCCAGACCAGATATCAATATCACCACTGGTGACAGGAGGCCAGTTTGAGCCCTATAACTAGCAGCGAGTACCGCAACAGTTTTAACAGATGTAACAATTGCATCGGGAATAAAGAATATTATAACACCCCTTTCAAACATTCTGCCTTTTGATTGGTTTAGAGCGCATCACATGATATCTCTTATTTTTTACTATGACAGCCGTGCGAATGCAACAAGCCATACCCGTAGAAACCAATGTACTATCCCATAGCAACCACTGTACTATACCCATAGCAACAGCAGTTGGTAAATACTCACCTGCGAAGGCTTGAATCTTGACGACCTGACCTCTCTTAATGTCATGATTTATGATGCGGCACTGCTCATGAGTGAAGAGCACTCTGAAAGGAAAAATGTAGTGATCTTGGTAAAAAACTGACAAATCAAACAAACAAAGTCCTTTAACTTTAGCAGGGGTTTTTAAAAAGAAGCTCGCTGGGTGTCCATTCCCAAAACTGGGTGTCAACATTCAAAACTGGGCATCTGTTACAATCTGGGTGTCCAATTCAAAATTGGCTGTCAACATTCAAAACAGGGTGTTCATATTCGAAACTGGGTGTCCATATTCAAATTTGAAACTGGGTGTCTAAATTTAAAACTGGGTGTCTAAATTTAAAACTAGGAGTCTAAATTCAAAAACTGGGTGTCCAAATTTAAAACTGGGTGTCTAAATTTAAAACTGGGTGCCCAAATTTAAAACTGGGTGTCCAAATTTAAAACTGGGTGTCTAAATTCAAAAACTGGGTGTCCAAAAGACACACAGACACCCCTCCGGTCAATAGCATGTCAATTTATATAATACTTCAATAATGGGTTTCTTGAAAACTACAGCGATCAGAATGTACTCTTCCACAGTTAAAAAACATAAAGACAGATTTTCACATTGTCAAGTTGAAGCCAACTGGATTATACCTTGGATTCCTAATGGAACTTGGGCCCACTGTCCCTTCATCCATTGACGAGCCTTTGGGTGTGAAGAAAATTGACGACTGACTATTCTCAAACAGGTACAGGGTGTAATAAACTCGATAATGCCACCTGCAGATGAGAGAAAGACAGTTTAGTGACCTTTTGCATTCCAGGGCATTTCTGGGCAGGCAAGGTATAATATAATACACTGTTGATATAGGAAGTTTCAGGTTTTGTATTGTAATTTCAACATAGATTCAAATACTGTAAAATAACAGGGGAACAACTTTTGTAAATGCGCCCCCTTTTTTTTCCAAATCGAAAGTAGATTAAAATCGAAAGCTGCAATCTCCGTAAAAAGTAAGGATTTTGTGTTTTCTGGAACTATACAGAGGTCACAGAGGCCACATGGCATCTGTTGCCCCCGGTCTTGGCCTTGGTGCCCCTTCAAAAGTTTCCCATAGACTTTAAGATTTTCCAACGGAAGTGCCTTTTGCAAAATGAAACTGGCCTTGCTCAAAGATAGTCTACACACATTCATTGTTCAAGTTATGCAAATTTAAGCTTTGAACTATTTTAAAGAAGAATTTTTAAGAGAATACATCTTGAGACAAATTGACATGAATTGCCACATAATAGCAATCCATTAGAATACACTATTTCTCCTGTTTAAGAATGCAGCATTATCAAAATTTCCAGCAATTTTTTATAAACAAAAGAATACCAGAAGCAGTTTTTCTTTTTAGAGCGTTAACATTACTTTTCTTTATCCTTAGAAAATGCACTTTGAAGTGTTACACTTGTCATTGACCATTTGGTGCTTGTTGTGTGTGTCATGGCACTAGCACCCCCACATCTACTGTGTCTTCATTATGTTCTGGAAATCTCAGGAATTCTTTAGACATGTTAGAGGTTTTTCAGGGGGGGGGTGTACTTCTGTAACAGAGGGGAAGAGTGTGCTAGAGCATAGGAACATTTTTGTGGGGACTCCCTCTGCCACGTATCCAGTATGGTATATCATTGGCTTACATCATAGGGGTGGCATGTGTGTAAAGCACTCGCCTCTCACCAATGTGTCCCCTGTTCGAGTCCTGGCTAGGGCCACATGTGAGTAGAGTTATGCTTTGGTTCTCTCCTGTGCCATGAGGGTTTTCCTCCCTCCGGAAAAACCAAACACTTTCGATCTCAGGCTCTGTGCTCCTTTGTCAAATATGAGTTGACAGTGAAGTGTAGCCACATCCTTTGCAATTCAGCTTCTCAGCTTCCAGTAAGGATGATTAGCCTCCCAAATTATTATCATTTTATCATTACTCACCCAATGTTGTGGCCAAACAGTTTCTTGTATATCCACAGATGAGATGCGATGCAGTAGAGGCATTCCAGCAGTTCCATCGTGGTGCACGTAGCCGTTGGGTGCAGGAGACATCTCAGAATGTCCGACACGTCATGAACAGTTTCTGAAAGAATGACTAGAAGTGCCACGGTTGACCAGGGATTGGGTATCTGTCAACAACGAGAAAGAGTCAATGTTGAAATTGTCAATCGTCTCCCATCGTACATCCAACATTATCTCAAACAGATGGGCATTATACACTAATCTGAGCAGTGCTTGTTTATGGTGTTTTACACCACCGTTGCTATGGCCGCCGCACGCGCACGACACAACAATAGCGCGTCAGCGCGCATATGTACCAATCAGCAGGATTCACAGTGCGTGTGTGTCAACGCGCGCGTGTTGTGGCCATAGCTGCGGTGGTGTAAACGCCCATGAATGAGCTGCTCGCAGTAGTCTATACAAATCAAGTCCACAGGGTTAATGAAGGGGTGTGAATGGAGAAAAATGAAGACTCATGAAACATGTTCCCCCCAATTTTGCATACAATGTAAACTCATACTTACGTCACACAGTAGAAGCTCAGGAGCTCTGTCTTTCATGATGTCTTTGGCAAGACCATACTTCGTGTGTTTCTGAAGATCTCGGTCCATGGAGGTGCCAAAACGAACCTGGAATTTAGGCATATTCCTGGGTTTGAATGAGAAGAGACAAGGATTAAAATCAACAGTTAGGGTGTGAGACGAGGGATTGGGGCTTGGATATCTCAAAGTACAGAATTGTTTATGCATTTGGTGCTCAATATGTGGCAGGGTGTACCCCCTCCTATTGTGTCTTCATTGCGTTCTGGAAATCTCTGGACTTCTTTTGAGGATTTTAGGGGGTTACTTCTGTACAAGAGGGGAAGAGTGTGTTAGAGTATGGGAACATTGTTTGTTTTGTTTTTTTTGGGGGGGAGGGGGGGGGGACTCCCTCTGCCACATATCGGGCATGGTGTTTGTGTCCATTTTGTGCTTTCAGAAAAGTTTACAGTTTACCCTCTCGCCGAAGGGGTAAGACTACAAGGCAAGGCCCTCTCTATGCAAGGTAAATTGCTGAAAACACCTGATCAATTGTTTGAAAAGTCAAACTCAAATTGTTTTTATTTTATGCAATTCGCCCATCACAAGGCCCGAAGGCCAGTCGAGGTGTGGGCTACTTTTTGAAGGGATAGCCCCAATGCGCAGAAACAAGACATGGAGAGCAACTCTCTTCACAGCACAGCTAAGAACAAGGATGGGTACATGATTCCGTTGCGAGACAAACATAACTGCTTCTTCCCCTATTTGAAGCAATTATAGTTAAGTGTCTTGCTCAAGGATGTCGTGACTGGGATTCAAACCCCACATCCTGATGACTTAGCCACCAGAACTTGAGTCCGATGCACTAAACCGCTCGGCCACGACACGCCACAAAATACACTTGCCCCACAGAAACCATTTTCAATCACAAATCTGATGTTTAGTCACTGACCTGACAAGATCTAGCATGAACAAAGACTCTGATCCTGATGCTTTGTCTAGCTTGGTGAGAAGGTTCAATTGGTCACTCTCATCAATCTCAACCTTCTGACGTACTCGATAATAAGTCTTCTTCCATGGTATGAACTGTGGACATGGTCAAATAGTATTATTACTGAATGGTTTATTTAAAAAAACATTGCCTTAGGCAGCAACAGGGCCAAATTGTAACAAAATTACAATTAAAAAGAGTACATTCAACATAAAATTTACATTAACAAAACATTTGTATAAAAATATAAAAACAAATTAAGGCCAATACAAAATAAAATATAATATACCATAATAAAATGGAAAACACTGTAAAAAGAAACAAACCAAACCAGAAAAAAAAACTTAAAATGAGAAAAACCAATCATTGTATAAGAAAACTTTAAAAGGCAAAATGGCGGGGGGGGGGGGGGGGGGGGTGAGAAGTGGATGTGATATATAGGAGGGGTAGTGGTATCAATAGCACTAATGATCAATCAAAACATGCATGAATTTCTACCATGACATACAACTGTATGCAATAACTATCATACAAATCTTTCAGATATATCAAGTTGTTAAATTAAATAAACGAGATGGAAACAACCAGTTGGCCAATCATTTAGCCCACGGACACCAAACCATGAGAATGGATCCCTTGCATGTACAGTCATTGCTGACGACATAAAAAGGAAACGCGCAACCATCAGCCACCGAAGAGGTCTTCCTTTGACATCAGTGAGGGCACTGTTTGAACTTGTGACGTTAAATGCAAGGGGTAATACTGTTAGAATTTCGTTAACCTTTTCAACCGAAACAACTTGAAGTTAATTAGACAATCGTTCAAGCTGGTTTACACATACGTCTGCCCATAGGACAGCCTACACTCCCCCATCATCCCTCTCCACCATAAAAAATACGTATTTAAATTTTAAAGAAAACACAGACTAATGAAGAACATTGATAAATCTAGTCAAGCTGTTAATGCCCACGTAGGTCTCTCACAGAGTGGCGAGGATAGCCCCCATGTATGTTGCAGGGTTCTCCCCATGCACAAGCTAGCGTATCGGGCCGATACGGGCAAATTACGGGCCGATTCGCAGAAAAAAAATTTTATAATTTTTTTTTTTTTTTAAGATTTTAATATCAAATTCACAAAAAATCCTAACATAAAACCATTTTAAATGTTCCAGATTGCACAGTTAGAGCTTTTCAGACCAAACATAAACATTTCATAAAAACATTCCAAGAACCTGCTACCAATTCAGTGTGCTTCGGCCACACTTTCAAAATTTGGGTCCAGAACACCCCCCAGTTTTGAAAAATCCTGGGGAAAACCCTTTAATACCACAACCAGGGGATTTTCTGTTTCTTTTGCAAGAGGATGGCATGGTAGAATTGTTTTGTTGCAAGCATGGCCGTTTCAGAGGTTAGCAGCATGATTATCAGCTCCCTTACACCAGTTACACTTGGTAAAAATTCTTGCCAAACAGTGTGGCAAGAAAATTGCAAGCAAAGCATAATATTGAGTGTTTTTTTCTTGCCACCTGATTTGTGGCCCACCAGTGGAGGAGGGCAATGATGAATGACTGTGAGGAGTGGCCAGAAAGTTACCCCCATTGGAAATAACTTAAATAAGTCATTGTGATTATTCAAAAGAAAAAAAAAACAAAAAAAAACAAAAAAAAACATAGGGCCTACCGTGGTGAGCTTTGCTCACACAACTTCTACTAGTATTTGTGTCATGGAAAGTGAAAACAAAACCTGAAAAACTTTTCAAATCAATGTACAGTAAGAACTTTTCTTCATTTTATCACTAACCTCTTCCTTTGAAATGATTTCATTCCAGAGTTTACAGACGCAGCTGAGGTTTCGACACAAATCCATCAATGGCACAAAGCAAAAGATCCTCTGCAAGATCTCAATGGGAAGTTGAGTAAACCCCGAAGCCGTCATCTCCTCGTCGTTGAATCCCTCGCCTAAAAGGCCAAAGGTGTTCGCCAGATTGTCGTCCGTTTGAGAAGAAGGCAGTGACGGGATAGATTGGCTATTGCCAGAAAGCATCTCAGGATCGATGTTGTCAAAGAAGCTGTCCTTCTCAAAGGCCTCCAGGCTGCTATCGACTTGGGAACTGAGCGCTTGGCTAGGACCTGGTGTCAACGCAGCTACATCAAAATCTAAACCATCAAATGAGGTGTCATTATTAAAATCTTCAATGTCACTCTCAACTGTGCTTTTTACAGACTTTGCAGGACTAAAGGATGTTGAAGAGCCGAGTTGTATGGAAACTGGTTTAGGCAAAGTTAAATCAAAATTTAAACCATCAAATGAAGTGTCATTATTAAAATCTTCAATGTCACTCTCAACTGTGCTTTTTACAGACTTTGCAGGACTAAAGGATGTTGAAGAGCCGAGTTGTATGGAAACTGGTTTAGGCAAAGTTAAATCAAAATTTAAACCATCAAATGAGGTGTCATTATTAAAATCTTCAATGTCACTGCTTTTCTCAGACTTGGATGGACTCGGGCTTTGTTTGGTTTTCGGACGATTGAAAGTCTTTGTTGGGGTTCTTTCTTGAGAACTGGGCAGTAAGGGTTGGTTGAGACTATTTAAGGGCAGTCTTGACAAGCTCTTGGGAGAATCTCGGGCACCATTCTTACCCTCAGCAGCCTGTCTCGGATGTAGTGTTGGACTTCTCGTATTTGCATGATCAGCGGGGTAACTGGAATGAGTTTGACTACGAAACACTTTGGTTGGTGTTCTAGATTGAAAGTTCCGGTGAGAGGGTGATCCACCACGAGAACCAGCTTGTTGACTTCTCTCAGATGCTGCGCTGAACTGTCTTTGGGGTGAGCTTACAGGATCAATCGAAGCAAACTGAGAATTTAAATTCTTCCTTGGGATTGGAGACTTTCCTAGGGTTCCTTGTGACATTGGTGACGCTAAAGTTTCTGGATGAGAACCTGCCTGAGCGCTCTTTTGATTGACAGAGTGCTCAGTCTTGCGTGGTGAAGCAGGAAAGTACTGATGAATTCTAGATTGGTTTTTCATCTGTTCTAGACTTAGCCTTATTTTACTAGGACTGCACATCCGTTTCACTCCGGTGCTGCCTGTGGGTGGAGATGCAGCTGCAACCCTTTGGTGATAGGAAGGCCTGGGTAGAGCAGGTCGTGGGTACAGCCCTCTGTTGACATCTTTACTTGATGTCCTGACAGCTGCAGGGTTCTTCAGCGCCATAGACCCTTGTACGGTCTGCGCATGCTCGGCACAGTCCAATGCACCCATGTGCAGATGTTTACGTTTTACACCGGCTGCATTTGTCGACACTTGCGGAACTTCGGATTGGGAACATACTTGATTGGTAACCGGCAAAGTTCCAGAAGAAGCCTGGAGAGAATGAACGCCACTGTTCCCTCCGAAAACACCTTGAGAATGTGTTTGTGATTTGTTGCGTGCATTGGAGTGCAAGTCACAACTTTGTTTACTCTCATCAATTTTTTTGTCAGGCCACAAGATGCCTTCATCGTCGTCTTCCTGTGAGCCTTGGGAGCACTTGTACATGTTCATATGAGGATGCGAAACACACTCTTGCTTTTTCTCAGTCTGGAATCCAGACTCAATTAGCTCTCCTTGCTGACGATGCCCACTGGAACTTGGCTGTGACGATTGACAAGAACTCACTGACAAAGGTTCAGCAGAAACCTTAACTTGAGAACCGCCTGGTCTTTCAACTTTACGCTCTGCGATCCCTTTGACTGACTGGGCTGATGAGGCATCATAAGAACTGGATGCGTCACCAGGGAAACTCTGGGTTTCCTTACTCATAGCACTGTCATCTGCATGATATCCGTTGCCCTCCTTGGACGAGTTTGAGAATTCCATTTCAGTTGATGGGTGTTCAATTCCATTGATTTTGAATTCCTTCAAGATGAAATGCAATTAATCACTGAAAAAGAAACAGATGACAATTTAAAGTATTAGTGACAAGTAGATAAGTAAAAATTAGTACACAATTTCCATTAATACATGTATAATCAAAGACATCATCGGGGAAGGTTCAGTCAATTGTTTCAGCACAATGAAAATAAAGTGTGTAGGGGCACAACAGTAAAATAAGATGAGCCATGTCTGAAGCTCAAACATAAGATGCTCCTAGTCAGTCCGTGTTACCTGGACTTAGACCCAGTAACTGGGACGCTGTACTCCTTTTTGATATGTTGACATTTTATCAGTCGTACCTACTGCACTGAGGTACTGCTTTTTGAGATTTTGATATAATATCGCAATATCGGTCGTACTCTGTACTACCAGACTAGTACTACTACCTAGACTACAGTAGACCCAGTAAATGGAGCAGAACTCCTTTTTAAGATTTTGACATTTTATATCGGTCCTACTAAACGTCGTACGACCGACAATGTCAAAATCTTTAAAAAAATATCAGTCGTACTATCGGCTAGTAGTACCACCGATAATATCAAAATCTCAAAAAAGGAGTTCAGCGCCCCAGTTACTGCGTCTACTAGTAAGACCGATAAAAGTCAAAATCTCAAAAAAGGAGTAGGATGGAATACCCTATTTCAGCGGTATTTGCTGCATTTTTCGATCAAAATAAAAATAAATCATTAACTTGTGGAAAGTTTTGTTGCTGAAGTATTACTTTCCACTTTGACTTGAACAAAATCTACCAGTTTTCAGATAAAATTCGTCGAAAACGTCTCAGAAAATGAGCATACGCGCGGTGTGATTTTGGAGGCGAGTCTCATATTTCCGCAGGAGTTTTTCAAATGGTTCGCAAAACCCTTTCCTCTACAATAATGGAGCTAAATTCAACCTAATATGAAATAATTAATTTTATATTGATTACAATTTTTAATTTCCCACCAGCGACCGTGAGCAGCTGAGACTGAGTTTTTAAGGTCTAATCCTGTCGATCTTGTCCATTCGAGAGCTACGTCACTGTTTACGGTTGGTCTAGTCAAATCTAGTCGCCAACATCAGCAAATCGCAAGCTTTGACTCGAGGTATAGAGGGCGCTGCAAAAAAAACTACAAAGTCTGACGGTCGGTGGCGCTCGCAATTACTGAAAGTGAAACTGTGAAAGTTAAGTTGGAAGTGGAAGGTTTTGGCTACTGGAAAAATGTCCAGAAAATGAAGGAATTTATGAGAAAAGTCTTTCGTCGAAAACCCACTGCCAAAAATTGTATGCGGCCATGGAATGTTAATCCGGTGAGATAGTAGCTTCTTACATGTCTTACTCTTAGGTCTGTAGGTAGACCCAGTAACTGGGGCGCTGTACTCCTTTTTTGAGATTTTTGACATTATCTGTCGTACTAGCGCCCCAGTCCGTGGTATATATGGAAAGTGCTCCGATTCGGAGTCCGAAGCGGTTTTTTTCTGAATCAGTTACAAAATTGTCAAAATTGCAACAAGGACTCGACAGAATTGCTTGAAAATCGCCTACTGGCTTCTCCAAGTATCTACGGTGAAATAAAATGCAGTTAATTGTACTCACGATCATTTTTGGTCCTCCAAATCGATGATTTTTAGCCCACTATCACGCATATATCAAATTTGCCGTTAGAATCGCCATTTTGAATGTGATACTCAACGACCGTTTCCTTATGTCTAAAACGCTGCGAGGATTGCGTGTTCGCTGAGGCCCTGACTTTCATATTGTTTTCCGCGCAGTCAACGCAGGATACCAGGCTGTGTGTAGCGCCAATGTTCACTGACGCCCTGACATTCATATTGATTTGCGCAGTCAATGCAGGATACCAGCTGTGTAGCCTGGTATCCTGCGTTGACTGCGCAAATCAATATGCATGTCAGGGCATCAGCGAACATTGGCGCTACACACAGCCTGGTATCCTGCGTTGACTGCGCGGAAAACAATATGAAAGTCAGGGCCTCAGCGAACACGCAATCCTCGCAGCGTTTTAGACATAAGGAAACGGTCGTTGAGTATCACATTCAAAATGGCGATTCTAACGGCAAATTTGATATATGCGTGATAGTGGGCTAAAAATCATCGATTTGGAGGACCAAAAATGATCGTGAGTACAATTAACTGCATTTTATTTCACCGTAGATACTTGGAGAAGCCAGTAGGCGATTTTCAAGCAATTCTGTCGAGTCCTTGTTGCAATTTTGACAATTTTGTAACTGATTCAGAAAAAAACCGCTTCGGACTCCGAATCGGAGCACTTTCCATATATACCACGGACTGGGGCGCTAGTACGACAGATAATGTCAAAAATCTCAAAAAAGGAGTACAGCGCCCCAGTTACTGGGTCTAGTCTGTAGGTTACAGCTGCCCTGCACTGCAGTGCAGGTAAGATTTGAATTATGGAGTTCTGAAATTTTTCCAGCCCAGAAAGTAGAAATGGGGGGTCCTACTAATTGCCGACCCCTGCCGACCCCTACCGACAACGGCCAGGCCTCCAGCTAGGTTTAATCAAATTTTGGGACCCAATATTAAAAGTGGGCGATTGCACTCATTAGTGTTCATCCACATATGGTCATTTGGAACGATGTAGGATTAGGAACACATGGTCATCATGGAAGATTCAATTTCAAGCACAAGATTAAGCCTTCCACAGTCTAAAACAGTTGCTATTTACATCGATCAAGTCATTTAAGATCAAAATCATTGCATTCGCCGCCATCTTTGAGGTTAAACGCAGCATCGAACATGCTGTTTTGACCTCGGTGCAAGGGTGCCCTTTCCTGTACTGAATGCTCATAGTGATGTCATACGCACAAGGTCTATCACTTGTTTGCGATAATTGTAACCCTCCATCCTGCCGACGGTCTCCGACCGTCGGGATGGAGGGTTACGATTATGGCAACTATATCACTTGCACATGTAATACCGTTTTAGATTTTCTTTTTACCGAATTGTATCCTCAACACCTAAAAATGTCATTTTCTTTGCAGTACCAAAAAGAAGGTGGACATGAGTTAGACTAGTCAACCATCATGACCATAGGCTAGACTTATCGAGCTATGTATTTAGAATGCAAAAACTGGGAGAAACCTTCGCCAGTTCTGCTCAAAAAGGAGATCTGAATTCCTTGCAGCATCTGCTATGCAGCGTGAAAAATGAATCCAAGGACTTGTTGGAGTACAGTCGGCCCCGTTCTGGGGACCGGCCGGTTCACTTGGCGGCCAGGCATTCTCAACTTGATGTGCTGGAGTTTTTGAGAGCTGCCGGGGTGGATTTAGAGGCCGCAAACTTTGACGGGAAGCGACCTCTGCATGAAGCAGCCATATCGGCACATTTGAGCTGCCTGGATTTCTTGTTATCATCGGGTGTGTTAGTGGATCCTCTGAAGAGAGCTGATTGGTTCGTACATCCATGGGATTGTATATTTGACTTGAAGGATTTAGGATTTTGTGATTTCTTACTCAGGCCCCAGTTTCATGGAGCCGCTTTAAGCACAAAACGCAGCTAAAGCCCTTCTAACCTGTGCTTACCAGAATAAGGTTACCGGCCAAAACACCATGTCACACTGTTGATGGTCACATTTACTATCTGCGACTGGTATCCTGGTTCTTTTTTGCTTAGCAGAAAATTGTTCAGCATTATTTTCTGCTTGAAGCAACTCTATGAAATTGGGCCCAGATACACAGCCAAGTCTTAAAATAATTAAGCTGTCACCTTCTCAGGAATGACACTCCCTTTTGAGCATAGCTAAGATCAGGGCCCAATTTCATAGAGCTGCTTAAGCAGAAAATGTTGCTTAAACATTTTCTGCTAAGCAGAAATTAGCAGGATACCAGTCACAAACCAACATGTGCCATGGTAGTTTGGCCGGTAACCTTATTCTGGTAAGCACATCTTTTTGTGCTGAGCTACTTTTTGTGCTTAAGCAGCTCTATAAAATTGGGCCCTGAGCCCTGTTTAAAAAAGCTGTCAAGTGAAAAAACTCTGCTTAGCAATTTTCTTTTTTAAGCGAAAGATAAGTTGGGGAACCATTTGCAACAATGTAAATTGTATGGTATTTGGCTGGTAGCCTATTTCTGCTAAGCAAGATTTTTCTGTGCTGGGCAATTTTTGGTGCTTACAGGCTTCAAAATTGG
The DNA here is from genome assembly GCA_911728455.2 of Marthasterias glacialis. Classification (NCBI taxonomy): domain Eukaryota; kingdom Metazoa; phylum Echinodermata; class Asteroidea; order Forcipulatida; family Asteriidae; genus Marthasterias; species Marthasterias glacialis. The sequence goes on along the minus strand of OU452221.1, from coordinate 26,958,868 downwards.
GCTCAGGAAATAGGGCATCCAGATTTGCTGTAAATTATAAATAAAAATATATAAACAAAAAAAAGGAAACCAAATAAACATTAATACATTTTATCAATAGCAAAGTAAAACACGTAAAAATGGGCAAAAATTATTTTTCTTTCTGTGTTTTAAAGTTGTAATTGTTCTCACCCCATTCAGGACGCCACTGCATCTAGCATGCACTAAAGCTGACATCAACATCATCCAGCGACTTATTGAACACGGAGCGAACCCCAAATTGAGAAACAAAGATGGCTGGAACGCTTTCCATATTGCCGCAAGGTCAGCTTGTCTCCTTTCTAAAGGGTTATGAGGCCAAGTCCAAATTGAGGACTCCGAGCTAGCCTCCTGTCTGTTTCTTGATTTCTAAAACAAAACCAAATTTCTGTTTCACATTTTTTTTCTCAGAAATTTGTACTGGGAAAAAAAGAGAGAGTAAATGTCATGTGCTGAATTGATATTTTCCAATGTTTCTCTTGTTAACACAGTATCAAATTTACATTTCTAAGACTAAACCAAATTTCTGTTTGAGTAGGGAAGGCCATGCGGAAATACTGAACTATCTTCTGGATCATGCTCCAGATTTGTGGGATACGGTCAGCAAGAATGGACGCACCCCTCTACATACTGCAGGTAAGTTAGTAGAATAACAGTCCCGAATCCTTCTATATCCAATTGGCAAAGTGAAGGACTCCGGAAATAACAATTGCTTGTCACTTAGTTTGGGCATTCCCAGTGCAATTATCGCAAGAAGAAGGGGTTCGCCCCGGTGTTCCTGGTTTGATCTGCTGCAGATTTTCACCACACCACCTTGTAAACCGTTACATGGTGGTGCTGTGTAAAGGAACAGGTCTCATACTTCAAAACGTAACTCTGCATACCTTGCAGGAAAAAGTACTGAGCGCTTTGAGACGCCCATTGAGTGTGCTAAAGCGTTGAATAAGGACTGCGTATTGTATTCCAATCTTTCTAACTCTACAAACAATTCGGTGTGAAGTGACATAGATTGAGGCCACATGCCAGAAAAAATTCCTAGTGTGTAGAGGAAGCATTGTTATCGCTTAAAAAAGTAGTTTACCGGCGTGTCGTGGACGAGCGGATAAGAACACCGGACTCAAGCTCTGGTGTCTCTGATCAGTAGAGTGTGGGTTCGAATCCCGATCGTGACACTTGTGTCCTTAAGCAAGACACTTAACCATTATTGCTGCGTCCTTCGGATGGGACGTAAAGCCGTAGGTCCCGTGTGTTGTTTAATGCAGGTAAAAGAACCCGGTACACTTATCGAAAAGAGAAGGGGTTCACCCCGGTGTTCCTGGTTTGATAGGCAGCAGATTGCGCCACAGCACCTTGTAAACCGTTACATGGTGCTAAAGGAACAGGTCTCATACTACATAACTCCGAATACCTTGCAAGATAAATACTGTGTATGCGCCAGGAGTGTCAATTCTGACAGACATGGCGCGGTATAAATGTTCAATATTATTATTATTATTATTATTAAGTACGACTCCTAGACCCTGAAACTTCAAAATAAATCCTATTTCTTGAAGAGATGGCATTTTATGAACCCTGTCATGCCTCAAAGTTCACCTTTCATTCCCTGTTCTCTCCCTGACAGCCCTCCATGGCAAGATTGATGCAGTGACATTGCTTCTAACCAGGGGAGATAACCCAGTGGATCAGACAGATAGCTGCGGATCCACCCCATTGATGGATGCACTGCGGGACGGGTTTGTCAACGTGGCTCAACTTCTTGTGGATCATCAAGGGGTAATGAATTAACCCTGAAAGTTTCATTGAACTCTCCCGTGTATAAAAAGCACCACGATGAAAGCATGGGGCCCACAGCAAATCCTGTGGGGTGTCCACATCCAAACCTGTTACGTGTCTTACTCAAGGACACAAGTGTCAGGACTGGGGTTCAAACCCACACCCTGATGACCTACCCACTAGAACTGGAGTCCGGTGCACTAGACCGCTTGGCCACGACACTTTTGACGTGACATAGTTTAATCTTAAACGAGTACTTTCAGATTGCACCATGATCTGAATTTGATGGATTGAATCATTTCATGTTCAGGCAGACGTTCATAAATGTGATGTTCTCGGTAGAAGTGCCTTACATCTAGCCTCCCAGGCTGGTTGTCGTCCATCGGTCAGTTTCCTCGTCAGTCGACAACATGTGAATGTGGACGTGCCCACTTTAACAGGAGGACATACAGCGCTACATCTAGCATCCAAGGTAGTTAAATCAAGAAGTCAGTTTGCTTTTGTTCAGTTGTTTTCATCAACACAATTAACAAAGGACAATGGAGATGAGAGCTTCAAGGATAATATAGAAAATTTGAAGAGAGAGAAGACAATGTGGTCACATTTCTCTTGAGCTGGAATAGATTGTCAGATAGTAGAAAACCAGGCAGGGAGTTACAAAGTGCAGCAGTACGAGGAAAAAAAAAGCTAGCAGATTATCTGATACAGTACTGGCCTTCGGAACGGATACAGTGAAGGGATGAGAAGATGTGACAAAGCGTGTGTAATGCATGAAGGTGCATGTACAGAAAGGACGACGAGTTAGAGACCTTCCGCGCCCCTTCAGTGTTCACTAGCTACCGGAGGTTTCGTGGTATTTGAGGGACTCAAGTTTAGACAACATTCGCACAGGTGCTTAGCACCAAAATATGCTTAGCAGAAATAAGTTTTGTCAAGCAGAATAGGGTTACCAGCTAAAATGCCTTTTGTATTATGTACCGTTTGACAGGTTCCAGCTGTTTTTAGCTTAACAAGTAAAGTTTACCCGGGTCTTTTTCTTCAAAGAGCTCAATTTCTGTAGTTCCACACGTCTTCTTCCCCTAACAGAAAAAAGGGTTATTTGAAAAATGGATCTTCATCCAACCTGTAAGTAAAATCAAACAGTGACTTGCTGTTCCCCCGATGTTTTCTCTTCAGGAAGGCCATTTTGAGATGATTGAAACACTACACTCCCTTGGAGCCAACATCAACGCAACGGACGACAAAGGCAGGACAGGTACTGCGGCATTAATTTTGATTTGAAAGTAATTTCATTGTGGCGAGCCATGGCCGAGCGCACCGGACTCAAGTTCTGATGTTCTGATCAGCAGAGTGTGGGTTTGAGTCCTGGTCTTGACACTTGTGTCCTTAAGTGAGACACCTAACCATTATTGCTTTGGCCTATCACTCAAGAACTGCTATAGCGCCCTCTGTAGTCAGAATTGATCCACTTGTTTTGGCTAAAAGTAAATTGCAAAGGTCTTGGAAGCAAGACTAGTCTGGATAGAGACTGGGTAATTTGTGCCTGAAAACCAAACCTCAATGGTGTTTTTTCTTTTCTTTTCAGCCCTACACATTGCTGCTGGTATTCAACACAAGCTCTGCATTGAGACTCTACTGAGACTCGGCGCTTTAAACTGTCCAGACGAAAGCGGGCGGATCCCCAGTCAACTCATTAAAAAACAGGACATTCTACAGCTGTTTGATGTCTCATGACCCCTGTTACAATCATTGGATGGTCCTGTCAAGTCAATGTTAAAGAGCCTGGACTTTCTGCAGGCACAAGTTGTACACAACGAAAAAAAAATAAATAAAAGCTTACATATTATGAAAAATGCCCATTCAATTTGTATTGTAGTCAAGTGTCTTGCTGAAGGACACAAACAAGTGTCTTGACCGGGATTTGAACCCACACCCCGGTGACCTAGCCACTTCAGAAATTGAGTCTGGTGCACTAGACCGCTCGACACACTAGAAGGCTTGAACTGATTCTCTTTGAGGAAGAGTCTGAATTTTAGATTTTTGAAAATGGGAACAAAATATGCTCCTTCTAAGAAGGAAAATGTTTGACCCTATGGGTAAACCTCAGCACTAAGGATAAGGGAAGGAGTTGGATCAAGGTGGGAGACTGCAAACTGAATCCAACACTCTCAAGAAATAATCTTGTGTAAACAGAAAGTATAAATCATAATTTATTCTTCTAATATATATATAAATACATTTGAAAGTTTAAAATCACTTAACGAGCATACATTGAACATGAATGATTTTTCTAGTTTGCATCATACTGCATCCAGTCTATACAATATCATTCATTCCTTTACAAGTCCTTCAAAAATATTACTCAAAATAGCGGCATAAATTTAAGGAAAAAAAACACAACTCTTGTATAAGCTTTAGTCCCTATAAAATGTGATCATTGTGACCTAGAGAAAAAGGCTCAACTTGTTTTAGTTTTATTATTTATGGTGAACAAAGACAAACTAACAAGAACGGGATTTGAACCTGTGAAACCAGGATTAACGTGCTGGCACTCTGCCAACTGAGCTAGACCTAATGTTGGCAGTCTCCCTGTTTTGTCACTATCTCGATTCGGGGGTGCCATTCTGAAGCCAGGTTCAAATCCTGTTGTAGTCTTTTTTGTCTTTGTTCACCCCAAAATTGAATTAAAATTTACCCAGTCGGTTTCCCTTGTGGTTTATTACTTGATATTTTCTTGTTTGAAAAAAGAACAAAAAAGGGGGGAAAAACCACTACTTTCAAGTCATGTGACCCTGCAAATAACAAAAAAAAATACCATGGTTCCTCTGACAAAACTTGATATCTGATCTCGGTTAGGTCAAATGAAAACAATTAATAAAAATGCCTTCATCACAATGGAAACTGAGGGAAAAATAAATGACCGAGAATTTTAAGGAAACAAATACATTTAGGTGGAATGATGTTTTGTAAGACAAAACTTGTGTTTTATAGTAAATTATAACAACCTATATTCAATTAAAATGTTCCTGATGGAAAATGTCTGAAAATGTCCTCTGTCATTCTGTGCTTACGGTCACAATTCTCAGGCCAAATTTCATACAGCTGTTCAACCAGTTGCTGCTGGGATTCTTTTGGCAGAACTGCCGGAATCTTTTTTCTTTGAGGGTACAGCTGGCACAAAGAAATCCTGACTTGACAATGCCAAGTGAACAAAGATTCTCTTTATTGGATCGTCTGTTTTGTTTCTCGACAGAGATAATTTCAAATTCATGCACCCCGAATTGCAAAACATCGGCCGTTACCCACGGCATAGGAGTGGCACTAAACACGGAACCATGGCTCGATTGCCGGTTCACTCTGACTTACCTCCATTGAGCTAAAATACAATGAATAAACAATGGAAGCCTCTCCATGCCTCGTAATCCTCTTCTTGGAACAAAAGGACAAAGGTCTGTAATCGGGGGGTTACACAAAAACAATGGCTTTACACGGCTTCCGTTTCCAGACAGGGGAAACATTTGCGTGTAAACAGAACATCTAGTGCCAACTGGTTAACGGTCAACAATTTTTTTCTGCTTACCTTGGCAGAAAAATTTGCTTAAGCGCAAACATCATTCACAGGTTAGCAAGAAAATTAGGCGGCCAGTTTGCACATTCACCGTGGATTTGCAGTGTTACGTCATTCGATTGCTTACAGTGAGCACCGGTTTGCATGCCTTTTCCCGTTGGTAGCGCTACGAAATAGAAATCGCATAGTAAGCACAAAATCTGCCGTTAAGCAGCTTTATGATATTGGCCCTGGTGAAATGGTCAGTGTTAAGTTTCTACACCACCAGGGGTGGATTTCACAAAACTAGTCTTAACTTAAGACTTGTCCTAACTTATGACAAGTCATATAAGTTAAGACTAGTTACTCATCCTAACTCAAGATAAGACTAGTCCTAGCACTTTGTGAAATCCACCCCTGGGCACACAAGGAATTTTTAGCTTGACTACATGCACACTTGCCCTATTAGCCTATAAAATTGATGAAAGAGTATAAAGTAAAATGGCATTTTACACCATTTTAACGAGGTGAGGTTGGAGGTGAGGTTAGACATTTGTAGTATTTTCTACTTTCTTAAGGGCTCTGTTAGAAAATGAGTGCATCACAAAACTGAATTTGACCTCAGAGTTGACATTTAATACCTAAATAGTAGTAGATGATCTCGCCCTGTGCAATGCCTCTGCCTTGGATTTCAGTAATGAAAACTCAACCTGAATCATATCCGTTAATTTCTTTCTGATCTCAATCTGAAAACACAAAAAAAAAAAAATAACAATAAAATGCATAAGACACTTTCAACCCTCCTACTGTTGGTAAACATTTAAATTTTTGATTTAACTGCATGGGTTGTGCATGGTGGCACAACTCTGCACAGAACTAACTGGTAACCGCGTATGTATACCAGTGATTGATATCCCTAGTTATAACATAGCAAAATATATCACTTGCTACTCAAAAGTCACTGTTCCCTACTCAAGACTAGAATTCAGTTTCTGTCTAATATAAGTTCAGTCTAAATATTTTGATGCAAAATTGCTGGATGAAATCATTCCCTGCATGTGTGTACTGTATGCATTCACGACATGATATCATATTGCAGGCTGTCAGTTTATATTTATCAGTCAAAACCACAGTGGATGATATCGAATGGTCACAAGGTAGGAGGGTTGACTGTGTACTGAGTAGATGCATTCACCGCAAGAGATCATATTGCAGGCTGGCATAGTGCATCTATCATTCATGAAGATAATAGCGGTGCCACACTTGAATAAATATCCTGACAGGCATGATTCTTCATGGAGGCAATGGAGGCGATTGCCTCCATTTCACCCTTGCCATTGCATCGGTGCCCTTGAAATGCTCCAATAGAGATTTACAATTTCCTCATAGAGGTGCCCTTTATCAAGAAGAAAATGACTTGGTGCCCTTGCCCTTTCAAGAATGAAGAACGAAGCAATCGGGCCTGTCCTGATTATGCAATTTCAACATATTACTTGAAGAAATTGTACAAATTGACCAATAAATATTTCTAACTTTTTTTTACATTTTTTGAAATGGTCACATTGGTTTATATGTTCATTTCACTGTGTGTTTGAAATGTGAATGAATTTACACACATTTTTTTTCATTTTAGACTACAATTTGTTGTCTTTTCATTTATAATCTAAACTCTTATAAACTCACCGCTGACATTCCTTCATCCCTGAGATGTGACAGGGTTTCTTTGAAGTCTAACGGCTTGCCGATCAGCATGGTTATCTTTTTACCAAACTGAGGAATATATGGGGGATGGTTGGCAAGCACCTCATCCATCCCTATGTGCCAAAATGGAATGACCAAGGGGAGCACTTTGCTCTCAGCTATGGCACGTCCCACTCCTGGATATAGGGAGAAGAGGATTTTAATGGGAGGGTACAAGACAAATCAAAAGTCATTTTTTGCAAGTCATAAGTCATTATAGTTAAGTCACAAATCAAGTCATCAAGTCATCAAGTCAATGTCATTTGGTCAAACACAAGGCAAGTCAATGCAGGTCTATACTAACACCAGGGCTCACGCTTAGCACTAGCCCTGCGTACATTGTCTAGTCAAACTGCTATGGGCTAGTAAACACCACTTCTCAACTTGCCCCGTGGGCTACTAAAAACTGCGACTTACTGTTTATAATGCTCATTTTCTTCTTCCTTTTCAGATGTGACTAATACATTTTAGAAATGTGTTAATTTATTTTTTAGGGTGTGAGTGTAACTTCACTTGACCGTTAAACTGGTTGTGATCGCTACCATTCGTATCAGAAAGATACATTTATGACAATACATGTTTAACATTTGGGCAACGAAAACTTCCTGGGGGCAAGTAAAATGCACAGTTTACTAGCCCCTTGGGCTACTTTACAAAAAGCTTAAGCGCAAGGCCTGAACAGCTGTCTTTAAATACGCAATTCCGACCGTCAATGCTAGTAACCTCTTGGTAAAAAGTTAGTTTCTAATAAAAATTGAACATGGAGATTATCCAATGATGTGATGAAGGATATTCTAGATTGTAAACACTTGAGGATCGTGCCACAATTTTCCGGACGGTAGAAACAAGAACAATGCCTTCACCCCCCCCCCCCCCCCCCACCATCGCGACCAAGAAGTTATCAGAATTTTGTTTGTCAACTTACCCCATTTCAACCTGAGAAACTCATTGGTCATGTTGATTTTGCCTGTGGGGAAATAAAAGAAACAAAAGTGTTTTACCTTATACAAATAAAGCAAAAGCTTTTTGGAAATTCAGTCCTGAGTTCTTGAAAGGGCAAAGGCATCAAGGCACCTCTATGAGGAAATTTTTACTGGAACATTTCAAGGGCACCAAGGCAACGACCAGGGGCATGGAGGCAATAGGCCTTATTTTTGACTGCAAGAGGGTACCCTTTGGGATAGATTGGGGGTCAAGCTATAGAAATAGTGTGGTAAACCTGATGCAATTAGACTTTTAATAAAGCAGTTAATATACAACTTTTGAGGTTTTTTTTTAACCGACAGATTTTCAATGTAATCGGTGTAAGCTATTTGCTGGGATATTTGTATTTTTAATGTTTTGAAATATTTGTGTACTTTCAAAATGGAATTAGTATTGCGCCCTCTTGCTGTCAAAAATAGGGTTTATTGCCTCCGTGAAGTATCAGGCCTGAAAATTACTGAGTATCCCCTTTAATCTGTGGTGGGGAAGATCAAGGTGTATTAAGATTTATTATTTTTTAATCCAGTACAAATATGCAAATTACAAACTCATTTCTTTTCCTGTTCGGTACATAGAGGAGGGAGGAAGGGGGTGGGGGTGGGGGTGGGGGGGGGGGGGGTTGTCGTCTTACAATACCAACTACTCCATGGTTCATTTGGCTGAATAGATTCCCGACACCAACCTAATTCTTTAGGAAGATGAAGCATCGACAGCTTTCACTATGTAATTTTCAGTTAATCAATCACAAGGGAAGTTGTGGGTTCGAATTACACCCGATTAGTATGCCCGTTGAATTGTTTTTAGTCTTTTTTCTTTTTTTTCCCCCCACACAAGTCTCAGGGAGAGCACCGAGTAGACAGTGCTTATCAGACATCAGTGAAGGGTAAAAACAAAATATCATCATCATCATTAGGCATCTGTAGAGCGCCGTCAATCTAGTTGCCTATACACCGATCCAGTAGGCCACGCCCACCATAGCAACGACCAAGCAACCACACACAATGTGTCACGATCGCCGCATGATGGATGTACATGTACATTGTATGTGGGAAGCCTGGCATCATGGTACATACACACGCCGTGTGTTGTATGTTCACCGAAAGCACTTCTCTCCGTTGGACTTTGGTTTTGGAAAAGGCCAAAAATGTACATTTCCTCTCTTGGCAGGGTATCGAGAGTCAGAGTTACTATTAAAGTATAAACACCGCTTGACCATGGTTAAGGATAAAACTCGGGTTTGTAAAAGAATTGCCCTGTACATACAAAACAAAAGTAAAGTCAACGAAGAGTGTGTAGTAAACAATACACAAATTAAAAAGTTATGTCGGACAAAATGGCGGTAATTTGTCGGACCTTTAATCACGCACTGTGATTGGTCAATTTGTCAAGGGGCGTGGCCTACTGGATCGATGTATTATTCTGAGGTGCTTAGCAAAGTGAAATAAAGATTAGCCATATTCACATGCCCCTGAACACAGCACGCATACCTTCTGCAAAGATGTGAACCCACTGTCCTTTGTGGAGTTGGTCGATGCACAAATCCATGCCAGGCTGGTACACACCATCACCTAAAAGTAATGGATGTAATAGATGTTAAACTTTGCATCGGGGATAAAGGATTCCAACTGCCTGTAGCTGCCGGGCAATCTTTTTAGTCTAGTTGGTAAGACATCTGCTCTAGAATTGCGGGGGTGGTGGGTTTGAATCCCACCCAAGTAATATGCCTGTGGGTTTTTTTCACAGAACTTAGGAAAGCACTGAGTATACAGTGCCTAACACACATCGGTGTATGGATAAAAATCCCCCAAAATCACAAATAATAACATGAATAATATGTACACATAAACAACTTTTTCTTGTTCTCCCTGGTCGGGGGCTGTTTCTCAATAATTTTTAAAAATTGTTCCATGGACAACATGCATTTTGATATCACTGGACTTTAAGGTGTCCTCTTGTTCGAGGTAAAAACAGAGGGGTTAGTCATTGGCCCCTTCCATGCTTCAGGGATGAGATTTGATGAATGTGAACATTCCTGAAAAATAGTTTGCTGGCCTGATGCAGCCAATTTCACGAAACTTTAAGCAACAGCGCAAGTCCACTTGCGCAACGTTTAATGGATAAGTTGGGCCACTTACGCAATAAAATTTGGCACAAGTGGACTTACGCAGTTGCGTAAAGTTTCATGAAATCGGTTGCTGGGTTCCCCCTTATTCTAGACCCAGAACCTCCCGGATGTTACGATTCAGGAGATTCACAGAATCTGTGGATCACCAGAAATACACAACTACAGGCTTGGACACAATGTGGCCAATTTGTTTCTCCTTTTGGTGACTGCTTTAGTTCTTTTCAAGACAATTTGACGGCCCACAGAAGTTTTGAAAAAATCCTGAAATCAGGAAAGAGTACCATCATCAAGCAGCAATTTATGGTAATTTAACGTTAGAATGTCACAAAATGGAAGTTTGGTTCGTGTGACGGCTTTGTATAAACCTGCATTTACCTCTTACAATTGGAACTCCTTTCCCAAGACTAAAAAAGTACACATGCCATCTCTTTCTGCAGGTGATATCACTGGCTATCGGACACCTGTTAAGACATTTTATAGAATAACAGGTGTTTTTAATAATGGTAAGGTACTATTTAATATTTCTATTTAGGTTTTATTGACAAACAAGTACACCACATTAGTCCAAAGGACTAATGTAATATTGCATATTGCCACATAAAAACAACAATATACAGTACATATAAATTTGTAATATAAAAGATAATTAGAAATCATTAATCAGCGACAAATAATAATTTGGGAGGCTAATCATCCTTACTGGCAGCTCAGAAGCTGAATTGCGAAGGACGCGGCTACACATGTTCGAGCTGCAGGCATTCAAGGAGGCCTTTGGCAGCCAGCCTCATCAACCCATACACACATATACATGTATAACTACGGAGCAGATGGTCCCTAATTGTTTATAAGCTTAATTGTTTACAGAAAAAGGACAACAAAATGCATTCCAGAATGTCCTGAGACTTCCTGTGGAAAAACTGAAAAGATTTCCCACTGTGTTTAAGAAGTCCAGAAGCATCCGACAACACAAAAACAACATCACATCTTTACAGAAACATGTTTAACTCACCATCTGCTTTTATGTGGATTCATGGAAGTTCTTAACTTCAGTGTTCCTAGGTATATACACGAAACAAAGTGTTACAAATTTTCAAACGTCAGCAGTGGGAGTCTTTGTAAACACTAGTTGGCAGCAGACATACCAGGCAAATCTCCATGGACAACTTCGCAAAATCAATAGTGCGTTAGCTGTGGAATGTGGTGCATGTTGGTCCAATTATCGCCAAAACTTGTCACTAACTAAACCAGCATGCACCTCATTCCATGGCTAACGCGCACGTAAAAAGTATTCGCGAAGCTGTCTATCGTTTACCTATTTTTGAGCATGCGCATAAATACAAGAACAACAGATTTACTTGGTAAGTCTGCTGCCACCTAGCGTCTACCTAGTTTCCCATTGAAAAAAATATCGGAAATAGGATTAAGTACAGGTATGAAGATATTGATCAAGTGTGATAATTGTTCACAGTGCAAGAAATAATCATTCACATGATGTTAATTAATCTTACCCATGGAGTTTATATATTGACTAGAGCTAGCTTGCCCTGCGTTTTGAAGCCATAAGGGTGTATCCATGTTTGTGTAAAAAACCTACGTAAAAGCTTGAAATTTTCTACGGCTGTTGGACAGCTATTTGCATACAAATGCGTTTGTTATTTCCATGCGTCATCGAATTAAATATGCCGCGAATGTGAACACATAATCTGTTAATGTGCGTATGAGACTGTGAGTGTAACCTGCCCGTGTACGTCAGGCATCAAATTGAATGCACGCTCGCCCGTGCCATGGTGTGGCAACTTCTTAAAATAGTTTCATTCTTGCCATATTCTGAAGTAGATCTTTCTCCCCCTTTGACATCCAGTGGCGGCATTGAATCCCGAATGACTTTGTCGTGCCAAATTTTGTACGAAGATGGACGCTAGCGAAAAACACTTCAATCATGGTCACATTTTCTTCGCAGGATACGCACTGCACAGTACCACACATGGAATCTGAATCCCAATCACGTTGCAAATTTTTTTGTATCTTGAGTGTTGACAGCGTTGTATGCTGGGTCAGCAGTCTTTTACTAGGGGCACAAGCCTAATGCAAAAGTCTCACTGACAAAATTTTCTCTTCACATCGAAATCATTCCATAGTCACACACATACGAGAAGCATGTCTGCGCCTAGGTTTAAAACAAATCAACGGGGAGTTAGTGCCCTCTATTGATTGTAGTGAGTGCAGTGTAAGGACACGACAGAAGAAGAAGCGCTCTCAGGCCTGGTTGCTTTGTTCCTAGAAAGGGAAAGGGCACCAAGGCATTTTCTTCTTGATAAAGGGCACCTCTATGAGGAAATTGTAAATTTGTACTGGAACATTTCAAGGGCACCAAGGCAATGACCAGAGGCAACGGAGGCAATTGCCTCCGTTGCCTCCGTGAAGTATCAGGCCTGCGCTCTAGTCATCATACATGTATAATGCTCTGTGATCTTACCCCACAGTATAGGATCGAAGCAGGAGATGTGATTCCCAACAGTGATGAGTGGACGGGCAGGCGGTCGTTTCTCTACTGCGTCATAAAGTACATCTAGATTATGACCCTCAAAGTGATTCAACCATTCTGTAATCATGATAAAAAAGGTTTCAACATTCTGATATATATTCGGTTTGCGGTAACACCATGTGTACATGTTTGCTACGTACAGTTGATTGTTCTTGTGAGAACTTGCCCTGACCTTATGGAGCAGATTTCGGAATTCGGGGTGACAACATAATTCTGAAAAGACCTGTCCTGCTTATTATTGTAGAGACTACTTACTCTATCTCCCAAAGTCTAACCATTTTATGGCTTATAACGACCATAGCAACCGTAAAGGCGTAAGTAGTGGCCTGCACCAAATTTCCCATATATAGCGGCCAATTCAAACTCTCCAAGTGACTGTCGGGACTCGTGCTGAGTTAAAACAATATTGTCATTCATTAATTTGGGTTTAACTTTTGCCGTATCAACCGGCCACTTGTTTACTTGTTTAGTCCTTTCTCTATATGACGCAAATTAATTTTGACAATTTTTGGGGGGTCAGTAAGACAGCTAGGAGAAGCATGGAGGATTCCTTCCTCCACTGGAGAAGTAATGTTCATGAGTTGGGTTGAGCATCTCAGCATGGGACGGCGACAACAGTCAGTAGTCGTCACTTGAGCGCTATGTGGCAATTGCTTAGTCCTACTCCTAGGCCTAGCTAAAACTGACTTATGACTAGACATGCTAGAATCTAGTCACAGAGCATACAGAGAGGTTCTACGACTTACAAGTACAACATTAAAAGCATACAAACGTATGAAGCTAACATGTAATAAATCAGTACAAAAGCAAGGGAGTATAGAACCAGTGGCGCCTACCATAGAACGTGCATGGTTGTAATTCGTGGTTTAGCTTCATACGTCTGTTTGGTTAAAACTTATATATCTCCAACTAGACCCAGTAACTGGGGCACTGTACTCCTTTTTTGAGATTTTGACATTATCTGTTTGCTAGTACGACAGATAATGTCAAAATCTCAAAAAAGGAGTACAGCGCCCCAGTTACTGGGTCTACTCTAATCTCCAAGTCCAACATTAGGGAACACAAAATTGCCATACTCACTCAGACAAAATCGACTTAAAATGCCCGTGCCACCGACAACTAACCACGTTCCAAGTCTCCAACATAATCCTGGATTTTGAGGAATTACAAACTGCCATGGTTCTAAAGGCATATTGGTTACAAACCACAGGAATAGTAGAATAAAGTCAGCAGACTGTTGTTAACTGACTGTTTAGTTGCGAAGACCGGTGGAAGCTGCCATTGTTGAATGTCGCCCTCTATTGTCTTGAGCGAGCGTCACCAAGAAGAAGAAAACCCCCAAAACAAAACAGAAAAAACAATGCGAGTGACACTGACAGGCCAGTCTGTGGCGGGGGTTGGGAAGGGCCGGCGGAGGGTTTTTAGCCCTCCAGGCTCTGTATATGATGATTATGGTATTTAAGTTGAATACAACATTTTTATTCATCCATTAGCTGTTTGCTCTACAACTAACCTGTGGAATTTCATCAAATCAAGCGGTCACATTTTTTTTTTCGAGAAAAAAAACCAAACAAACAGCAACTGTTAAAAAAAAAGAAAAAAGAATTATGCTTTTGTTATGGAAGGACTAATTATTTACAAAATGAAGGAAAAAACCCAAAACCACAAAACCCAAAAGGAGTACTAAACCTATGCCAACTACCACTGTAGCCCCAACATTGTACCTAAATGTAAACATTGTTTTTGTACCCAAATGTAGCAAGGACCAATGTACAAAAATATAAATGTAGCCCACATAAAGCCAGAACATTGTACCTAAATGCAGCCCAGAACAGTGATGTCCATGCCTTACAACAATGCCGTCGTAGATTGAATAAACCATGGAGGAAAACAGCAAATTGTCAAACAAAACTAAACAAACAAATGCAACTATAAAAAAAGGAGGAATCTCAGTCATTCCGTGAAAATCATTTATTTTGATACTTGCAGACAGAGATGCAATAAATATTGGTACATTGCACATTAAGGCGACGAGCGTGAGTTTTTAATCATTTTTGACATAAAATACATATCCTACTATCTAGGCCTACCTTGTTGAGGAATGTTAATTTCTACCTTCAACTTCTTTGATTGTTATGTCTTGTGTTTTCTTCTTTGTGTAAAATAGCCCAGCAAGTGGCTTTTTGGCCTTAAAGCCCCAGCTCAACATTGGTAAACTGACTGTAAATGCTTCCATTCTTTGCACAAATCAAGATATTTGTAATGAAACCAACCTGCGTAAATGTCAGCTCATTTCGTTGTTTCATTTGCGAGAAAACGGTAAAAGTGCATTCAGTATGTTTGTACGCTTTCCTGTAGACAGAGTTTTCGTCTCACTGAGACGAAAACTAATTTTGGATCTTAATTAATTTATTATTTCAAAACAATAACACTTCGGGCAGAAATATTTCAGGTAACATTTTCTTCCATCATTATCTTCATACCATGTAAGGTAGGTTTATATGTAAATCTGTGAACATGTTTTTCTTCTTACCAATGTTGAGCTGGGGCTTTTAACGCCCCAGTTCAACATCGGTAAGAAGAAAAACATAAAGGTTTACACACACACCTTACATGGTGTAAAGATAATGATGGTAGAAAACAACTTTCCGTGAAATATTTCTGCCCGAAGTGTTATTGTTTTGAAATAATAAATGAAATAAGATCCAACATTAGTTTTCGTCTCAGTGAGACGAAAACTCTGTCTGAGAATGCGTACAAAAATGCTGAAGCATTTACAGTCAGTTCAACGTTGAGCTGGGGTTTTAAGTTGTTTTGGCGAACTTGCATTCAGCAAAATGAAACATTAAATGCGATTTAGGTTCGGTTTGCAGCATTGCAAAACTAAAGAATCAACAGAGCAACTAATAATGGTGTTACCGCAAACCGAACCTTTAACGACTATTTATCCGTGCCTATCATACACCAGGAAACGAACACATGTTAATACAGTGTGATTACATGGGTGCGGTGGAACCAATATTATTGCGCCAGAAATTCAAATTGTGTGAAATGTGTATCGAACATAACCAATCACAACATCACCATTGTTATAATATGCCCCTTTCAATAAAATGATACTTTGTTTTAATGAGTATTTGCCTACAAGTATTTTTCCAAAGAAAACAAAGACAGTTTTTTAACATTTAAAACAATTCTTTTAATGGAAGTCGCCCATCACAAGGCACGAAAGGCCACTCAAGGTGAGGGCTACGAAAAGGATAGAAAAGGCCATCTTCTCGTTTCACTCCTTATACATTTCGCGCTCCGTGTAAAAGTAGGCGACTGACCGGCTGCACAGTGCAGCTATGGTCAGGTTTGGCGCTTAACGAGACGGAGTGTATATGTGTGGCCAAATAACACTTTGCAATGAATAGCAACTGAGCCGCGAAAGAGACAAACTACAACTTGTTATAATGTTTGTGTTTTACAAAGCACAACTCTCAGCCGACCATACATGGGGCTGTGGTCAAGATGCATGCGACTATGAATGAAATCGGCAGGACTGTTGCAAAAATGAGTGTTTTTTACTTATAAATTAAAAACAAATTATCATTTTTTTAATTACTAAAAAAGAGCGTTTTTTTTTACCTATAAGTGAAATTACCCTCACGTGACCTCTAAGTGACCTTTGACCCAATACCTCGTACAAGCTTTGGTCAGTTGTCCTTAAGTCCAAAGTTGGTTACAAGTGGCTGAAGCAATTTTCAGGCTGATCACGTGACATCGTGAGAAAGAAGAAACAACAGGACCACAGTTTATCAGCTGTTGGCTGTGTGCAGTAGAGGGGTAGTTTACGTTCATTATATGGAATGATGTTGTCTCCCAACCCAAAATGTTATTTTTGGAGAACGAAATTTATTTTTTGGGGAACAAATAGTTTTTCGAGGGAACGAAATAGTATTTTGAGTAAACAAAATGATTTCAAGGGAACGCCGGAAGAAATTACTGGAGGGAGCCAAATAATATTTCAAGGGAACGAAACATGCTGCCTGTACAATGAATCGGTGTAATAGGAGCATCTGATCCAGTGTTCTGATCATTGTTTGTTATGGTATTATAATGGTATATTTATTTAAAATGTCATTGCAGCACGCAGCTGAATTGCAACAAAATTGACAATCATTAAAACATTGCAAACAATAAAACATTCATTATAGACATTAAAACGTGAGATAACTAATATAGCCTAATAAAATATATAACATTTTATCGGGTGAACATTATACAAGTTGACGTACCGGAGCGGGATTTGAACCTGGAACCACCGGTTAAACGTAATGATGCTCTACCAACTGAGCTATCCAGCTCTAATGCTGGCAGTCTCCGTCAGTATATCTTTGTTCGGGGTTTCCAGTCAGAAGCCATTCAACGAGATCCTATACAATGTAACCAGGGATTACATCCCAAGGAAAAGAATTCAACCGCTCTGTGACGGATATAACCTGGGAAGCGGCAGCCATAAGGGTGATGCGACTTTTTATTTTAAGTATCAAGCAATAAACCAGAAGGGAAACTGTTCCATTGTAGAATGCTTTTTATGATATATGACACTTTTATTGATTAAGTTTACCCGTCAGGTAAGAAGGATCTGGAAAGAATCATTTGCGATGTGTGCTGAAGACAGATGGTTTCTTCCCAGCGTCCGGTGACGATGATCGGCACAGACACGGACAAAACACCTCACGAAATGCCTGCCTGTACGTTTGATTGGTCAGATTGTAGATCAACGGATTGACGCAGGAGTTGATGAAAAGAAGCGCGGTTGAGACCGTCGTCATTACCGGGTGCTCGAAGAGTTCCAACCCCCTGGCAGCTTGGACGTAGTTGACAACCAGAAGGGAAGTTCTCGGTGCGAGGCAGATGAAGAAAACGAGGGTGTTCGTCGCAACCATTCTGTTCATCCTGACACGAGTTTGATGCAGGTTATCTGATCTAGTTACAGCAGACGAATTAAGTTTGTTTCGAAATTTGACTTGCTTTCGGATTGTATTGATCATCCGAGTGTACATGACGATGCTGCAGATCAACAGGAGAACCACAGGCAGGGGCTTGAAGATTTCACTGAAGAGGAAGGTTTTGCCCTGGGTGTTTACGGTGTAGCTCTTTTTAGACCCCTGCAGCAGCTGGCACCCTTGTGTCTCTATTGTGCTTTCAAGATAAAGGAAGCAAGTGTAGATGAGACTGAGGCACCACGCCGTCAGGACTAGCTTGGCGCTTCGTGCTTTGGAAGCCACCGCTCGTTGCCGCAACGGATGACACACGGCAAAGTACTGGTCCGTAACCACTAACGACACGATCGCGACGCTCGCATAGTATGGCATTGTCAGCAGCACGATGAAGAAACACCCGATGTAGTTGGAGGGCAAATACGACAGGATGTGCGTGTACATACCAAAACATGCCAGGATGAGGACCATGGTGTCAGCGATTGCTAGATTGACCAAATAGACGTTCATGATGTTATGCATGGATTTGTGGCGGGCAACAACGATGACGAACGCCAGATTTAAAACGACGCCGGCCGCCGTGATGCCCGATGCCATCTTCCTGAAAAACTCCCCCTCGTCCTCGCCCAGTTGATCACCAACATTAGTGTTGTTGGTCAGTGAAATGCTGTACTCTTCCATGTCACTGGGATATGGTGTAGACATGAAGTCTGCCATCTCGCACGCTACTGGTGGGTTACGGAAGAAATCTCAACACGGTCAATATGAGAAAAAGAAGGGGCCGAATATAGGTTGAAATCTATATTTCGAGAGAACTATCCAGTGTGATACAAATTCTACCTCACTCCCTGCCAATCTGGCATGATCGTCTAAACAATGGTCATTATAAAGTGTTTCTGATTATCTTGGTGAGCCAATCAGAGTTCGTTGCGTCACAACATTATTCTTAAACACAGATGGAAAGATAGCGGCACTTCATTACGCCCACCAATCACCTCCTGTGACATAATTATAAAACAGCAGTGAGATGAAATTAAGGTCACCACCTTATAGTTGGACTGTTCTCCTATACTTCCACATTGAAACAGTAAAACACGTCGCTTATAATGAGAATTTATCAATGGTGATCACACAGTATACGCCTTCATCAATGGTTTCTCTAATGGTGATTTAAGCTGAGAGTTGCCCCAATGTAGTCAATGAAGTAGAGTATAATGATTTCACATAAATATATCCCTCGAAATTGTGTGTTTATTTTTTGGTTAAATTTCGTGACAGAACACGGCCCGCAATTTTGTAGAGCCAATTAGTGTTTGACTCCACACAATAGCGGACCGTCTGTTTCTGTATACATAGAGTTTTAATTCCGCTGGCTGTGCTTCCAGAGGCAAATTTATTGTTTTTTTTAAAATCACTATTCACTGCTTACAACACACTTTAGGTGTTTTATTGCATGAACAACTTTTAAAAAGGATAAGGAGTAGTTCCAAGCAGCAACAAATTTAAGAGATTTGAAGGCAATGTGTCCCTTTAAGCTAAACACCAAATTTTCGATCTGCCTTCACCCTTTTTTAGTTGGTGGGATCGGTTGACCTAAGATTTTCCATTTAGTAGGCCCTACTTATCGCGCAAACGATCTTTGGTTTTAACAACAACAGTGGGCACACCCATTTTGCGTTTCATGTTTCTACACAGAGTGTCCTATCTTAAGTAGGATTTTAAACTTTGCATGGTGGAGATATAATATACAGTAAGGTTTGCGGTAGACACAATGTAGTTCTATCTCTTTTGAGTTGGGGTGGTTCTGAACCCTAACCGGTGACAACTCTTACAGAGTTGTAACCGGTTCTTGTCAGAACCACCAACTCAAAAGAGATAGAACTACATGGTGTCTACCGCAAACCTTACTGTAGTGTCCTATCTTGTGTCCTATCCAGTTTTTGTTTACTATTAATTGGTCTTTAAGTGCTATCACTAAGTTTTTATATTCATCTGTAAGACTAACACGGCTATCTCTATTGTAATGTTCATCAAGACTGTTGATCTCGTTCATCCAGGACCGTCTCTTTGTTCTCCCACTTTTTGGACTTAGTTTTTTTAAGCGAAGCAAGAACGTCCTCACTCTTTCAAAACACCTGGATTCCTTTTTGTGAAATGTGCTCGGTTTCAACCGGTAGCCACCCCCGCCAATAGGGACCCTGTCACACTCGCATTTACCAGCTAAAATCCCTCCCTCGAGCTTTCTTCACAAACTAATGATGTCCCTACGGTGCAGAACATTACCACGGCTCACGCACTTGTTGCATCTCAAGGGAAATTTTAGTTTTCACTCCTTCCTTAATTAAAGGGTACTAATTGCCTCTCTTGAGACATTACGTCATTAATTACCTAAATCTGTGTTTGAGAACAATGTCCGGCTAACCTTTCGTCAAGGCCTTCGTGGCTCAGACCCTCATCAGACAGCTATGTAACCGCGAAGACCACCAATCCAAGTCAGCGCGCACGATCGGCTAGCCATAGGCTAATCAAGGAGGTGGCTCAATTACATTTCAAAACCGCTTGTACGGTCTTATTTGTGTTAAATTCAGAATTGGGTTTTAGTTTTTCGTTCTGATTGGCTCCAAAAGAACAGATATACCACTGAGGCTGTTTGTAGGGCCATTAAAGTTAATTTAACGACAAGTTAAGATTCAAAATGAACTCATCGCGCACGAGTCACCACGCGGTATCGAGGCTCTTTGTTCAACTTTGTGGATTTTGTTTACTGGACTCAGTACGTACTGAGTATTTTAGTTGTTACATTTTTATTTATTTTAAATTTTAAATCTTCGGACATAATTCAGGGGCCGTCCAGGGTAAGGCAAAAGTTTTAAAAACTGTCATCAAAGCAATGTGCCCGCCCAGACCCCGCCAACAAAATAACCTACATGTACAATGGCAATTAAAAAAAAAAAAAATAAATAAATAAATAAACAAATAAAGATAATAAAGTATTATGGTACAAAACACACTAGGGCAAGAAAATGACAACTGACCAAAACAGTCGGAACAGCTTATTAACGCATTTCTAAAAATGTATTATTCACATCTGAAAAGGAAGAAGTATGAGCATTATAAGTTAGTAAGTCGCACAGTTTTCAGTAGCCCACAGGGCCAGTTGAGAAGTGGTGTTTGCTAGCCCATAACAGTTTTTACTATACATTGTACGCCGGTCTAGTGCTAAGGTGAGCCCTGATAGAGTAAAACCACACTACATGTAATTGCAACGAAGAGTATGCAACTGGGGAAGGTAGGCAAGAGCCATTAAACACTAAGAGCTTAAAATAATGGTCACGCAGGTTACATTTAACAAAACGGTAAAAAAAATACCGACCTCGTTGGGCGATTTCAGGCGCTAGCTTAGACAAAGGCATGACAAGAAAGGTCTTCCAAAAGAAGAATATAAACCTGCACAACAATAACCCATAAATTTGGCCGATTTGTAAGGTTCTTTTTAAAGGAAGACGTAGGTGCACCTGACTTTTCGGCTTCAAAAAATTGAAGCCGTAAAGTCACGTGATCATTCGGCTAGTTTTATTTCCATCCGTTTAACACTTTTATTACCAAACCAAATTAAATTGTGATTGCTGGCAATTGTCTCTGAATAAAGAACAAAGGTGGTCATTCAAGTTATGGTTGAAAGTTATTAAAAATGATAGAAATTGCATTTCAAAATTTATATTACCAGACTCCGGGTAACGGACCGCGTGGCTTGGTCAATATCCATGGGGGGCTAAAGCAACTCAACAGCCCATTACGAGAATCCATAATCTCAGTGTTTTTAACAAACATATCAAGTGATGTGATCCGGAACTTCATCAGAAAGATCACTAATATTGCACTTAAATGTTTTTTTTGTTATTGAAATCTGGGATTTTAGATTTTCATGTCATGATTTACATGAAAGTCGCACAAGGTCTTTCACAAAAAGACCGAAAAGACGGAGTGCCGAATCCGCGATCGTGATTTAGCCACACACCCGGCCCAAAACAACGCGATAGCGGCCGTTCGCGCTGAGCAGAGCTAGTCTCCAGTCAGGTGATCACGTCTTGTTCAAGTTTGTTGGCGTGAGGTCTCTTAGTCCTGGTGATACACGCAAAGAGGTCTCCTTTTTCCCATGTTCGGTATCTATGGTTTGTGGACGCGTTTTTCGTATAAGAAAAGTTTGACGGACTGGTTCCTTATACAGAATTAATGTAAATACAATACTAATGTATTTAGGGACCAGACTATACATGAAGTTGAGGTCACTAAATTCGATGATTGCAACCTTCTTTGTTTATTTGGATGATTTTTCGTTAATTACAGGACTTGTGAGTTACTTTTTTTCCGAAAATGTTCACAAAGGTATACTTGTATAACTTTGAAGTCGTGAACTAAGTAATTTCTGAAATTTGAGGATGGTATGTACCTTGACAAGGCTCAGTGACTAAACCGTTACGCAGATCTCGATCAAGCTCAGAAAATGTTTTAGGAAATCGAACGAGCCCACAAAATTTGACCCTGTTGACATGGTGGAATTTAAGTGAATCTAAGTGGCGGAAATTAGCATGTCACAAATGAAGTACATTGGACATGAAATGCATGTTGGGTCTGACAAGAAGTTTAGAAAAGAATGGCAACTTTATGTGTTGTCTCCTGTTGTCCGAAGACATTAGTCCAAGCGGTTGAAGATGATCGTCATAGGATTGTTCCTGGTATCTCTGTCTTAGAATATAGCCCTTCGTTGGACCATAGAGCAAGTGGTTGGACCATGGAGGTAAAAATTAAACCTCCATGGTTGAACAGATTCAAGCTTATCTCGGCGAGGCTGGTACACCCACCGGGTCAGGGAGCAGTAATACAACAGTGGGACTACCAAAGTTGTATAATATAAATACAGTGCTATACGTCTCGTGAGCAGTCACCAGATACGAGTCCAGTGAGTCCAGTCACCCGACTACATCCGAGTATACAGTGCTTATCACACATCAAATAATAGTCACCCTCGTTGAATATGGTTAAATAAATAAACACAAAACAGTGTAAATGGCCTCACCTTTCGACAGGGTTTGACCGTGGAGCAAGGCCAGTTGACACAGAAAAAACGTTGTGACCTTCGTTCCATTGTATAAATGCCCCCACAACGGTGTGTATGCCTTTCCACCATGCATAGCACCAAATGAAATCACCAGGCCAAAAGTATTAGTCAAATTGAAACAACATTTACAAAGACGGTTAAATAAAAGGTACATTAACAGATTTTAATTCTTGTATAGATTCCAATGGGCTATAAGATGGAAACAAAATAAAACATAAAAAAAAATAATTCTTAATAAAAGTCTTAGCCCCCTCAATGACAAAATTGGTTGATGAGTATTTTGAATGGTTCAAAATGGTGTATCAGTCAGTGGGAGGGCTTCAGTTCTCCTGTGTATATTTGAAGATCCGTGTTGTTGATGGTTTTAATTTAATGATTACCATTCCCTTTGTAAACGGGACAGCCACTTCCGAGAATTTCTTTTCCTCTTGCGAGATCAGACGCTGGTATTTGTCCCTCCAGTGCTTTGATGAATTCGTCGGGCTTGTAAAATACCTCCAGCTTGCAGATTTTGAGGTTTTCATCTACGGTAGCCACTAGAAAGCCGTGCATCTCCACGAGTTGCCCCTCGCCGACGTTTTCCTTGTATGACCCTCTGAAGGTACCCCAGTGGCGCCACGAAAAGGCTACTCTGGGCGGTCCTGCAAAAACGTGTAGCACCTCCCACGGAAAGCCGTCTGGAAAAGCTCCACGGAAAACGTCATGGGAACTTTCAAACGTGTGCTGGTCCGAGTCGTACAGTTCTTTGGAAGCCACAGATAGAAGAGTGTTGTAGTTGCCGATTGTGGACGCTTTCTTCCCATCGAAGTTTTTACCGTTGACTTCGAATTGATAACGATCTGCATCGATGGTGGACCAAGTCTTGTAGTCAGGTAGATGAGATGCTTCCATCTCCCAAGTTTTCACGAGATTCTCAACAATCATTTCGAGTGAGCCGGTTTTGTGGTTCATAGTCTTCCCTTTGAAGTAGGCAAGATCGGCTTGGCGGTAGTCAGGCTTGCCGTGCCTCCATTCGGCGGGAGGGGCGTCCAAGTTGCCCCTGTCTGGTCGCACGAACTGGTAGGTGTCTATCAGTTCCTGTAATTGCGAGTCAAGTTTCTTGTCAGAGCTCATGGCTGTTTTGTTGGTGAAATCTGATGATATTTTACTCAGAAATAAGGGCAGTTGGCGCAAATGCAAAATGGTACAGTGACAGGGCTTTTGAAGGATATTGGTGAATAGCACTTTGTAATCTTGTTTGATTATTCGCTGAACCAAACGACTACGTCACTTCCAAAGATATTTTTTTGGGGGAGGAGAATGGCTGTGTTTTGCATGCCTTATGTAATAAGGTGAACGGGTGACTGTCAATTCGGTGCTCGATATGTGGCAGGGTGTACCCCCCCTCTCCTATTGTGTCTTCATTGTGTTCTGGGAATCTCAGAATTTCTTTTGAGGATTTAAAGGGGGGATGCTTCTGTACAAGAGCGGAAGAGTGTGTTAGAGAATGGGAACATTTAGGGGAGTGGGGCCTCCCTCTGCCACATATCGGGCATGGTATAGAGTATTTTGCCGTTGCCGGCGAGGGATGTGGTAGAAATATTATTTTGTTCCCCTTGAAATATTATTTCGTTCCCGCGATATCATAATACTCGATATAATATTTTGTTTCAAGGGAAATAATATTTCACGGTGAACAAAATAGTATTTTGAGGCGACGAACTAATAATTGGAGGGGTTAAAAAATCGAAACTTTGCTAACAAAAATGCTGCTTATCCATTAGAAGTAAATCATAGGCCTGCAACTCACTCTTGAAATATGAAAAAGGCTCCAGATTCATAAAAGTATAATTTGTTTATGTATTTTTACTTCAAACTGAAGGAAAACCTCAAATTTCAATTTCCCGTTTTGGGGGGAAAATTACAATCTTTGATGCAGTTCTGCCTAAAAATGATTTTTATTTATTGTTTTTATTTTATGGACGTCGCCAGACACACATGGCCAGAAAGCCAATCGAGGTGTGGGCTACAAATCAACTGTTTTGTCCAGGGGCCATTGTCACCTACTCCTGGGGCGGAAACAGGGTTACCCCCTTTACAGTCGGATGTAGGCTTGGGTATCATCCAACAGAAGCCTGGCTGGTAGAGCAGAAGACTCTACCTCCCCAACTTTTACGAAGCAATTATGGTTAAGTGCCTTGCTCAAGGACACAAGTGTCATGACCGGGACTCGAGCCCACACTCCGATGACTCAGCCACCAGAGCTTGAATCCAACGCTTGATACAGGATGTTCATGATCCACTCATAAACATATTATTTTGCATATTGACTCATAATAATTATTCACGACAAACACCTCCACTCTTTACCTCCAGTTGTGAGGGGGGGAGGAGGAATTTAATGTATCGAAGCATTATTTGCGCATTTTTTTGTTCGATCTCAGTTTTTTTGGGAAAGGTGGCAAGGGTTCTGAGCAGGGGTGGGAGCAGTTTCCGCCCCAGCCCCCCCCCTTGTCTCCTCCAGTTTCTTGTTTCTTTTGTAACCCATGTCAAAAATCATGTCCAATATTGACGTCAATATGTGCAAATCGTGAATTTTGACGGCAAGATTTGCGTCAATATTTGCGACTTTTAATACAACTCGTGATTTTTGACGGTAATATTGGCGTCAATATTTGCAACTTTGGGCACTAATCGTGAATTTTGAGGGCAAAATTGGCATCAATAATTGCGACTTTGAGTACAAATCGTGAATTTTGACAATATTGGCGTCAATATTTGCGACAAGGGCAAAATTGTGAATTTTGAGGGCAATATTGGCGTCAATATTTACAACTTCGGGGCACAAATCGTGAATATTGATGTCAATATTTGCGTCAATAATGTGTGATGTCCTTTCAAAGCCACCATACAGAAACTTTATGCTGGCTAAGGGTTTAGTGGAATTTCGATTTAAGTTAAAATAAAGGAATTTGCGGTCTCGTATATACAAGCAAATTGTTTCATACATTGAAACTACATTCCTTTTTATCGAAAGGTACCGTTTAGTAGACACCCTGGTTTCACACATATCTACTGTAATGGTGTTTATGTAGTCTTGTAATTATCAACGCAAACACACAGGGAAAATTTCAAAAGTCTGAGTACTTTTGTTCACTCTGTTCTGCCTGCGTGAACACTACGCTCTATTTCCTTAATTTACAAATCCCATGTAGGGTAGTTGAAGGTTGACCTTGGGGGTATATTGTTCATATTACGTGTCCTTGCAATTATCTTTATCACAATGTTTCCCTCCCACCTTGTAGTTAGCATTGTCCAACACCCCCACTGTTAAAACAAACAGTAATACATCACTTATTAGTTATGACTAGTCTGACAGCAGCCGTGATGTTCCAAACCAATTCGAGACTTTTGGACGGTCCCTTTTTCACAATTCTCACCAGTTGAGCAGGCGTTTTCAGCCTGAAAGCTCCGATTATAAAATTCACAGTGATAGTAGTACCCTTTTTATACAAGAGGACTAATTTGAGGAAATAGCATTTGAAGATCCCACAAATCACAGCTGCTTATTTCGATTGCCACAAAAACACATAAACAAGTCATAACCAGAGTATTTTATGATTTTTCCCCACAGGCGCATGCTTGCGTGGTGTTTTTTTTTTTAATCTAGTAGTAATGGCGGACGGAAATTCCGTCTACTCCATAAACAATGATGGAATTCCCATGAAAAGATTCAGATAAAAACATTTTACCAGGAAGATTGACACGTGACCAGAACTGAAGCAACCTTGTATATAACATTACGATAACCAAACATTATGTTTTGGCGTAACCCTTGTCCCCGCCCCCCCCCCCCCCCAAATGAGATTGAAAAATGGAACAAAATGAATGGTGCGATACATAAACAGCCCCTCAACAGAAACAAAACAATGTCTTTGCCTTCGCTTGCCATACAATAAAAAAATGTCTGCTTACGCCACTGAGAAAATCGGTTGATGAGAATTCTGAATGGTTTCAAATGGTGTACCAGTCAGTAGGAGGGCTTCAGTTCTCCTTTGTATTTTTGAAGATCCGTGTTGTTGATGGTTTTAATGATTACCATTCCCTTTGTAAACGGGACAGCCACTTCCAAGAATTTCTTTTCCTCTTGCGAGATCAGACGCTGGTATTTGTCCCTCCAGTGCTTTGATGAATTCGTCGGGTTTGTAAAATACCTCCAGCTTGCAGATTTTGAGGTTTTCGTCCACGGTAGCCACTAGAAAGCCGTGCATCTCCACGAATTGCCCCTCGCCGACGTTTTCCTTGTATGACCCTCTGAAGGTACCCCAGTGGCGCCACGAAAAGGCTACTCTGGGCGGTCCTGCAAAAACGTGTAGCACCTCCCACGGAAAGCCGTCTGGAAAAGCTCCACGGAAAACGTCATGGGAACTTTCAAACGTGTGCTGGTCCGAGTCGTACAGTTCTTTGGAAGCCACAGATAGAAGAGTGTTGTAGTTGCCGATTGTGGACGCTTTCTTCCCATCGAAGTTTTTTCCGTTGACTTCGAATTGATAACGCTCTGCATCGATGGTGGACCAAGTCTTGTAGTCAGGTAGATGAGATGCTTCCATCTCCCAAGTTTTCACGAGATTCTCAACAATCATTTCGAGTGAGCCGGTTTTGTGGTTCATAGTCTTCCCTTTGAAGTAGGCAAGATCGGCTTGGCGGTAGTCAGGCTTGCCGTGCCTCCATTCGGCGGGAGGGGCGTCCAAGTTGCCCCTGTCTGGTCGCACGAACTGGTAGGTGTCTATCAGTTCCTGTAATTGCGAGTCAAGTTTCTTGTCAGAGCTCATGGTTGATTTCTTGATGAGATCTAATGATTTTTTACTCAGAAATAAGGACAGTTGGCGCAAATGTGCAATGGTACCGTAGTAGGGCTTTTGAAGTATATATGTGAATTGAACTTTGTAATCTTGTTTGATTAAATAGAGGGTATGCACAGGCGTTCTCCTTCAGTAAACATACGGCCGCTTTGACCTCATTGAGGACGCAGTGCATATCTCTATGGTACTCATGACGTCAGAAGCACGAGGTCTACTCGCTGAACCGAACGACCGCATCAGTTTCGAAGATTTTTTTTGTGTGGAGGAGAATGGCTATAAATGTATTATATGATTTAACGGTTGACTACATGCCGTATTATGTGGATTGTGCCATTGTTAATGAGCGATCTGGTAGAAATGTTAGTGTTTGCTCCCTTGAAATATTATTTCGTTCCCTCGACATAATATTTTGTTTCGAGGGAAACAATATTTTGAGGGAACAAACTAATATTTCGAGGGAACGCGTTCGGTTACCATCGCTGTGAATGCGTATAACAACGATTTCTATGACTGTAACACAGGGACATTGACTCCCAAAATGGCGCAACCAAAAGTATTGGGATGAGGACGTCAGCGAGGTGGAATTGATCTAACACCCTTTCCCTCTTGTACTGAAGTACACCCCCCCCAAAAAAAAACCCTCTAAAGAATTTCTTAGATTCACATAAATAACATTTTGGTCAAACTCTCACCAAACTCCAGCGAGATAACTGTTCGTCTTTAAATATAGGGAAACCAAGAAAGTCTTAAAGCCCCAGCTGAACATTGGTAAGAAGAAAAACACAAATGTTTACATTTTATAGATATATATATATATATATAATAAAAATTGCTGAATGCATTTTTACCGCTTTGTCGCAAATGAAACAACGAAATGAGCTGACATTTTCACAGGTTGGTTTTATTAGAATCATCTCAATTTGTGCAAAGAATGGGAGCATTTACAGTCAGTTTACCAATGTTGAGATGGGGCTTTAATACCAATCTTTATAGTTAACTGATTTAATTAATGTTTCGTGCGGATTATTATACATTTTTAAAATTTGTTCTTTATAGTGGATTATATATACATGTTGTCACTTGAATCAGGATAGCTGTTGATAAAATACTGTGAACGGCAAGACTGTTTTGCTCCCAGATAATTGTTATTGTGCGGAAAGCAGGGGCCTAGTGGAACAGTTGTTTGTGTAATAGGCCTACGTGTTTGCAGTTTACAATAGGCTACTTCTAAAGTAAATATCGGTCATCTACCAGAACATTGTCATCGTGGCTTGATACAAAAAGTGGAGTGCCCGTCCTCCGAACAGATCGAACGTGTCTGCTTAGAATGGATGTTAATGAAACAATGAATGTTTTGGAGAGTTTTCATTCGTTGAACCGGAATGTTCATGGTCCACTCATAAACATTATTCAGAATATATTCAATATGAACATCACTACGCTTTGCCTCTATGCGGTGAATAATCAGTGGCATTACCAGACATTTTCATTGGGGAAGCGGAAAAAGACTAACCTGAGGGGGGGGGGGGCTATTTAATGTATCGAAACATTCATTTGTGCATTTTTGGGGAAGGGGTGGCAAGGGTTCTGAGCGGGGGTAGGGGCGGGCTCCCGCCCCAGTCCCCCTCTGGATTTTTCTGTGATTAATGCTGAAGTTAGAGAAAAGTCTTGAGATTGACATTCGCTCGATTTCAAAGTCAACGATAAGCAGGCTTTTGAGAAATTGAGTGCAAGTACTTTTTCTTTTTCCTGGTTGTCTAAATCTGGACTCCCTTCCATCCTCCTCTTCCATCTCTATGCTTCCTTTTGCCCTTTCTGCCAACCTTGTCTCCTCCAGTTTCTTGTTTCTTTTGTAACCCATGTCCAAAATCATGTCCAATATTGGCGTCAATATTTGCGACTTGGGATACAAATCGTAAATTTTGTCGGTAATATTGGCGTCAATATTTGCGACTATGAATACAACAAATTCGGATGTAAACGGCAGTGGCGTCAGTATGTGTAATGTCCCTTCAAAGCCACCGTACAGAGACTTTATACCGACTAAGGGTTTAGTGGAATTTCGGATTTAAGTTAAATACAGGAATTCGCTGTCTTAAAAGTACAAGAAAAACCTTTCATATACTTCAATTGCATTCTTTTTTATCGAAAGGTACAGTTTAGTAAACACCCTGGTTTCACACATATCTACTGTATCTGTAGGCTTGTAATAATATCAACGCAAACACACAGGGAAAAGTTTAAAATTCTCAGAAACTTTGTTCAGTCTTTTTTGCCTGCGTGAATACTACACCCCAGTGCCCTTTTTTAAACAAATCCCTAATGTCGTTGAAGGTTGACCTTGCGGGTAAATATTATTCATAATGACGTGTCCTTGCAATTATCTGTATCACAATGTTTCCCTTACACCTTTTCAAAAACCGCACTGCAGCAAACAGTCATAAATCACTTGTTAGTTATGACTTGCCTGCGGCTGGTATCAGTAGAGATATTTGGGGCAGCTGGTTGATGTAAAAACAAGTCTGGTGACTGGGTTGACAGCAGCCGTGTTGTTCCAAACCGATGGGAGACTTTTGGATTGTCCTTTTTTCACAGTTCTCGCCAGTAGTACGCATGCTCATAACTACGTGCACATTACTGAGCATGTGCCCTCATGCTCAGAGCTGTCAAAGGGCCCGTTGTGTCTGCAGCACGCAGCCAACTTCTCAAAAGTCTCCCATTAGGCTAACCAACCAACTTTGACTTCAGGATGGGTGTATTTGTGGGCGTAGCTTCAAGAGTAGGCCACAAAATGTAAAACACTACCGGTACCATTCTGTACGGAAGCTTAAAAAGGCCATCCGCGTTTCCAAGCTACTGGGGTAACTTATCATGGAAAGATGGAATACAGAGATAATTATCTCAGGAATATTAAAGTCTTCCCACGATTATTATTACATCTTTCCAAGATCATTGTTCCATCTTTCCAAGTTAAACATTTAAGTATTCCATCTTTCCATACTTCAGTTACTCGGAAATGCTGATGGTCACTTTAAGCTTCCGTAATCCTGAGATGGAAGGTGGTTTGTTTTTTTAATTATTGATATCTGCAGACCCTAACAAGAGAAAATAAGTGCAGGAAATGTGAAAACCTCATTATTTTTGATTCGTGCACACAGCCTGGTGTTGGCTACAGTGACCCTATACATAGTGTCATTTGATACGGCGAGCCAAAGTAGCATTTTAGCATAGGCGACGTCTTTCAAACAATTTTAAGATATCTACAAACTATTTAGAGCATCTCTAAATATTTGAAAATATCTCTAAATATTTGGAATATCTCAATTATACTTAGATATATCTCAATCGTTTAAAAGACAAATTATTTTTCTAAATAAAGGACACACGAAATTGCATCACGAATGTCATGCTGTGCACACTCAAGTCAATGATGTTACCATCGAATGCGTTTCAAGTCACCGATGTTGCCACTCAGATTGCATTTCAAGTCAAAGGTGATGCCGATTTCTTTTTATCGTAAATCATCATCGATGTTGTCAATAAAATGTTGTGTTTTAAGAATGCCATGTTACCAACATTTTAACAACAGGTCAATGCAGTTGCAAATTAAAATAAGATTCGCGGATATCTCTAAATGATTTAGAGATTATCTGTAAATCTTCTCGAGATATCTTTAAATCATTTAAAGATCTTTTTATATACGCTAAAGACATCGTCGTTAGCATTAAAACATTTAAAAGACGTTGCTAATGCTAATAAATGAAACTTTGGCTCGCCATCCCCATCAATGCATTCATCCCCTCCTTGCCCTCCCAAACCGAGCCCTCCAAGTACCCATTCCCTCCTCGCTACCTTCCAACGTCAAATAATCATCTCCCCGTACAACCCTGCTCCTACGGACCTCCGATCTTCGTACTTCTCTTCCTTGGACTACCGTAGTTGGTCTCAATTACAACAGTGTCACAAAGTAGAACCGATTCGCAAGTGTGGTGTAATAGACCAATTGCGCGACCAATGTTGACATGCGGTCACGTGACCTCCTATGGGTATAACACCGTACAGCTGATGGCAAAATGCGTGTAAAGAGATATGCCGTGACACAGAGTGAGTACAAAAACTAACGATTTTACTATTGTTAAGTGATAAATTAGTTAATCAGCCACTTTATTTAAAGTAGTATGTTGTGGCATTAATTTAAATCACACCTCTGTTTCATAATTTAACAGAATTATACTAAAAAGAGGTTTTATTTAGCCGCGCACTACCGGCGTCGGACGACTATGAAGCCACCCGCCTGTTATTTTGTTTGTAATGTAGGCCTAAATCACTGAAAAAAAACTTGGGTAAAGAACGTTGGAAAAATGAGCATTTGTACATGTACCTAGCCTTGCAAAATTTCAAATAGGCAAAGGAATCGCAGTTTATAAAGCAATTTCTTTGGATGATATCAGCTTCTTCAAAACTTTGAAATGTTTGTGTTGAAAAGTGTGTGGTGATTGCGGTCGTCTGGTCTAAACGCTCCGTTGTGCACTAGTACACATCGTTCACATCCGGGTACTTGTACAATTTTCAAGACTTGCTGGAACTGTCCTTACTGGCTTTATTCAGCCACTCGAAGGTCTCTGGTACAAACTCTGGAATATTTTTCACAGATTTCGAGCAAGAAAAGCCTCGATCGAATAAACTAAATGCAACAATCATCGTGTACCGTACCGCATTTTCCTATGAAGGACGTCGTGCGTGTTTACATATACCCCAAACAGGTCACGTGACGCAGGTCGCGCAATCGGTCTATTCCACTGTAAGCCACGCCCACTTCACACAAACTGGCCCCACTGATTACCAGAAGCCCATAGGAATTGCATAAGGCAGTTTTCCTTCGATGATTTATGCAAGAAAAGTATATAGACCTTATGCACATGACGTCAGTTGAGTAGGGCGCCCTCGCCTAGAGGTCAAAAGGAGGCTGTTCATTGGCCAATCCTGTGCGCCACGCGTACAAATCTGTGCGTTTCCATTGTTTCATCGTTTTACCTCTAAGATGGCGGCTGGATGACATTATTGAGTAAGGTCTATTCTTTGGACTTGGCTTTGAGAAATGCGTGGTTTTGTTAGAATATATACACAGACGTTTACCAGCTTTGGAGCCGGAAGTAGAGACAACTTTTAGCGTTCAGCAGATACGCGCACGTGACGCAATGACGCTACCAACAGGATAATACACCATGTAAGGTTTACCGAATTTTAAACAAAATAAAGGCAAATGGAAAACTCACTGGATAATAATCCAGTTTCTGTTTTCACAATCAGTGCACAAAGTATATTTTGTAAATTTTATTTATAAAACAAAACACCATCAAACGTTTGACATACAGCTTTGTTAAAACCACAGTCAGTGGTAATATGAATACTAAAAAAGGCGTGTTAATAATTCAGTTGTTAATAATTCATTTTTCTTAATAAACTATACACAATGTTCCATATTATCCTACAGTAGAATATAGACACGAAATTCACAGTTCAGAAGGGTACATTGGTTAGTAACCTTTGCTAATGAACGTATTTTTGACTGATTGAGGGCGCTTTCAGCGGCGAATTTCCTTGAATCACAACATTACAGGTTCATGCTGTTCTGACTGCCTGTATGTTGTTTTCTTGTATCAATGGCAAATAAAAAATATATATAAAAACTATAAAACAATAAAATCAAATAAAAATATAAAATAATAATAATAACAACGTCAATGGAAAAAAACAAATTCGTTTTTACTTGTTTTGCATCACATAAATTTGGTTCACACACGCCCTCACGCGGTCAAAAATACTGCGAATGAAACACGATGGCTATTTAAAATAAACTTGCTGAATGCATTTTTACCGTTTTCTCGCAAATGAAACAACGAAATGAGCTGACATATGCACAGGTTGGTTTTACTACAAATATCTTGATTTGTGCAAAGAATGGAAGGATTTATAGTCAGTATACCAATGTTGAGCTGGGGCTTTAAAATAAACTTCAAGACTGACACCGATTGTTTCGTTTTTTCAATGATTTCCAAGTAGAAAATGTTGAAACTCTGGTGAGATTATTTTCAGCTCTATGGCTGAACTATATCGGGCTATGTACAGATTATGGGCTGAACTCAACAGGGAATTTCAAGACGGTGTTGTTAAATGATGATTAGAATGCAACGTGGCGGTCCAGTCGCTCTAAAGATGAAATGTATTACAAATAACCAGATATAAGTGTTATGCTTTGACCACTACGGGTTCTGCGTAAGCGGGACTCGGCAAGGGCGGGGCAGACTGGCCGTAAGCAGGCTGGTTCGGCGGCAAGGGCGGGGCAGACTGGCCGTAAGCAGGCTGGTTCGGCGGCAAGGGCTGTCCGGGTTGTGCGAAGACAGGCTGTTGGCCATATGGTGGGGGCTGCCCGTATGCAACAGGTTGCTGCTGCATTGGTTGTCCGTACTGATGAACCACTGTATGTTGTTGCTGTTGCTGACCAGACACCACGAAGACTCCCGGTGGAGGATGGGTCATCACAGGCTGTCCAGACGTCATGATGACGGTAGTGGTCTGTCACAGAAAGTATTCAAAGCAGTTTACAATACTTTTGTCTTTGAGTAATTTGTCATGGGGTGACCCGAAGATGAGTGTGATGTCAATGTGTAGCAAAAACTATTTAGATGTTCACCTTAAAGGGGCTGTGTCGTCATGATTATGGCAGTAAATGGAAAAACTCAGTTAATACGCGCGCATGCGCGCCGGCGGTCACATCACAGTTTAACAAAGACGGCACCAATGATCTCCATTAATACTGATTAATGGCGATCAATGGACGGCACCCTTTGTGATTTAATCGCAAGCGGGCGCGCGTGCAATGTCTGGGTGAGAGTTCATCTTTCCATGCACAACCACAGGCCTGCTATAATCATGACGACACAGCCCCTTTAACTCCAGATGTAAATTGGCCTAAAACAAAGTTGCTCCTCCCACGTTGCCATTTTTTTCTTTAGATATTGCGTACAAAAATGTTTCGATTTAAAAAGCTCCCATCTTCATATCTGAATGGGTAGTTTTTATTTCTTTCAGCCGGTTTTCAGCAAAATATTGTGACTTGTCTATGTCGTTTTTTCTGTCCCTTGTTCGAGCGGTCAAACCAATTTTTCCAGTTTGTATCTGGCCCTCAATTGGGCATCTCACCACAAGTCAACCACTTCTCCAAGATATGTCCTAAGATTATAGAGTGCCGATGGCGCAAGATGGGGAACTCTAGCTGAAATGTGAAATCCCTCTGGGTGTCATTTCAGCAAGTAATCTTTGACTATGTCCTACGTTTATTTTTCTCCCCTTTGTAACTATTTTTAATGAATTTATTGATAGTAAGAGCTGCTAGGTTCGATTTTTGGCCGATTTGACCTGGAATTCTAGATTTAAATCTTAAATAGTTTTTTATAAATTCGAGAAAGTCATTAAGATATTGCACGAAAAAATCCACCAATGATTGGTTTAAACTAATACGCTAAAAATTAATGGGAGACTTTTGAGACGTTAGCGGGCGCCCCAGTAACCGGTCCTTTTTTATTGCTCTCATGATAGAAAAGGACCAGTTGCTGGGGCGCCCGCTAACGTCTCAAAAGTCTCCCATTATTGTCAGGATCCTGACATTAATTCACGTCCATTAGTCATGTACAAACAGCGCACTGTCCGTGGCATATGCGCAAGTTTTTGCATGTTTTTCTTTACAAACAGAATCATCTGTCAAAATTCGTTCAGAGAGAGAGAGATAGAGGGTAAGAAAGAAAAAGATAGAAAAACGGACCATGCATCCGTGTCTCTTCTCGCATTATTTATCATGCTATAGCCTATTTAGCATGAATATGAATATTTGTTAGTTTGACTAAACGTTCTTGAAAATGAGTTTCAAAAACTGGATATAAAGTGTATTTGAATCTTATGTAGTGCGCGTATTTACCAATAAGATACTCAAGGCGCTGGAACAAAGAGAAACAAGCAGGTGAAGGATTTGTTACGAGTGAATTTTTATTGGGAAGCATCTAGGAGCTGTCAAACCATACCAGAAACACCGGGGCTAATTAGCCCCTTCTCTTTTACGGTGAAGCGCTCTTTGTTATTTTACGTGCACTAAACAACACACGGGACCTACTGTACAGCTTTACATCCAATCCGAACGACGAAGCAATAATGATTTTTAACTATTATTGCTTTTTCCTTCGGATGGGACGTTGAGCAGGACAATTGTACCACGACCGCGATTCGAACCCACACTCTGCTGCCGACAACAACAGAACTTGAGTCCAGTGAACTAGACTGCTTAGCTACGACACTCCACTGAGAGACTTATGAGGACATTTGTGGCAGCCACCTTACCAGGTAAATCCATTGCTCTCGGAAATTTGCGCATGCTCAGAACTAAGCAAACAATGGAAATTTACCTGGTCAGTCTGCTGCCACCTAGCGTTCCAAAGTCTCCCATTTGTAATAATCTGGATCTGGATCTGGATAATTTGACTCTAATAAAGCGGATACCCACATCACATTAGAGTTTGACTTGACCTTTGACTGGTTGGATGAATTTATTGCAGGAATATTTTGAGTGCTGTTTTGAAAGAATGATACAAGTTCTTACCGTGTTGCCAGGAGCAACATCACCTGCACGACCACGCCCAGCACGCAGTTCTTGATACTGCGATGTCACACACAGTGCACAACAAATCTATGGATGTCAACACGTCCAATTGATTAATAAACTGATATTATTGCTATTCGTTCAATTAAAAACGATTGAATTCTAGATTACTGCAAATTGACCTTAAAACCGTCAGTGTCTTGGACAGTGTGATACAAATAAATGCCATTTTATTGTTATGAAATAAAATGTCGAAAAACAATCAGAGAACGACCCTTTGCAATGATTGTTTTTGCTGCACTCCGTTACTTTCAGGAGCCCAGCTTTGCACTATATGTCTCTTTCGTGTACCAAAGCAGGAAACCAGACTGAAATAACCAGTCTTAAAACAGCTTCAGCCGTGTCTTTATATATGCCGTTTAATACAAGGTAAACACGGCCACGTGACCGCCTCTCAACCAATAGGGATGCTTTAACTGTCTCGGGTTCTCATGGAAAAACAATCAAAATGCAAATTTAATTTGCCGCTCCATGAATAATGTCTGGGAAGGGTCAAGTATGTACACATCAACGTGAAACAGCCAAGATATTTCATCAATCATCAATCACCTCCTTGGTCATCAGAATTGACCTGAATTCAGGGTTGCATGGGGCCCGCCTCACTTTTGACCAGTTTCCGGGTCACCTGAAATGGGTCACGTCCCCTAGGGCATGGGCCCAATTTCATGCAGCTGCTTAAGCACATAAAAAGTAGCTAAGCACAACAAAATTATGCTTGTCAGATTAAGGTTATCATCTAAAATACAATGTCACATGTGCCTTTTGTGACTGGTATCCTGCACATTTTCGCTTGAACAGCGTAAACTAATATTTGTTTGCTTAAGCAGCGCTATGAAATTGAGCCCTGGAATCTGGGTCAATTCTGACCCGGAATTCTTTAGAGTGTAGCGAACCGAGGCAATGAACTTAAAATTGCTTACGTTTAGTCCTAGAAGAGCAAGGAAGATCACAAACGGTACGATGAGAACGATGGCAGCAAAGCCCTGCAACGGAAAACCAAAAGGGTGCAATAATTCATTTGTGTACACATTATGCAGGGGTGGCAGGGAAAGGATAATGGGCAACGCCTTTTTATTTATGTCCGAAAATCACCCATTTCATCGTTCAAAAGCATTGTTTTTATGACAAAAAAAAATAATTTTGAGAAGACCTTAGACTTTGAAGAGCGTAATGTAAAAGCCGAGTTTAATATTATACTCAAATTTTCTTGCGTAAAATCATCAAATAAAAACCCAGTGAAGTGCAGCTCCTATTAATGAAGCCAGTTTGTGTGAAATAGGCGTGGATTATCCAGCGGATTTACGTCACACTTTAACGAACAAAATAGCTATAAATGCTCGCAATTAATAATACTCACCAGAAACATCAACCAGACTATGTAACTAACTCCCTCAATAACCATCATCAACGGCAGACACACCAGGTACGGCACCAGCAAGCCTGCAACGTCCTGTGATAGTGGACGATTTACAAAGAATAAAAACTTTCATTCTGAAAACTACATCATTTATTACGTAAAAACCTGATCTGCCAACACTCTGAAACTCCCGAGTCAGCATTGACCCGGATTTTAGTTCCCGGAGAGGGCCTGATCCATTTCTCAGTCAATTTGACCAGGAATCTGTGTTAACGTGACTTGTAATTTGGTTAAAACCTTGACTTTTGACTCAGATTTCGGGTCATCTTGACGCTGACCCCGGGTCAAACTGACCCAGAAATGGACGAGGCCCCTGAGACCCGGAATCTGGTTCAATTTTGACCCGACTGACCCGAGAATTTTTAAAGTGACTTCTTTGACGCAAAAGAAAAACTTAAAGAAAAACGTGCAGGTCACTAATAAGGGAATAAAGGTGTGATGAAGAGGTTTTTAACTATTGTTTAAAACCGATGAGGGGCCTGGTGGCCGATAATTGCCCTCGCCTTTGGCTCGGGCAATTATCGGCCACCAGGCCCCTCAGAGGTTTTAAACAATAGTTAAAAAACCTCTTCAGCACACCTTTATTCCTATTCATAAATGCCTTTCTGTCAAAACATGCAAAAACCTTCAAAAGTTGGGAAAAAATCTGACAGTTTCTCAGCTCGACTCTGCGTTAAATTTCTATCCATATTTACGGGCCAATTCCTTGAACGGAATGTCGATCTTCATGTCTCTGCAGCTGTTACAGGCACTTGATGCCCTTTCGGCCAATCACAAACCCAACAGCTGGAAACACGTATACTTCTTTATTCTGATACAGGGGCTATATTTTTCGTTCGCAAGCTAGCCGGTTTTAAACACTTTTTACCGTGTTTATATCGCCCGTTTAAACATGGCCACGTGATGCCCCTCGGCCAATCAGAATGGATAACCTGTCTCAGGTATTTAAGAATGACAATTATACAAGCAGCCCAGTTAATAATGCGCCAACCTAGTTACTAGTCCTATATATTTTGGAAGCTCTCAAAAGTATTTTGTAAATGACAAAATGCAAGAGGGTCAACAAACATTTCGAGGGGTTGCTGATACAGGGTCTAGTATTGTACTTAATTGGGTTATTGATTCAAATTTTGTTTTGGGGGGGTTGGCTATAATATGCCCTGATAATGTGATATTTGGGAAATTACACAGCACACTTGTATTGGTGTTTTGATTTGTGACGGATTCAGTGTTTTCATTTTAAGACGCTGTGGGCTTTTTAAAAATTGTTTGAGTGTTTTTGAATATTTACACTCGAGCACGGATTACTATGGGACTTTCGGTTAATAGTAGTGTGCAGCCTGAAGTACTTGTGACGTCAGTCTGTGCCTTGTCTAAATTCATCATGCATCGGCCGCCTCTACATGCCGATCACGGCCGTGTCCGAATTGAGGGCTTCGGCAGTGGCTACGGCTGGAACGCCGAAAATCCTATTCCCGAACGTTGTCGTTGCTGCCAGCGGCTTACAGCCGAGGCAGTCAAAGTCACTTATCTGTACACGGCCTAAGTTATGTTTTCGCATTCCCACATCGCTCACAGACACCTTGATGTTTTGTTTCCTTGTTTCTAATTACCCGTTATGATAGTCCTTTGTGTCAGAATACGGATGCAGCACTAACACAAAACTAAGCATCAGTGAGATCATCTGTTTTGGTGGAACTAAAGAACATTTTTAGGGCTCAGAGTCAACGTGTGATGACAGTTTTATATAATAGTCGTACAGTCCCCCCCAATAATAAAGTGGCAAAAGAGGGCGCCCATCAACAGCGTGCGATATACAGCCAACAATGCTATTTAAAGATCACTTGCCAGAATTGATAAAAACGAATAAGAAATGTATATAATTATGTAACACAACTTAAATACACTTCTGTTTTGTTTTACCTTGGATACGCCGACGATCGCAAGAATGGACGTGACAAACACCAGGGCATATGCCACAAACTCGAGGTAGAACATTGTTATCACAGTAGAGTCTGGGGAAGGGAAAACTAATATGAATCTTCGTCTTTCAAACCCAATGGTATCATAGGATAAAATACATGCAACAACTCATGTATCCCACGTATATATTGACGCCAATATTGCCGTCATTATTCACGATTTGTACCACAAGTTGCACAAATATATTGCCGCCAATATTGCCGTCATTATTCACGAATTGTACCACAAGTCGCAATTGCCGTCAAAATTCACGATTTGAATCCCATGTCGCAAATATTGATGCCATTATTGACGTCGAAATCTACGATTTGTACCCAAAGTCCCAAATGTTGATGTCAATATTGCCGTCAAAATTCACGACTTGTACCCCAAGTCACAAACACTGATACCATTATGCTGTCAATACTCACGACTCTACCCGACCCCAAGTCGACGAGTGTTCCCATACCACACTACGAGTACATACGACCAAGCAGAGTCAGAGATTACGGTGTCTAGGTACCAGACTGTCGACAGTGTTTACAGACATCCAGGAATTAAAATTTACGCATGAGTGGCTTTACAACAGTCGTGAATTTAGTCGCAAATATTGTCTGCAATATTGCCGTCAATATTTGCGACTTTGTGGGTACAAGTCCGGAGCTTTGACGGCAATATTGGTGACTTGGGGAACAAATCGAAGTTGTGAACAATGAATGTTGACGCCAATATTTACGTTCGATGTCCCTTCAGGGCCATCTTAGATATGTGCTGTTGAGCCTTTGACATCATAGTAATACGCGGGTTCCCGAACTTCTTTGGTAATTTACAATAAGTACATTTTTATGTAATAGACTTTATGCATATGACGTCATTTGAGTAGGGCGCCCTCGCGTATAAGGGGACAAAATGAGGTTGTTCATTGGCTAATCCTGTTCGGAGCGCGTACAAAGCTGTGCGTCTCCAATGTTTCATTATCGGTTTACCTCTGTAATGGCGGCTTGATGACGTCAGTGCATGCGGTCTTTTGTTTCAGACCACTATCACTACGAGCCTTATAATGAGATTATAAGTAAAACCTGGCTATGTACATTATAAAGGCGACTTTCATGGTTTGTTACTGCATATTTTTTCTTATGTTTGTAATTTCCGTTCATTCTAGTACAAAGCTGGTCTTAGACAGAAAACGTGCGTTTAACTTACCGACCCATGGCCAATTCCAGACGGTGTACCCCCATCCTGCTAAAGCCATAAAAATTATGGTGTACAACTGAAATAAAACAAAAAAGGTCGATTAGTTTATTATGATTATGTTACTGGCCAAACCATTCCATTCATTCTACTTCAAACTCAGGTTTAATGTGTGTCGAGTGTAGGGTGCGGGGTTAGTGTCGTCTACCCGTAATTGACACCGAGGACTTCATAGTCTTGATTTCAAGGCTGCACGATAGCGTTGCTTAGTAAACATCAGCCGCCCCAATGCGATGTTCCCACCATACCGGACCTCGCGACGCTAGCTCCGCGAGCCCCCAACACACACACACACACACACACACACAAGGTCCTCGGTTCGATTTTGTGTACAAAACCAATGGGGACGTCTTAAAACAATACAAAATGGCCGAGCAAAGAGATATCGAACCAGTGAAACTATACGGTTTAAGTAAAACACAGCTGCGAAGCTACGGGGAGAGTGGGGTTTGATTGCTTCTGTTGACAAGCCATCTTCCTCCATGGGGCTACCCTTGATCAGTATTAATGGAGATCAGTGGGGACTACAAAATTAATTTAAACTGGTTGTGCAATTCTTTAATTTCGCTCTCTCACTGCACAATGGTCTGATAGCGCCCTCTTTTGACTCTATTTCCTCAGTCCATATTTAAACGCTTTGTGCCATGTCTCTCTCGCACGTTTAGACAGGGCCACGTGATCTCCTTTCGACCACTCAAAATGGATAAACTGTCCCAGGTATTTATGAATTTTATTTATTAAGTTTTTGTAAGTGCACATTCAACTCGAATAATGTATTGGCTAAAATATAATTAATTCTCCAGTTGTATGTGCTATGATAGATTGCGATTCATGTTCAATTTGCAACAAAATTGTCACCATAGCCTAATAATGGTGACTGAGTGAATAAAACAATGCGTTAAGTCTCATTTATTTTGTGTGTGTACATGAAAGATGAAAGGTTTATGGCTTTCAGGCATTTTTAAAAATATTTTCTCACTGAGTTGTTGGTTTTCAACAGCCGAGAAACCTAATTCGTATAACCATGCCTGATATGTGGTAGAGTGAGCTCTTCCCCTCTTCCCATATTGTATGCAAAAGTCCCCCCCCCCTAAAATCCTCAAAAAGAATTCCAAAGATTTCCAGAATTACACAAGCACCAAATGCTAATTGTTGTGTTCCCATGGAATTGTTCTTACCCCCACCACAAGCGAGTTCCTCTTTCAACGATGGACCATTTTTGGGGGCCACACATGTAGATCAAGGGGCCTATGAACAACCCCATGTTATTGTGTCACATCGTTTTTAGTTTTATATGGCTGCAGAATTTCTAATTACTTTTTTTTGCACATGACAAAGAATGAGATTTAAACGATATGGGACTTAATATTGACGGTGTGAATTTGTACAGCCCCTGCCCCAACGTATTCTTCTCATACGCTGGGGCTATATCCAAGGTTGCACCATCAATATTAAGTACCACAACCAATTTTACTGACTAGAGTATAGGGTCCTAATTCCAAGATGGTGTCTGGCAAGTTCACTCGTTCAGGGGTGTTTTCATTCAGGAGCAAGTTCGGGGCTGACTTTTCTTCACTTCACGCGTCTAGTCGAGAGACTAGTCAGTACAGTAAATTAGTGAGTCAATGTATGCTTGTTGAGCAGACGATAGAATTTAGCGAGTTGGCACGTCATTTTCAGGTTATTTTCTATGTTTTTCTCCTCCTATTTTTATCTCTACGTGCAATAATTAACTAAATATTTCACTGCAAAGACAAATTACTGTCGTATTCAACCAAATCCCTCCACTATCGTTGAACTACACATTAATTGTGACGTAGCACGCGAATTGACTAGAGGAACAGTGTTCCGGGGCTAGGTTGATTCAGTTGGACTACTAGTCAAACCACGTAGCGTTCGGCCGACATCTAGATCGACTATGGTTTAGTCTAGTCGACTCTTGTCACCCACCCGAACTTGCTCCAGGATGGGCATAGCTTTAAAAGAAAAAGTCATCGACTCACCTACTAAAAATTGAATAGAAGTTTAACAATATCAGATTTCAGCAAATAAATTTTCATCGATTCCTAGAGTCATAAAGTCTTTTATGCTTTTCAGTATATTTTAATATGAATTTTTAGCCATAGAGTTTTATAATAACTAGAGGGAGCACTCGCTATGTCACGCACGGACTACGTTGACCCACAATGGGTGGCGAGCATCCATATAATGGGTCATTGCATATGAATGTCCACTTAGAAAATGGTTGTTGTATAAACTGATGAGTGACCAG
Organism: Marthasterias glacialis; assembly: GCA_911728455.2. NCBI lineage: Eukaryota > Metazoa > Echinodermata > Asteroidea > Forcipulatida > Asteriidae > Marthasterias > Marthasterias glacialis. The sequence goes on along the minus strand of OU452221.1, from coordinate 26,915,576 downwards.
TGTAAATGAATGGTCCGCGCCATTTTCTCAATGGTCAAAAATGCTTCTTGTTGGGCCGTGTCGCACTGGTTAGTAAGCCCTCTATAGTTTCATAACTCAATGGTTTTCAGCGTTGCTTGACGGGGGAGCGTTGTAATCATGGCAACTTACATGTACACGTACATTGTTTTCATCAATAGAGCAAGAGGTTGGGTGACTTCCGCTAGATCTACGGGCGCAGGCATTATTCATTGAAGTAAAAAATCAATCGCGTTGCCATAGCTATGAAAGGCTTGTGTTGTTGTTTACTAATACCGTAACTATGGGATACGAGGCCAGGAGGCTAACAGCTAATTCTATAGCGATTCATCTATGTTATTGTCCATCAGGCTGACATACGTACTTGTCGCGAGAGGATACCCGTACCAGGATAGGACCTACTCATTGAAATTCATCTATTTTCCCCGTTACAAACATCATAACATTATTGTCCCTGCATTGACAGGCAAATCGAAACCTTTCCTTTGTTGATAAACAAACTGCGCTGGTCAGCATGGACGGCCAACCACTGTTAACAAAACATTAAAGACAGCGTGACCAAGTTGAAATTCAACATTATTTTTTGCAGTCTTTGTATTTAAAGAAAATACATCCCGGTATTGGTTTGTTTGTTTCCAACAAATTCAACACTATTTTCGAAATTTTGTGTAATTTGTACAAACTGAGACTACCTGGTTTCAGTACTTTGCATTAATGGCTCCCCGTTGTTTCTCCAACCTTGGTTGGCCAAAACTTGGGGTGCGGCGTTGAAAAAGAAAGGTCTATAGAATGTATAGGTCTATAGAGGTGTAGCGTTGAAAAAGAAAGGTGTATAGAATTTCAACTGAATAATAAACACTATACGTCTTTCATAGGACAGTTATGGCTGAGTTCAGCCGAAATAGGACGCTGATGCCACAAGTTGCATAAAGCATGCCTCCATGCAAAGGGCACCAATGGTTTAACTAGGCCTAGGCCCCTAATAGTTTTCAACTCAATTAAGAATTTTCTGCAAAATATTGGGAATAATCCAGAATTCTACACTGCAAAAACTGGGGTGTTCAAATTGATTTTCTTGGTATCTAATGTGACAACACCGACATGGTATTAATTTTACCAATGATAAAGCAATGGGGATAACTAACACCATGTCGGTGTTGTCACACATAGATACCGAGTGAATCAATTTAACACCCCCAGTTTTTGCAGTGTAGGTATTAAAGTTGCATGACCCGATTTTTGCCCTCGGAAAATCTTTTTTAAGGTTGTACACTGCTGATGGACGCGAGATAACATCGGAATCCTGACAATTTTTTTTTATTCGGGGGGGGTATTTTAATCGGGTGAAATCGGTCAGTAAATTAAACTAAGATCTGTACTCTTTTTATAAAGTGAAGTCGCGACCGTGGTCGAGCTCAGTGGCGTAACACCCTAGTATTTAAATTTTTAAAAAGTTGTTCTGTTTATAAACTTCCAGTTTGTTTCTATTTCAAATGACGAGTTTCTTGAATTAATATCAATCTAGAATCAGTTAGATTTTGCCTTAAATTCATCGAAACGTGAATACGTTTTCTGACTGGCACTCTGTGACTATAATTAGTACCATCCTATTCGACATGAATCCGGAAATACCTCATAAGGTGACTGATACTGAAACATAACGAGACCCGTTTTCATCGTCACAAATGCCATGCATGTCTTGCCGCTAGGAAATCATTCGACCACTTTGAAAACATGAATTACAAGCTAAACACTTTTTCTTTTCTTTGCTTTTTAACCATCTTCACGTGATACTCATCTTAGTTTTCGCAACTCATGTTTATTTCCATTCAGATAGCTTTCTGTTTTGTTAGTCCCTTTATTTGTTTGCAGATTTTGTTTGAAGAATTTTGTAGCTTCTGTGGATTCAATTTTTATGTTGTAATGACAATTGTAAACAAACCTTTTATCCATATGTCTATCTATCTTATTCATTCGACTACGCCAATTACAAAACAAAAAGTACACACCAGTCGTCCCCTCCCGAATCCTATTCTTTTTTTGACGACGCATCCCCCCCAAAAAAAAAAACCTCTTTCCCCCTACAAAATAAATTTTCAAGTAATTACGCTTCATCTTTAGCACAATTCTTTAAACATTGTTTAACTCACCTACTTGTTCGATAGCTAAATTACAAGTTGGCGGCGATTTTAAACTGAAAAGTTGGTGGCCGTTTTGAATCTTAAATGCTTGGTGGCCCTCTTGTAAAGAAAAGGGAAAAAAGGCCATAATTTTCTTCTTTTTGAAAAACCCAGGAGATCAACTAGTGATCAACTTAGTGGCTATAATGTATTTTTCTTTAATTTTGTTTTTAAAGGCAAGCCGCTACAAACGTTGGCGTATTCCTGGACCTTGCCTCCATGCGGTTTTCTTGTCACCTTCTTGCTTTGTGAATTGCGTATGGGAACAGTTTTACGATTGACTTGATAGTACTCATCACCAACGCCATGTGCATAATACAATCATGCTAGTTTTCCAGCACCAGTCTATCAATGCGGACCCGGAGATTTACGCGCTTGAATTTCTCAAAGAGCTAAAGTTGATCTTAACTGTCTATCAATCTTAACTAGCAAAGTGTGACGTCACAATACAAATCACTATGGTAATACAAACCACTCATCTAAAGATGAATCTTTATACAGTAGTGCTTTGTGAAATCAACCCCAGGCGCGTGAAAATTTCACTGGTATGCAGGGCCATTACGCTTCTCCTCGGTGTTACCGAGTACCGGCGTAGATGTAGATGTGCGAGGTCAACATAATTTCGCTGTCTACTACAGCAATAGAAACGCAATACTGTTGCTATGACAACGTAAACAATTACCATTAATGAAGCCATTAAATAGCACCAATATCAATACAACAGGCGGGCACGCAACAGCAATTAACAATATTACGAAAATGCTACATTTAATGTATTCTATCAATCCAGTTACATATAAAAAAAATTTCACCGAAAATTATTTAAAGCCCCGGTCATGATCGGTAAAGTGTCTGTCAGTGGTTTCATACTTTTTATGAAAATCAAGATATAGGTTATAAAACCAACCTGTGAAAATTTCAGCTGCTTTTATTGTTTCATTTGCGAGAAAACGGTAAAAATGCATTCAGCGTTTCTGTACGTTTTTGTATAGGCATTCTCGGGCAGAGTTTTGGTCTCGTGAGACGGAAATAAATTTGTGGATCTTCTTTAATTTATTATTAAAAAACGATAACACTTTCGGCAGAAATATTTCAAGGATTGTATACTATCTTTATCTTTATACCATGTAAAGTATATGTAAATCTGTGAACATATATGTTTTTCTTTCTTATCAATGTTGAGCTGGGCTTTAATTGATCAAATACCTATCAAAAGTATCACACTTCAATAATGTCGTTTTTTAAAACAAATTTTGACCTATAAAATACATGGTGTAATTACGCACACCTTCCATGTGATTTGTGGTAAACAAACACCTTCAGTACACGGTAATTTATGAGCCACCTTGCATGCCTTGGGGCAGATTTGTTTTACTCATAATTGAGCTATAGTCAATGTATATAGCTCTATGGTTTTACTCCAAAACGCTCGTAAAATTGCCATCTGCGACTCGGTGCTCGAACTTCCACGCACCTCACAGACACGCGTGTGCTGGGAGTCGCTGCAGGCGGCAGTTCGAATGCAACAAACCTACCCCTTGAGTAAGATGGCGCATACTGGTGTTTATCTTCTTTTTAAACATATTATTAGGCCATCCGTGGCTTGAAGACTACTTACCAGTGTGTAAATAGCAGACGCTAACGTCCCACTTCGTGTGTCATTAAAGCAGCAACATCTCCTCATGATCGCCATGATGAAATCAACAAACTTTTGGGATTAACTTTAACTAAATTTAATTTTCTTGTGCGCGATTGAATTATGGTGTGCCGTCGTTTGTGTACAGTGAGATTTCTACGGCGCTCATACAATACACACGCACGCACAGAAGCACGAGTGATGCATGATATGACTTCGATTTGTATTGGGTATTAATCGCTCGGTTGTTCAACGGAACAATGGAGTTGAGTACAACAGCCGTTCCCAAATGACGCAACAAACAGCAACTACCATTACAACGCGTACCAACCACGGAGGACGGTTTGGTGCCAACTGTGGCCTATAAACAAAATTACTAACAACTGTATCCTGCAATAACAGTGAGTCAGTGACGCCCACAGCCAAATTGTTGGTAAATTCAAGAAGTAACTTTATGCAGAATAGAATAGAAAAAAATAAAATCAGCTGTTGCAAACTGCTTAACAACCACAGGGACCTGTTGTACAAAATGCAAAACAAAAAATGTTAATGGCCTCACGTTTCGACCCTATAGCAGAGTCTTTCTCAAAGGCTCTGCTAGGGTCGAATCGTGAGGCCATTATAATGCATTAATTTGTTAAAATAAAATAGCGAAGTATTAAATGCATTTGTGCATACTAATGATTTACCACTTTGGGTAAAAAGAAAACAAAAACAAAACCAGTTGCAAAAGGAAAATTGGTTTCATGTGGACGAATTCCAAATATGCTACAGTCGCCTTGTTATAGCTAGCTATAGCCTCTTGGACTTGACCAAACGGAAAAAAAACATGCCGTATTGAACATTGAAATAGAGGGCCACACACATAGACACAATAATTTTATAGACTTTATCATAGTGCAGCCATCTTGTTTCTCTCCTATTCAAATCAATGTAACCAAACCGAGGCTTGGAGGATAGTTAGAGGGGCCCTCATCCGACATTACAATAGAAAACAACAATAGGATTAAAAAACGAGGCTGGGAGAATAGTTAGACACTCTCATGACATTTCAATACAAACGAACAATAGGATTAAAAAAGACAAAGGAAAACTAACAAAATTGATCTGATGATTAATCCGGAACTACAAAAGGAACCAAACGACAGTTCTATATGGGGGTGACTAGGGAGGGGGAAAAGACCCCCAAAATAAATAAATAAATAAATATTAGATATACATGTACATTGAAAAAAAAAGCCGAAAAACAATAATAAGAAGAAACGCTGGCCTCTTTTTGAGAATATTTGGTGGCTCTGAACAGAGCTGACTACTCGTCGGTGTATCTTTGCCACAATCTCGGGGCACCCCCGGATCGGAACAGGTCTCAGCGAAATGCTTGGACTACAAACCTTAACTTCCGGGAGAACCGTCCCGGGTTGTCTACAATCTCCTCTATTGCATCTAGTGAGCATGGGGGTAACCGGCCGGTCAGCATCCCCTGAAGAGCCGGCATCGGCAGGCCGATAGGGGAGTGATGTAACGGTTGAGTCAGAAATCGTGTCCTCTACATTAATAAGGTCCTCTACATTTTATGTAGCTCCTGTATTCTTTTCTATACCAGCTTGTCGGGTCGGCAGCAGCCCATTCTTCTGACACCACATCTTGCCTTCTATAACGGCAAACGGGCGAACCATCGAGCTCATGCGCAGCAGCATCTCCATGTTGGTGGACTGCCGCCATCGCTCAAGTTGAGCGATGATGCCAGCTTCCGCATATGTTTCGTAAAAGTTACAAAAGTTTCGTAAAAAGTACTCTGCCGAAAATGACGCCGAGAATGAAGCCCCAGTATATTTATCTTCAAATGTTTAGTACATATGGTACCGCATGTTTAGGTGGTCACTGATGGTATCAGCCTCCCAAATAAAATGAAAAGGGAGAAGATGCTAAGCTAGGGGATGGGCACAGGGGGCATTGCTTTTCAGTGTGGGGCAGGTACCATATGATTTACATGTACGTATATTTTTATGGGGGGGGGGCACCTGGGGGTCGCTGGGAATTTATTGGGCTTGTGCCCCCAACACCCTAAGGCTATGCGCCGCTGTATTCAGTACATCCGGGTGTTGAGCACGTATTACAGCAGCTAGTCTTGTTCCAAGACCCTTTTCTCACGGCACATCCCACATTGCGCATGACAAGTAATGAGCTGTGAAGGGCGCTGTTGAAGTCCAGGTTTTACATTATTGGACGCGTTCATTGGGGAATCAGATTTGGACTTCTTAAAAAAGCGCCCTGTATTGTTTATTTATAGCATGTTAAAAGTGCATTATTCGTTGGACGTCAGCCAGTCTTGGAACCAAGACTAAACAGAAGCTTGCATTGGCCTCATGGGTTTCTTCGTTTTAGAGAGTACATTGGTAAGCGGTATACCTTATGCATCAACTGACGGAATGTAACTTTGAATTCCATGTAGGCCTACACGTATCGATTATTATTAAGGGAATATAAGTGCGGTGAAGAGGTTTTCAACTAGTTGTTTAAACACGGTGATGCCTGGTTCTCGATCATTTTACCGAGACGAAGAGACAACTTTGAGTAGTCAGTACAGTTCAGAGAATAAGATTGGAAACGGTGGGGAAACCGATGATCAGTTTGAAGTTGGCTAAAACCAAAAAAGTTGCGTTGATGATACGTCACAAATTCTCAAGAGTATTCCAAAAATATTTCATAAGAAGGCTAACTGTTTAATTTACTGGCTAAACTACAACATAATGATGTTAAATCTTGGAATAAAAACGGCGAACTTGTTTATGAGGCTAATGTAAGTTGTACAAGGTTTTAATATAGTGGATTTAGTGAATGATGTTTTTAACTGTTTTTTGTTTAATATGTATTAATTGTGACTCAGCCTGTGTAAATGAGACACTTTGAGGTAAAAATTTAAGTCCAAATTTCATCAAGTAGGGCATCTTCCAAGGATTAAAAAGACACCACACTGACCTCTACAGAGTTGACTGTTCTGGATTGGAACCGTAAACTCTGTAGAGGTCAGTGTGGTGTCTTTTTAATCCTTGGAAGATGCCCTACATGATGAAATTGGAATTGAAATTTTTACCTCAAAGTGTCTCATTCACACAGACTGAGTCACAATTCGATTACTATGTCAGTATTGTCTGTCATTTTAGTCCTGCGAAGTCACGGGTCACTCAATCTATTGTCTGTATTTTAATTGATTTTTTTTTTTTTTTAATAATTGTTTGCTAAAATGAATAAATAAAAATAAAATAGACGTAAGAAAGGGTTCGACCCTCATGGGTGGCAGCATTTTGTACGAGGTTTGGCTCAAACAAATGCCCTGAAAACGTTATAGGAAACGATTCTCGAAGACATTTTGTCAGACGGATTAAACGGAGTGGTGTTCTAGATAAAGAGATTTTTTACCCACACCTGAACTTAAAGCTAGTGAAGGGCTAGTCTGGGTGCAAGACGTCACTAGTTTGTATTTAACGCCGCCATTAGAGGGCGCTATCAATCACACGAGAGCGTTCTATTAACTATCACGTGAAACTCGTGTCGGCCCCGGTGTATGCCACCACAACCCCAGCTCGCGAGTGGGTCTCTGGTGGCTGCCCGGTGTAATGTCAAGTGAATACACCGCAGCGTCCGATTGCTCTATTCTAATCGAACGCACCCATAGAGAGGTTGCATGACCCCGGGAAAAGTTTGTTTCGCAGCCATGTTGGGTACAGACATGAACAAACTCAATGGATGGCGCATCGCCCTCTATTGGCGGCGTGGCGTGGAAATACAGGGACGTCTTGCACCAAGACTAGTGAAGACGCAAACGCATCATATCCCCTCCCATCAAACTCAATACATGTAAATGCATTCAATGAGAAACTTTGTGATAAACTTAATTCAAGTATAAAAGTATGTTTGGTGGTAGTGGTTTCAAACTTTGATTTTCACAATAAGTTAAACTTTTACTTATTGTAAAAATTAAAGTTCGCAGTGTACACTTGAAAGGGAAAAAAAAAAAAATAAAAAAAAAGACAAAACGAAAATCGAGTTGAGATGTTTTAATAAACCAACCCAGTGTATATACAAGTCAAACTATATTTTTCTCCAAACTTGTTTTCTTACGTTTTTGTCTGTTTTTAAACTTTATCAATTTTACGACAAACATTTATAATTAAGCATAAATAACAGACTGATCCACTTAGCCCCGCCCCCATACATGTTGACCAATCACAGTCTTGGGTATGCCACTGAAAGTCAGACATGATAAAATCCTATTGCAAGATGTAAACATGCGTGTGCGTACTTATGGCGCACGAGTTCATGTCGTGCAGTGTGGCATGGAAGAGACGCAAATTGTGCTGCCCACGTGTAGTACAAAGGTGATATAGTCAATGCTGTGATTCATCAATATGTTTAGGGGGCGGGGCTTAATGGATCAATATATTTAATAGTGCTGTCAATAGAATCCAACGAAACAGGACACTGGGTTTTGAATAGTTTGGGTAGATTGGGGTTTTAAACAGGTTAAAGCAAGAAACACTGTGGGACAAAACCCATCCTAAAAATGTTCAAATTTGGTTGAAGATTTTGTTCCAAGAAAAAGTAAAAAACCTGTGATTTTCTAGCATTCTTTCACAAGGAAACTTAATAGAAATTTAAAACACAAGATATTTGTTAGTACTTTTTTTTTTAAAACTAGAATAACATCAATTACTTAAGACTCTACTTCCGAGATGCTTCCTCTTTGGTACATGCTTTAAGGCACTGTGCCAGTTACCAGACACTTTGAGCTCACTCAAGATGCACATCATCTGGTCCAGTGTCAAGTTCTTTGTGCTTTTCTGCCATATGAGGTGCTCGTCCAATGGCAGTCTAGCATGAGGGATGCCTTTCTCCTCAGCTCTGCCAAGGGAAATGTTGCTTTTCACTCTTCTGTCAACAAATCCACCGATAATGTACACTTTGCTCGAGTCATATTTTGTGAGTATATTTGGTGAGTCAGCCGAGAGGTAGACGAGGTCTTCATCCCCGAGAACGTGTTGAGGACTCTCATTTGAGATGCTGACCATCAAACCGCGGAGCTGATCTCCGTAGACTCGTTTCAACTCCTTTTCCATCATGCCACCCTCGGGTAGGTTTGTGAAGTGGATGTGAAAAGGATCTTGCAGTGTTTTGTTGGTTCTGACAATAAGGCCGAGCTGCAAGACGGTGTTGATGACCTCACGGCGGTCCATGAAGCCTTCGTAGCTCAGATCAAACACGATGGGCTGACCGAACAACAAACCCCTGGCAAGGTTACACTCATTAGCAGTCGCCTCCGAGACAGATATCCCATGACGGATGAAACAGTTCCTCACTGTCAACCCCGTCTCCAATGAGGATTTCCCAAGTGCTTCGAGATTATGTTTTATGAGTTTCTCTTCAGCCTGTTTGCGTTTTAAATTTTCCTTTCTCGACAAGAAACTCAAAAATTTATTTCTGCTGGACTTTGTATGGAGGGTCAGAAGATGATCCAGATCCATTGAATGAATTCTTTCAGGAACTGGTTTCTTATACTGCTTTCTTAGATGGATTTCACAGGCTAAATTCTTGATACTGTTTTGCACATAGGTTTCTGAGCCTTCAATGCTTGTTAAACTTTTCCGAATCTCTTGCTCCAGAGAAAGGAAGCCTGCAAAACGTTGAGGACAATTTTTTGAGACATCTATGGATTCCCAACTTGGTTCTTGGGTCTCGGCATTTGGTCTGTCAGGCTTACATTGGACCTCTTCAAACTGTATATGTGCATGCGTGCTTAAGTTTTTGCTCAGTGGAGAATGTTGACAATTTCTAAATCGCTTATCAAAGATTAAACCCTGGGACAAGTGTCCCAAGAGCAGCCTTCTTCTTTGCCTGTGGTTGGGACTTCCTTGGCCAGTTTCATTGAAGATCTCAACGAGATCTGGGAGTATTTGGAGGATTTCCGATGATGGCTTTACATTCCGACGGCTGCGACTGATGATATCTGCCTGAATCCTTCGAATGGCTTGCATGGGTGTTCTAAAATGTTGCAAGCTTGCCATAATTATGATGAGTTAGCTCAACCCGAGTGCCGAACCTCCCTAAACAAATGACAGATTAGAAATATTACAATCTTATAAAGTTATAAGGCAACATGAAAAATGGTTGAGCTTTTTGTCAGTTTTGAGAATATCTGAAAAAATTGTAATTTATCCTTTTTATGTAGCCAAAAACTACGATTTCTTCCCCAAAACATAGGGGCGTCAACTGATACTAAGAAAAGCACAACCCTCTTTACTGACAATAGTTCCAAGTTTCAATTTCTTATTCCATCTAAGCCTAAGAATAGATTGTAAGGTACTTGAATCAATGATTTTGGAAGAGTTTTCTGTGACCCCTTTTTTGCTTCAGATTACAAGCCAAATAAAATACAAATAATTTGGCATTCATTTTGACCCTACAACCATAAGACCAAATGAAAGGCAATGCCAGGGTCCAAGTTTATTGAACTATTCACACTGACATGAAGATCGAAAAAACGCCCCCCGTTTTGTGTAACCCATTATGGAAGAAGGGCGCCCTCACTGCTTATAAGTTATATAACAATTACGGTAACTTTTGAATCACGAATGATTTTTATGTCTGTGAGACATGGCTCCTCAAAATGATACTCAAACTTGTGACTATAAACATCGTTTCCACAAGTAAATCTAACAGCAATAATAATACTAGTGTACTCACTGTTTTATAATTAGGTACATTATCGATCGCAATCGGCACGGAGATTTGTCCTGCCTCATCCTCCCACTTACTGTCCGTACATGTGTTGCAAATGATCGGGTTCCCCTGATTATATATTATTGTGATTGGTACTGGTACCTCTGGAGACTAGACCAGCCAATTATCGGCGAGAGACGAACGACAGAGGGCGTAATTTTTGTCAGTGTTTTGTTTGTTATTTTTTTGTTAAAAAGAAACTCACTTCGGTCGTACTCCCTGATATCATCCCAAGCAAGCTGTACACAGCCAGTGGTACCCGATGTGGGCCAGTGTCATCATTTTGCTCACTTTCCAAAGTGCACGGTGCAGACAATTTGGTAAATTATTAATATTAGTATTAGTAGACAATAATAAGAGAAATCGTTTTGATTTCAAGATTTCAAAATAAAGAGACTGACCATTTCAAGGCTTTCCTGGCAAGCAATTACATGTAGTTATTAAAAAGTAGACCCAGCAGTATAATGAATTAATTAGTAAAGTAACCAGGGGGCTATACTACTCCTTTTTTTTGAGATTTTGAGATTTATCGCTAGTACTACTACGACCATACGACTGATAAATGTCAAAATCTGAAAAAAGGAGTACAGCGCCCCAGTTACTGGGTCTAAACATTTCATCAAAATGATTAGTTAGTGGATTGGATATGATTGCCATGATTGCAGTGCTGTTCCGGCTTGAGAACGTTTACTTAGTAAAAATACTAAAAGCTTTTGCACTATTATGGTAAAAGAAAGCCGGTGCTGGCAAAATATACAATACACTGCCGTAGTAAATTGCATGGAAAAGGCAAACATGAAGGGTGGCCCATCAAAATTTGATAAAATTACACAAAATATGACAAATATGGAAATAACACACTGAGATTCTTAAAAAAATTGATTGTTTCCGTAGCGCAAGACTAGAGCTTCTGATGGATGATACCCAAGCCTACATCCTTATGGACTGTAAAGGGGGTAACCCTGTTCAGGGTTAGGTTTCAGGAGTGGGTCACAACGGCCCCTGGAAAGACAGTTGATTTGTAGCCCACACCTTGAGTGGCTCACTGGCCTTGTGTGTCTGGGGACTTAAGGTTAAATTCAGGGAGGGAATGAGCTGACTTCATTCTGTATTTTCTTTGTTTGAAGACTTGGTTTTAGAGATGACAAAGTGAAGATGAGTTTCCTCCTTCCCAAGCTGATAAGTAAGAAGGAGATAGATCAAGTCATTAAGACGACACAAGACTTGGTCCTTGTTCTTCGGTTTGGACGCAGTTCTGATCTAACATGCCTTCAGCTTGATGAAATTGTAAGTAGATTGGCCTGTGGTTATGTGGAGTCAGTACCATTTGTAAACTGAATGGTGTGGTATTTTAAAGTTGATTGGCTTTGGTGACCCTTAAATGCAGGGGATACCTTTGATATTTGGAACTGTATGTTTGTTCCAATCCTGTAAACTGCAGATGTATACCATAAAACTAACCTCTGAAAATTTTGTTTCAAAAGATGTTGGCGTTGAGATATTGGTGTGGTTATTTCCGCACAGAAGGATCCGAAAATGCCGACACTGCATGTTTTTCATTACGTTTTTCATTTTTTCCTGAACAGCTTGCCAAGACTGCCCACGATCTATCCAAGATGGCTGCCATCTACTGCGTTGATGCAGACAGTGTGCCAGTCTATCTGCAGTACTTTGACATCACGCTAATACCAGCAACTGTTTTTTTCTTCAATGGTCAACACATGAAGGTTGACTATGGGTATGCTTTAAGTTCATCTCCTTTGAAATGAGTTAAGTGACCAGTTGTACACTCAAAAAAGTTAATATTGATAAAGAGAGCAACACATTTGAGTGGTATAAATTGCAGTTTATTTTATATGTAATCCTACAACTCATTCTTCACAGGGTGGTGTTGGACGTTTTGTCCACCCAAACTGTGAAACAACCCTTATCAAAACAACTTTCTTTACATCCTCTATACATACACTATACAGTCAAAAGCCCGTCTCAATTACACATTCCTGGAAACAAATTTACAATAAACTTGAAAATTAATGGTCGACTTTATTTTGGATACTAAAAAAAACAAATAATCCTTTTAAATGTCTAACTTCAGGACTCCTGATCACACAAAGTTCATCGGGAGCTTTAAGACGAAGCAGGACTTCATTGATCTCATCGAGGTTATCTACCGAGGAGCTATGAAGGGGAAGGTTATGGTCACGTCTCCCATCGATCCCAAAAATATAACTCAGTATGAGCTGCTGTACCAGGATATATGATCTACTGAACATGCAACTAGCACAACCAGAGGTCATTAGCCTGGTACTACTGAGGTCTACTGATGCGGATAGACCCCGCCGAGGTATACTGTACCTCATTGATATCACACTTTGGATATGGTCAACTGAGGATACAATTGGCAGACAGAAGTTATTAGCCTTCTATTGTAATATACAATGTAAGCATACTGAGGTATACAGATCTAGAGGCATGTTCACCTTCTCAGAGGTACATTGTACCTCGTTCATACAACACTAATACGATTGACCGAGGATATAATTGGCACAGACTTAAGTGATTTGCCTTATATTGTAATATCGGGGCTTGATTTCACAAAAAGCTAAGATTGATCTTAACTGCTAAGCACAGTGTGATGTCACAATAGAAATCACTATGGTAATGCTGACAACTCATCTTAAGATGAATTGTAGTGTTTTGTGAAATCGGCCCCAGAATACTGAGGTTCCCATTTTCATAAGCTCTTGTACAGAATTTACAGAGGATATAATTGGCACAGAGTCACAGACATAAGTCATTAGCCAAGTCATGTAATATAAGCATACTGAGATACATAAAGGCAAGTTACCCTCTGAGGTACCGGGTACCTCTTTCATATAACAATTTGATATGACTAACGGGATACAAATGAGAGAGACAGAAGTCCTCACCTTGCATTGTAATACAAGCATAAAGGTCTCTTGAGGTAGGTTACCTTCTGAGGTACATGTACCTCTTAACAGCATGATTGATGTAATACCAGAAGGCTTTGGGCAATTGATAAGGTTGACACTCTGAGGAACCCTTTTTCACATTGTGCTTTGATATGATTGAGCAAGGATGGAATGGAGAGAAATGGAAGACCTCGGCCTTAAGTTGCAATACAAGCATACTTGGGTCTATCTTTAGAGGTGAGCTGTCCTCTGAGTTATTGTACCTCTAAACTGTTTGATTGTAATAGCAGAATGCTTTGGTTCAAATAATCAGGTTCAGACCTGACTGCTTCGTTCTTGAAAGGGCAAGGGCACCAAGGCATTTTCTTCTTGATAAAGGGGCACCTCTATGAGGAAATTGTAAACTTCTATTGGAACATTTCAAGGGGCACCAAGGCAATGACCAGGGGCAAGGAGGCAATTGCCTTCTCTTGCATCCGTGAAGTATCAGGCCTGCGGGTTGACTCACTGCAGAACCTTCTTTATATTGCACTTTGATATTAATCACTGAGGATACAATTGGCAAACAGACATGCTTAGCTTTGTGTTGAAATATTGGTGTACTGATCAAGGTCTATGAAGGCAAGATGACTCTGAGATCCTCTTTGATATCAACGTCACTGTATGGTCACTTATGGAAGAAATATGCCTTCAAAGCCAACTCAGTCCCCGTCAACTTCCTCCTCGTCACTGAAGTAGGAACTTTGCTTCACTTTGAGCTTCTTCAAGGGAGGTCCTGACAATGACGAAGAAGACGATGAGGCAAACTCATCGTAGGCTCCTCGTGCCACGGTGTCTCTATAAATCTCTTCCTCTTCTTTTGCCCTCTGCAAGAAGCAGAGAGAGGGGGAAAAAATAGAATTTAGAAACTAATTTATTATTGTGTTTTCATAAAGATAATGAAACCATTTTGAACTAACCATGTGCATCATCATTGTTTCCCCCTGGCTGATGAACTGAGCAAGGTGGTAACAAGGTAAAATTGAGGATTGAAGCAAACTGACCAGAATGCAGCGCTTCCATTTACGCATCCTAATGAGTTCTTGGCACATAGACGTCAATGAAAAAGCTTACAAATGACACAAATGAAAAAAAAAATTGATTTAGATTTTCTTTTTGGCAAATCTTCAAAGAAAGGTGGTGATATTGGGAAAAAATGAGCAAGGTGGTCACTGAAAATAGCAAGGGAGCCGCCTCGTATTTGAATGGGCAAGGGAAACACTGATGTGTACATCACATGGTCTTGTTGTGCAAAGTTGATCAAATACTTGTACATTACCATTAGAATGTTTCAAACTAATGACCTCTTAAGCTCAAATCTTACTAAATTCATTGGAAGAACAAACACAAACAAATCAGATGGTTATGTGTTTTTTATGTTGTCTATCAACAGTAAAACAGGGTTTGTATTACCCACATGTTTATAATGCACAAAAATGTGTTTATTTTGAAATGAAATAAAATAAAAGATTGAATATTTGATGTTTTGTGTTATTCTCCTCCTATCTCCCTCATCCACCCCGCAAAAAAACGTAGCAATTTTAACCACAGAAGATGTACATTTTGACATTAAAAACAAAGTTGAAGTCTGCTGATGGCAAAATTTCATAATGGCTGCTAAGCAAAAAAGTGAAGAAAATCTTAAAGGTAGAATACAGGATTGGTATTCATCAAAATAATTGTTTATTCGTAAATACCGCAGTCAGTTTGGGACAATTTGGGCATTCCTATTTGTTGAAGGGTGGTCACATGACTGTTTAGGCAATGCACATGCATTTTGACCCCCAAAATGGCAGTAACCGCACAATGGTGTCTTTATACAAAATACTGAAATGCATACATTGCGAAGTATGCAAAAAAAAAAGGGGGGCAATCTGACTCAAACCCTAGTCATCTTTGCTTCTTTTTAGAGTACTTTGTTTTGTGATGTGTGGAAAGGTACAAATGAGCAGAACTTGCACTTGCTAAAATGACCATCACTGTGGCTCACTTATGAAGCCAGAATTTCAAAGGAAGTTTTACCGCAATGACTGACAGTAGTGGGAGTTAAGGTCCAGTTTAGATACAGCGGAAATTCTTGAACCCCAATAGATGGATGCAGAACAAAGTCTTTGTTTGTCATTACTGATCATGTACAATTTCTTCAAGTTACAAAGTTCTGACCTGGAAGTTGATGGCTGCTCCAAGGCTCTCTAGTGCTGGATCCTCTCCCTCTGATTCCTCATCCCTGGGGAAACAAGTCAAAATGAAATACTCCAGATGAGTACTTCCCAAAATAAAGCAAGGAGACGGAGGAGAAGGCTTTAGACAAAGAAAGGGAAGGAGATAGAGGAGTAGGCTTTAGACGAAGATAGGGAAGAGGATGGAGGAGAAAGCTTTGGACGAAAGGGAAAGAGGGCAGAGGAGAAGGCTTACGACGAAGAAAGGGAAGGAGCCAGAGAAGGCTATAGACTAAGAAAGGCAAGGAGATGGAGAAGAAGGCTATGGATGAAGGGCATAAGATGAAGGAGAAGGCTTTAGACGTAAGGGAAGGTGACGGAGGAGAAGGCTTTAGACGAAGATAGGGACGGAGACGGAGAAGGCTGTAGACAAAGAAAGGGAAAGAGACGGAGGAGAAGGCTATAGATGAAGAAAGGGAAGGAGACAGAGGTGAAGGCTACAGACAGAAAGGGAAGGAGACAGGGAACAAGGCTCTAGACGAAGATAGGGAATGCGACGAAGACAAAGGCTTTAGACGAAAAAAGGCAAGGAGACGAAGGAGAAGGCTTATGACGAAGAGAGGGAAGGAGACGGAGAAGGCTACAGATGAAGAAAGGGAAGGAGGGGGAGGAGAGGGCTATAGACAAAGGGAAGGGGGATAAAGAAGGAAAAAACTTACTCTGAATCTCTGTACTCCTCTACCTCATCCTCCTGTTTCCTCTTCTTCTTCTCTTTCTTTTTGGGTGGTTCCCTGTCTCCGAGGGAGTTCTTAGGGCAGTTGTAACTCAGGTGACCAAACTCCTGCATGTTTTAAAAAGGAAAAACCAGCTTTCAACAGTCTGAGATGATGAGTTATTTTAATTTTCCTTACTATGACTTTGTTCAGTTCTTGTGTAGATCACACTCCTGACATGAGTTTTAAAGTGATACAAAAATCAATTTCGACTTTCAACTGTTGCGGCGTGTCGTGGCCGAGCGGATACGAACACCGGACTCAAGCTCTGGTGTTTCTGATCAGCAGAGTGTGGGTTCGAGTCCCGGTCGTCACACTTGTGTCCTTAAGCAAGACACTTAACCATTATTGCTGCGTCCTTCGGATTGGACGTAAAGCCGTAGGTCCCGTGTGTTGTGTAATGCACGTAAAAAAACCCAGTGCACTTATCGCAAAGAGAAGGGGTTCGCCCCGGTGTTCCTGGTTTGATCGGCTGCAGATTGCGCCACAGCACCTTGTAAACCATTACATGGTGCTATGTAAAGGAACAGGTCTCATACTTCAAAAACATAACTCATCATACCTTGCAGGAAAAATACTGAACGCTTTGAGACGCCCATCGGGTGTGATAAAGCGCTATATAAGAACTGCGTATTATTAAATGATTGATGCCATCCAATTCAGCAATCACCAAGTTGGGTTGATAGCCCATCCATCTAACTTTGTGTTGCACTTGCATTGGTTTTAAAAAAACAACCATGAACCCAAGGAGTAGGCATATTGTGTATTTGACCGCATCCGAATCAATCAACTTCGGCTGTGACTATGGCCACTGGCTGTAGAGACAATGCTGAAGAGTAAGAGCTTTCAGCGATCCGGCTTTAGCCACTGGACACAGACACGGACACATCAATTCGGACTCGTAGTGTTCACAGATGAGACAACTGAGGCTACACCACACATGATACATCTTGAAAATAGAATGATGTACTCACACCACATTCATAGCATCTCGTTTTGTCTGGATAATTCTTCTTTTTGATGAACTCTGCCGCTCGTCCGTTGTCTGTTGCTATGGATACCTTCCATTTTCTTCCAAACAGCTAAGATAAATACAAAGTACACTAAATGTTACTTCAAGCAGTAAATAATGGAGAAATTCAACGCTTTTGATTGGAGAGTCACCAACTTACAACCTGTTGAATTTTTAGCATAAACCTATTCCAGTGGCCGACTGGTACTTTGTTTTAGTATGTTCACCTTCAAATATTTTTCTAACCCTCCTACTGTCTGACCATTAAATGTCATCCACTGAAAGATAAGCTATGCCAGCCTGCAACTGCAGTATGATATCATGTGTGCGTACGTGGTGAATGCATAGATCTGCAGTGCACAGAAACAAAATACTGTGCACGGTCAACGCTGTTTAATTAACCATACACAATCAACTAAAAAAAATTATCAATTTATATTTAGCAAATTCAATATGAATAACGTCCAAATGCTTATTACCACTGTACTCCGAACATGCTCAGAGAGAGTGCATTATGCAGCCAATCAAGAGAAACACCAAGGCAAGCTCCTTCTCTTTCACGCTAAGTGTCCTGGTGTGGATTTCACAAAGCGCTAGGACCAGTCTTATCTCAACTTAGGACGAGTAACTAGTCCTAACTTATAGGACTAGTCATAAGTTAGAACTAGTCATAAGTTAGAACTAGTCCAAAATTAGGACTAGTTTTGTGAAATCCACCCCTGGATGTTTTATGTGTATTACACAACCCACAGGGCCTACAGTTTTAAGTCACATCCGAAAGATGAGGGCTGATGTTGAGTACCCCTATCATGTCATATCATTTTTGGGGGAAAAATCAACAAGATCACTGGGCTTGTAGCTCAAAATTTTCATTGTACCAGAATCTCCTTGTACAAGACCAGAATCAAAATGAGAAAAACAGGCCCGTTACTTCATTCTTGAGAGAGCAAGGCAGTTTCTCCTTGGCAAAGGGCCCTTCAATGAGGAGAACGTAAACTGCTACTGGAACATTTCAAGGGGCACCAAGGCATTGACCAGGGGCACTAAGGGAAAATTGCTTTACTTTACAACAACTGCACTTTCCTATGGAGGACTTGTTATTTGTTGATGTTTGAACACCCACTACAAGTCAAATGACTTGGACAGCGCAATCGGTCTATTGAGAGATATTTATCTGACTCAAAGTCGACATCAAAAACTTTTACACTGTGAGGTAGTATTATCAAATAATAAAAACACAAGACCACCAGACTTGTTCAGAGTTTACTGGCCCAATGCTAAAATCACTGGCCTCGGGCCTGCGGTCCAGTGTATAATTAGAGCTCTGATTTTGTATGTTAATTTATTCCCACTGACCTCTCTACCATTTAGACCCTTGATTGCCTTGTAACAGGAATCTTTCTGAAGAAATAAAACAAATGCCACTCCTTTACTCCTCCTGGTCTCTCTGTCCTTAGCAATGGTCACCCTGCAGCAGGTGGGAGCAAAGTCATATCAATTATTTATAAAGCCGAAATGCAGTTGCGATGACCATAACCCTCCATCCTCCCGACGGTCGGAGAGTCGTCAGGAGGATTACTATCATCGCAACTTGTATAAAATATAATTAGGTATTTGTTGTTCTTTATTTGGGAATTCGCCGTCGTAGTCCAACGTCATTTCCTTACGTGGTCACGCTCACTTCCTTGACACTGGTTCACGTCACTTCCATAACAATGCATTTGATCGTACACTCAACACAGTGCACAAACTTACACTTTTTAATTAATGTTGTGAGACAGAATCAAAATCAAAATGTAAGTTAAATTTGGGGTGTAAAAAGAAACATTGACTAGGTGGGATTTGAACCTGCGACCTCCGGGTTTACGTGTATGTGCCCTACAATCTGAGCTATCTATGTCAATGACAATTCTTTGTTGGGGGGGGGGGGGGGGGTGGGGGAGGGTGGGAGTTGCCAGTCAGAAGTCATGTAACCATATGCTCCCATGAAATAGCTAGGAATCATACACAGGTTACGATCTGACCTTGGACTGCTGGAACTTGGGAAGTGGCATTGTAATAAAATAATTTGTGACTTTACTGATTTAATGCAAACATCGGTGAACGTTAGGTACCGTACTTACTTCACTACTTTGCCATACTTTTCAAAGATCTGGAATAAGAAAGAACCAAAGAAAAATTCACAAACTACCAAAAAGCAAATGATGATGGTGAGTAGCAAAACAAAACATTAAAGGGGCTGTGTCCGCATGATTAACTGATAAAATTAAAGGCAACAAAATAGACCCAGTAACTGGGGCGCTGAACTCCTTTTTTGAGATTTTAACATTATTGGGTTGTATAACCGATAATGTCAAAATCTCAAAAAAGGAGTTCAGCGCCCCAGTTACTGGGTCTAGCAACAAAACAGTTTTTGTAAAAGAAACTTGTAAGGTTTTTATAGACCTACTTCACTTTCACTCAGTTAACATGGTTAATGCACTGCGCAAATGGAGCTTTTGCCACACTGTGAGGACTGTGTGTAGCATGTGTGTGACTGTGAGTGTGATTGTGAGTGGGACTATCAATCATGACCATAATTCATCCGATAGTACAAATGAAATGATGATTAATAAAAATGATTGAATTTGAATATTAATTAAAATTTAAAAATAATAATTCCCTCAAAATATTTTGAACCCTTTTCCCCCTTTAATTAGTACTACTGTATATTAATTTACACATACATAAGAATATTAGACCACATGTTGAAAGTTAATTTAAATTGTGATTTTCACAGCACTCAAGGTCTTCCATCCATTCCAAGATTCCATTGAATTCAGAATATCAAAATAACGTTACTGGTGAAGGAAAACAAGAGTAACGGGCCTAGTAGTACTAGTATTGTAACGTAAGTAGTAAAACGCGATATCAAAATAATTTTTATCTTCACGACTTACTTTATGCAGATCGTTGTTCGTCAGTGAAAATGGTAGATTGGAGACATAACAAGTTGTCTTACTCGGTGCAAGTCCTCCACTCATTTTAATGCAAATAATAACAAAGGTTACTTGAACGTAGACAAAATTTGCGGACACTCAACTTCACTTCGTTACTTTTTACGCACACAAAACAAGCAGACGACTTTCAGTCATGAGTCGAGTGTGGACTTCTTACGTCAATTGAGGGCGCTGTCAATATTTTATTTTGTGTTTTTTGTTAAGGAGCCAGCAAAATTCAAACGAAATTTTGTTAAAAATATCTTTACAAAAAAACAAACAAACAAACAAATCATTCGGTCAATTATAGAACTGAACATCTTCAGCATTTATTATTCAATTTTAAGAAATACATATACATGTTAATGCATGATTGGAGAAAACACATCTAAAAAAGTATTTTCCTTTAACTATCTTAGTTTTTTTTTTAACTTAAATAAATTTTTAAATGAATCAAGAAACAGATAAAAGGGTCAGGTTCATATTTCAAGTATATCAGCATATAATCTGTTTTTGACCCTTTGTTTTAAAGAAATTCAGGATGCTGCGATAAACCAACAAACACTACTATAAAGACACCAGGATACGTTCATTATAATTACTCACTAGCCCAAACCCTTCAGGGTCATTGCATTATTTTACATTTGTAAACAAATTTTGTGTACTCTGCAAAATATTTTGTCAAAAATCTCGAAAATTCCAATAGTATGGCAAATGTCAAATTACCCAGGTATAAAAAAAAAAAAAAAGATCCATCAATGACCACTCTTCTAGGAATTTCCAATGGGCATTGTTCAGCAAATGTCTTGGCCAAATCTTGGCTGAAATCAGTTATGTCTTTCAGATGACTTGACGACTTGGAATTTGTTTTATTGGATCTAAAGGGTCTATACCTGATGGCTTAGACCATTTGATGTGATTGTGTTCACCCTCCAAAATATTACACGCAGTTTTAAAATATATTGTTCAGAACTGTGCATTGGTGTGAGTGTGCATGTAGATTCCGATGATGCACTGAAGTGTATTAAAATGAAATAACTAAAATAATTTGCAAGTTTTCGAGGAAGAAATTATGGTTCTTTTCAAATATAAATGTAATAAAGTTAGTTACAGTTTATTGACTTTAAGTCTTTCTTATATACTTCAAATTAACCTCCACTTTTTAAAGTCGCACTCTGCAGCAGTAGAACATTATTGAATTGTGCTCACAGATTTTTTTCACAATTAGTTTAGGAAAGTTAACAAAATACAGGCATAAAGCTAGAGAAAAATGTAGAAAAGTTTGTTTTTAAATGGTGGCACAATCTAACTTTTGGCACAAGGTAACTTTTGAGAAATAATTGCTAAAACAGGACCAAATAATGCCCACAAAAACCAAGTAAAAATAAAACCTGAACAAAAATCAAGTTTCCTTCTTTTGCTATTTCCTGAGTTGATTCCAGCATTTGTCATTTCCAGGCCTTAATATCTGTACATTAATTTACAAAGAAATGTGCAAGTAGTAGGGTTGTTCATACCGTGAGCCGTCTCATTTTTACCTAATGGTATTACAATGGAGGAAGGACGAGAAAGAGTTTGAACAGCCCACCAAACCGCAGCAAGGTACTTAGCCAGCCAGCTCAGTGGCCAACAGAAAAGACATTCAGACAACCAATTAATCAACCACTAACTACTGTGATAAGCCGTCTTTGTACATAGGGTCTGGTACCTTGCTCAGATCATAACTAAAAGCTGAATAAAATTGTGATGCTTCACAGCAGTTCCATGGATTGAACAAATTAATCGATCATGATTCCTATGTGTGCAGTATAGCTATACAGGCACAGGGTTTAAATCCACCAATGAAAAAAAAAATACTAAAGCAAAATATACATATGCCTATGCAAATATGCCTATTCAATTGTTAAATGCTCTTAAAAAAATTTTACTTTTCTGCTTCTTTCCGACAGCTGAAACTTCTGAGATCATGTGGGGGTGGTTTCCTTTTTCCCTTTGTATATATGGGATTTGTTGGTGAGGTGCGGTCCACTGATTATAATATAAAGCAATTTTAAAGTAATATTTGGTGAAACCTGTTAAATCCGTTATTTTTTCCTAACACTGAGAGAGAATGCGCAAATGTTCCAAATATGCGACATAGCATTGTGTCACGCTCTGGTCAGTCCTGTACTTAGAACATTTTACAGGGTTTCAGTCTAACTACCCACAGGTGCTTCAGCATCCACGGTACCACAGCTTTGGGGCTTTGATGTGTACCTTGTTCGAACCCCTTCTCTTCCTTGCTTCCTTCGTGGTACTACCAAACCATAGAAATACAATCATGGGAATGCTGAGCGAGTTATTATCACCACAACTCAGTTGTGAGTCCACTTCCCGAACACATTCACGCCCAGTTTATTATGCCGTGTTTTTGTGTATGTACCGCAAATCAACATCACATGACGTGTGTGTATGGCAAAAGTTGCCATACAGATACTGTGTCACGTAGATCGACCAGTAAAAAAAAAACGTAGAAAGTTCAAAGGTGGGTCAATTTGC
Source organism: Marthasterias glacialis (assembly GCA_911728455.2). Lineage (NCBI taxonomy): Eukaryota > Metazoa > Echinodermata > Asteroidea > Forcipulatida > Asteriidae > Marthasterias > Marthasterias glacialis. Next base: position 26,892,533 of record OU452221.1, on the reverse strand, counting down.
CATACACGCTTGTCACATGGTATCCACACAACGCGTCCACACCAGGGCACATACTGCAGTCGAGCGCTCAGCATTCTCAGGGATCTGTTTCTATCAGCCAAACCGAAATGGAAATAGTCTGCCCCTAATTTTTTTGTTTAATAAGCATCGATGTGTCATGGTTGCATGCAGGGAACAAGACCAATATGGAAGCATCATTGTCAATGTCTATCCTTTGATAACAGCGATGGGTCTGAGCTTGATAGCCCTCTTGCTTATGTTTGCTGAGTGACACGTGTCTACGACATCCGTGACATTTTTGTAGGACTCTGGTGCCTGAGAGAGCGAGAGAAAAAAATAAACAAATAATAATGATGATGTAAAATAAACAAATCTTCTGTTAGCCTGGGTGATTACAGGTTATCAACATTTCATAACCGTGCATTTAAACATCTTATCTCTGAGATAAGAAATGTTGATACAGATCACAAAAGTACAAGAAATTACACTTGGGAAAGACTTCATTAGTCTTGGCAAAGTACATGCCGTCAGCTCAGGTCATTTGTGCAGTTTCTATGGATTTCATAAAATTGGTTTTGCATATTTTGGAGCTCCTGGTAAATGAAGTTTATTTATCAAGAGTAGTCTCCACAATCGGGAGTAATTGTCTGGGGGAAAAAATCAATTATTTTCTAAGGAAAACATGTATTTGTGGATTTTGATTTTTTCTTCTAGTCCATACCCATTTTATTTAATGCCCTTTTGATCATTAAGGATATGAAATTGCAATTAACGACCTTACAGCACTGTGTTGACAATTTACAGTAGAATTTTGCCATATTCTCAATCATAAAAAATGGAAATAAATTGTTCAGATCTTTTTTGGGGGAATTGAAAGCGATGATAATATAAATTAATGGAAAATGTTAATATTTTCAGTTCTTCTCAGTATTATCTTCTTGGTGACTTATCTCTCCGTAATTTCCCCCATCTCCAAGGGCCCACAGAGGGCACTGGTTTAGGCGAGCATAATGAAACAAAAACGATCTGCAATTGTAGCCATAATTTTACAAACAATAGTTGAAAAGTCTTCCGCAATGGGATCAAATTTTTAGCAACATTCTGCAACCAACCACAGTACCAAAAGTATGTTTCTCCTCTGATACGGTCATATTTCAAAGAAGGGGTGCAGACAAGGGCTGACATCTGGCTCAAATAGAGTCTGAACCATTTACCCACACATCCAGTCGCTTTATAGAAACCATAATTAATTGATAATGTTTGAAGCTTTGTATGGTGCGAAGGATAAAGGAAACTAGAACTCGTAAACTAGTAAAATTTGCGGGTACAACCATGTAGAAATCTCTTTTGGGAGGAATGGTGGCTCTGTAAAGAGCCGGTGTGGTCCCGACTTTTCCAACAGTAAAATCTACTCCTAAAGACAAGCGGAATATAGTGTTTGAAACGTCGAGACCACACTGGCTCTTTTCAGAGCCACCACTCCTCCCAAAAGAGATTTACACATGGCTGTACCCGTAAATTTTACTACTTTACTAGTTTTAGTTTCCTTCATAATTAATTGGGATAAACTTAAAGTTCCAGTACCTCTTCCATAACGAGCTTTGGTGAGGCCACCCTGATGGAGATTCCTTGAGACTGAAGTTTTCTCAACACTTGGTGGTAGTCGAGATTACGTCGTGATTTGGACCTCGACCAGGCACGCCCCTAGTTTTCAAAACCAGACAAAATGTGGTTTAGTTATCGAAATATTTTCAATGTGACTGTCGTGCAGTTAATCTGTGATAATGGCTGTGGGGACAAGGATCAAGGTGGTTGCAATTTTGACCATTATGCTGACCGTTCTATCCAGTGTGAAGCGAACACTGTCACTGAACATCAGACTTAATAGTACAGGTATGAGTCCGCCATTTTTAAGCTACAGTCGTGACTTCTTGCTCAGTCGCCGTGTAGTCTTGACATTATCACATGATTATGTAGTTCCAGATATGCTTAACTGTTCACACACTCCAATAAAATCCCGACTACGGGGCAGAAATGGTGGAATTAGATGTCGTCTTAAAAAGGCTCATTTTAGGACTCCACTTCCAATAGACCGATCCATTAAGCCCCGCCTCCATACGTGTTGACCAATCACAGCCTTGTGTACGCCACCAAAAGTCTGACACAATAAAAATCCTATTGGAAAATGCAAACATGCGTGTGCGTACTTATAGCATTCGTTCATGTCGTGCAGTGTGGCATTGAAGAGACGCACATTGAGCTGCCCATGTGTACGGTGGTGATTTAGCCAATGCTGTGATTGGTCAATAAGTTAAGGGGCGGGGCGTAATGGATCGGTCTATTGTCACCTAGGATATTACCCAAAGTATAAGAAATAAGGTGGATGAACTAAGAGCATATGCACAGTATCTTCTTGAGTACTGGGAGTCAAGCCTTATCTGCCGTACCGAGACTTGGTTGACCACGAATAGCCCCGACTCATCAGTATAAATCGAGGGACATAGCTTAGTCTGGATGGACAGAACTTCAGATTCGGGGAAAAGGAAGGACGATGGAGTGTGTCTGTTCATGAATGATAAATACCGCAAGCCGACCCACATTTCGTTTAAAGGTAACCTCTGTTCCAAAGATGTCAAAATTTCCAGGTTGTATCGTAAACTTGGGGTGTGATTCCTGGTTATACGGCAGTTTCAGGTTGTATGGCTTCTGACTGGCACCCCCGAACAAAGATATTGACAAAACAGGGAGATTGCCAACATTAGGGCTAGATAAGCTCCGTTGGTAGAGCACCAGCATGTTAATCTGGAGTTCACAGGTTCAAATCCTGTTCTAGTCAATATGTCTTTGTTCACCCAAAAATTATATTCAAAACTCACAGCTCCATGGCACGTTGTTCCAAATGTCTCTTTCATTCCATTTTCCGTTCCAGTCAGCACATAGCTGCAGGTTCCCATAGTACCGCCAATCAGAACGGGCTGACCAGTCATCTAGGAGAGACAAAAAAGGTTGTTCAACAATTATTTATGTATTCATTTTTGATTTTGTCTTGCTTTACCGCAGTAGCCCCCATCATTTGTTCTGATCAGCAGAGTGTGGGATTGAGTCCCAGTCTTGACACTTGTGTCCTTAAGCAAGACACTTAACTCTTACTGCTTTGTCCTTCTGATGTGACGTAAAGCTGTTGGTCCCGTATGTAGTGTAATACACATAAAAGAACCCAGCTACACTCATCGCTAAGAGAAGGGGTTTGCCCCAGTGTTTCTGGCAGTGGCTGCTGAATGCGCCGCAGCACCTTGTAAACCATTAAAAGGTGCTACACAAATGGCTTTCATAATAAAAAAAAAACTGTCTTAAAAATAATATAATAAGCACCTAGACTACCTAATTGTTGGTAGATACGTGCGCCATATAAGACTCCGGTATTATTTGTCATTATTCTATTACTTTTGGCACCTTACCACCTGACTGTTGACGTCACTTTCGCACAACATCCCAGTTTAGCCCAAATTGGGCCTGCAATGGGATTAGACTACCAAGTACCAAGCTCAAACTACTGACCTGATAATCCACAGGTATGAGAGGGTGATGCGGAGGGAAGGCTCTCGTTGATCCCTTACGATGGACAAGAAGCGTCTTCTGCTTTCCGTCTAAGATGTGAGAATCAGTCAAGGAATTATCTTGGAAGGAATTCAGAGTCTTGGGTGTATTTGATTATTGGGAACCGTTAAAGTGTGCAACTTGTTTTCCATCAAAGCAGTGTAGGTACAAACCAGGGTTTCCCAAAAATGTTGAGTTTGCACCAGACTTGGATGGTCTAGTGACCCCAAGTGACCCCAAATCCATCTGAATCCTAAAGTAGGCTGAGCTTTATAACTTGTGGTTTGAGTCTAGTTGGCTCATTACTACTGTATAACCCTACAAAAAAAATCACTTAAAATTTGTTTTATGCAATGCGCCCATCACAAGGCCAATAGGGCACTCGAGGTGTGGGCTACAGTAGGGATAGAAACCTGCCCCAATGCGCAGAAACAAAACATGGCGAGATATATACTCTTTTTCACAGCACAGCTAAGAACAGCTATGACAACAACAGTTATAGCGTGACAAAACACTTCCAGATCAACCAAAAACGTAAGTTTCAAATTGAACAAAAATTGGTCTATTGAGATTGATTCCTGCCTGTCAGGAACACATCGCAGAAGTTGGAAATCTGCTGTTGATTTTTTCGAATGGTGACTGATGCCAATCATCTTAAACATCATTGTAGTTAATCTCAGGTCGTGAACAATCGGCAACTGACATGTTCCCGGAGGTCTTAACTCAGGTGCAGCATCATCCTGAAATGTCAGTGGTCCACTGTTTCTGTGTCGTCGCAGGGTCGACCTGAGGACTGCTTTAGGGTTACAACGTAACTGCTAAATCACATTTTTCTCAGGCAATAAATTAGAACTGAAAACAGAACAATGACAAAGGATATGTGCTCCTCCACCTTAGCGATGTTGTGTGATACGTCATAAATGACATGCATGTCAAGATCATCCGGTGTTTCTTTGAACTGCTTGGCAAAAGCCTAAATATAAACAGAAACAACAACAAAATAATATCAAGTTTAATACTTGCATAACTTTCTGGATCTAACACGATTTGAGACCATTTAGTCAGAGGTTTTTAATAATATTAATAACTACTGGTAGTTCATATATAGCACATTTCATTATAACTGGGCACATAATTTACATTAGTGCCCAGTGGTGGATTTCAAAACTAGTCCTAATTTAGGACGAGTCCTAGTTAGGACTAGTTACTCATCCTAACTCGAGGTAAGACTAGTCCTAGCGCTTTGTGAAATCCACACCTGGTCATTGGGCCAATAACATTCCTGTATTCTTTCTCAGCTCCCTGGGGAGTATACAGCCCCGAGCTGCCGTGGCGCTCTGAAGGCTTTTTCAAACACAATATCAACCTCTACCCTCGCAGGTACCCATTTATACCCCTGGGTGAAGAGAAGCAATTGAGCATCTTGCCCAAGGACACAAGTGTCAAGACCGGTATTCGAACCCACACCCTTATGGCTTGACCACCAGAACTTGAGTCCGGTGCACGAGACCGCTCAGCCATGAAACACTACTTACAACCACAAGTATTTGTTGTAGCACTGGGCCAGTCACCTCACAACCAAACAAGTCACAGTTACTTAGTGTTTTTTCCCTCCCAATGTATAATTTTTAAGACTGTACACTACAAGCAATTCATTAGTTAGGTGTTCCCATCTAAACCTCCTCAATATGCTCAGCGATAGAAAAGAAATATGAAAGTCAGGGTAAATATGCGCTAGTCCAGTAAGAGTTATGAGCTGCAAGCCCTGATGGTCTTGTGGACTGACCTGTCTGGTGAGGAACGTCATGCTCGTTCTGTTCACCCAAGCATAGTTTGCAGCTGCGGCCATACCCTTAAGGTAGTCCTGACCCTCGCTTGAATGAATCCGAGCACATGCTAGCTGACGGTCGTTGACGTCAATCTTGTCTCTCTTCATGGCTTTCTCCATGGCAACGAGAGCATCGGTCGCCACCTGGTGACCTAAACCACGGCTGCCACTGTGAATCATCACACACACCTGTTTGAAAGGGGGGAGGGTAAATTTTTTTTGAAATCTTCAAAAAAATTATAGCAGAGAGGGTCACTTGAATTAAACCCAAGAAAATTATCATTTGAATATTTTTTACTTGCTCGGCAGCAGGAATTTTAATTACAACTTAAAGTGCGGGAGTGGATTAGCTTTTAAAAGTACAATAGAAATTTGGAAATAATATCTATAAAAGTTGGGTGTTATACTTTGTTTTATGCTCAGTTTGTTTCCTGAAGCTTTGTTGAGGTTTACAATGTAACGGACACAACTTTTATCATCACTGACCATGTGTGCCAAGAGAAAAAAAGCTCTGCAAGCCACACCTCCACTCCACTGACACTTCTCACAACCATAAGTCTAGGGTTTCCATTGGGCAAAACGCCAACTCTCCAGACAACCCTGACCTGTCAGTCATGACCCTGTGTCAATGGAACTCGCACAGAGGCAAGTCTGTGTGACCCAGGCCGAGCCAGTGTGGGTTTACTGGCCTTGGGTGGCTGGCTATGGTATGCCAATATAAGGTACACTTGTACATGAACATGTAAATAGGGGAAGAGGCAGTTATGTTTGTCTCGCAACGGATTCATTTACCGCTCCATGTTCTTAGCTGTGCTGTGAAGAGCCTTTATTGGGGCAGGTTTCTATCGCTTCAAAAAGTAGCCCACATCTCGAATGGCCTTCTGGCCTTGCAATGGACGAATTGCATATTTTTTTTTTAAAATGTGTTTGTGTATCAAAGCCTATTGGAAAAAGGTTTAGCCACACAACCTGCCTTGAGAATTTGGGTCAATACAAAAACTGTGACTTGGGGGGGTTGCTACCATGTCATTAGGTTGGAACTAAGGAGGGGTGAAGTTTGCTGAACCAGTGACCCCCTACTTATTGAAAAAATAAAAATAAAAAATGTACAATTTGTTTTTGTACCCCTCCCACTTGCCGCTATGAAATCACTGACCTGTCCCACGTGATCGATTCCCATTTTCTTGGAGGCGTGCTCGTTGTATATCTCATCCACAACCTGGATCTCCGCATAATGGTTGCCCGCCCCGAGTGTCCCCAGTTGAGGGAGCCCTCTTTTCTTTGCGCGGGAGCTGACCTTACCGGGGTCTGCTTGGAGCATCCTCCCATACTCCTCACAATGTTCCTTGTCTTCTGCCCAGGCATAACCTGAGTAATTAAGAAAAAATACAGCCTTAGTTGTTTTCTCTTGCTGCTCAACAATCACTTCGTTGACTCATTGCTATAAGGTCGTTAACTGCAATTTTATACATAATAATCAAACGAGCGTTACATGAAAAATGCGTATCAATTTGTAGGCAAACTAAAAAAAAACTTCTTGATCAACACCCTTAATTTCTGATTCTTGTTTAACATTTTTCGTTTTAGTATGTCTTAGCGTCTGCATGCACACATGTCCTGTCTTGTCCCATCCTGCTTCAATATCTGTCCCTAGACTAGGGTACAAAAGCTTTCCTGCTTCACCCAAACCTAACTGTTGTCCCTTACATAATTATAACTAGCTCTACTTAGTGTATACATGTAATGTTCTAATTCAACTTATTACAATCAATATATATCTTATATTTTCATGGATAGCATTGAAATAAATGTACTTGAATGAGCAGTGAATGAATGAGCAAAAAATTAAATCAAATACACAAATAAATTTGTTTCTTCGAAAATGAATGCTTCTTTTTGCCAAACAATTTACTTGGGAGACCACTCTCGATCAATAAGCTCCATTCACCAGGAACTCCAAAATATATGCAAAAGCAGTTTTGTGAGTTCCACACAAGAGCAATAATAGCAAAAATTCTTGGCTACATTTTCACATATCTGTCAACAGATAAAAAATTCACTTTGTCTGTAAGGTCTCTGTCCAATGTTAGTCACTGTCCTACAGTCCCTGCTAAAGTTTGCCAAAAGTCAGGAACTGTTTTCGGAGGTCTGATTGTACAACATGAGGGGTCCATCTATCTTGTTGGGCAGGAACCTTACCTTCTCTCAGAGACCAGTCCATCCCCATCTCCAAGGCCTCCTCAAGGTCTCTGTCAGGATCAAGACAGGAAAATGATAGATACAAATCATCTCAAAACTCATCATTGGACGTACAATCAACAAGTGAAAACAAATTGTTTTCATGTAGTTTTGATAATCCATTATTCAACAGGTGAATTATGGTCACTACTTTTAAATCCTCCTACTGCCTGACCATTCAATATCATCTGCTGTGGTTTTGAGTGGTAGATGCACTATGCCAGCCTGCAATATGATAACATCCGGTTTTGCACTCACAAGATCAAAACTAATTGTTTTACTTATTTCTCAAAAACTATAGCATTTCAAGCAAAAATATTACTAAGGGAAGTTATCCGCTACGACCATCTTTACACCGTATAAGTTTTGTGCAAGTCTGTGAACATTTATATTTTAAATCTTATCAATATTTGTTCACATCGTTTAAACTTTGCTATTGTTTTTAACTTTGTCACACATACCTGGCTCCCATTGGTATTACACCTTTTGACCCTACTCCCACTGGGATGTGATCAAACATTGCTTGAGCCAGCTGTTCTTTTACCGGTTGAACGTCTTTCTCTTCCAGATTTGTTCTTAACAGTCTCACTCCGCAGTTGATATCAAAGCCTACGCCCCCTGGTGAGACAACAGCGTTCGGATCCGACATGTCGAATGCAGCCATGTTACCTGAGTATGTGGGAAAAAATGAACAAGCATCAGCAAATATTATGATCTCCCACCTTTAAAAATTCACCTTTTTTTTTACTCTACGTATTCTCCATATAGTTATATATAAGAACTAGAGGGAGCACTCGCTATGTCATGTGGGTCAATTGTGGGTCAATTGCACATGAAGGTTCACTTGAAAAACACTTGTGGTTTAAACTAATAAGTGACCAGTGTAAAATGATCGGTCAGCACATTTGTCTCAATAGGCAAAGAAGGCTTTATGGTGGGCCGTATTGCATGGTTTCATACAGCCTCTAGTCCTGATCTATGACTCTATAAAACCCTCCTACTCCCATGTTGAAGGAATATTGATATTTATGTTCCATCCAACAGGATGGTTACATTGGGTGCTTGCTCAAGAACACAACACCAACCCCCGCCAGGATTTCACACCACAATCTATAAAGTTAGGAAATATGGCAAACAAGACCACTCTGCCACAGTGCTCCACATTTTTCACCACACACTCCTTGTCAATCCTTGTGTTCTGTTGCTGTTATGTCTCAATTTTCAATCAACCAACATTTTTCAATTTCCTCTAATATCCCTGTCTCAGTGATATTGGCCTACCTCTTGTAAATCTTGCATAATACTTGGTCCTTATGTATGTTTCCCCTCTTCTTTGAATGCATTCAAAGAAGAGGAAGATTGTGGCAGGTCGCGGACCAGAGGTCTGTTGCATAGCTTGTGCTTATTACGAGTCTGTCGGCCGGGTGGCTGGGGTGGCATCGCATTCAAGCAGCTGGGGTAATGTTCAGTAAGCAAAGATATCACACTGCCTTTGAAATCAAGGCTACCCAGGTGTATAAATGGGAACCTGTGAGGGCTGAGAGGGTATTATGTTGGCACAATCTTCCTCTTCTTTGAATGCATTCACTTACCTATTGCAAATCCATAGCCAGAATGGAGGTCCGGTAGGCCCACTGAGTATCCAACTATACCAGGTAAGGCTGCGACGTTGGCAATCTGCTTCACACCTGGTAAAAAGCCACCCATGGCTACAGGAAAAATGAACAATATTGTAATATTTTGTACTGTGTCCAATATGTTCAGTTCACCCTAACCCCATGGTGTCTATGACCAGAGACTCTCCTGAATATTTAGAAAAGTGTTGTGATGCCATTGAGTAAAAACGCTACAGAAATGCCAAGATTTTATTATTGTTCCAAAAATACTCCACTGTCACTCAACACTCAAATGTTTGGACTCTGATAAGGTTGGTAATAATTATAATGATAACAATAATAACAATTTGGAAGGCTAATCATCCTTTACGGTCAGCTGAGAAGCTGAATTGTGAAGGACGCGGCTACAATGTGTTCGAGCTGCAGGCATTCAAGGGTGCCCTCGGCAGCCACCCACATCAACCCATACATGACCACGGAGCACAGCCTGAAATCGGAAGTGTTTGGCTTTTCCAGAGGGAAGAAAACTGGATGGCCTGGAGAAAAACCCTTGTGGCACAGGGGAGAACCAACGCACAACTCTACTCACCAGGACTCGAACCAGGGACACATTAGTGAGAGGCGAGTGCTTTAAGCACACGCCATCCATGCCACCCCACCCCATGGTATGCTTGGCTTAATGATATGAGCATTTGTTGTTTGGGTCTGCAGTGCCATTATCCTACAATATCAGAAAACTTCTGAATCCTGTTGGTAAGTGTGTAAAGTAATTCCACTGTAAGCCACGCCCACTTCACTCAAACTGGCTCCAACTGATAGCAAGCAGCCCATAGAAACTGCATTGAGCTAGTGTTTGTATGAGGATTTATGTAAGGTTTAATATTTGGACTTGGCTTTTACATAATGTTCTTCAAAGACTTGAGCTCGAGGTTTTCTTAGAATTTAAAGTTTGTGTCAAAAGAAATGCCTTTGAACGGTGAAATGTGTGATTTTTTGGGTGAAATTACACACAAACGTATGTCATCTTTGGAACGGGAAGTAGCGATTACTTTGGGCGTGCAGCAGATGCGCACTTGTGTGATGAACCGACTTATCAACAGGATAGGATTTGATGAGGATTTGGGGACTGTTGGGGCCAAAGTGAAGAACTTTATACCAGGAGAATGAGCAATCATGCAATAATAAGCCTTTTCATATTGGCTCTGAAATGCTTCTTGAGTTTGAGTTTTGATGGATAAATCTTTTGTTGTCAAAAAGTTCAGTCAAATCTGTTTTCGGCATTCAGGTCGGTTTAATAGTGGGTTGCTTTCCAGCCCTTCACCTCTGTGGACCCCGGTTCGAACCCCGCTTTGGGTTTACGATCAGCATCTGATTGCGTGGATTTTCCCCAGTTGGTGTTTTCCTCCCACATCTAAAACTAAGAGATCTCCAACTCTAAGAGTCCCTGTACGCAGGTACCTTCAGGTCTATATGGGTTTTAGTGTAAGGCAATTAGATAGACTCCTTGGTTTCATTACCAGAGATATATAACAAGGATGGGGTCTTCCGGCAAGATTCTGAACAGTTTGGTGAGTTAACCCAGAATAGTTCACAATCTATCTTTCTGTGATAAAAACGGAAGGTTTTATTTGAATGATTGTGGAGATTATCAAGGGGTAGGATATGATTTCAATGTATCTGTACCTTTGTTGCCACAAGAGTTCCTCAGCTCTTCAAACATTAACTTCTCCAATTGACTGTTGACGTAGAATCTTCCCTCTACCTGGAGATTCAAGAATCAAGAACTGCAGGTAACTCAACGTTTGTATGCATCTGGAAAGAAGCATTCTAGTTGTACAGGTTTATTTCATTGACCCGCCTGTACATGTAGATGAATACTCCAAGATGCCTCAAAATCTCCCCATGTGCTCTGCACAAAGCGGTGAGGTAACCCAGGCCACGCTTTCCTGTTTACATCCTTTTATGTATGGCCAATTACTGCCACAGATTGGCACTGTAGAAATTGACCAAGGTTGAGAACCTTATACCTTCCAACAGTGGCCCGAATCTATTACAATAGGCCTAATTTTTGACTGCAAGAGGGCGCCCTTTGGGATAGATTGGGGGTCAAACCATAGAAATATTGTGGTAAACCAGATACAATTAGACTTCTAATAAAGCAGTTAATGTACAACTTTTGAGGGTGTTTTTTTATTGACAGTTTTACAATGTAATCAGTGTAAGATATTTGCTTGGAAAATTTGTATTTTAAATCTTGTGAAATATGTTTGTACTTTCAAAATGGAATGAGTGTTGCGCCCTCTGGTTGAGCACAGCTGGTGACTTCTCCGGTTTACCACTCGTATTGAAGCACCTTGGGCTATGGCTCTACTCTCTACATCAGCATGTGTGTGCCCCAATATGTCACTCCAATTGATCAGATATAACCAGAGTTCAGGTGAACAGAATGAATAAAAATGTGATAAATGGGGAGAAGGGTACTTTTTAAATGGTAAAAAAAAAAATCAAAAGTACGAGACATGGTTCTTTTTCACAATATGAAAATAAGAACCTAGTACTTATTTGGGTGAGAGCGCTAGATATTTATTCTAATTTTTTTTTTTACAGCCCAAGGGCTTTGTCACACAAGGTGTTTTTTGGCATGCAACTCCTAGCCCACGAACTCCAATAACACGCAAATGGAACACTTCAGTGGCACATGGGACATTTTTCTAACGACCTTGAACTAATAATGTATACTATCCCCATGGAGGTAGAAATTACTACCTCCATGCTATCCCCAATTATTTTCAAATTGAAATGTGAAGGGTTTTTTCTTCATGGCTGCAGCAAATTGCCTCATGTGACACGATCTTGGTGTTACTAACACTGTTAGGATACTATCCTATTTATCTATTTCATAGCCAGTTTTAGGCCTTGAACTTCGCTCTTGAAGGGGCACGGCAATTTTCCTCCGGTCAGGGGCACTTCTATGAGGAAAATGTCAACTTTGCAAAGGGCACCGCAGCAATTGTTGTGGGTGCTGTGGGTTAATTCGAAGCCTGCAGTTTCTATTCACGCCCACAAAGGAGCAAAACTGACCTTCATGTTTGGAACGAATCCTTTCTTGATCTGCCATAAGTTTGGGGACAGCTGGTGAAGATATTCTAACTCCTGGGTGTAAGTCCGTACCCCTGCCATCTTATCCTGATGTATCACGTCGTCCTGCTTCTTTGAAGTTTTTATTCTGAAACAGTTATCAACCTTGCCTTATTTATATGTAATTGTATTGGCTTTTACTAGGAGCTTAAAGCCTACATTGCACAACAGTATGAAATACACACATAAATAACATGTATCTATTGTAAACAGAACGTTGCTATAGGCGCCATCTTTGATGACAATTTCTATTTTGGCCTGTTGCTGTGTTGAGCTAAGTAAATTTCACCGCAGCTTGAGTTGCTTACCAACCAATCCTGAAAGGAGTTTATGAAACGCGCAACGCACAGTCAAAAATGTGCAGTCATTGTCGACAAAGATGGCTGATTTTTCTCATAGTTGTCGTCATGTGCAACCCACATTGCAATAAACCCCGCAACTCTGGTAGCCATGGCTATGGCTGTTGTGACTAGTGAGTCATGCTTGATTTTTTTCTCCGAGTTGCAGGGTATTCAGCAAAGAGCAAATGCCTCAATACAAACAAAACTATTCTGCTCAGAAATCAACAGTCAGATAGTCCGCAGTTTGCAAGGAATGGCTTTTTTTGTTGCAATTTTGGCTCCGAACAAGGCTGATATTCAAGCATATTAAGTTATATGTCATTATTAATATTTTAACCCCACTTCTCTCATTTCTGCACTCAAAGTCAAAAGGTCATTATAAAATAAATATTTTGAAAAAGACGTAAGTTGTGCTGAATTTTAATGAATCTTGTTCTTATGATCAACATCACTGCAAACAGAAGGAAAAAAATGTATGAGTTAGTACTAGTACTAGTAGTAGTAGTATTAAATTAGTGTTCATAATTATGTCACCAGGTTTAGGTTTAGTGTGTTCTAGGAACATAGGTAGGAATACAATTTTACCTAAATTAAGCCAGTAAGGGAGATTAAAAATAAAAAGTGGCAGTCGGATATCAGGATATGGCATTTTGTAAATCATGAAATTTATTTTACCATACTCACTCGATCGATTAGAAACTAAAACACTGGAATGAATTTTCTTTTATAGATGGACACTTTATGCCTTCTTGGCAGAGAATACAGAGAGCACTACCACTACCACCAAACAATCACTCAAAAAGATTCTGACCAAATAATTTATTGGTTGGTACATGGGTGCCTGTGGTTGTTATTTATTTTTTAATGTTGCACCATCATTCTGACACATGCACAAAACCTTTACATCAAAACAACAATAGAGGGAGCAAACCATTTCATAACTTGTGTGGAAATCACTCGTTGCAACTTGCATGTGCTTTTTAACTCACCATATGTATCAATGTTTTACAGTAGAAGTCTACGCCAAATCCTTGATCTGTGGCCAGGGAAGAGGCTAGGGGTCTACAGGTTCCTGCCTCTGTTCTTCTGTTTCGGTGCTTCGCTTGAATGGGTTATGATCAACGCCCGAATCGCACCGGGTAGAGAGACATTTTGTAAGTCTGGCCCTGTCAATACGCATAGAGTCTGGTACCTAACCCTTGTAAATTATAAATGCGCTGTTTTTATGATCAGCGAAAAAAGGGTTTCATACTGAAGGGTATGGGCGTTGTTTTTAGCAAAAAGTGGGAGGGAATAATAGTAAAGTTAATAAAATAATATTAATAACTATATAATGTTTTTAAGTGAAGTTTTAATAATGGAAAAATAGATATTATTTTGAATATTTCTTAGTTTTGTGTTGCCTATAGTAATAGTATTACTATTATAGTATGTTGCATAATAATCTCATGCGATTACCCGTTTTCGGTCGACACCTATACCCGGTCACTCATTTTGATTCCTGTTTACCGCGAGAGGGTGCTAGATATACAGCGACGAGAAGTTTCATTCACGACCGATGTTCCTTACGATCACACACGCAAAAAATTATTGAGATTCAAGTTTCCTGTCGTAAGTTACACCCAAAAGTTTATAAAATGTAAAATTTTCAGTATAGATCACTAATACACTTTTTACTCACAATCAAATGTCTCTAAAAATTATAATCCACGGTCAAACATTCCAAATGAAAGTTTCATCGGCAAGGTCAAGTTCCATTTTCCCCAGGTAGAACGGTAGATCACGTGATTATGTTGCTAAGTGGGATTGTATGGAGTGCCAACATTGCAGAAACCTTAAGTGTATTTCAAGTGAATATGACTTTTTGTGTTTATACTGCACTCTCTGCTTAATTGCAATGGGCCCTAATGAAAGTTGCAATGGCTATATAAAGTTCATTTCTCCCCAAATTACTCATATTATTGGCCACTCAGAAATTCAAGATAATCAGAGTGATAAATATTTTTTTTTTTTTTAAATTAAAAATGTGTTGAGGAAATGGAACAGTCACTTTTATTTTATTCAGTAATATTTTTTTTATGAAGAACAACAAAGTTGTGTGGCCCAACTTTCACTTAATTCCCCTCCCTTCCCCATTCTTTGAACAAATTTTGACAGATAATGCAGTTTCAAAACAAAAAAAACCCATCAAAAACGTTCATATTTATGCCACGGACAGTACACAAAATGTGTAAAAATAATTGCACAAAATATTTGTAGGGCCTGACATTGTACGTAGCTAATGACCATGAATTTATGTCAGGATCCAGAAAATATGTCATCTTTATTACAATTAATTTTAGGAACTTTATGATTGGTTTTATAGGTTTTTTAATGGCAATGTTATATTTCCTTCTCTTTATACAGACTGTGATACGCAAAGTAAAAGCCAGCTACAGACTATTTTATTCTTAAGAATGTCTTGATGATGAATACGAGGCTGTTGTTGATCAATCAGAAAAGCTTAACAAAATAATACATCAAAGCTACCAGCTCTGGACCTGCTCCCCTAATGAGTCAGGAAGAGGAACAAACTGCAATGCAAGAACTATTATTATGTTGACAAAGCAGAAAAGTCACATAACTTGATAAATAAATATAAATGGATTTGTATCAATTTAAAAAAAAATTTATATAAATTCAGTAAAAACCATTACATTTGATTTTAAAACAATTTATGTTAAATACTCCAAAGAAAAATAAAGAAGTAAAAAAAAAGAAAAGGTGTCATGCTTTTCTCTTGTGTCATCTGGATTTTTCTCTTGGGGAAGGAGGGCACTTCAAGAAGTATTCATTTATTATGTTGATGAAGCAGAAAAGCCACAAACTACAGAAAAGAAAAGGATAATTGATGTATATTATTATACAAATTTTATATAAGTTCAGCAAAAACAATCACATTTAATTTGAAAATAATCATTAATACCACTTTAAAGTAAAATAAAGAAGAAAAAGAAAAGGACAATATAAAGCAAAAAAAATCATGTAAAGAAGAATTTTGCTATTTTATTAACCAATAATCACCTCACTAGCCGCAGAAACAGTCTGGACAATCGTTATTATTTGTTGTTTTGTTTTTTTGCATTTTGCGCGCCATACTAGTTCGTGAAGTTGACAGAAACTGCCCCTGAATGGACCGACCGGAAACGGGTAACGCGACGTGTGAACTGCGAATACAGCACGGCTGTGAATTTAGGACGATATTTCGGAATTTATGACTGCAACTTCTGGGATTTCAACAGATTATGAATTAAAAGTGTCTTGTTAAAAGGTGGGTCAGATGGTTTTAAAAAATTTCATTTAGTTTCCGTTTCCGAACGATTTTTACCGTTAAGTGACCGAAAACCGGTCGCTCCAGGATAATATTCCTTTTTCTTGTTTCAGATGATGTTTATCGTAGGAAGCAATCTGAGCGTAACCATGCAGCCAAACTAGCGGCAGCAGAACATTCTGAGAAGACCTCAAATCTGTCAAGTTAGAGAGACTCAAGACGTGTACAAGGACGCTGAACTGTTAATTTGACTCAAATGTTTTTTTGAAGGATGGCAGTACATGTAAAACGGGTGTTTTAGTGTGCATCGTTGACTGGAAACAATAGTTTTTGTGGAGGAAATTCGTTCGTCATTCTCAAAAAGAGAACTGGATTTTCAACCAATTGAAGACCATATTTATGACAAATTGGATTGAAGGACAAGGAGTTCAAAATGCCAGCTGGGACCGACTGGTTACCCTATGTGAAGTTCTTGACAGCCAGCATGTTGTCCATGATGGCAGGAGCGCAAGTTGTACACGCCTACTACAAACCAGATATGGTAAAACTTAGAATGCTGGCTCATTTTTCACGTTAAACGAATAAAAAAGCAGTGGGAAATCCGGAGTAATTTATTACTCATCAAATTGAGGATGTTTGGATTGGATTGAAGGGGAGGCCCAACCACACCCCCTTTCTTCTTCAGAAAATTTAAGAGCTTTTATTTTTCATATGGTGAGGTTGGGGGGGGGGGGGGGAATGGGGGTTTGGTTTCTGTGTTATTATTTGCATCTCTGTGAATGGTTTTTCAATGCCATCTTCAGATCCCATCCCACCCCCCCCCCCCACCCAGTTATTGATAATTTTCGGAACAGAAACATACGTTAAATATAAAATTCTTAGAAAAATTAAGACTCTTGTCTGTATTGGTAAGGTAGCGTCTAAAAATTCGGGCACCCTTCGACTTTGAGGCGCAAAGGAATGTTCCTGTAGGCATACACCTGCAATCCAAGAACTGTCAGAACATCCTGCTGGACTGCGACATTGTGCCGAATTGCTGGAATAATTCCTTGGGAATAATTCCACACATTTTCATCTTCGGCCACTATAAACTTCCACAGTCAAAGGTGCACCTACTCGTTAATATTTCTTAACTCTTCAAGGTTTTTTTTCTCCTTTCAGACAATACCTGAGATTCCTCCTGAAAGAGGAGAGCTGGGAAGATTACGAGAAGAGGCAAGAAAAGCCGAAGAGAACAAAAACAAGTCGAAGGAAGGGAGCTAGCATCAAATGATTGGACTTTTCAGCAGATCAGGAGATTTCCTCGTATTTTTTTGCTCCTGTGCCATGGAAACTTGAAAACCACAGTACAAGGTCTTGTTGTGCCTGGCACTTTCCTCTTTTTATTGACAAACTGAAGATGCTTGCCTGAGAGCTGTTGATGTCTTATTCATGCTATCGAGGAATGTTATTTGGAATATCTGCCCGTCCCTGATAAGGTTCTTCACCAATGAGTTAGTTAGACAAACCTATTTCTACATGTACCTCTATGGACAAACCATGCGTGCATGAATAAAAAATAAAAAATGAAGAGTTCACAGATTGCAAAGGTTGCTGCCAAAAAGTAACAGGAATGTTTTGTTTTACTGAAGTCTCTAGATAACTGTTTGTTAGTTGACTCAGCCATGAACCTCCACAGTTCCAGTGCCTCCAAGCTTCTGAAATGGATCCCTCTGCAGTATCACATTTGTTTGCATATAATTATAGATTTCTTAAAAGCACATTTCTTTTGCATCTATTTCTTCAAATGTATTTTGTAAAGATGCAATCTTGCACTTGTTCTTCTATGATTGATATTGTAATTATTATTTTGCCAGTGTGGAAAATAAAATAACGTTGAAGTGAACAGTTGTTGGTAACTCATTGTCTCAATGTTAACAATGATAATGCTGGAGTACCAGACAGTGAGCTTATTGAGGTCTGTTTGCCATGGTTAAACATTTTAACCAAAAGATTTGTTTGACGGTCAACGTTGTTTCAAAGAGATAGTACCCTTCTATGACCAGTGTGTTTCTTGACAAAATCCAACCACGCTCCAAATTGCCACTATACAGTGGCATTTTGAGACACACACATACTAATGCACAGATTACAGCCACTGCCCAAGGTGCTTCAATGAGAGGGGTAAACTGAGAAGCCACCAACTGGGCTCAAGTGCAATGGATTTTGGGCCACTTTGGGAAGATATAAGGGTCTCTGGAGGATTTCTGCAGTGGCAATCTGTGGCACTGATGGATCTCGGAAATACATTGACAGGAAAGCGTGGCATGGGTTACCTCATCACTTCGGAGTGTGCATGTACAGGAGGGTTAATAGGGTGATTATTTAAGTTGTGTCTGCGTGCTTAAATCTGACAATAAAATTTAACATGAAGAAATACCACAACAAAATGTAACCACTCTTCCAGTATTTGGATTACATGTGCTGCATTGTGCACTTATAGACCCTATGCATTGATGTCATCACGCCGCCATCTTAGAGGTAAATCGATGATGAAACAATGGAAACGCAGAGATTTGTACGCGCGGCGCATAGGATTGGCCAATGAACAACCCCATTTTGACCTCTGGGCGAGGGCGCCCTACTCAAATGACGTCATGTGCATAAGGTCTATTGGCTCTTTGAAGGGTAGAAATGAGTGTTGAGGGTGTTGCCTGCTTGGGAACAGTTTCTAGGCCGCTTGTTATTATTGTTGCTATGGCCAAAGAAATGGAGTGCCGAAGGCACAAGATGGGTTACTGGAACTCTATCGATTGCCTGATTCTGTTAAACTGAGGACTGCACAGCAAGCAAATGTTTTGTTATATCATTGATAGCAATGGTCATTGTCTGCACTGATCCATTGTTGTATCAAAAGAGTTAGTTGCTGAAATGGTGTCCAGTGCACATTTCACATTTCAGCCTGAGTGCCCCATCTTGTGTCTTTGGCGCTCTACAATCTTTGCTTAACTTCAAGCCTCCCCATGTCTTTAAAATCAAACTACATGATTTGATTTATTCTGCAGGGGGCCTCATACTTCATGGAGGCAACGGAGGGAGGCATTTGCCTACGTTGCCCCTGGTCATTGCCTTGGTGCCCTTGAAATGTTCAAATAGAAATTTACAATTTACTCATAGAGGTGCCCTTTAACAAGAAGAAAATGCATTGGTGCCCTTGCCCTTTCATGAATGAAGCAATCAGGCCTGATTCCGTTAGGCTGAGGACTGCACTAGTTAAACCGACTGTGCTTACATGGGATCACGCATACCACCATGAAGTACAGCAGGATTTGTTGACAGTAAATAAATCTAGGACGTTGGGTTTCAATAGATTGGCCTTTTCTTCCTGGTACAGCATAAAATAATCACTTCTTTGGAAACGTGAGTGATTTTTGATTTACAGTAACTGCAAAAAGTTATATTTATATTCAAACCCTCTGATATAATGTTATTCTTCCAAACTTTTCAAAGTCATAATTCTTACAATCAAATTAATGAAGACCTTTTAAAACATATCTTCAGGTTCAGTTCTTCTGGCCTTCAAGGTTTTTTTTATATATATATACAGATCACTTAAAAGTATAAAGTCAATAACTGAAGGACCTCTACTCCACATTAAAAAATGGTTCTCAGTTTGTTTTTTTCTTGAAGTGATCACAACAGTCCTATTTTTTACGACTTTGACAGTATTTCAGATAATATTTCTATGGTAGATTGGTACTGGTATGAACCATTTCATAATCAGTAAGCTTTCACACTGATACTAAAAAAAAAACATTTTTATGAATACCGATGCTGTATTCTACCTTAAAAATTTCTCTTTTTTTCCAACCAAGCTTTGTTTTTTGTTCTTTTGACAAATTCACACCTTGTGGTTTTCTGATTTGAGAAGCTTTTATAAGTGAAATTCAATGTTAACTCCACAATTATCCTTCGCATAACTGGCCAGGTTGGACTACAAATGGAAGTCGTTTGACAGGGTCCACTCGATAGTCCAAAGTTCCAAAAGTCCGAAGGTTCAGTAGTCCGAAGATTCAATAGTTATTGAACTTTGTTTTACTTTTTTTTTGGGATTATCGTACCTTTGGACAAGTGAACCCTCAGACTATCGCATCAAATTTTTGGATTAACGAACCTTATTTTATTTTCAGACAAATGAACCCTCACTTATGGGAAATTGTGTGTTTGGACTATCGAACCTTCGGATTGAAAAACCTTCAGACTATTGAACCTTAAGAATAGCGAGCGGCACCCTTTTTGACTTGCCCGCCACTGTTTTCACTCGCAATTGGGGAGCAGGCGACCGGTAAGGTCAAACTCGTTAAGAAGGGTTGGTTGGAGCTTAATAAAATTGTAAATTATTTAATTGACAACAGGTTAGCTATTTATCAAAAAATTATAGTAATACTTAATATCCAGAAGCTCATTGATCTGAATGTTCATAATAGTAGCAATTCTCCCCAAAAAATATCTGTCTGAAATTATGTCGAAGCCCTTGAATTACTTACAAATCACTGTTCCTTGTTTTGATTGCAGCAATCAAAATAAGTGTCATATGAACTGCACAAAGTCTGACTGATCATAACCCCCCCCCCCCCCAATACTGTGACCACCGCATTTGATGAGATTTTACACATTGGTTATATGGCAATGTATGGTATGTTAAAAATCAGACGATGGGAGGAAATTTACCCATCTAAAAACAATGATTTACTTTCCTATTAATAGAATCTTGCTTCTCTGACCAGTCACACCAGGAATGTTTATTCATAGAGGTCAGAGGTGACAGGCGAACAACTGAATGCCTAGATGAACAATGATCTACATCAGAGAAGACCAGCCTGCATCCAAGATCACTCGGTTAATTGTACATTGAGTTCAGATCACACTGACAATCCAGAGAGCTTTTAGGAGAAAGTTGGATGCCATTTCTAAATTTCCAAGCCCATTCAGCTAGTACGCATTAAAGTTCTGGAATGCACTGGCAATTTGAAATTCTCTGACCACTCACATCTGTAATGTTTATTCATAGAGGTCACAGGTGACAGAAGACTAATTGAATGCCTTGATGATTGATGATCTACATCAGAGAAGAGAAGCATGGGCATCCAAGAGCACTCATAAGTTCATTAACAACTTGCAACTTACACTTCCCTGTCGACTCATATCTGTAATGTTTATTCATAGAGGTCACAGGTGATAGATTGACCAATTGAATGCCTTGATGATTGATGATCTACCGCAGAGAAGAGCAGCTAGCATCCCAGAGCACTCATAAGTTCATTAACTTACAATGTTTACAATTGTCTGACCACTCACGTATGTTTGTTCATAGAGGTCAGAGGTGAAAGGGGACCAATCGGATGCGCTGGCAGGCTTGCGGGTGGCGTAATGCAATACCACATCTCAGAAGAAGCTCTATGTAAGGAGGCCAGAAAGACTCGTCCAGTGTGATGTAGGGATCTGGCTCATCATCTGTGCACTTATTCATCAGGACCTGAAGTGGACGGTACAAAAAATTCATAGATCCATGATTTCAAAAGGGTTGGATTATGCATGCATCTGCTACTGCAAAAGTTGCAGATACTTCTGAAAAAGTATTCAAACTGATTTTTTACCATTATAGTAACTAACATAAGTCAACAGTAAAGATGCACAACATTCTCTGTATTGACCTAATTCACCTAACATCACCATGACAATAATCAATGCCACTGTGTGTTACATCATGGAGGAAGGGTTATATTTATTGTAGTGTGCATTTTAGGCGACGCGGCATTTACACGCATACCTATTGACTTCCAAAATGGTGAGAGTGGGCTGTCGCTGCATGTGACGTGCGTGCAAGGGGTCAGTCGATATTGTAAGTTTCAAATTATGGGCAGCTGAAGTCTACAACAGGTGTGCAACTGCAGTTTGTAAAAAAATATAGCTTTTCTAGGCACAGCAAGACTTTGTACTGTGTTTTTAAATTTTCCGTGGCACAGCTGAGAAAGCAAAAAAAGCGACAAAATCAGCTGATCAGCTGAGTAGATGCATGCCTTCAACAAAGTGACAAGATCTGCAAAAGTCACAACTTCATCAATTCATGATTGATTCTCTTGAAAAGGAAGTCGCATAAGTTTGTACAATTCTTTCAAGAAATGTTCAACAAGGAAATACACTCGGCTTATGTGGACTGTATAGTGGTATCTTGAAAAGAGGCTGACACTTAGAAGGACAAATGAACTCTGACCTCCAATATTTCAAGGAGCGATATGTAGCGATGCTGCTCATCGTCCGACTCTGCAGAGCTCGCTCTCTGTACAATATAAAATAAATATATATAGAGTTATGAGTACAAGAGAGACATTTAAGCAAATTGCTTGTGGTATAGACAATGTGACTCATGACACTGCAGAAGTGTCCATCTGGGTCCAGTTTCATAGAACCACTTAAGCACAAAAAGTCGCTAAGCACAAAATAATTTTGCTTACTGCAATAAGGTTACCAGCCAAAGTACAATGTCAAATGTACCAATTGTGACTGGTTTCCTGCTTATTTCTGCTTAGCAGGAGCATTTTAAGCACTATATCCCGCTAACTCTGCTGCTCGCCCAAAGTTTTTGCTGCTTTCAGCTCTAAAGCTGGCATATGTTTTTATGTGTAATTTTACCAGAACTCGCCCATTTCATTGTTCAAAAGCATTTCTAATGACAGAAGCTTTTAATTCTGAGAAGACATTAGTCTTTAAAGAACATGTATGTAAAAGCCAAGTCCAATTATTGAACTTTTCTTGCATAACTCATCAAAGAAAAACTAGCTCAATGCAACTCCTATGGGCTTCTGGTAATCAGTGGAGCCAGTTTGTGTGAAGTGGGTGTGGCTTACAGTGAAATTACACCACACTTAAGAACACAATAAGAAGCCCTATGAAACTGGGCCCTGGCAGGTAGATCGTGTACAAAGCTCTATGGAACATCAAATCTCAAGTTTATGCAGACAGCCAGTGTATGGTTTTTATCAAATTTGGAAATGAAGGTTGGGGCATATTTTTTAGCTTGCAGGCCTGATGCTTCACAGAGGCAGCGGAGGCAATTGCCTCCGCTGCCCCCTGGTCATTGCCTTGGTGCCCTTGAGATGTTCCAATAGAAATTTATAATTTCCTCATAGAGGTGCCCTTTTCCAAGAAGAAAATGCCTTGGTGCCCTTGCCTTTTCAAGAATAAAGCAATCAGGCATGCGCGTGATTGATGTCGAAGTTGAGGCACCAAGTGTAAAATTTCCAATATGACCACTGAAGTATCTTTCCTACAATGAAATGGCAGGAAAGTCCGTCCAAGGTCCGTAGCCAGTTTTAGATTTTTACAGGCCATCCCCTTGTGTGTTGTGGTTCCCTCTTTTGTCAATGGATCTGAGGGCTTGATTTCATAGAGAGCTAAGACTGATCTTAACTGCGAATCAGTCTTAATTGCTGAGCAAAGTGTGATGTCACAATACAAACCACTATGGTAATACTGACAACTTAACTTAAGATGAATCTTAGTGCTTTGTGAAATCGACCCCTGGTTTGGGTGGTCAACTATGCACGTACACAAGTGCTGAGATAGTAAATGCAGTGGGGGATCCTGTGGGTAAAGTTGGGATGTGTTGCCTTTAGCAAAATTACTTGCTTGCTAATACAATTGCATACTAATACTCTATAGCAGTGTCCAAATAAATGGCTTTGGCTGTGGTTTGGGCCGGACCACTGAAAAGACCCATTCTTCAACATTGTCACTGCAGCCAACTGCCCAAGCTGCAGCCGAAGTCGCTTGATATGGCTTGCAGCCTTTCAGTGGCTGCCCACGCTCAAGAAATGGTGGCCTTGCTCTGATGGAATTAAACGAGTCTAGACCCGGACTTGAGGTACCTGTTCACCTACTTTTTTACTCGTTTTGTTTACGTCTGCCTGTGAGGGTAGTGGAAAGTGCTTGGTGGCAAAGTGCGCCAGTCTGCGCATTAAGTCTTGCTGCAGCTCCAAGGCACGGAGTCTCTTCTTTGACAACTCCTTCAGACCTTTATCACTGGAGAACAGAATGGGGGGACTTCACTGAGTGGAGTAAACATCCAATTATACATGTAGCTGATGGGGCATTTTGCCAAGCACAGACTAAGGCCTAATCTGAGTTTACGGCTACGGCTGCGGCTGTTGCTTAGGATGACCTATACTTCAATGCATGTTGACGTAGCCGTAAATTCAGGCATGGCCTTACACCGTTTGTATTAAGTAAATCCTCAGATAAGATATACTAATTGCTGGCAAGGTTTTCATTAATTTCTCCTGACTCAGACGACGGATGCTGCAAAGTGTGCAGGGTTTTTACACTATTTTCTCCTGGCTCAGACGAGGGATTGAACCCATATTTTCACAGATGTGTATTTTCATGTATATCTTTAATCATACAAAGTAAGAACACTGCACTATCAGCTTTACTAATCTTATATTTTACCTTCAAGCACTGTATACTACGTACTTTCCCCAAGTCTTGTTATAAAAAAACCCAATCCAAAGGCATATTATTGAGTGGTATTCGAACCCACGACTTTTGCCCTTCTAGAGCAGATGTCTTCTCACTAGACAACCGAGCTTATATTTTAGCAGTGACTAGACTTTTATTACAGGGATGTCAGTGGGGTTCACTGCTTTCCCCTGCATGGCCCTTGTAAAAACTTGTCTTACCCCATCATTCCTAAAATTTACCGCTCACAGAACAAGAAAAGTGCATTATATACCTGTTATGTTGTTGCAAGGCTGCACCCTTGGCTTCTTCAAGTTTCTCTTGAAGACTTTGCTGCACCTCCTTGTGTTGTTCCAACAACATTTTCTCCCTGTAGTTTAATAAGTGCAAGTACATTCAGGGGAACTTTAACTGATTCAAACTTTCCCTGCGAGTTTTATGTGAGGACTCTTCACATCCAAAAGGGGTTCATCAAGCATTTAAAAGAATTTTATTTTGAAAAATATGGGAGTTTTCTTTGTACAAATCGTAATTGTTTTTTCTTGTCCATATTAGCAAGGCAGTACACATGTAAAACATACTGATTTTGTATTATTTTAACCTGTAGAATAAGCAACATAACTCTTTGCACAGTATAACTTGTATTTTTCCTATCAATTTATTTTTTCTTGTTTTGTAACTTGGCAGCAGTCTTGGGTGCTCCTCTACAGAAGGCTTGTCCTTCTCTTGGACGCCACCCCCATTCATACAAATTATATTTATCGACATAAATACCCTTATTTTGATACAAACGTATAATTCATTTTATATTCTCAATTGTTTTGGGTATCATTTTCTTGTATGAATGGAAAATAAAACAAACAAACAAACAAAACAAAACAAACAAACAAACAATCCAGGGGTGTGAGAGTCCTGCCTGACTGGATTATTTTCTCAAAAATGCCAGAATCATTTTTCTTTTAGAGTACTGCTGGCACAGAGAAACCTTGACTTGACAAAGCCAGGAGAACAAAGATTCTCTTTGAAGCACCGGGATTTTTCTTTTCTCTATCGAGAAACTGTCAAATATTTGCACAGTGAATTGCAAAACCTACGGCATAGAGGTGGTACTAAACCTGGAACCATGGCTGGATCCCCGGTTCACTCTGACATACCTCCATTGAGCCGAAATACAAAGCATAAACAATGGTGGAAGCCTCTCAATATCTCGTAATCCTCTGCTTGGAACAAAAGGCCAAAAGTCTGGATTTGGGGATTACACAAAAACCACCTCACAACAGCAAAAAAATTCCAAAATATTCAAGACCATGTTTTCACTTTGTGTGGGTGAAACGAAGCATAAGACGGTGTGTGTGCATGCTCTGTGCATGCTTAGCAGCGGAATATCAGAATCACCAGCGCTTGACCGCTCGGCCACGACACGCCGCGATACACTGTGGGATTTTAATCGCTTCAAGAAGAGTCCATGCCAAAATGGCTGGGGCGTTACAGAGTTTCAAATCACCTGCTCAATTCTTCCTCAAGCTCTCTCCTCTGTGTTTGTATGACACCAAGCGTCTGTTCTAGCTGGTCTACTGAAGTCTCCAGCTCTCTCTGTAGAATCGCCCTCAGAGTGGTGGGGTCATTTGGATAGGCTGGGGTGAAATGACAAAGTAATGACTTCAGTAAAAATGCAATAAAAATAGTTTTCTTTAGTTATTCTTATTATGAAAAATTGCCCAACACAAGGCCACTCCGGGTGAGGGCTACAAAGAAAATAAGGAAACATTCAAGTGAGAGAAAATAATCTGTTCACGTTCCTCTTGAATGGTGGCAGTTGGCGGAAAGCAAGATACAGGTAGGGTGTTCCAAAGTGCAGCAGTACGGGCGGAAAAAGGCTGGTAGAATATCTCAACAGTACGGGCCTTTGGAACAGACACAGTGAAGGGGTGAGAGGATGCAGCAAAGCGTTTGCTGGGAGTGAAGGTGTGTCAACAAGGGATAATGACTGAGACATCTTCTGCGGACATACCATGAAAGTACATGGCTTTCAAGTCAGGAATCCTAAAACTACTCTTTAAGAACAGTGCCCAGAAGGCATCCAGACCCACACCTAGCTAAACAACATGGCTTGAGGTCTCTCTCGTTAAATCAATACACCAGCATGTTGATTTCTCCAAACGTTCTAAGATGGTATTCAGGCAAATTAAGAAGCTGCAGTGATGGTTTTTATCATGCTGTCATCTAGCAGGCCATCTAACTGTCCATTGGACGGCCTGCAAGATATTTTGGCTGGATTTGGACGGCCAGTAAATTGAAGCTGGATGACCGCCCCAGATAAGCGCTACAGGGCAGATACCTCATGGAGGCAACAGAGGCAACTGGCTTCATGCCCCTGGTCTTTGCCTTGGTGCCCCTTTGAAATGTTCCAGTAGAAATATAAACTTCCCTCCTAGAGATGCCCTTTAAAACCCTCAGAGCAACCACATTAATCAACAACTTCGCTGGATCCAGGAGGTTAAAATTTCGTCCACTCTGTCTTTAAGGTCAATAACCCACCCTGCAAGCCCAAAGCCATTATAAATCACTGTGGGGGTGAATTGGAGTGCTAGTCAAGACTTAGACTTGTGTTATTTAAGATCCACGTGCCGCACAAGCTGTTTTCACAAATTGCATACTGCCTTGTGCCAAGGATCCTTAGCCACAAGGTCAATCAATTACTACACTGAGACAGGTGGCTGCTGTCTTTCAACACTCCTTACTCTGCAGTGGTTAGGGTCTGGCCAATGGGAGTCTACAGGCTTGTGGGGTGTACCAGGGGTGAGGATTACATGGAATCTTGGCCTTATTGGCCCATTAAAAAAAAAAAAGTATTACCATATTTGGTAACAATTGGATTATTGGATGCTGCGAGTCAATAACAAAAAACAACTGCCTTGACCTTACAAGAACAAAGTGTCACCCCCGAGCGTTACGGCCATGTCACACAGGGCAACTTTTACTGGCAAATTGGAGGCAACCAACTGCATCCGTATGCAAAAGGAGCACTTTGGGAGCGCAGGAGTTAATTTTCTACCAATGTCTTACAATCCTCAAAAAAATTAGGTGAACATTCAAATGTGAATGCCTTTTCTTCTTGCAGATTGCCCAGAACTGGTTGCCTGTAAATTGCCTCGTGTGACACAGCCCTTAGGCGTAATGTTCATGTGGATGGCCACTTATTCAATCTCAGATGAAACACTGATTACTAGGTACCTTCTATTGGGACATTCTTCAAAACATGAATCTCTCCTGTGAGTTCTTTCTCCTTGGCTTTGCTCACTTCAAGCATCTAAAAGAAAAGCCAAGAAAACGACACTGAAAGTTAGTTTGTAAAGTAATACACAGAGGCATGTGTGCTTTTGTTTATCTCTTTCACTCCGTTAAGTACATTTATGGCTGCATGCACACAACTCAAACAGACGACAAAGCCATTTATGGCCTCGATTTTGTACAGTATCAAATGACAAACAAAAACGATTTCACCCCTACGCGTGTAGAAATTCCAAAGGGACAAAGAGTGAAATATTATTTTATCATTCTTGATAACCCAGTGTTTACTTTCGCTGACGAATGTTGTTGTACACAACGCCCAAACCCAATGGTTTCATTGGATACAAGTAATGACAAATAACTACCGCTACTAATACTAAAGACATGAAGGTGTGTGTGTGTAGACTAATCTGAGCAGCTCGTTCCTGGTCCTTTACACCACTGGTAAGTCTGCTGTCACCTTTCGGCAGTGGCAGTTGAGGTGACTCTAAAACCTCCAATGTGGATGTACTTACTTGATTTTCTGTAGAACCTAGACTTCCCAATGGTTGTTCTTTTGAGAGGTCGGCGTGAATCTGTGTTGAAATACAACATGTCAGCATGAAAAAATATCTGTGATATATGCCCCCAAACCTTACATTATACAAGTAATAAAGCTGTTGGGGGCCATTCAGAATAATCAATGTTTAAAAAAAAAGATAGAAAATGTTTTTACTCATCAACCCACTTCAAGTTTTGATTTCTTAAATATTGACAGACAATTCATCTGTACACTTAACCAGTAGGCACCGGATGCTGTCAAGGCAAATATTTTTTGATCCAGCAAATGGATTGTTGTGACTTTTGTATTTTTGAATGAAATTCCAAGCCCTGAGCAAAGGGTGCCCGCACATTCCACTTCGGAGCGTGCACAGAGCACGTATATGCTGTGTAATGCTTCGTTTCACGCACATAAAGCGCCAGATTGCGCTTGAATATTTTGCTAAATTTCTGTATTATGCAGGGGTTATTGCGTAACTCCCGATTCCAGGCCTTTGTCCTTTTGTTCCAAGAAGAGGATTACGAAACATCGAGAGGCTTCCACTACTGTTTATTCATTGTATTTTAGCTCAATGGAGGTAAATCAGAGTGAACCGGGGATCCAGCCGTCGTTCTGGGTTTAGTACCAATACTACGCTATGGCTCACGGCCGATGTTTTGCAACTCACAGTGCATGAATTGACATTTTCTCGGTAGAGAAAAAAAACTCATGGTGCAATAAAGACAAACTTTGTTTTCTTGGCTTTGTCAAGTCAAGGTTTCTCATACCTGATTGACTTCCGTCCATATCTTCTCACACTGGTTGTGAAGATACTTTTGGGCCGCCAATATTTCCTTTCCTTGTCCAGGGTTAACTGCCATTGTGTGACTGTAATGGTGATGACTGGAGACTCATAAGTGATTGTCATGCGGACTGTCACGACAAAGCATCGTGAATTCAGGAATGGTTCTGAAACTGTGAAACCAAAAAATGGGGTCCAGAAAATCATTAAACCCTTCATTATTCCAAATCCTTCTATAATAATATCGTCTTTGCCAAAGTGAAGGATTCAGAAGGACTGAGGGCTGTAGGCCCAAATAGCAACTGCTATCTAATCACTAGGTCAGGCATTCCAATCATGGGAATAGGCCTATGTATTGAACAACGTTTATATATTAATACAGTTTTTAAAACTAAGGTCAAGGACATTGTAACTCTGTAAGTTATATTATATTGTTAGGTCCTTTTTAATATTAAGGGCTTAACTTTGTTCTATTTGTTTTACCTTTTATATGCTGGTGAAAGTGAAAACGTTTTCTGATCAGATAACGGTGAAATTGTTCGAAAACACAAACTTAAAATATACAACATCAATTTACTCTCTTTCAGTTTCATTTAAAAAAAAATTCAAACATTTTTGTGTTGTGGTTCCAAAAAATTTCAGCAGTAAAGTCATCTGCAAGACAACGACCCAGTGAACTGGTGAATGGGGTGATATACTCCTCTTTTTTTAAAAGATTTTGACGACCAATAATGTCAAAATCTCAAAAAAGGAGTACAGCGCCCCAGTGGGTCTAATAGACCGATTGCGCGACAATGTTTACATGCGGTCACGTGACCTCCTATCGGGTATGACATCATACAGCTGATGAAAAAATACGTGTAAAAGCATAGGCCGTGACACAGAGTGAGTACGAAAACAGTCAATTTTACTTTCGTTAAGCGATGAATTATTTAATCAGCCCCTATTATTTAAAGTAGTATGTTGTGGCATTAATTTTAATCACATCTCTGTTTCATAATTTAACAGAATTCTTCTAAAAAGAGTCTTTTTTAGCCATGCACTACCGGCTTCGGACGACTATTATGTAGCCACCCGTCTGTTATTTTGTTCGTAATGTTGGCCTAAATCACTGTAAAAAAGGATAAAACAACGTTGGAAAAGTGAGCATTAATACCTAGCCTTGCAGAATTTCAAATAGGCAAAGGAATCACACAGTTTTGGAAAGCAAATTCTTTGGAGGATTTCAGCTTCAAAACTTTGAAATTTTTGTGTTGAAAAGTGTGTGGTGATCGCCGTCGTCTGGCCTAACGTTCCGTCGTGCGCTTTACACATCGTGCACATTTATACGGTACTTTTACAATTTTCAAGACTTGCGCGAACTGTCCTTACTGGCTTTATTCAGCCACTTGACATGCTTGAAGGTCTTTGGTACAAACTCTGGAATATCTTTCACAGATTTCGAGCAAGAAAAGCCTCGATCAAATAAACTAAATGCATTAATCATTGTGTACCGTACCACCCTTTCATGTTAACATGTTATACCCAACAGGGGTCATGTAACGTAGGTCGCGCAATCAGTCTATTGTGTGCGTAATTATTTTTCACGAATTAGATAAAATGCTCTAGCCTCGCGCACTCACTCTCGGCTGAGCTCAAGCTCAGCCTATCGTTAATTTGGGATTAATAAAACTTAAAACAGAATTTAACTTATTTACTTAACACACGTACTCTTGCCTTAACTTAGACTAAACTTTCCAAACTTACTCGTGATCCTGTTGTTATTCTGTCTTCTGAGAATTCTGAAGTTACACTTACTACACGGAATACTCTACATATTATTTATACAGAGCAGTCCTCGAACTTGGCGCGGCTAATGGGGGCTCGGCGCGGCTCAAAATAGTCTGGTTCCCAGACCAAAAAATCACCGACTATTCTCTGTCGATTTTAGGGTCAGGTGTCACCCAAATGTCACGAGACAAAAAAAGAGGAATTTCTTCTTTCCGAATATCCGAAATGCTCCGAACTTGTTGTCGTCAACATTCGGACAGTGTTGTTGATGGTCGGACATTTCTTTTGTTGATAAAAATTCAAAAATTTTGCAGACACATCCCATCATCGTTTTTCTTTTTTTTGTTTCCCCCAACAAATTCAACACTATATTTGAATATATTTGTAACATTTTACAAACTGATTCTCCCCGTTCGGGACGATGTCATTGGATGATGATGGCCTTTGTTTACTTTCAAAAAGCCTGGGATAACCAGTTTGAAGAAGATCAGTTTGAAGAAAATTAGGAAAAATGCCTAACTTGATTTTTCCAGAAGCCATAACTGTGTGCCCAAATATTACAATACTTGATAACCTTAGCATTTGTAATGGGGAGGGCCACTCAGAATATTCAATGTTTAACATTTTCGTTTTTTCTATCCTCGAAATTGTGGGTTGGTGGGTAAGGAAACAGAAGCGTAGTGTCCATGGTCCAAGACATGGCCGCCCAGCAATCTTACCGACTAGCCGCATGCACAGAAATCACCCTAGCCACAACCATGACGAAGACCACACGACCACCACGGAACCCACAACTACGACGGAGCCCACAGACAACCACAACGGAGCCCACACAACCACGACGGAGTCCGCACAACCACGACGGAGCTCCAACAGGCACGATGCTCCAACAGCCACGACGGAGCTCCACACAACCACGACGGAGCCCAAACAACCACTACGGTGTCCTCTACGGTGGCCCCACAATGCCACTCCCAGCAATGCCGGTTGTATCACTTCAGTACAGTTTATAATACAAGCATAAAGGGGTTGTGTCATCACGATTGAATTGTGCGTGGACAGGATGAACTCTTGTGTCACCCAGATACTGCACACGCCCGCTTGCGGTCAAATCACAAAGGGTGCCTACCGTCTTTGTCAAACTGTGATGTGACCGCTGGCGTGCACGCGCGCGTATAGTAATTTGGTTATTTTACTGACGTAAGCAGGACGACACAGCCCCTTTAAGAGCATGGCCTGGTCGTAGTACAAACATAAATTATAGCCTTGGACTTTTTAGATATGTTTTGCTGACGAATAATCTTTTTTATTTTAAAGGAATAGAATACGGGATTGGCATTCATAAAAAAGATTCTTTATTAGTATCAGTTTGAAAGCTTACTTATAATAAAGTTTATACCAGTACCAATCTTCCATAGAAATATTTCTGTCTGATAAACTGTCAAAATTGAGTAAATAGAATTTGAAGACCCCGATTTTTATTTTGGCTGTAACAATCGAATTTAAGATCAACGTGTTTATATGCGATGCTGAAAAGAACGAAACATAGTGATCTGCGGAATGTGCAAAATAGTTCATATAATACACCGTGTATTTGAAGAAGAACCTTGGATGAACTACGCTGCGCGGTCAAATTAAATCACATACGGAAACGACTTTCCGCTGTTGCTCTATGGTCATAGGCATTAAAGTATGTCCCAGAAGCAGAATTGTCTGTTGTCCCTTGTCCCTAACGCTCGGTCCTAAAGAGCAAGTCAGCTAGGCCCCCAAGCTGCTCGTCATAGCACATCGCGATCATACTTGTTATAGACCTTTATCACGCTGCCACCATTTTGGTCATTTTCTCTGTATCCAATAACAGTAATAGATGCTTGTACTTAAAGGAACCAGACTATTTGCCCTTCCAGCCTCGGTTTGGTCACATTGGTTTGAATGGGAGAAAATCAAGATGGCCACACCATGATAAAGGTCTATTATGCACTAGCCCCTATAGTTTGTTACAACTGTTGAACTGTTGAACTGTTGTACGACATGAAATGGAAAAAATAAGTGATTTACTTAAAATTAAATAAAATCAAGCATAAACACACAACTTAAGCAGGTGGGAAACAAAATACCTCTGTTTTTAACCTGTGAAGTTTAGCATTTACACGACTTTTTTTTTAAAAATTCTTTCATTTACAGTCCCAGAGTAGTTAACCTACACATCAACCTCATAATCAAATAATACTCAACCTTGTACCATTGCCCCAATCCAAATGGCCCGGAAGACATAATATTTAAGTCACGATTCGTCCTATTAACTTCTTAAGAACGGTTTACATGAAGCGTAAAATATGGCCCTCAGCGGAAAAGTAAAAATGCTTTCAGATTTTTATAGAACGTTGCTTATACTCAGGAAAGAGTTTATTTTGCTGGTATGTTACTGCATGGTAAATCACTGCATCTAGTACCGTAAGAGCTGGCTACAACGATTAAACTCATAGGAGGCAATTTGCAATGCGCGGGTCAACCCGCATCAGATTCTAACAGTGACCCCGGACGTCTATATATACTACGCGACTGACTTGGAAACATGTGTACTACTATTATAAGTTGAGGCCCGAGAGTACAACACAAGCAGAAGAACCATGCCAAGGCACCGTTCGGTCAAAAAGTCTGCAAATTCCGAGGTGGAGAAGACGAAATCAAGCCCACCACCACCACTACCTCAGCTTCCCGATGAGGACGACCATGCCGCTCATCTCCGATCTCAAGGGATTGAAGTTGGTAAGTAAACGAATATCTTGAGTCTGGCGCTTAAAACCTTCATGTCTATATACAAAGATTTAAAAAATTGCAATGAAAGTATCAACAATAACATAATCCTGTTCCTTCCTCCAGTGATGATGACTTAATCAGATGCTTGAACTGTGTGTGTTCACGATGATTCCCTCATGCATGCATGTATTATGTACATGTCATGATAGCAGACGACTCTCTGAAAAAAAACCCCAACATTTTCACGCTCCCCTTTTTATAGTATGCTGTTTACCAGCGATGAAACAAAAAATAGGTCATGCGTTCAGTTCTCACGGAACATTGACATTACAGCGGGTTACACCATTCAGAAAGGGTATGTTACACCTGTTCTCCCCTTGGTTACACGTGGCACTGTTTAGTTCTCACGAAATTCCAGACAAGTTCCGAAGGTCACAGCCATGAGAGGGTCGTCAGCGGGTCAAAAAGCCGGGGACTGCGCACTCACCTCATGTCCTAATAAACGATAGTGAACTACATTCTGACAGTGACATAGGTGTGAAAAAGCGTCAACGATTTTGTTTTTTTTTGTATTTTTTTTCTTCTTCCCTTCATTTACTGAGTGTGATGAGTATTGTTAACTGGTAAACGTTTTGCAAATCTACCCAGGTACACCATACGTATATTTTTTGCCATAGAGGAATTAAAGAGGGTGTGTCGTCATGATAATAGCAGGTCTGTGGCTGTGCTTGGATAGATAAACTATCACCCAGATACTGAACACACGCTCACTTGTGGTCAAATCACAAAGGTTGCCGTCAGTGTCAAACGGTGATGTTACCGCCGGCAGACACGCGCGCGTAGTAACTGGGTTATTCCATTTACTGCTACAATCATGACGACACAGCCCCTTTAAAGGCGGAAAACAAATCAATGTTCTATTCACCAAAAACTGACTTTATGAAAGAATCAACAAATTCTTTGCAAGTCTTTGCATTTTCTGTATTAAAGACATAATTCTAAATCAAATAATACAAACTCATTAAAATTTTAAGAAAATACGGGCAACTTATGCAAGAAAAACAAAACCAACCTTTCATTCTGTCATTTTTATTGGTTAAACGCACAATTTCACAGATTGAGCGCAATATTAAGCCTACAGAAAAAAAGCAACCAACGTTCTTTGTTAAATGCAAATTTTATTTATTTATTTTCTTGGGGTATAGTTTTCCACATAAAATAATCCATTTCAACTCACTCAACATTGTTAATAAGAGCGTATACACAAAGTTAACGTACGCCCACATCGCGCCAAAGGTATAACACAGACAATGTTCGAGTACACTTGGTATCTCGCAGCATGGATACAGGTGGTAACACCAGGATGCTTGTGTTACCGGAGCTGGCCATTGTTAATGAAATACAGGGCACAGTCTTTTAGGATAATTTCCAGAGTATATTTACTTCAATAGTGGTTCTAAAAGCAGAAGTGTCGCGAAATGGAAGATCAGATAGATGGAAGAAACTTGAAGAGATTGACCCACGTGCAGGGGTAACCAGAAACTTAGGGCTACTCTCTAAATGTAAAAGAGTGAAACTTTCACTTGCTTGCCAGAGTGGTGTCAGTTTGGCTGTTTTGAGAGTGAAACTCACTCTTCACCACTCTTTTTGAGTGAAAGTGGGGTGAATTTCTTTCTAAATCTAGTGAAAATACATGTTTTTCACTCTAAAAAGAGTTGCCCGCCATATGGCTCCTTGCAAGAGTGGTATGGCGGACAAAAAGACTGGTTTTTCACTCTTTTACATTAAGAGAGTAACGGTCACCAACAGGTTGATCAGGGAATGAATGCGAGTATTACACCATGTGGGATAAATGGGTACCAGTACTTGTGTAATCATAATTCCACATATTATACAGGTAGAAAGTTATTTATAGCATCATTTTCCCAAGTTGCAAGCCCCCCCCCGACCCCCGGATTGGTGGGTGGGGGGGGGGGGGGGTCAAAGTCCTTGACATCCTATAGACTCGACCTTCCACATATCTTAGAAGGGGGAGGGTTGGGGTCACTTCCCAGAGTTGCGATTTTTTATGGGCACAAAAAGGTCCTCGTATCTTCTGTGGGTGGCCATACCAAACAGCCATCCCAGATCAGGCGGAAAAACCGGAACGCACTCAAAAATAAAAAAGGCTTAAACTCGGTTTGTTCGTTTGCATGCCTCTCTCTGTGGAATGATGCAAATCTTCACAAAAAAACTGAGGCATCATGTAGTGTTCAAGAAAGGGGGTTTGGAAGAAGTTGGGGTTGACGAGCAGGGCGAGGATGGTACATTGGAACAGGGCGGTTGACGGAGAGGGGATAATCATTAAAAGCGGGGAGGGAAAGGAGGAACACTTTAATATAATATCATACACGTAATAGGCATTGGAAGTCGAAATAGGGCAAGGCAAAAAACCCAGGCCAAGTCAATATTGCAGAAATTGAGGGGGAAATGCATAGGGGTGTTGTTTGGTAAGGAGGGTTATTAGGACATGAAGAAGCGAAAATACTCCAAACAGGTGCCTGGACGCTGTACTGCTCAATAAATTCTTTGCAAATTTACGATCTGTCAGAAAATGCTCTCTCTTCAAGAATTAATTTTTTTCCCGAATTTGTGAAAACATTGTGTGGACTTGTAATTAGTGGCCATTCAGAATTATTATAAACGTTTTGAAATTGTTTTGACCCACCCCAACTTTCGATTTCAACAATTCCTTCTGTCTTTTCCTTCTTTAAATCTGGTCGGTCTTCATTTTGTTTTCTTTATCTCAATCATCCGCATTTTCGTTAAAAGGGGTCGAAATGTTAAAACCGAGCAGCCCTCAAGTCGGTGTCACATGCAGCTCCATGGTTTCACATTACGGATGTTGTTATTCGTGTATCTTTTCCTGTCCAGTCAGATTGTGGCATCGTGTTGCATTGCATTCAGCATCTTGCGGGTCTATCAACTATACAAAGTAAACACATTCAATACAACACATTAAACGTACCATGTTATACACGGAGGCCATGGCATCCGTTGCCCTGGTCTTGCCCAAAGTTTCTCATAGACTTTAGGGTTTTTGGTTTTCCCATCGAAGTGCCCTTTGCAAAATGGAAAATACCTTGCCCTCTCAAACATGAAATTCCAGGCCCAGTAACATCCCATCATTTTTGCAAGTAAAACACTATTGCAGGTTTTACCGGCCAATTTCAACAAAAAAACATCCGGCTCATTCGATTTCGTTTGAAAATGAATGCTCCGTTGCATCAGTGTTCAATCAATTGAATCAATTTCAACAGTTTAGCATTCTCTGGGGGCTCGATTTTACAATTAGAGCTTAGATTGATCTTAACTGCGCATCACTCTTAATTGCTAAGTAAAGTGTGACGTCACAATGCAAATTATGGTAAAACTGAAAACTCATCGTAAGATGAATCTTTCTGCTTTGTGAAATCGACTCCTGGTCAAATAAGATCATTCAAGGTCATTAGGTCGAAAGGCTAATTTAATTTCGTAAAAGCCAGCAGCAAGAGGCTGATCAACCAATCAATTTTAGCAATTTGTAAAAGGTAGTAGAAGTTCAACTGAAGAACGGTGAAAATGTAGTCTTGAATACCTAATACGAACATGAATGAGAAGAACGATCGTGTGTGCACGAAACTGAAATAGAATGTAAAAGCAGCTAAAAAGAAACCATTAGTGTAGTTTGATTGAATTAGGGAAACACGCGTGAATTTGAATGCGACTGTGTAAATGAAATTAAAGTAATTTTTGCCGAAATTGACCGGGAAAACCTATATCAGCCCGCACTTTTCATTTACGTTTTCATAACATCTCATTAAAACATCTGAAAAGGTCTAGTTAAACCACTGTTGCTGGCAAGTGTGATGTAATAGACCGATTGCGCGACAATGTTGGTATGCGGTCACGTGACCTCCTGTTGGGTATGACGTCATACGGCTGATGAAAAAATACGTGTAAAAGCATAGGCCGTGAAACAGAGTGGGTACGAAAACAGTCGATTTTACTTTCGTTAAGCGATGAATTAGATAATCAGCCCCTTTATTTAAAGTAGTATGTTGTGGCATTAATTTAAATCACATCTCTGTTTCATAATTTAACAGAATTCTTCTAAAAAGAGTTTTTTAGCCATGCACTACCGGCGTCGGACGACTATTATGTAGCCACCCGTCTATTTTGTTCGTAATGTTGGCCTAAATCACTGTAAAAAAGGATAAACAAAGTTGGAAAAGTGAGCATTAATACCTAGCCTTCAAATAGGCAAAGGAATCACACAGTTCTGGAAAGTTTTGAAATTTTTGTGTTGAAAAGTGTGTGGTGATCTTGGTCGTCAGGCCTAACGTTCCGTCGTGCGCTGTACACATCGTGCACATTTATACGGTACTTTTACAATTTTCAAAACTTGCTGGAACTGTCCTTACTGGCTTAATTCAGCCACTTGAAGGTCTTTGGTACAAACTCTGGAATAACTTTCACAAATTTCGAGCATGAAAAGCCTCGCTCGAATAAACTAAATGCATTAATCATCGTGTACCGTACCACCCTTTCCTATGGAGGATTACGTGTGTGTTTACATTTTATACCCAACAGGGGTCACGTGACGTAGGTCGCGCAATCGGTCTATTGTGCCTCCACACAGTTGTTGGGATCTAATGATTATGAGACGCTTATAGGATTGCAACGAGCATATGTTTTTTATTGGTTTTAGATTTACGTTACTTTTTATAAAAAATTCTAGACTTTTATTTCACAGGTGTTTTTGTGAAAAAAAGGAATGACCACTTGTGTCTTCACTTTAGAACGATGAACTAGGGGAATGTAGGTTAGTCAAACACAAGATTCTGCCAGCTTTGGAGCCGCAAGCGAATAATCTAATCAGCTCGAGACCAATGCTACTGCCCGTGACGTATTTCGGAATTATGAACAGGATAATAACAAGTGAAGTTTGCAGAAACAGTTCAATTGTTTGTTTTTTTTCTGCTTAAAAAACCCGTTTTGCAGGTCATTATTTAATATTTTTCTGCCACATTTCCCAAGATGACAGGAAAAGGTACAGCTATAATATTATACCAATTTTACATTCAGTGCGTTTTCAAGCACTTTTTTTCTTTTCAAATAATTCTGACCATTTTCCTTGACTAAACCTGGCAAAAGTTGTCAGCAGTAGAGTTCTATCAATACATTTACACCAGTGCACTATGAAGGGCTTCAAGATAAATCGATAAATCGGAAATGAGTTGAAAACTTCCCACCAGACTTGTATTTGTCCAACTCTGGTGTCAATTTAATAACAGGGTATTCAAACAATTTGCTCAACAATAGATTTTCATGTAAATATCTAACAACACACGCACGCACCGGGTGGTCCTAAACTGTCAAAATTATATACAGGGTTTCCAATACATTCTCAAGGTAAAAACCAAACTCACAATTCGGTGGAATTTAAAAATTTTACACTTTTGTGGAAAACTAAATTAACCTGGCTTTTGAAAACTCTTGACTTTTTAAAAGATTTCTAACTTCTTGTTTTTTTTTATAATAGTTTTGCTATAGTTTCTTTGTATAAATGACTTCACAGATCAAATGAACACTGTTTAGTAAATACTGAATAATTGTACTTCCTAGAAAGAGTCTCTGTGTTAATGATGATGAACCATCATCAAGATCTACTCTCCAACGGCATGTCCGAAACATCTGCCTCCTTGGCAATTTCATCGGTTTCATGTTCTGAAGATGATGCCTTGACATCCTCAGGAGTAACTTCTTTATTATCAGAGGATGAAGGGGCACTCTCCACTGGAGAATCTTCATCTGGTATGGAAGAGGATGCCTCGTCCTTTGCCAGCGACGATGAAAGGGCACTATCCACTGGAGTATCTCCATCTGGTATCGACGAGGATGCCTCGTCATTTGCCAGCTCCTCCTCATCTTCAGCCATGGCTTTCTCTTTGTCTTCTCCACCAACAGGGTAGAGGTCAGGATAGCCGACCATACACTCTTGCATGGTTCGGAAATTGTCTATGCAATCCGAACCTTTGGGGTCTGCCTCGCTGTAGTGAAAACAGGAGAAGGCGTCGCGGAACTCCACTCCACACGGCCCGCTGGCCATTCCCCCCAGACAGGGGCAGTTCCAGTTTATTTCACCATTCTCTAGGATCAGACCTGTTGTGAGAAATGAAAAGTGAACTGTGTCAAAACTCCACCTCTAATTTGTCTCCAAAAGCTATACACGTAGTAGTCTTACAAATAACCTTCAGAATGCATCAAACTAAATCACACCCCCACTCACCCGGTTACTAACCCCCTCCGATTACGGTTACGCCACTGCCTATGATTTTTGAACAGATTGGTAGCCAGACATTAAAAATGGTTGGAGTTGGACTTGTGTACATTTCAGACAAGCAGCTTAGTTTTCTTTTCTTCTAAAACTAAAACAGAAGAAAAAAGAGGGAATCAACTGATCAGCTGAAAAGTTGCATGCCAGACATTATACGGTGCCAAATGCATAAAAATCACTCAGTGAAACCAGATCATACTGTCGTTTTTTTTACCATGGGATGGAACAAACAAAGAAGATGGGACTTTGTCTCAGTTCTGACAATTAAAAATGAATAATTAATTTACATTTAGAGGTACCTTTATTTACAATAGACTGGACATAGGCTTGAGATTAACAGGGGGGTAAATATCGCTGGATTTGGCTAAATAAGAAAGCGGTTCAGGGCATTTTTTGCTCATTTCAAGGGCTGTGTAACCTATGACATTACTTTTAACATGCTCAGTTCAATTTTCTGGCCGATTTGACCTGAAAATTTGATTTAAATTTTCAAAAGACATCTGTCAAAATCCTTCTAAAAAGTTTCTTTCGGCGAAAACAAGGCTATTCTACTTGAAGTTAACATGATTACTACACATCATACCTTCGCCCTCCTCCCTATCATCTTCTGTCCCCAACTCCTTGACATCTTTTGTTTGGATCGGCTCCTCCTGGTCCTCTTTGGTCACAAAGATAATCCTGTCCTTTCCTGATATCAATGGAAAACAACGGAGAATTACTCTGATCAATCAATGGTAATTAACTTCCGACCAATAAAGGTGGCAAGGGTAATGTTTTCACCATGGTGTGTGTATGAGCGTGTCTACTCGTTAAAATAATGTTTTGTTCCCTAGAAATATTTTGAGGGACGAAATATGATTTTGAGGGAACAAGATTTTATTTTGAGGGCACTAAATATTATTTCGAGGGAACGAAACATTATTTTTGAGAGACGTTATTACGAGGGGACAAAGTAATATTTGGGAGAAATTATATTTTGGGGGAATGAAATAGTCTTTTGAGGAAACTAAATAATATTAAGTTGGAATGAAATATTATTCGAAGGGAATGAAAAAATAAAACCTTGTCCCTTTATCGTCTTCTTTTGATTAGTATTTAACCCTTACAGTTTAAGCAGTTGGCTAGTGTGTGGCCTCAATTCTCCCATGCATCTTATATCCTCTTCTCCTATTTCACTCCACACGAAATTGTGTGAACTTTGATAAGTTTGGAGTGCCTGACCCTCTGATAAGCAATTGCTTTTTGGGACCAATCCCCAGTCCTTCTGAATCTTCAGAGCGACAGTGCCAATGGGCTAGTTATTACAACACTTTGTTATTTCAAAAGTCGCTCGACAATAAAAACAAAACGTGCACACCAATCACATGACAGCATTCATGTGTGCGGCATACGGTGTTATAGCTTGAATCTTGATATCACTTTACTGTTAGTGTTACATCCCATATAATGCCACAAGCTTCAACAGCCAGCCTCAATGCGTCAACAACTTTTCCCTTCCAATACAGACTCAAAAACTATGAATTAAGCGATTCTGAATCTAGTCCCCATAAAAAGCTTCCCCATGAGTAGGCTATAGAGTGGAGTGACCAGTAATAATGTGGTCTGAGGGACCAGTAATAATCTGGCTTTG
Source organism: Marthasterias glacialis (assembly GCA_911728455.2). Classification (NCBI taxonomy): domain Eukaryota; kingdom Metazoa; phylum Echinodermata; class Asteroidea; order Forcipulatida; family Asteriidae; genus Marthasterias; species Marthasterias glacialis. The sequence goes on along the minus strand of OU452221.1, from coordinate 26,850,838 downwards.
CCGACTACTGTGAATGAGGCGTATCAACCAACCAACAGTGCCAGCATAAATAACTAGCTGCATCGCATGACTAACTCAGAAACTGGTTTTTAGTGCAAGTTTTACTTAGGGAGTGTCTCCAAAGTCGGGAACGTTCCTGATCCTTCGGAACGTTCCCGCTTGGATATAGCCGATCCACTGGATCACAAGCATATGCCCGCGGGGACACAGCTGTATTCCAGGCTGTGCGTTCCAACGGAACGTCCAACTGGGCACGTTCCAACAGGCATATGCCCGCTGGGAACATACGCACTTCGTACTGGTTCACATATGCTTGTGGTCAGCCTGTGTGGGCCAGTAGCAATTTAAAAGAATGCTTGTTTAAACTGAGAGAAAACCACGGTAGGTCAATGATTTATTTATAATCTTCGTATATTTTGGATTTACAGTTTAGACATATCAGACAAAAGTGAACATGTTTCCTGTATTTTTTTTTTTAAATTGTTTTCATTGTTTTAACATCCTACTTTCTTAGACATACACATTAGTTAAATTTGAGCACTTTTGCAATGAATGTGGTTTTCAATGTAACGATACATTTAATTAGGCTCTTGCATGTTTTTCTTCATTCATTTCTATTTCGTTTGGGGAATTTTCCATGCATAGCATAAATTATGAGTTGTCTGAAAATCAAGCTTATGGTAATTTCTATCATATTCTTACTATCCCATCACGGTCACCACTGTTTTGTCACTCAATGGAATGTATTGTGGAACGTCGATGCAGCCATACACAGCTGATTTTTCAGCGCATTTTAATTTTAAATGTGGATGTGTTGTCGGCAGTTGTCGTCAGGGGTCGGCTTTTAGTTTTAGTGCGACCGCTCACATGCACAGCTGAACAATTTCCCTTGTTTACCTTGTCCTTAGCAAAATGGTATTCGTTCCCACCAAATGTATCACTATCAATTAATCATTTGTTACTCAAAAGTCACTATTTGCAACTCAACACTATTATTAAATAATACCCTTTTCCTTCAATAATGAGTTACCGTACGTTCTGCATGCTGTCTAACGTTAAATATTTTTCTATCCCCCAATGATGTATGCGAATTTACTGGACGAAATCGTTCATTCAAAATTTGTCCAACATGCATGTACTCATTTACAAACGATACATTCTTACCTTCCTCCTTACAATATGACATCTTTTTTAATGTACATGTGTATACGAACTAAATGATTAACTATATTTCACGGAATCATGCACTAGTTGTGCTTGTGTTGTAGTACTTTGTATTGTAGACTCAGAACTACATGTATTCACACAAACCCACTCGTCCACTCGCATTTTGTAAGTTGTATAGTGGTGATATAACTCTACACACGTGTGGTCACAAAACTAAACTTCGTACAGTCCGTTGGGTATGGACTGTACGCGAAAGTCCGGAAATAGTTGGGAAACAGTTTTTGCGTTTTGTAGGATGGCAAAGGAATGTTACCCTTCGTGCGCGCTCCCTGGTTATAATAATTAACAAAAAATGATAATAAAATGAGTTAAAAAAATAATAATAATGAAATGTAAAAAAGGTTCAATACATTGAACAAAATTGTAAATATTCTGTGCCCGCTTTAATTTTTTTTGTTTTAATGAATAGCCAATTTTTTTTTAACAATCGGTTTTCCCAGCGGCGGGTACAAATTAAATTTAGTTTTAAGGCATCATCATTATTCGAAGTTTTTCGAGGTGATAAGTTTAGTAAAAGACGCCCACTCGTCACCATAACCCAACGACTATTTTTGTGGCACAAAACAATCATGTACCCGTACATAGTTTACATACAAGTTACATGACGCTGTGCAAGGGTCAAAGGTGATCTTTATCGTGCCACGAATTTGTTTGTTGCGGGCGCGTCTTTAAATCATGGAGGTAGAACAACCTCCATCATGGGTTGAATTTTTATGTGGATATACAATGTGAGCAGTGCCCCCCTCCCCCTCCTCCGCCATTTGAAGCCTGGACATTTGCAGAATAAAAAAGTAACAGGATGTTTTAAAAGCTTTTGTATAGTAGGCCTATTATGTAATAGTAAATAGTAATTTCATCATTTTTAAAACTATTTTTCTATTTACACGTCAGGTTATTTTATGAAAACATAGCAAATGGCATACAGGAGCGCTGAAAGGGGCTTTTATTTGATTTATTATCAAGTTTACTTATCAAACTGAAACTCTATAAATACAATTTGAATTGGCCAGAAGGGATAGGGAAAAAAATGGTGCACCTCCTTGTGTCTATCATGCGTGTCTGTATCTTCTGGCGGTTTTTTGTGGGGGTACAATAATCCAACTCTTTGAAGAAAGAAGGCATCGGTCGATAAGTTGACAATGCAGATCCTTGCTGCCCACGAAGCCGTGTCGTAATCGTGGATAAAAAAAACAAGTTAGTTTCCACACTGATAGACCAATGCACATGTGCACAGTATTTTAGTATCTTGAAGACATACAGCTTATAGAACAACATGTGACGACAGACCTTCTTCAGAGTGTTTGGGGTCAGAAAATGTAGCCGAGCCATGATTGTTAAAAAGAGACAAAAATGATCTTTCATCGAATAAGTAAGTAGCCTATGACTATGAATAAACGCTGTAGAGTGAAACCATGTGGAACAAATTGAAGTGTAAACCCTCCCATGCTATCAAACCATGGAGGTCCTCCATGATCAAACCAAGTCCTCAAGGAATATATTAATCAAAACGACCGTTAGTTTGAGCATCTTGCTCTGTGGTTTGAGCGTAACCTCCCATTGAATCAACCCACCCATTCAATCACTCACTCCACAACCGTGAGACGACCCAGTGTCTTACAAAAAGAAATTGTGCAACTTGCAATTCCAACAAAACATACAAAAGGGGTAGGTTAAGTTTAAGGTCAGTTAGTCTGGTTCCCTGATCAAAGATTCCCTGACGACTCTCTTGTTAAAACATACATTTTGTTGGTCTGAAAACCAGACTCAAGGTCAGTGTCTTTTCCAAGGCATGAAATGTTCTTTTTAATTAAAATAGCTTTGTAATTAATGTAAATTATGTAATTATTTAATTAATTTTTTTGTAAGAAGATACAAAAATCGTTAAATATTTTTTTGCTTAACATGAAACAGTATTTTTTATGGGTATTTATTTCGAATTATTGAACAAGGATTGTGAGTGTAGTTTCCAACATGGCAGGAGCAAGGGAAAAAGTACGGGATTTTGTTGTGAATGTGAATGGAAAAGACAATGAAGCTGGAAGCAATCCACCGCCCGACAGTGCAAATGGTATGAAGACTATAATCTATGAATGCATTTTGAACAATTTTCTTTGCTAAGCACCTACTCTACAAAGATAAACACGCTTCAATCATCAGTGACTGAACGTTGAAATCGGTCAAAATCAAGAGTGTACACGTCACTTGGTTAGTCTTTAGTTCTTAACGTGTAGCTCATGTCACTCTCTCGGCATACCACGTCCTTAAATTAAACCATACAGAAAGGAGGTCCTTTCTCTATGATTAAACCATGGAGGTAGAATTTCTAATTCTTCCTCAATGATTAAACTTGATTCTAAAAACTGATAATAAAAAATAGGCTAAAATGCCGTATCCGGCTGTCACTTTATATCCATGGAATTTAACTAAGTCTAAACTTTGATCCTTACCTACTCCTACTGAGGTTCGTTCCGCTATCGTCTCCACGAACCTCATAGTCATAGAGTGACATGTACAAAATCCTATTCGAAACTTTCTGCCCTTCACGTTTACATGGCTACGGTTCTTTTTTGAAATCAGATCTCGCCAAAACTAGGCACTATGTGTTATTTCAACTCTCATCGAGCGTTGCACAGGTCCAGAAAATCCACTCCGCAAACTAAAAGTTGTTAAAAAGCGATAAATTCTCACCGTAACTCAGATCCTATTCAAACAGTATTGCAACAAATATGGCGACCGGATTTGCAAAATTAACTGGTACGCGGTCAACACTTGCCCCCCAGTGTGGCTGACGGATTTTGAAATACCTGCTGATCCTTAGCCACACGTCCATCCCATTACTTTGTGAAGCGGCCCTCTGATGACAACTTCAAAAAATCGGGCGGTGGGGTAGAACTATTTTTGTGACGTTTTTAATGGTCTAGATCTGTTCTCTGATGTCTTAGCTATCCTCAACTGCTAATGACTACTAATTTTACCAAACACTTTTTGAAATAATTACCAACAAATCAGTAGACTTCCGTGAAGACACTCCTCAACTGGTGGCAGCCATTTTGAAATTGAAAAACTGCCGTCACAAACATGACGTCACAACTTTGAAAAGGGCTGTTTCATGAGAGCTCCTTATGAGAGCAGCTACACGATGCAGCCACACACACTGCGACTCGGCGAAATCGCAGCTTCAATGTAGCTGCTCTCATCGGGATCTCTCATGAAACAGCCGTTTTCAAAGTTGTGACGTCATGTTTGTGACGGCAGTTTTTCAATTTCAAAATGGCTGCCACCATATCCTGTTACTAGTATAGGACAGAGAGGAAACAATCTCGCTTAGCAACAGACATGCTCCGCGATTAAAAAAAGTGTTTTTAAAAATGTTTTTGCGTAAAAATGAAAGTAATATTCTTCTTTTAATTTTTATCATTATACAGATTTACTCCTACATTTAAATGGATTGTATTACCTTTTAATTTTCTGATATTTGTGACTCACAAGGATTTTTCTGTCAAAGGGAAAAACGTCTGAAATTGTAAATGGTCGCATTCCCATAGATTCTATGAATATGAAGTTCCAATTACAATGTTTGTCAGGGGTAAACTTTCTAAGTCCCCTAAAAACAGTCACAGCACATGTCCAGCGCTGTTGCAGTTTTATAATAATTAATACTATTGCCGGAATGCCCTGACTTGACAATGCCAAGAGAACAAAGATTCTCTTTATTGGATCATCTGTTTTGTTTTTTGGACCGAGAAAATGTCAAATTTACGCACCGTGAATTGCAAAACATCAGCCATTACCTATGGCATAGGAGTGGAACTACATGTAAACACGGAACCGTTGCTCGATTGCCAGCTCACTCTGACTTACCTCCAGTGAGCCGAAATACAAGGAATGAACAATGGTGGAAACCTCTCGATGCCTCATAATCCCCTTCTTGTTACAAAAGGACAATGGTCTGTAATCGAGGATTACACAAAAACTGCCTCTTAATAGCAACAAAATGCCAATATTCGAGACCTTTTTTGTCCTTGTGTGGGTGAAACGAAGCATTAGATGGCATGTGTGTGGTCTGTGCATGCTTCTCAGTGGAATGACCAGGTGACCTTTGCTCCGGTGGTCCGAAATTACATACATGTAATGGCGTCTTTACACTGCTTCCGTTTCCTGGTAGGGGAAACATTTGTGTGTAAGCACGTCATCCAGCGCCAACTTGTTAAACCAAAACAATCATCTTATCTGGACAAATTGATTCATTTCTCGTGTTTATTATATTAATTCACAAAACCTGAGTTTCATTGAGCAATGGTTAATATTTAAATGGGGACTGTCGTCATGAGTAGGGCTTATAGCAGGCCTGTGGCTGTACATGGTAATTATGAACTTCAATCCAGTTACTGCACATGCGTATGCAATGGCGGTCAAATCACAGTATAATAAAGATGGCGCCCTTTGTGATGTGACGGCCAGGGCGTAGCCACAGGCCTGCTATAATCATAATAATAATAATAATAAATAATGCTTATAAAGTGCCTTACATCCATGACTGGATCCCAAGGCGCTGTACAGTAAAATATCACAAAACAAATTAATCAAAGACGTTAAAAATAGTAACATTAAAACATTAAAACCTAAACCTGGACCATCCATTAATTAAATATAAACATTACATACAGCACATCAAAACCGAATTAAAGAAGAAAATACGGTTGTGTCTTGGAGAGCAAATTAAACGGCAGTGCAGCCGGCAAGGGCGCCACCAATATCTTCCAACATGTCATGACGACAGACCCACTTTAATGATACCTGGGAGTATACTGTGAGTGAAAAGGTTTCATCCTTTTATCAGTTACCAAAAGAATCTCAAACATTTCTGTCAGAAATGCTGTCACCTGGATAAGGGAGTGTTTGAGTTTGGTCTTAGTTCACAAGCTTGTCACATATCTTGACAAATGATGTGAAATAGTATCATGTAAAATTATACACATAATGTAATAAAACCTTTATTTCTACATTTCTTGTAGGATGTTTGCAGACCCATAATTTGAAGGGACACATACATCTACATGAAGTGAAGTACATAGAATTCATAAACCTATTATCATAAACTATAAAGAAAAATTTAAAAAAAATATTTATATAAATTGTAAACCACAGCATCTGGACAGCATCTGGTCAAACGGCAAGCATTGTTTACTGTGTGTTGAAGGAACCAAACAAATATCATGCAGAAAAGCAAAAACTTTGTGAATGTTTCAACCCTACATAACATATATAGCAGAGTCTTTCTCATGCAGAAAAGAAACACATCTGGTGCAACAAATGCTCAATTTCGAAAAAATAAAATAAATATTGATCAGTGACTGGCTATAAAGAAAAGGGGCCACGATGTATACCCAACAAAAAATACACAAAATGCTGCCTTTACAATGTGTGTCCCAAATTGAGTATTCATGGACACTGTAATTAAACCATACTGTTATTGTTGAACTTAATGGAATTTAATTAAAATTTAACTGGTAGAATACAAATAATCAAACATTGTTCTAATGTTTGGAGATTTTGTAACATGGTTCAGAGGGTTGGGTACAGTTAGGTGGGCTCATATGGTTCAGAGGGTTGGGTACAGTTAGGAGGGTTCATATGGTTCAGAGGGTTGGTTACATTTGGGAGGGTTCATATGGTTCAGAGGGTCGGGTACAGTTAGGTGGGCTCATATGGTTTAGAGGGTTAGGTACAGTTAGAAGGGTTCATATGGTTCAGAGGGTTGGGTACAGTTAGGAGGGTTCATATGGTTCAGAGGGTTGGTTACAGTTACGAGGGTTCATATGGTTCAGAGGGTCGGGTACAGTTAAGAGGGTTCATATGGTTCAGAGGGTTGGGTACAGTTAGGAGGGTTCATATGGTTCAGAGGGTCGGGTACAGTTAGAAGGGTTCATATGGTTCAGAGGGTCGGGTACAGTTACGAGGGTTCATATGGTTCAGAGGGTCGGGTACAGTTAGGAGGGTTCATATGGTTCAGAGGGTCGGGTACAGTTGGGAGGGTTCATATGGTTCAGAGGGTCGGGTACAGTTAGGTGGGTTCATATGGTTCAGAGGGTCGGGTGCAGTTAGGAGGGTTCATATGGTTCAGAGGGTCGGGTACAGTTAGGAGGGTTCATATGGTTCAGAGGGTCGGGTACAGTTGGGAGGGTTCATATGGTTCAGAGGGTCGGGTACAGTTACGAGGGTTCATATGGTTCAGAGGGTCGGGTACAGTTAGGTGGGTTCATATGGTTCAGAGGGTCGGGTGCAGTTAGGAGGGTTCATATGGTTCAGAGGGTCGGGTGCAGTTAGGAGGGTTCATATGGTTCAGAGGGTCGGGTACAGTTAGTATGGTTCAGAGGGTTGGTTACAGTTGGGAGGGTTCATATGGTTCGGAGGGTTAGGTACAGTTAGGTGGGTTCATATGGTTCAGAGGGTCGGGTGCAGTTACGAGGGTTCATATGGTTCAGAGGGTCGGGTGCAGTTAGGAGGGTTCATATGGTTCAGAGGGTCGGGTACAGTTAGTATGGTTCAGAGGGTTGGTTACAGTTGGGAGGGTTCATATGGTTCGGAGGGTTAGGTACAGTTAGGTGGGTTCATATGGTTCAGAGGGTCGGGTGCAGTTACGAGGGTTCATATGGTTCAGAGGGTCGGGTACAGTTAGGGTTCATATGGTTCAGAGGGTCGGGTACAGTTAGGAGGGTTCATATGGTTCAGAGGGTCGGGTGCAGTTAGGAGGGTTCATATGGTTCAGAGGGTCGGGTGCAGTTAGGAGGGTTCATATGGTTCAGAGGGTCGGGTGCAGTTAGGAGGGTTCATATGGTTCAGAGGGTCGGGTACAGTTAGTATGGTTCAGAGGGTTGGTTACAGTTGGGAGGGTTCATATGGTTCGGAGGGTTAGGTACAGTTAGGTGGGTTCATATGGTTCAGAGGGTCGGGTACAGTTAGGAGGGTTCATATGGTTCGGAGGGTTAGGTACAGTTAGGTGGGTTCATATGGTTCAGAGGGTCGGGTACAGTTGGGAGGGTTCATATGGTCCAGAGGGTTCGGTACAGGTGGAAGGGTTCACTCAGTTTATAGTGTTAGGTGCTGAGGATACTGTGACTCAAAGAGTGTGAGGAGGGTATGTAGGGTTGGGTGGGTAGTGGGTACAATTACATACATCATGGTAACGTAGGTGGTCTTCAGAGAATCTTGCTTGTCACGCTTCTAGACTTTCATGTAGGTTGTTCAAAAGCCAATGGCTTATTTGACCTGTCTTGTCAATGACACAATAAACTGAGCAGTATGAAAGAGGAGTAGTGGCTGCAGATGGCAATTTATGGAGAATTGTGGCCTTATTAAATTTACAATCTGGGTCAATTTCTAGAAGAATTTGTTCAAATGATTTTTAAAATGTTTCTTAGACGGAGCTGAAAGTCTGAAACAGTTTCATTCGGCAAGTTGCTCCAATGATCAATAACTCATTGGTAGAAACTATACATTCTAACATGAGTTCTATGGAATGCTATAATGACAGTTAAAAAATAGCTACATTATGTATCTCAACATGGTCAGTGTCGGTTACGATCTTACTGACCTAGATCATATAGGGTTCAATTTCATGGCCCAGCTTACCGCGGAATTCTGCACTTATGCCCTGCCACGACGACCCATAGGAGTACAGGCTTTACAGGGAGCCGTAAGCGCAGAATTTGTTGGTAACCAGCGCCATGACATTGGGCCCTGATCTCAAATGGGGGGTATTCATGAGCAGGTAGACCCAGTGCTAGGAGCTGCCTTTCTTGGTATGGTTTATTTTATCCACCAAACATCTGTGGAAAGGTCAAACTGCAGTGTGGGAAGTGGGGCCCTGAAATATGGTAATTGGTACACAGATAAGAACGCTGCAAAGTCAACATGGCATGTGGCTCTGTATGGGCTGTTAATACCTTATCACAGATGTGGTTCACTGTTTCCTGTTGCCACTGCTGTGTCCACAGTGTGCATTACCTAACACTGAGTGCTGTTGATGTGTGTCTCTCTGTAGCAGTTACATATCATGTCTATGGTCAGTCATCACAGGTGGTTAGTTGTTTACTCAGACCACTGTGTCCATACTGAGTTCCACAGTGTCCTGTGTATCTCCAGTAGTGTTGGTGCATGTTTATCAGTTCATCTCCAGTATGGGGTGTAGTTCAGCATTGCCTCCATGTACAACCTGACCATGAGGGAATGGTACAACCCTGCCACAGCATATTGTGCATTGTAAGTGCATAGTGTAAGGAAAGTGCTTGGGTTTATTACTCATCCGGCCACGTGTACATAGGCTCTTCCTGATCTGGAGACAACTTTTTGCCATCATGCCGTCGCATTTGGACAAATCTAGCGGTAAAGTTCATGCATGTTTTTATTTAATGTATCCCACAAGGGCAAGTGGACTATACCTTGCTCTATGACTATACAAACATTCATAATAGACCTCTTGCTGGTACTTGATTCTGGTGGGCTAAAACACAGTCTTGTCTGAGGGGGTTAACTGATTAATACAAGTAGTCGAGTGCATGAGGTTTGCGCCACCTTGAACTAGACGTGGGTCAAGACATCGTGCAGACGTGCAGGTAATGTGCAGGAAATAGTTTCCAAACCGAATCAGCCTCAGGAATATTGACCCCTTGCATGCACGTCACACGCGCCGACTGTGCTACGCTCACCATTTTGGTGGTCAATAGGTTTACGTGTAAATGCCGCGTCTCCTAAAATGCGCTCTTCACTGAATAACTCGGTGACATTGACCACCAAAATGGCACTTGTAACCAAAATTATTGTGATGATGACGTCAGGTAAAATGGGTCAATACACATGTAGGACCCTCTTCTGGTCACTCACAGTCCCTCGGGGCGCACTAGTGACCTCATCGCAAGTCTGTGTATAATAGCACTTCTATGATGAGGCTGAAGTTGAAGTTTCATTCATAATGTGCTATGTTTTGTCCATATTCCACAAGTGCATGTCGGATAACAAACTGTATCATCCACCAAACTTACAAAGTTAAGAAAGACACAAAATGGCATTGTTCTTTTTTAATTGTATTTAAGGTTTACTTGTATCTGTTTTCGTTGTGTTTGAACGTTTGCTCAAAAAGCAACATTTTAAAGCAGATTCAAATGACACGTTCAGAATAGTATTTTCTTGAAAACGTTGGGACTTTTAAAAATGTATGGTCTCGAAGTCTGCTGATAAACATCAACAGTTTCCTTCCTCCATGCAGCAGTAAAGTGTGTGCACTCATTGTAGTGTGTAATGCATTTAAAATGCAGGATGCATTCAATATGATTATTGTAGACAATGTCGGATACAATGTCCATGTACGTATTCTGTAGGAAATGTACATCAGCAGTCAGCAATAAGGATTCAACTTTGTTGAAGAGGATTTATAAAGTTTGTGATCACATGAGTTTCCCCACATACAAATAGTGCTAAATTTAATTTTACCACACGTACCCCATGTACAAATGTAGCATGTAAGTACAGTGACATGTACATGTACCACAGTATGTAGTTCAACAATTTTTTTATGAATGTTTAAGAGTGCAATAGACCTTATGCATTGACGTCACCACGCCGCCATCTTAGAGGTAAAACGATGATGTAACAATGGAAAATGCACATCTTTGTACGCGCGGCGCATAGGATGGGCCAATGAGCAACCTTCTTTTGACCTCTAGACGAGGGCGCCCTACTCAAATGACGCCATGTGCATAAGGTCTATGGTTTAGCATATTTACCATGAGTTGAATGAACTATGGAATTGAATGAAACACTCCATCTTTCACTGAATGCAAATATTCTCTCCTTTGCACGAAGGCAAAACACTCATTAGGCCCATTTGTTTTATATAACGTCCAAGTAGATCTTTGTCGTTCGATTGGAGGATAAAACTATAAGAATAAACGCAACTGAACAAGATCATATGCTGGCAACCACTACGAGGGCGTCTTGTAATTACTGTGTTACAGCGCATGGTGTGGTCTAGTAAAAGAATCCACAGAACCTGGACTTCTGGCAGGAAAAACTTGTACACAGTTTTGCAATCTTACATTTTAAGGAGATTGGACCATATGCAGATAGACTTTTAGGAAGAAAGGGAGCACATCTCAAATATGGCTCAAGCAGTTTTGCCCTGGTCATTGCCTTGGTGCCCTTGAAATGTTACAGTAGAAATGTACAATTTCCTCATAGAGGTGTCCTTTATTAAGGAGAAAATTCTTCTGGTGCCCTTGCTCTTTCAAGAACAAAGCAATCAAGGCTGCTTAAGTGTTATTTTTACTATTCTATATTTTATTTTTATGAGTAATTGTAACTGGAATGCACAAGGTGACCACTGCTTTGTATTATAAAGTTACATGGGCCCAATACTTAAAGTACCAAAAGTAAAAAAAAAACCATCGAAGAATTTGCTTACCAGATCAAGGTTACCAGCTAAAATACCATTTCACATGTACTGATTGTGACTGGTATTCTGCTTATTTTTGCTCAGCAGAAAATTGTTTAGCAATTGTCTGCTTTTAAAAGCAACTCTATGAAATTGAGGACTGGGGCAAATTTCATGTTACTGCTTGAGCACCAAAATTAGCTAAGCACAACAATTTAAGCTTACCAGAAGGTTACCGGCCATTCTACCATGTCACATGTACAATTTGTGACTGGTATCCTGCTCATTTTGGCTTAGCAGAAATTTTTTAAGCAATATTTTCTGCTTAAGCAGCTCTATGAAATTGGACCCAGGGGTGGACTTCACAAAACAAGTCCTAACTTAGGACTAGTCCTAACTTATGACAAGTCATAGGAAGTTAGGAGTAGTTACTCATCCTAACTCGAGATAAGATTAGTCCTAGCGCTTTGTGAAACCCACCCCTGGTGATTCATTTCAAAATGTCCATCTCATTTCCTGAAGGACAACATACTGTACGTATTTTATGTATGAACTACACATGTATTTGTTCGTGTAGCAGATTTACTTGATGGTTGGTTGGGAAACCTGTGATCTTTGGAATATAAACTGGCCTTGCGCTTAAGCTTTTCGTAAAGTAACCCAAGGGGCTCGTAAACTGTGCATTTTACTTGCCCCAGGAAGTTTTCGTTGCCCAAATTTTAAACATGTATTGTCATAAATGTATCTTCCTGATACTAATGGTAGCGATCACAACCAGTTTACAGCGGTCAAATGCATTCACGCACTCAAAAGTAAATTAACACATTTTTAAAATGTATTATTCACATCTAAAAAGGAAGAAGTATGAGCTTTATAAACAAGTAAGTTGCACAGTTTTTAGTAGCCCACAGGGCAAGTTGAGAAGTGGTGTTTACTAGCCCATAGCAGTTTTTACGCCTTGCTAGTGCTAAGCGTGAGCCCTGATAAACATGAACACAACATAAACTGGATTAACAACTTCTTGTTTCAGCTTGTGTACAATGTACTGAGTACAATAACGTGTTTATGATGGCTCAATTTAATTCCTTAACATGATTTAAGGGGCAAAGATTCAACTTAAAGGGAGACTGTCGTCATAATCATAGCAGGCCTGTGGCCTGTAACTCTAACCCAGTTATTGCATGCGCGCTTGCTGGCCGTCACACCACAACATAAGGCACCCTTTGTGATGTGATGGCCAGGGCGTGCGCGCGTATAGTAACTGGGTTAGAGTTCATACTTTCATGTACAGCCACAGGCCGTGAGATAAAGGTCCTCGCCTTTGGTTCAGGCCTTTGTATCACATGGGCCGCTACCCTGTCAGCTATACTCAGAGGCTGCCCAAACAAAATGTTTCACTGTTTGTAAACAAAAGAAAGATCTATTGTCTTAGCAAAGTTGTATCCTTACATGTATTTACAAATCTCTATGGAGATATTAAAAACTCATCGAAAGATTAATCTTTTTGCTTTTTGAAACTGAACAAAGTCATCAAATTTATGTTTCGGTGAGCTGGATGTAAACATTATAACAATTGAAATTCTGTGTGTGACAACAGGTTCTGCAGCCCATCTGAATCTGAAGTATTTCAGCCTGGTGTGCCTTGTCCTTCAGAATGCTGTGCTCATTCTCACCATGCGCTACACGCGCAACATCCCCGGCAACATGTACTTCTCCACAGCTGCGGTGGTCGTCACCGAGTTCACGAAGCTCGTCACATGCCTGGTCATTCTCCTGTATCAGAACCACGGCAATGTCTGTGAGGTGGGCAGGAGCGTGTGGGTGAACATCATCCTCCAGCCCTGGGACACCCTGAAGGTCTCGGTGCCTGCCTTCATCTACACCATACAGAACAACTTGCTGTTTGTGGCGGTCTCCAACCTTAGCGCTGCAACGTTTCAGGTACTGTATGAACCCTCGGGGTCTGGGGTGATGGGCTAGTCTTTATGAGGTGTTAAACTTCAAGGCCTTTTACACACTATGAAAAGTCTCCGTGTTGGACATGGGTCCGATCAGTGTTGAATCGGCTCACCTTTTCACACTACACCATTTCAATCTGGCGTTGACCCTGCTTGATCCATGTTCAAACCCACCCTGCTCAGGAGGTGGGTTGAGGGTTTTCGGACCCATGTAGAGAAATAAACTTATAGCAGAACAGCTGATTCTGCACCGGGCAGTGTGAAAGCAGAGCGGATGTAAACCATGTTGGAGTTTTATTTATAAAGTTAACACGCTTTAGGCGCGGGTCGGACCTAGTACACGGATTTAGTGGGCATCAGCGACAGCTTTTTTTTTAAAGAGCATGCAATAGATTTCTAGTCTTTAGTTCTCAAGACGTTTTTGTGTGCTATCGAATAATATACTATTATACTTTGCCAAGGCAATGCTCTCGTAAAGTCCCCTCTAGCATTTGATGGCGCTTGCCTGTATTGTAGAATGCAAAGTAGCAAGATAACAAAGGCTGCAGTGGTCGCCGTTGAAATTGAGACCTGCTATTGGCTTCTTTCTTTGCCTTTCACCTCTGTGGACTATGGTTCGAATCCCACTTCGGACCGGAGCCTTGCATGTGGATTGGGTTTCCAGTCCCTACCTGATGTCAAGGGTTTTCCCCTAGTTAGGGTTTTCCTGGGGGGCATCTTCCTCATCAGTGTTCAAGGCTATCATCAGACCTATGGGTTACAATGCTAGGCACTTTTGAGGGGTCCTTGGTTTCATTACCAGAAAGAATGACAATTGAAAATGTTTGTAACAGAGTTCATAATGCTATTTGCATGGTTTCAGGTGACATACCAGCTTAAGATCCTCACGACAGCCCTCTTCACTGTCGTCATGCTTCGTAGGAGTCTTGCTGCCTTCCAGTGGGTGGCTCTTCTCATCCTGTTTGTGGGTGTGGCCATTGTGCAAATCCAACCCACAGATCCTTCTAAGAGAGCGGCAGAAGTCACCCACACAGAGCAGAATCCTGTCCATGGCCTGATTGCTGTCATCGTAGCCTGCAGCTTCTCCGGCTTCGCTGGTGTCTACTTTGAGAAAATCCTAAAAGGATCCAAGACATCGATTTGGCTTCGCAATATTCAGCTGGGGACATTTGGGACAATCATCGGCTTGATAACCATGGCTCTGAAAGATGGACAGGAGATAGCAGTCAAGGGAATGTTCTTCGGTTTTACGCCGTTCGTCCTGGCAGTGATCAGTCTTCAAGCATTCGGCGGTATCTTGGTCGCGCTAGTGGTCAAGTATGCCGACAACATTCTCAAAGGGTTCGCCACATCATTTAGCATCATCATTTCCACGATTGCTGCGGTGTACATTTTCCACTTCAAAGTCAATATTCAATTCTGTATCGGTGCCGGCTTAGTTATATTGGCCATTTTTATATACAGCCGACCAAAACCGCAAGAAAAACCTGCCAATGCTGACCAACCCCTCAATGGGGTAACCTCAAAGTAAAAAAATAATGATTTGGAGCTAAGTCATTCGATTAAAAATTGTGTGTGTTCAGTTGGTGGTTCTTGAATTGTGTGCAAAGGTTGGGAATGTTTTGAATTCTTAGGCATAAATGACATGCAAAACACTGGAGTGTAATAGGTAAAAAGCGAGCCATAAAAAGACAGCTCAGAGCGGTAAGGGCCATAATTGCAATTTGATGTAGAGAGGTTACATGACCCCGGGAAAAGTTCATTTCGCAGCCATGTTGGGTCCAGCCATGTACAAACGTCAATGGCTGACGCGCCGTCTGCTGAATGATTTCCAGCATCTGTTTTTGCACGCAGCATTAGAAAAAAGTCTCGGGTGACGTCACGTGAAACCTCTCTTTACATAATAATCAAAAGGGCGTAGAGTGAAAAGTTGTATAAATTAACCGAAGTCCACAAATCAATGTTTTTCTTGGAAAATCCTTTGCCAAAAAAATTACTATGGAGACCACTTATGATCAATAAACTCCATTTACCGAGAACTCCAAAATATGCAATAACAACTTTATGAAATCCATACAAAAACTGCACTGACTACCTTGTAGTGTTGAGCCGACGATTATGAGGTTTTAAGATTCCGTATCATGATGTAGTTCACACATCATAAGCGTTAAGCAGTTAATGTAACTGTTGCCTTTGACACATCACCAAATCATTCAGGTAGGGAGTAAAAATAACCCAGGTGTGGATTTCACAAAGTGCGGGTAACTAGTCTTATCTCAAGTTAGGATGAGTAACTAGTCCTAACTTGTAGGACTAATCATAATTTAGGACTAGTCTTAAGTTAGGACTAGTCTTAAATTAGGACTAGTTTTGTGAAATCCACCCCAAGGCAACCCCCCTGGTATGGATTTCACAAAGCGCTAGAACTAGTCTTATCTCGGGAAAGGACGAGTAACTATGTTCTAACTTATAGGACTAGTCATAAGTTAGGAGTCAGTCATAAGGACTAGTCATAAGTTAGGACTGGTTTTGTGAAATCCACTCCAGTCACTCATGTTGCATTAACGTTAGATACTGTATCAGGGATGAGATTCTGATGAGATTTTTTTTCAGGATTTCAGGAAAACTCTACTTACAATTTGTACACATATGATTGAATACGTACAGACACATAAAATGGTGACTGCGATGTCCCTACAACTGTATGTTCCGATAACCCCTCGTGATCTACACACTAGGGTTAGAGTTAGGGTTAGTGTTAAGAACATACATGAGGGGTGCCGGAACATAGGGATGTCGGAAAATGTATGTAGCTACACATACAATTAGATACATTATACATCCACCTTACACGATGAACTACCTTACGTCGTGACGTCAGTGCATAAGCATTTGTGAAGTCGCCGTATCTTGCACAAGAGAAGCTGTGTGCAAAGACGTTTTATCTCGGCATTTATAGGTTTTGTTTGTACATCTGGGATTTTTTAAACAAGGTAAAACGTTTTGGCACTTTCAAATGTAGATGCTATTTTAGGAGATTTTATGCTTTTGTATGTACATGATGATATGTTCATGTGAATTTTTTTCATTTGAAGTGGTCGACTTGGTTTCAAGCCTGAGATTGCAGTTATCTTCATGCATCTCTGGTATTTGTTAATTTGTTCTGTCTGCATATGCTGCAATAGAAGAAACTTTTTTTTTGTCTGTTGGCTGTCACACAATAACTCCTGATCTTAAAAGTTAGTAGTTTGAACAAACTTCAAGAGAGCTCTGTTGCAGACAATACCGTACAACCTCTTGATTGTAGGCTTGGAGTCAAGTCAAAGTCCATCATCGCAAAATTATCATCGCAAAATATCTTCTTTTGAAATACATGTTTATTGTCGAGGTTAATGTGAACTTTCATGTAAATACAAAGTTGCACCATTTGTGTGTGATACTTCTATTTTGTGGTACGTAAGGATACAATAATATTATTTTAAACATAGTTAAATGCATTAAACTTTTGTCATCAGCTTGTTTTAGTTAGTAATGATATTATAGTCATATTGTTATGTTTGATGGCTAACATTAATTTAATATTTTTTAGTGGGTTGGTTTTATTATTTAGTCAAAAGTTCTTTTGTAATTTTGACTGGACAGAAATTATGTATACAATGTACGTGTTTAAAGACGCTTTATAAATGCCATAGTTATATGTATGTTGGGAATGTGGCATTTCTGCAGGTCGGCGAGTAAACATTTT
Source organism: Marthasterias glacialis (assembly GCA_911728455.2). NCBI lineage: Eukaryota > Metazoa > Echinodermata > Asteroidea > Forcipulatida > Asteriidae > Marthasterias > Marthasterias glacialis. Next base: position 26,833,479 of record OU452221.1, on the reverse strand, counting down.
TGGCAGGGGGTGCTGTGTTGCATGCAAGGGGACTTGTACCAATGTCTAAAAAATTAGCGCTGTGCCAAAATATTGGGAATTCTATATCATAGTACATTATATTTTAATGTGCTTAAAGGGTCTGTATACGTTTGGTAATGACTCTGAAAATTTATGGCAATAACTTATATTTGTACAGCAGCTTTGGATAGTATAAATGCATTTTGAGAAACGTTTCACTTCGAAGTACTGCAGTTATGGAAAAATATGTCACTTTTTATCCCCCAAAATTTGAATCTGAGAAGCGGTATGGTAGTAACGCTTCTCAGAATGTTTATTCCAATGATGGATACTTCTTCTGCGTGAACACAACCGCTCCAGATTTTTGGCGATATCTCAAAAACGCTGCCACCTTTTGAACTGAAATTTACACAGGTTAGTTTTATGGCATATATCTACAATTATATGCATAAAGGCAAATGTACGGTTCCACAAACCAAAGGTATACTTTGCCTTTAAATTTTTATCTTGATGAACTACATGTAAGAGTTTTTTTGTTGTTGATAAAATGTGCATTTATATGTTTGAAAAGTTTTTTTGGGGGGCACTGTCGTATATTCCAACACCCCCCGTGCTTCAGCACCCACAGCACCTCCTGTCAGTGCGGGCCTGCTGAGATCTGTGTCCTTAAATCAGGAAACAATTAGAAACTTTGGATCGATAGGTGGCAGCAGGTTTACCAGGTAACTTGTCATTGTTTACGTTGTTATGAGCAAGCGCACATTTCTGAAAACAATGGATATACCTGGTAAGTCTGCTGCCACCTAGCGTCCTCAAAAATTTCCCATTAGAAACCCAACGATGCAAAAAACATTAGCATGGGATTTTAAATAGATAGTTCCCACTTGACGTCACATTGTGTAAAGTCAGCCATCTTTCAGTCAGTCACTGGGACATCTATTTCCATACATGCCATACTGGTGTAAAAAAAAAAAATACAAAAATAAAACAGTAAACAACTACAGTAACATTTATCTTTACAGGCAATGGTAGTCATTTTTTTAACACAAGCGTTATGTGTAAATACCACGTGCCGCACGTGGGAGTTTTATCCAATTCCTTGTATCATTGGTCGGTGAACCACTTTGGCTACGTAGAAAATTCAGAACACAACGCAGCTCAGAGCTAAAACCCAAGTTGCCTGTGAATATGGCATTGAACGTTGGGAACTATCTATATCAATTCCATAAAGGTCCAGTGCAGGTTTTGTATTCTTGAGTTGAGTTGTAAGATAGGATAATACTTTTAATTAATATGTGGTAGTAATTTCACTTGTAACATGTGCCAGCCATCCCTGCTACGTACAGCTATTACTAGCTTTAAATACATGGCTGACTCTGAATGTCATCTTTTTGGGGCAAGGCCATTTTTCCCTTTTTTATAGGGCACCTCTGTTAGAAATTTTTATAATTGCGATGTAAATTCTGTAAGGTTACCTAACCTGGGCTACGGCAACAGGGGCAATGGCCTTAAATAGACACATTGCCTTCAGATTGGACGCTTTTGGGCTGTAAAAATCGTTAAAGAAATAAATATGAATGGATAGATATGGACTGGCTGGCGTCACTGGCGCATACATGTCTGTTTCCCCTCGGGTCTGTGAGTGACCAGATGAGGACCCTCGCCTGCTCACTCACAGTCCCTCAGGTTGCATAGACGTGCACTAGTGACTTCATTACCAATCCATTTGTGTAGAATATTGAGTTTCTTTTCACAAATGTTCAGAAAGGACTGGAAGGAAATCTTTACAGAGTTGTAAAACTGACATAAGTGTATGAGTTTGTGTTTTTAAAAAAAAAAAACTTTCTTGCCAAGAAAACCCCACAGTTCATTCAAGTATCTTTTCCAAGTCATTTTTTGTTGCGTCTGAACAGAAACGTTACCTGTTTGGATCGATTGAAGTGAGGGATACAAATTTCAGAAATATTTAATAAGTAGTAACAAGTGTAATATTCTTTTCCTTATAAGATTTACATTCATATTATTGTACTGAATTTCTTGCTGCTTGGGAGTCTTAGCCGGTGGCGGCTACGGCTAAGGCTGGACCGCTGCATCGTCATGCAGTGAAGTATAGGATGTCCATAGCAACACCCTTAGCAACAGCCATAGCCGTAGCCTCAGCTGCCAATTCAGATACGGCCTTATGCGTGGACCCAATTTCACAGAGCTGCTTTAATGACTAAAACTAGATAAGCACAACGGAAATACACTTACCAGAATATGTTACCAGCCAAATTACCATTTGACATGTACCATCTGTAACTGGTATCCTGCTCATTTTGCTTAGCAGAAAACTGGCGAGCACGTTGTTTTCTGCTAAAGCAGCTCTATGAAATTGGGCTCTGGCTTGGTTTCACATCACACTTAGATTAAGATTGGTGCAGGTTCCACCATAGTGATTTTGTATCATATATTGCTTAGCAATTAAGATCGATTTTCTAGATATGAAAAAAATGTCATTTTGAGATGAATCTGAGAGATTTGTGAAAATCGAGCCCAAGACTGATACTGGCATGTGAAAAAACTGTGGTCTGATCTACCTGTTTGATTCTTGATTGGGATTACCATTGTCACGGACGTTTGGAAAGCAAGTATTTGATCCAAATGCGATTTTCACCAGCAAAGTTCTTCACCAGCAGCGAGTATTAATTGGAAATGTATTCTCACTCCAGATTTTGTATGCGCTTGGAACAATCATTTATGAGGTTAAGGTTATTCTTCGTGGCCTGTTTCAAAATGGGTTTGATCAAGTGTGACAAATAAGCCATATATGATTTTGTATTGTATTCTTCATGATCAGTCATTGATATTGACATGTTTTGCGTAATATGAGTTTTGGTTACCTGAGCCGCTAGAATTCTTCTTCTCTCTGTTACTTGATCTTCACAGAATACAGGGTTGTCAGATCAGCCAGGGTTGGCCTGTGCGGCCAGTGCTGGATCTCACAAAGCTGTACTATAAGATTGATCTTATAGGCACTATACAGGATTGGTAAAGCTGATGGACATCCAGTGGTCTCACTTTGTGTGATTCGATGTATACATTCAAAAACAAACCTGTGAACATTTGGGTTCAATCCGTCGCCCTAGTCAGGAGGAAATAGTGAAAAACCGTGCACACTTTTCAACGTATAAACACATTGTCCTTAATTTCGATTGTTACAACCGAAATCAGCCGTTGCATTTTTTAGATTTTCAGATAGTCTTCTTGGATATGACAGCAATTCAGGGGGAAATGTTTCACAGAAAAATTTGTTTTAGTATTAATTTTATAAACAGAGAGCTTTCAGACTTGCTTTTGACCCTTTTGGTTTGAGTGGAAGGTCAAACCTTGGGACCATTTGCGGCCGGCTGTTAAGGGAATGTTGGTACATGCTACCTGCGGGCAGCTATGGTCTGTAATGGGTTAAAATAGCATTGCTTACATAAATATCCTGAATACGAAGGAGAGCTGTACATATTTTGAGACTTACCATACCTTACCTGTAGGGGAAGAGGCAGTTATGTTTTGCCTCGCAGTGGATTCATTTACACGTACCCTTCCCTGTTCATAGCTGGGCTGTGAAGAGACACGATTATATCTCAACATGTCTCGTTTCTGCGCATTGGGGCAGGTTTCTAATCCCTTTTGTAGCCCACACCTTGAGTGACCTTTGGGCCTTGTGATGGGTGACGTGCATAAAAAAAGGTTCCTCCATCAAACTTGTTTATCTTTTCTTTATAGTTTATCTTGTCTTTTAGATGCTGTTAGATGTACATAAAGTATTTAACTATTGGTGCATTTGTGGTTGTAAATTGTTCGACAATTCAACTCTGTACATTTCCTGTTATACAGGGATGGGTTTGAACTGTAGTGCAAGTTATATGTAAATGGGAGGCTTTTAAAAATGGTTGCAATGTCAGACTTGTTTATTTTTCCACTTTCTAACGAATAAATTGTTTAAAAAAAGAAAATAATTGTTGTGTGTTGTAGTTTAGTTTTGTTCACCCCCAAATTTAATTAAATTTACCCAGATTTTTACTTTATAAGTAATTAGTAGTTGACAACTTCCAACATTTTGTTCAAACGAGTTGGGGGTGGGGGTGGCGAATGGCTCTGACAAATGACAACAGCAAGTACTTTTTTAATTTTCTTTTATTTACAGAACAAGATATCTCGCAGTAGAAAAACTAGTTTGAACACAACACAAATTAATGTATGTAATAGTTTCTCTACAAAACATCACATAAATAATTTATTTATAATAAATACAGATGTATATAATTTCTATAAATAGGTTTCACCAGTAACGTAATTGCCTCTTGAGCAGATGACTGTTGAGTGGATGATACTTAAATGGTTGAATGGTTAATTTATTCAATTGTATCTTCCAGTAAGCGCTAATCCTCCAATCAGATTACTCAAACGGGAGTATTCTACATGTAAGAAAGTCATTTGTGATTTTCAGTGCCTATCAGCTACTCTACATTGTACTGAATGCATTTTTTACCGTTTTCTTGCAAATGAAAAAAACAAAATGAGCCGAAATTTTTACAGGTTGGTTTTATTATGTATGTATTGATTTGTGTAAAGAATGGAAGCATTTACAGACTTATTACCAAAGTTGACCAGAGGCCTTAAATCACAGATCATTTTAGTTTGTTTTGCAGTTTGCATTAGCAATCTCTGTTTAGATATACATTTGTAGATGTACATTTGTATTTCTACCTAACAGTTGGGTTAACTTTACAGTGAGAAAACAGTTTGACTCTTTTTATTTAACACAGAAAGCTGTCTCCTGATAACTAATAATATAAATAATAATTTGTTGGCACCATTCCGAAGGCACTGGAGAACCATCTCGACCAAATAGGCACAACTGTAAAGGGTAGATCTGCTGCAGAAGGCGGCACTTTTGGGAACAGCTAGGATCCTGCGCAAGACCCTCGAGATCTGAGGCTACAGGACGTAGCCCGACTCGAGGAGTTACGGGCACAACGGAAAATGCGATCTTTCTTTTGCATGCTGTGACATCGTGAAATAATCATAATAATTGACCTTTGTGGAGCACTCTTTACATTGGGTATCACATCACTTTACATACACTGTAAAAAAAAAGAAAAACCCCCAAAAAGAAAACTGGCTCAGAAATATAAATATATACTATTTCCTGTCTTAGTACAAAAAGTTGCCAGATGCCAGTTACATCATGGGAGATTTCCTTCCTCCACGGTTACACATACTAGTTCCAGATGACGATGCAGAGATCTGTCATTTGTACATAACAGTTGGTTTATTGTGCTGGCAGGTATCTATGGCTACTTCCTGTGTCCATCAATAGCCAACATTGGTACCCTGCGTGAAGTGATTCCATCGGCCGGTAAACAATAATACAGACATGCAACTTCTTAGCTGTTGAAACACACAGGGGACCAGTGCCTAGCAAACCAAACTTTGAAAAGAATTTTTCTGTTTTCTACAGAACTAAAAAAATGAGAAAAAGAGGAAAGCTGAGCTAATTAATCAGCTGATGAGTTGCATATGGTAATTTGTCTTGGAATATTTTGGGTGGCGGTTAATTTTAATCTTAAAAAATTACTTGACAAAAATTTTGTGATTGTCCCAAGAAATGTTAAAATATTGTTTCTCACCTTGGTGAAAATTGTGATTGAATATGCTATCCTTATTTTCCCGTTGTCAAAGAAATTTTTAAAAGAGGAGCATCAGATACAATGCATACAAAAATATTTAAAAATAAAAATGCTAATAGCTGTTTTTCCTATTATTTCTAAGGTAAAAGTTTACCAAGTGTGCTCTTACATATATCAAAAGCAGCCTCCGTTAAACATTGATTTATTAGGGGTAAGTTTTAGAACTTCCTGTCTGTACACGGTGTCAGTGAAGTTAAGTGATTACAGGAACCTGTGACTTTCAGAATCTAATTGATTTATAGCAATTAAAATGTTTGCGGTTTAGTTTAGAGGAAGTTCCCAACAAAATATTCCTACATAACCTGTTTAATAATTGAGAAATATTTGACTTGTAACTATTGAGAGTTCAAATAAAACAAAGTATTTACTAAGAACTTCTTAATATGAGAGAGCGCTACGTTCTTTCCAGGAATGATCGCAAACACTTTGAATGCCGAGGTATACATCTAATGTTACACCATTGGCTCTTTAGGCCTAAAAAAAAAATAGTTTCCTGCAAAAACCGCAGACCGTTAATTATTTTATCAATAATTTGAAAAGTTTCCTGGCCGACTACTATACCAAGAGAATTCAAAACTGAACTAAAATGTGTAAGTGTAAGAATCCCTTCCCATCCAGATCCCGCTTATTTCTCGGTTTATTTCTTGGTGTTTTTGTTCTTAAAGCAAACAAAAAGACTCCTACCTACTCACCCTGTCTTCCCCCCGCATGTTACAGAAAAGGAAAAACACTGTCAGGCCTTACCCAAAACAATTCAACACAGACTTGTCGTTGGTACCATTCTTAGGGCCATGTCAAACGGGGCAATTTACAGGCAACCAGTTCCAGGCAGTCTCCAAGAAGAAAAAGGCACTCGCATTTCATAGTTCACATAATTTTCTTGAGGGTTGTAAGACATCACTAGAAAAATTACTCCTGTGCTACCAAAGTCTTCCTTTTGCATTTGGTTGCCTATAACTTGCCAGTAAAAATTGCCCCGTGTGACAAGGCCCTTAGATTTATTGCCAGGTAAAGAAAAAGCCCATACACGGATCCTTTTACCCTAGTTTGAGATACATTTTTGACAGGATTTTCTGAGCACGATTTACAGCAATCCTTTTGAGTCGCCGCAAAGTGTTTTCAAGTTGAATTTTGCAGCAACTTTGACACATTGTCCACACACAAGTGTGCACTTTCCAATCATCTGGGGAACGACCAGGCACAACAACCATGCAGTCAAAACATCAAACACACCATGCTATGATGCCATCTCAATCTTACTCCTTCATTTCCATTCTTTTTGGCACTTTCTAACAACAGGCAATTATTTATAGGTAAAGTATTCATGGTTGATTTTTGGAGTGTCACGGCCGAACTGTTAAGATCACCGGACTCAAGTTCTGGTGTTGTACAGCAGAGTGTGGGTTCGAATCCCGGTCGCGGCACTTGTGTCCTTGAGCAAGATACTTTACCATAATTGCTTTGTCCTTTGGATGGGTCATTAAGCCGTAGGTCCTGTGTACTAGGATTGGTAGTGCACGTAAAAGAATCCAGAGCACTTATCGAGGAAGAGTAGGGGTTTACCCCGGTGTTTCTGGTTCACATAGCAAGCACCCTTATCTACAGGTTTCCTCAGGCTTGAGAGCTACAGTGATTAAGTTCACTTATGAGGCATCCTTGGTTTCATTACCAGAAATATATAATAATAAGAGTATATCAGTAAATTCACGATTCCATGTAGTAGTGTTCAATGAACACACTGTCCAACTATCCCCTGAAAATTTCATCAAGTTTGGAGGTCATGTTTTAAGTGAAAAAAAAGCTAAAAACGAAAAGAAAAAAATAAATCCCCAACAACACATAATTATATTTACAAGTGATGTTTGAAGTTTTGCAAGGTGTAAATGATAAGAAGTAACTATAACCAGTAAACTTGTGGGACCATGTATAAATTTCTTTTGGGAGGAGTGTTGGCTCTAAACAGAGACATTGTGGTCTCTTTTCAGAGCCACCACTCCTCCCAAAAGAGATTTATACATGGTTGGACTGCAAGTTTACTAGTTATAGTTACTTATGTTTTTTTTTTTTTTTTTTTTTTGAACCAACAAATTAGCTGTTGCAAACTGCTTACCAACCACAAGGACCTGTTGTATAAATGCAAACTATTCTTATTTTTTTTTCTCACTTAAACGGGACCACTGAATTTTCACAGGGCGGTTGGAAAACTAGGGAATGGGAATTCAGTTCCTCTTTCAAAAACCAATGAAGAAAACAGGCAATGACTACTTGGGACTGTGTTTTCAGTTGGCTAAATTATGGGTAGCTTTTGGTCTTAACTTGCTCGTATCCGTCAGAAAATTGGCCGGGCATTGATTCAGACAAACGGAGCGATGAGGTCTGGGTCCACCAGGGACTGCTCCAGGGGTACATCGATGTCATACTCCTTGGGGTTTTGACCACGATGCCGTACTTTCTTGCCGTGCTTGGGGATCGGCAACTCCGAGTGATGAGCTAGCAGTGGCTCGGTGAAGAAATAGGGATGCAGGAGGGCCTAGGGTAACAAGAAAAGGAATCATGAATGGTCCGTTTCGAAATCAGGAAGTAGGCGTCGATAGACTACCGGACCCATTCCTCCGTGGTGATAAAAGATTTCACGACATCATTTCTTGACGGTGATATTTGTCTGTCAACAATTGTTCAGACAAAAAAATCTGAATTCGTTGGTCTTTCGGAGAAAGCTCAGGTGATGGACCTTAAAACGTAAATGAATCTTTACTCTATCAGGATGGCAAACAACAACTAAGAAACACAAAACAAAAAACCAACTCACCTCCGCTGCAGATATTCTCTGCTTTGAGGGGTAAACAAGAAACTTCTTCAGTAGGTCCAGTGCCTGGAGAGATAAAAGAATTATTTGTTGTTTTCTCATCGTTCTACAAATAATTTGAATAATAAGAAACTAGTACTAGGTTCGATATATCACGATCTACTTTTTGTATTAAATTTTTTGCTCCAAGGGTTCTATAAGACCAGGAGCGATCGTGCCAATTGTGCGTGAAGCATAAAAAAGAAATGCACACTACGCAATATGGATCGATTGAAACAGAGAACGGGTCTTTGCACAATGCTGCTGGACTCATGGATCCCTGGCCTGAGGCTGGCAGAGCAGTTTGAATCAAGTTACTTAAAAAAACATAAAAATACAAAAATAACTCACCGAATGAACATGTAACAAATGACGGCAGTGTATGTATTTATAATTTACATACTTTTTGTAAGGTAAAGAATGCAGTGATCCATGCACTTATTGTTTCAAAGAAACCCTTGGTAACTTTTGCCCCACTTTAATAAGAAATAATCGAAGACTGATATTTATTGTTATTATTTGTGGTTTTTTTTTTTACCCATACACCAATGTGTATTAAGCACTTAGAGGCCAAGCAAAAAGCTCTTTAACTCCTTAAAGGTGTACTACCTCTGGTGATGCGTCTGGTACCACTTCTTCAAATGGTATGGGAGGATTCTCCGGAAATGTGATCTTGTTGTAGTCTGGTAACTCCTCCATTCCCTGAACATCGAAATAAGGACAATGTGTTTACATGCTGAAAAGTCACGCACGGTTTTTCACCATTTTCTCCTCACTCGGATGATGGATTGAGCCCACATTTTCACAGGTTTGGTTTTTCATTCATATATTGAATCACACAAAGTAAAAACACTGCACTATCAGCTTTACCAATCCTATAGTTCAGCGGCGTTGCCAGAATTTTTTCACTGGGGGCACAGGGGAGGGGGGAGGTGGGGCCAGGTTCCACGTATCTACATTTTGTATGAGGGCCACCTAGGGGCACTGGAAATTTGTGGCCCCCCCTGCCCCCCTTGGCTGCATGCACCCCTGCTATAGTTCACCTTTAATAAGCATCTCTATGAAATTAGGCAAGGGATACAGATTAACAAACCATCATAGAGGTAGCCATCTTTTTATTATCCCATTCAAATAAACATACCCAAACCGAAACTGGCAGAGAAAAACAGTCTGACCCCTTTGGCGTGTGATGCCAATCAGCATTCATTGCTATTGCATACACGGGGAACATGACAAAGTGGGTTGCTGAGGGTTTACACTTACTGGCCATGTCTTTTCCGTCGGGGTGCCCAAGACTCTCAGGACGCAGCACAGCTGTTCAATGTCGTTCTCACCCGGGAACAGCGGAGAATTGTTGAGGAGTTCACCGAAGATGCAACCTACGGCCCTGAAATAACAGCCAAAAGGAAAAATGAGCAGTGTGAGCATTGTGTTTAGCCACAAAGGTATCATTAAGACACCCTTTATTTTGAATTAGGATACCCAAGTTTATCATGCCTGGTAGGTACCCTGATTGGGTTTAAGTAAGTGCGCCATGTAAGTCTACATTATTATTGTAGTGAACCCAAGTGCGCCCTCAGTGTTCAAGTGTGTGATCTAACTTCGTGATTTGCATATTAACAATAACAAGTTAAAGTTTGTGTCCGCAACCTTTAGACTTGCTCTCTTTTCCGCTAGCTTTCAGCATTTGATTTCTGTTGGTAATTCTCTCTATTTTGTAGGGATGGCCATGCTCCTAATGTTATTTATGTGGGAGGGTTAGCTATAAGGAAACTACCTGTGAGTAGATTGTCTTGTTACTAATCATTTCATCAGAGAAATATTGTATTTTTGGAGACTCTGATAAGTGATAGAATCGTTTCTTGAAAATTTGTGTATTACGGTAGCGTGTAGCAAGCCACGTTTTGACCCTTGACCTTCGCATTGTATTTATTAATTAATACTAGTTGTATTTGAATCTACTCTGTTTGTACTGTGCTGTTGTAATTTTTGAGAAGTCTAATAAGTCATTGTGCATTTTGTTATGTATGTGGTGAATGCTCGTCCTTTTTAGTTAGAGGACTGGCATCCTTCCTGTGTCTCAACATTATTATTACAGTTCGTGTCTTGCCCAGATACACAAGTGTCATGAACGGGATTCAAACCAACACTCTGATGACTTAAACAATCACAGTATCAGTCATGGGTCCTGGATCGTCTGATAGATAACCAGGAGTTTTACTTTGTCATGAGACTTCTCTATCGAGGGACTCACCAGAGGTCCACTCCTTCATCGTACTTCCTGGCTCCATACAAAAGCTCTGGGGCACGATACCACCTGTAAAGAGTAAAGAATATTTGCACATAATTTCCACATTTTGACAAAACCCCAATAGTTCAAGAAGGCTACAGGGGCAATCATGACCGAACGGTCCAGCTCACTGGACTCAAGCTCTGGTTTTCTGACCAGCAGGGTGTGGGTTCGAGTCCCGGTCTTGACACTTGTGTAAGACACTTAACCATTATTGCTGTCTTAAAAATAATATAATAAGTGCCTTGAGCACTTAATTGTTTGTAAATACATGCACTATATAAGACTCTGGTATTTCCCTCTTTCCCTCTTAGTCTTAGAGGTGCCCTTTGCTATGAACAAATGTCTTGTCCTTACAGGAACAAAGTAGTAGTCCTGTAAGTCTTTGCAAAACATAATATGTAAACTCCAAGTCCAATACATAAACCCTCAGGAAAAAAAACTAGCTCAGTGCAACTCATATGGGCTTCTGGTAATCAGTGGAGCCAGTTTGTGTGAAGTGGACATCCCTTGCAGTGAAATTACTTAAACACTTACAAACAAAATAGATGTTCAGTCATGATGGATGTACTTTTACCATTTTGTTATTCATAAAAAAACAAAAAACAAACGTCGGTTCACTTTCTCTTTTTTTGAGTTCATCCTGTTCATATTGTCATACCTGGTTGCAACCTGATGGCTGTACTGCCTTCCCTCTTCATTGCTGAAAACTCTTGCCAAACCGAAGTCAGCAATCTTCAGGTGTCCCGTCTCGCTGATCAGAAGGTTGGCTGGCTTCAGGTCCTATAAAAAAAAAATTAAAAAAGCAACCATCATGTGCTGCCATTACTCAGTCGACATTATTCCAAACACTATCACGCCAAGAGTTAAATTTGTTTTACACATGAAAGTCCTCTTTCCATCAATAAAGTTGAAGCACCAGCAAGCAAGACTCAAGATAAAACCTACACATGAGGTGTGTATATTTCCTTCTGAAATATTGTCTGCTGTCACGGTCTGGAAAATTGTATTTAAAGACATGCCCCCCCCCCTCCAATCACTTGCTTGTTTTGATCACCAAATCACAGGGACGAGATTGTATGAAAATGAAAACTCCTGAAAATTTGACGAAAGTTCCCTCTTTGTGTGGAGATAAAGCCAATAGAATTGCAAAATGATAAACTGGAGAGGTTTACAGACTTTCTACATAATTTCAAATAGATATCTGAAGGTTTGGTTACAACAAGGGCCAAGTCTTGCATCTCTGTGATGGCAATTTCACTTCTTTCACGAAAATCTGAAGACGCAGGGAGATCAGTGAAAAATCCGGAAATCAGAAAAAATCCTGAGAAACCACATGCCTAAAATCAAAACCATCCCATATTCAAACATGGACAAAATCCTTGACAAAACATAAATTTGCACAAAATCCCCCAGAATATAAATAATTTTTTCATTGTATCGTTTTCACTAAAACAAGACCACTTAGGGAGCATCTCAAAAGTTTAGCACATTAGGTCCAAAGGAATGTTCCAGCAGTCATACCCCTGCAATTCAGTAAACCGTCTGAACAGTCTGCTGGACCGCGACAATGTGCCGAACTTCGGGAATTATTCCACACGGTTTATTTGCATTAGCATTTTGAACCTGAACTTTTTTTTAGTACGCCCGCTCGAATACTAAACCGATCCATTTAGAACGCTCCTACCATTCATACTCTTGAGATGCTCCCTGAATTAAATGAAATTTTTCATTGAATTGACATTTTTATTGAAATGAATTTTCATTGAAATAACATTTTCTGTTGAAATGAAATTTTCATTGCAATGAAATTTTTATTGAAATGAAATTTCACTGTAATGAAAAATCCATTTAAGCCGTAGGATAGGGTTGAGTTGTCTCTTCCATAAAACAATTGTGTTTAGTCTTCTTAAGCATTAAAAGTGTCATGACTGGGTTCGAATCCTGGTCATGACACTGGTGTCCTTGAGCAAGATGCTTTACTATAGTTGCTTCTCTTCACCCAGGGGTATGAATGGGTACCTGTGGGGGTAGAGGTTGATATTGTGTTTGAAAAAGCCTTCATAGCGCCATGTCAACCTTTGACCTAATGGCGGAGCGTAAACGTAGCAACCACTTTGGACTTGATAATAACCCCATTATAACTTACGTCATCACTTTGCGTTTGATTGAACACCATACGTTTGTCCACAAACTCTTAATGTCTAGTTATTATTATTCCTCTTTGCTTTTTAAATATCAAGTCCTGGACTGACATACCCACCCTGTGCATGATGGAGTTTTCGTGGCAGTAAGCGATACCTTTCAGCAGCATCATCATGTAACTCTTGATCTGTGCCTCAGTCAGCGGCTCCTCCGAGTTCCTGACCACCTCCAACAGATCCGACAACATGAACTCAAAGACTAAGACAAACCCTGTGCCATGTGGGAACACCTCTCTCAGCTTGACTACCTGCAGATCAATGGTTCAAAAGGAGATAATGGACTTTTGGGGAGGCTGACACTACCGCCGATTCCAAGTTGACCCAATTCACCTGACGTCATCATCACAGTAATATCGGTTGTGCCATTCTGGGAGTCAAGGTCCCTGTGTGTTGTACAGTGTAGTGCACATTTAAGGTGACGCCGCATTTAGGGGCCATTCAGAATGGCCAATGTTAAAAATGTCCATTTTTTCCCCCAAGGTTTTCAAGGTTTCTTCGTGCCAGCGATACTCTCAAAGAAAAATGGCTCGGGCGATTTTGAGAAAAATAATCCCGTCAGGCTGGACAGGAAAAAAAACCCGGCGGCAACTGGTTAATGCAAACCTGTAAAGAAGCTTCCAAATAATACTACACAATACTTTTAAAAATACTTACATACTGATTATCTTCAATCTCCTGCAATGCCTTTATTTCCCTGGAAGTTAATATCAAAATAATAACACAATCAATCAGATCTGTAGCTTAACAACCAACCTGACATGCAAAGGTAGTTTTTGCATGTGAATGAATAAACCTTCTATCTTATGTGGTAAACTTTCTGAAACCTCAAAGTTTCCAAGGTGCATCTTGAATTTGAAACTGTTTGATAAATTCTGTGTTTTATCTTTAGCCGTCAGAATTAATGCCAGTTTCCCTCTGAGAATCTCAGGGACCAAATTCATTCAGCTTAATCCATTAGAGACCAATCATTCCTGGAATTATCACCAAACACCCAGACATTGCTAATCTTGTTTATTTTTGGACTCAGGATTTTCAGGGAACAATAAAATAATAATAAGTTGGGAGGCTAACCATCCTTACTGGCAGCTGAGAAGCTGAATTGCGAAGGATGCGGCTACACATGTTCGAGCTGCAGGCATTCAAGGGTGCTTTTTGGCAGCCAGCCATATCTGCTTATTATGACCATGGTGCACAGCCTGAGATCGAAAGTGTTTGGTTTTTCTAGAGGGAGGAAAACCGGATGGCCGAACTCAAATGATTTGAATTTAAAATGTCAAAAGCCCGACGTTTGAAATGGGCCTTAGATACTCTTACAAACTTGCGACAGCATAACCAGTCACAGAATGATGTACTGACTAACCCTCGTCTGACAGCAATACATTAAAAACTGAAAATTTCATTTTAAAAATGTTGTTGAACTTCATCTGATGACTGACATATTGTTGGCAGTCAGCAGTGAATGCGACTTGAAAAGAAAATTTTTAAAAGGAGTTTTTTCTTCTTGAAGTACTGACATTGACATAGAACAATAGATTTTTTTAATGAATGAATTTATTCCAGGCAGCTGGAGCTGAATTTAATTTATGAAACATGTGCAAAATTACCTCAGAGCCGTATTCGGGATTCCATCATCCAACCTTCGCAGAGGAACTTTCTTCAATGCGCATATTTCACCACTCTGCCACAAAAATGAAGAACAGGGTGAGCCAAAGTGACTCAGGCGAAATGGGAGACTTTGGGACACCAGGAGGCAGCAAACATATCAGGTAATTTTTTTCAGTATTTATGCAAAGGTGCATAACGGTAAGCAAATTTTCATGCTAACTTGAAAAGCATTTCTCAAGTGTATTTCACATGTTAGTAAGAACATTGGTCGGCCAGGTTGCGTGCTCACCATGGACTTGCATTGTTACACCCTTCATTTGCTTGCAGTAAAGCACTGGAAGGTTAGCACGCTTTTTCCCGTGCTTACGGTTAGCAGCACTATGAATGGAAATCGCACAGTGAAGAGCAAAATCGGCCGTTAAGCAGAAAAATGGGCCCATAGCATGTGCAAATACCTGAGTACAATAGACCTGGAGTGGATTTTACAAGCGCTAGGACTAGTCTTATCTCGAGTTAGGAGGAGTAACTAGTCCTAACTTATAGGACTAGTCATAGGTTAGGACTAGTCCTAAGTTATGACTAGTTTTGTAAAATCCACCCCTGGTCAGTCAGCTGCCACCTAGCAGCCGTGAAAGTCTCCCATGTTGACAACACTGGTCAACACTATATTTTTTAACACTTTGTTCTCACTACATTCTTTAAGAAAATTTGTTTTTGTTTTTTCAGCAGATAATGTGCCCTTGTTGCTGGTTGTTAATTGTCTGTCTCGCCTTAAAGGTAGAATACAGGATTGGTATTTATAAAAATAAAAAAAAAATCGCAACAGCTGGTTTTGGTTGCAACAATCACAATTAAGGCCAATTTGTTTACATACATGTTGAACAGTGCGCACAGTTTTTCACTATCTTCTCCTGACTCAGACATTTTGGGGGGATATCAGTTGTTCATCTTTGTGGTAGGACAGCCCTGTAGAGGTGCTGGTCACCACTTCCTCCTTTCCACTTACTGGCTTGTTTTTGTCTTGTTTGTTTTTAAATCTTTCCATCTTTATATTTCTATTTTTTCCAGACATAGCTGTATTATGTCTCTTACTAAAAAAAAACTAAATGTCAAGTTTAAGCTTTATAAAAAACCATTCAAGGCCAAAACTAGTTCTTAAATTAAACAAAAAAATTAACATCACAAAGTTGAATGAGTCTCCACAATGATCCACACTCGTACCTCAATATGCCTAGCTTTGAAGACAATACCGTGCGCACCCTCCCCAATCCTTCCCAAGATGGTGTACTGTTCCATTATTAATCGTTGATCATCTGTACCAAAGATTCAACTGCCTGGAAAAGGAAAATGATGAGGGAAAAGAAACATGAAATTTAGTTGTGATGATAGTAAGTAACCCTCCAATCAGTGGCTTCAGCCCCCCACCCACTCCGCTTTAACCGTTGCCCAACCCTTGCCCTCCCGTCCCCAAATAAGCGCAAAGAAATTTCTTTGTGTCCTCCAGCCAAAACAAAAATTATAATACTGAATGAACATGTGTTCCCCCCAAAAAAAATTGGTTTTCGCAACAGACTGATCAATTAACACCACCCCTAAACATACTGACCACAATCACAGAAATAACATGCAGAATGTGCATCTCTTCAATGCCACACTGTACGACAGGCAGTGGCGTAACTATAGGGGGGTACGTGTCCCCCCACCAACTGATGTCTGTGGCCCCCCCCCCCATTTGAAATCTGGACTTTTTAAATTAAAAATTACCAAAGTAAAAAGTTACATTATATATATTTTATAGACATTGTATTTTGTTTTACCTCAGCACCTCCAGAAGAGCGCTGAAACAGGCTTGTTTGAGAAAAAAACAAATGGAAACTACAGTGTTAATTGGCCAAAAGTGCCCCCTAGGAAAAATGGTGCCCCCCTCCCCACCCCCCATGCCCCACTAAAATTTTAACCTAGTTACATGTAGGTTGTGCGCACACTCAAGTCAGCATGATGGGCTGTTTTATTCCCCCAAAAATATCAATTTGGAGGACAGAAAATGAGCATGAGTACAATTAAATGCCTTGTAAAGTACTTCCTCTTTGATATCTTGAGTTGAGAAGCAATAGGCATTTTCCAGCAATTTTGCCATTATTTTTGGCAGTTTTGTGCAAAAAAATCATAGCAAATCGACACATTGCGGTAAAAAAAAACAAGTATGTTTCCAGGGGTGCTAGTACGACCGTCCAAGTAAAAAAAAGAAAAAGAAAAAGTACAGTGCCCAAGATATTTAACCTTATGATTACCAATGCCATCTGTACTTTGTCTTGAACATTTAAAGGGGCTGTATCGTCATAATTATATAGGCGGCCTGTGACTGCGCATGGAAAGATAAACTCTGACCCAGATCCTGCTTGCGCGCGCATGCTTGCGGTTAAATTACAAAGGCTGCCACTGTGATGTGACCACCGGCGATTGCACGTGCATAGTAAGGGAACTGGGTTATTCCATTTAGGCCTACTGCTATAAATAATAATGACAACACAGCCCCTTTATTATTTAAAGTTAAAATAAACTTTCATTAGGCAAGGGGTATTAAATGCAACATTGGCGGCTTTGCCTTTGTCACAGACGATTAGTGTTATCATCGTTAATTACAAGCATGTTTCTGGTCCTTCCTTGACCTTGCTCTATGTTTCAAGTAACTAGCTACAGTACAGATAAGACTAAGACTAGTTGCGATAATCGTAACCCTCCATCCTCCCGACGGTCTAGTTGCGATAATCGTAACCCTCCATCCTCCCGACGGTCTCCAACCGTCGGGAGGATGGAGGGTTACGATTATCGCAACTAGACTAAGACTAGACTAGAGTCGAGTTGACCAACACAACAGGCAGTGTCCAGTGACCCTGTAGCGTGGTAGTACAGTCTACTTTACTTAGTTGCGATAATCGTAACCCTCCATCCTCCCGACGGTCGGAGACCGGAGGGTTACGAGATAAGACTGATATTATCGACGGTATGGGCAGTTTTGACCAGTTTTTGCCAGACTCGTGATCAGATTCGTCCTTTTTTTTCCACTTTCCAAAATCATGACAGACATTCTAAACACATGGAGTTGATCTTTATTGTATGACAACGTCATCTGGAACCCTTAAAACAACATCATGAAAATATTTGGCAGAAAAAACGACAAAAACTTACCAAAAGACTGACCGAATATATCCATAATCCATAGCGGGGCCAACTAGTGATTTTGAACGTCGCACTTGCTTGGCAACAACCAATCAGCGTGACCCAACCAAACACGCATCTGGACGAGCCATGGCTGTCGTATGCGTATCGGCCATTCCAGCTTGCAAACTCACCGCCTGTGTGTGTAAGCACCGATCCCCCCCGGACCGAGTGCGCAGGATGCAGGCTATGTACACACACAAGCGGTGAGTTTGCAAGCTGGAATGGCCGATACGCATACGACAGCCATGGCTCGTCCAGATGCGTGTTTGGTTGGGTCACGCTGATTGGTTGTTGCCAAGCAAGTGCGACGTTCAAAATCACTAGTTGGCCCCGCTATGGATTATGGATATATTCGGTCAGTCTTTTGGTAAGTTTTTGTCGTTTTTTCTGCCAAATATTTTCATGATGTTGTTTTAAGGGTTCCAGATGACGTTGTCATACAATAAAGATCAACTCCATGTGTTTAGAATGTCTGTCATGATTTTGGAAAGTGGAAAAAAAAGGACGAATCTGATCACGAGTCTGGCAAAAACTGGTCAAAACTGCCCATACCGTCGATAATATCAGTCTTATCTCGTAACCCTCCGGTCTCCGACCGTCGGGAGGATGGAGGGTTACGATTATCGCAACTAACTTTACTTAGATCCAGTCTGGGGCGCTGTACTCCTTTTTTGAGATTTTGACATTATCGGTCGTACTAGCAATAGCAGTAACCGATAATGTCAAAATCTCAAAAAAGGAGTTCAGCGCCCCAGTTACTGGGTCTATTCTTTAATAATCCTAGTGCTGCGCTAGCTACTGCTGGCACTGATACAGCAAGACTGATGTGACACAAGTCAGTGTTGCACTGCACTGTCAATGTCATGTCGAGTTCGCATCATCTATTTCACATGATAAATATTAGACTCATTTTAGACCTTTCAATCTACGTAATATATGGAATCTCTTTAACCACTGCCTTGGAAAAATGTCTGGACCTTACCAGGAATGAAGACTTGGAGCTGAACACAGTACAAATTACAATAGTTCATGTCAACACAACAACACTCAACAGGGAACGTGTAGCACTCAGGTTGCCCCGCGTCGGTTGCGGTGTGGCGGTGCTGCCGGTTGTGTGATGTAAACAATGTCACTAGAGGGCGCTATCGAAGCTAAGAATGTGATAACATTATTTTGTTTCCTTGGCCTTGTACTGTGATTTATTTACTTTATAAAATAATTAGCCAAATGGAAATGCAGCTTATGGTGAGTGTTAACTTTTCTTTTGTTTGTTGTAAATTGTAAATTTGTCTGTACAAGCACGGTGGATTTTTTTAGTTCGACGATCGACAAATACATGTCGTAGTTTTTTTTTATATCTTTTCAATCTCTGTTTGAAAGCACTGATTTAGCCCCGCCCACTAAACAAATTGGAGGGGGGGGGGGCCAGAAAATTGCGGGGCACACATTTTTTCCCCCACTTTTTCTCGTGATGTCGGTGACCATTGGGCTAACACTTCCACGGTTTTGTTGTATGATATTGGGTCACATTGCGGAAACTGATGCTGGCCAGTGGCACGAACGTTTTTAACAAGCGTACGCGCAAAGCAGTCGGTTTTGGGAGCCAATAATTATAGAATTGTTGTCTGAAGTGATGTGGTCCATGCTGTTTTGTTGTACACCCGATCGAGAAGCCACCCGAGGGTGTCTGTTTTGTTAATTTTCAAGGGATCAAATTGCACGCGGATTGCATCATCAGCAGGTAATGATTAACCAAAATAAGTAATCAATAACTAATAACTAACAATTAATACACAATATGTCGTGTATTTTTACATTATTATCTGCATAATTGCCTTGTGTAATCATGATCGAAATGTGTCGCCAATACTGTACACTTCCTGTTTTACAATGCTGAACTGTACTTCCAGGTCTTCTTTAAGTAGTTATTTGTTTTCCTCAAACTAACAATTTAAAAGCACATCTTAACGTGCTTTCCTTCAAAAGAAGTTGAATGTTTTCTGGTAAGCTTAAAGTATTAAGAACACTGAGTTAAATCGTATTATCCATGGTCCTGGGCCATGTGGCGGTCGAACGCGTGGTAAAATTACCTGGGTGGTGGTCTCTAGGGAAGCGATCACAGTTACCGTTTTGTACGCGGTCTTTTATAAGGCCGCGTAACTGTTACGTACGTGGTCTTTCAATAAGGCCACGTAACTGTTGATTCGCATTGTGTTCTTTTGAACACATGCTCGTTTTGGGGTCGGCCTGGTGGGCTTTAGCTCAACAGGTCGGCCTGAGGGTTTGTGTGGCTGGAGGGATCGTACCCCTACGACATTGTGGTGTAGCGTGGCTACCCTGCCTGGGGTCTGTGCTTCAATAAAAGAAGCACGGCCCCAAAATAAAATAAAAAACAGTACATCTGCAGGCTCACGGCGGGAAACAACCTTTAACCTTAGTTCTTCCAGAATGTCAAGTGAATACACCGCAGCGTTCGCTTAGCCCCGTGTCGTGGCTACGACACCGGTGTAACTCCCCGGTAAACACGGGGAAGCTAATCGAATGCACCCATAGTTACGAAATGGCTGACTTCATCTCGTCTACAACCCATTCAAGTGACCGTGATGAGTACAACAGCTCGAATGACCATTCGGATCAACCGGGTAATCTCTCTTTCACCATCTCAATGGTCGGCATACTGGGCAATGTCGCTTTCCTCAGAGTGGTTGCTCGTCACAAATCCATGCACAATGTCGTCAACGTGTACACCGTACCAATCTAGCGGTGGCAGACAACATGATCCCTGTTTTGTGATCTTTCCGTTGTTTTTACCGACATTTTGTCATATTTACCTTCGAATGTTATAGCTTGTCTTTTTGTGGTCACAGTATCGATTCCCTATTGTTAAATTAACTATTGCCACATCAGTGCTGCTGAGATTGGATCTGATACGCAGGGCTACATACCCTTCTGTACAGGGTGCTGGCTTGCAAGTCACGAGCCGCAAAGAAAGTTATTTGGGCTTGGTTTTTTCGGTCTCATTTACAGCTGCCTGCGCGGCCTCGTTGGATATGGGACGCAGAAGCACTATATTTTTTCGCATTCCACTCACGCTTGTGTGATAACTAATGTCCATAGACCTTATGCATTGACGTCATCACGCCGCCATCTTAGAGGTAAATCAATGATGTAACAATGGAAACGCAGAGATTTGTACGCGCGGCGCACAGGATTGGCCAATGAACAACCTCATTTTGACCTCTAGACGAGGGCGCCCTACTCAAATGACGTCATGTGCATAAGGTCTATTATATAATTGATTCACAACGCTATTATTATTTGTTCACTCCTTTCGAGTTGAGTTTGCCTTCATAGGTCACCTCAACTGATGTTTTTACTCTCAAGTTTAATAGCCGTTTATAAAATCGCGCCCCGTGCGGGCTGTCGGTTGACGACTATAGTCTTGAAGCCATCAGATTACGGCTCCACCAGACGACGTGGTTCCGTGAATATACCTTTCGGACTGCGCTCTCACGGACGTTCATAGATGATAATGAAAAATAAATAATAAATTACAGCGTGTGAGGTGATTACCGGTACAACACGAGGTGTAATGTAAGCTTATTGGGTAACGTTACCTGATAAAATCTACTGTAACTAAATCAAAGGACAACCTCATGCGTTCTTCTCCCATAATACCCGCTGATCCATTGTCCCATACATCGGCTACAGCCACCCAACCAATGACCGTTGTTCTTTCATTCACTTGTCCCTAATAGACCTTTATCATGGTGTGGCCATCTTGATTTTCTCCCCTTCAAACCGATGTAACCAAACCGAGGCTGGAAGGGCAAACAGTCTGGTTCCTTTTTGTACAATGAATAGTTAGCATATGTTACTGTTATTGGATACTGGGAACATGACCAAGATGGTGTCAGCATGATAAAGGTCTATTCCGCGAAAATATCAGTAGACTTTTCCGTAGTCCACAAATTTATGCCTAGAATAAAACGTAACAATTTACTTAGTGAAGAGTATGTGTTTTTCTTATACGTGATAGGTGGCAACAATAACTGATACATGATTTTGATAATTTGATATTATTTGTAATTATGAAGTATTTGATTTTTTCCCAACGAAGGTTGCCCATCGGGGTTGGAAAAAGTCTCGAGGATACGACGACATTGCAAATAAAAAGAAAATGTCTTTCTCGAAATCCAAGCTCGCCATTATCACCTATTTTGTTACCACGTCAAAACAGCTCCCATTGTTTAGTCACTGGCTTAGCCCATGTCCTATTTTACCCTCTACCATGTGCACTACATCAGCAAATGCCTTTCTTTCTTCAAGGCCAGTTTTAGACCAGAAGACAATATTGGTCATGATATGCGCATAAATGTTATTGAAACTTTTGAGCTCTTTCATAATGACGTATTGACTGTACAACATCAACTGTGTAGTTCTGGAGATATGATTTTTGTATTACTTTGAATTAATGTAATTTGATACCTGATGACGTCATGATGACGTCCTTGTTTGAGTGCCGTCTTTGAGTTAAGGTTATTTTTTTCAAGGTTCAATTCAATGCCATTCTTGAGATAATCTGGCAGCTGAATTGCGAAGGACGTGGCTATACACGACGTGTTCGAGCTGCAGGCATTAATTTTAATGGCAACTTTGGCATTAGCCAACCACATCAACCCACAATGACCACGGAGCACAACCTCCGATCGAAAGTGTTTGATATTGCCAGAGGGATGAAAACCCAATGACCTGGAGAAAAACCCTCGTGGCACGGGAGAAAACCAACGTACAACTCTACCCAAAAATGGCCCTAGCCGGGAATCGAACCAGGCACACATTGGTGAGAGGCGAGCGCGTTACGCACACGTTACCCATGCCATCCGTATTATCTAGCCCTACATGTGGACGGTCTCCCTATTTTTGTCAATATCTTTGTCCGGGGCGTGGTTTATTACTTGACATAAAAGAATTTGTGACAAAGTTGATAATATCCTCCAAGAGGAAATACAATGGACAAGAACTCCTGGCCGTTATTTTCAGCTTCGATATAGAGACCGAGTCAGATTCATCGGTTAGGCAAGTACGAGCTCGACAAGGTGTAAGACGAAATGCCAAACAGCCGTGGGGAAGACAATTATTTTTTTTGTAAGTTCCGTCTCCATTGGTCACCAATCAAGGAAACGGATAGTCCGCCAATTTTCAGAAATAATTAAAACCTTGGGATCTCATGAAGAACAAAACAATGATCTGTTCTCACCATGTGATTGGTCAAACGAGCATCGGTGATGCGTTAGAATGTGCGGGGGTATAATATAGGCCGTCCGGCCAGAACAGAGAATAGACCGATTGGGGAAGAACTGTTTGGACCGTCCAAGTCAAAGAGGTTCTGCCTTCTCAGCTCTTCTCATCTGTGGTAGGTTTGTAACACCGCACACGAATATGGCCGAACTCGTCTCTACCAGTAGTTCAAGTGACAACGGTGAGTACAACATCTCCTTAAACAATGACCAGTATCCCAGTCAACTGGGTAGAGGAGACCCTTCAACTTTAAGAAATCTCTCTTTCGCCATCTCAATGGTCGGCATACTGGGCAATGTCACCTTCCTCATTGTCGTTGCTCGTCACAAATCAATGCAAAATGTCATCAACGTGTACCTCGCCAACCTGGCAGTGGCAGATATCATGGTCCTTGCTTTGGGCTCCTTTGGTATCCTCACAAACATCTTCTCATATTTACCCCCAAATATTCTAGGATGCTCTTTTGTGGTGGTGGTCACCACACCGTATTACGTCAATATTGCCATAGTATCGCTCCTGACCCTTGATCGGTACTACGCAGTGCGATATCCAGTTCAATACCGGGTTGTTTGTTCCAAAAAACGAAGCGCCATGAAAGTTGCAGCAGCCTGGTGTGTCAGTGTCCTTTACAGCTGTCTTGTTAACGTAGAAAGCTCGTTTAAGACAAACCGTTGCCAAATGATTGGCTCACAGAAAAGCCCCACATTCAACACTGCGACCGACGAACATTTCGAAGCGTTCGTTTTCAGTGACATACTCAAACCGCTGCCGTTTATTCTGCTGTTATTTTCAAGCAGTTTTATGTACGCGGGCATGGTAAAGGTACTCTCGGAGCAAGCGCAGTTTCGAAAGGGACTTCAGATGGCATCGTCACCCGTGGCACACAGGAGCAACTCTCGAACCAGAATGAACAGAATGATTGCAGTGAACACCTTCGTGTTGATTCTCTGCAACACTCCAAGGACCGTTCTCGTCACGATAAACTTCATCAAAGGCGCAATGGGGGAGGAACTCTTCGAGCACCCGGCAGTTACAGTGATTTCAACCACGGCGCTTCTCCTCAACTCGTGTGTCAATCCCTTGATCTACAATCTGACCAATAAAACATACAGGCGAGCTTTTCTGGAGGTCTTTTTCACCTGTGGGCGTCAAAATAGAAATGTTGCTAAGAAAAGTTCTTCTGTTTTCCACTTGTCCTCGAAATAAAAGTTTGACTAAACAAGTGGATTTCTATGTCATTTTTTTCAAATTCCACGAAGTTCCTAAAGTAACTATACAACATCATGGCGGAGTAAACAACAAAATTGTTTACAAACCGCGGAACGGTTTAGTGTCATGCCACAGCGCAGGGTTTTAACGGGGTAACTTTATTTGACGAGTTAGGTTGTGAAGCGTAATTTTTATGTATTTTAAAGATATAATATTGAATGAAGGTATCGGAAACCAAATGACATTCATATAGACCCTTGCACTGACGCACGCGGCTGCAGTACTGATCCAGATCTTTATAGACTAATCCGAACAGCTCTTTCATGGGCGTTTACACCACGGCAGCTGCGACCGCCGCACGCGCGCGCTTCGACGCACAAGCACTGCAACCATCTTGTACGTGTTCCCTGTATCCAATAACAGCAATATATGCTAATATTCATTGTTCAAAAAGGAACCAGACTATTTGCCCTTCCAGCCTCGGTTTGGTTACGTTTGAATGGGAGAAAATCAAGATGGCTGCACCATGATAAAGGTCTATTGTCGTGTCGCGCTCGTAGGGCGGCCATAGATGCGGTGGTGTAAAACATCACGAACGAGCACTGCTTGGATTAGCGTTTGGCGATGCTTATTACAAATTGGTGAAAGCGTTAAGCCTAAAATATTATTCTTAACTTCCGATGCAGTGATGAAACTAGTAAATTAACCGACAATAGTAATTTATTTGTTATTAGCTTTGATACATTGTGGTGAGTCTTTTATTGAATTTGGTGATTAGTGAATGAATATGTTTTACCACCTGCAAAACTGATAAAGGAATACAAAATAAACAAACACCATCTAACATCCTTTAAAATGTAGAAAGCACCATGATGAAGTGATGTTGGTTATATCCAACTATTATTTATTTAAAACCATTCACTTTACTTTATTTGTATTTATATAAACTGCAACAAAAACTAAGGACCAACTTTAAATACGTTTAGTTAATAATTATACGATATTAATACATCACTTATCAATATAAGTAATTATTGATAACACTTTGTTGATTTATATTGCGCTTATTCCAATTCAATGTAGCTAAGCCCATACCAATCATGAAAAAAAACCTAATCTAAAAGGGACATCGTTAAAATGATATAGAAAAGACTTATGTAGAAATAACTTTACTGCACACGCTTAAAACTGAAGAGTTGAATCCAGTACTGAGTGTGCGGTCAGTGACTGCACTTTATAGTGTTGAATCCAACATTTTAAAATGTTAAATCCAGCACGTAAAACTTTAAATCTTGCGCATGCCTTTAAACTCTTATTTCAACATTTAAAGTGCTGATTCAACAATTTCAATGCAAAACATTTGAAAATGTTGAATTAACACTTGCATTTTTGGATTCAACTCGTTGGCGTTGGATTCGATATTTAAAAATGCTGGATTTAACATTTACAATGTTGGCTTCAACACTTTCAAAGTGTAGTCATTGATCATACATGCACATGTATGTGTTGGATTCAACACTTCAGTTTTAAGCTTGCAGGCATATCACATTATACAAAAAGTAACGTGTCTATATCAAAATAAGTTGTTCTATAACACCTCTTCCTTTGATTCTATAATATGTTGATACGTACGGCCCTCTGTTGTTGGAATTGAGCCATTCGTTTTGTCGGTATAAGCACAAGGATAGTCTAGGAACCTAGACTAGAAGATAGGCTGCTCCGGGGATCACCTCGAGTCACTAGTTTTACCACGCCACTCGAAGCAGTCAATATTTGTATATCAGTTCCTTGTTATTCATTGTATCGTGTTATTCAGCGGAGTTTTCAGAGAGACTGTAGATCTTATGCGTATGACGTCACTATGAGCATTTAGTACAGGAACGGGCTGAGGTAAAAAAAAAAAAAAGAAGAAGAAGCGACAACGCACGTTTGATGCTGCATTTGACCTCAAAGATGGCGGCGGATGTATAAGGTCTATTGTATTTCAGGCTATCATCATGCATTTCTTATTTTGAAAAGGGGCCCAACCATATAATAATGAGCAAGTTCGGGGGGGGGGCGACTAAACTTGACTAGACTAACCGTAAACAGTGACGTAGCTCTCGAATGGACTAGATCGACCATGCTCCAGTGCATGGTTCAATATGGTCAATCTACCCGTGCTCTATGGTTTCTGGTTAGTCTAGTCGATCTTGTCAAGTCTAGTCGCCACCCGAACTTGCTCTTTAAGAACTAGAGGGAGCACTCGCGATGTCACGCACGGAACTCAACTTACTCAACATGGGCGAAAATCCCTATGGGTCAATTGCGTACAAATGTCCACTTAGAAAATGGTCGCTGTGTGAACGGATGAGTAACCAGTGTAAAAGAATGGTCCGCGCCATTTTCTCAGTGATAAAAATTGCTCCTTGTCGGGCGGTGTTGCATGGTTTGTACGCCCTCTGGTTCTTATATATAACTCTATGGGCCCAACCTAACCCTGGAGACCTCCACGTTCGTATAAAAACTACTATCTGTGTATATAGCATAGAGGAAGAGTCCTATGGCTAGTATTTATTGTATCTTTGTGAAAAATTACGTGGTCATGATTCAATATTGGAAATAAAACACAGTAAATGAAAAGTGTATGATCCGTCAACAATGGTTAAGTCTTGTTTCAATGCGTGTATGAATAAGTGTTTGGAGTCCACCAACGAGACTCACGTGATCACTGCAGCAGTACTATAAACGTATCAGTAAAAGACTAACACGTTGGTAAGTCATTGCCTTTCTGCAGCTGCGCCCGCCCAAAGTTTTGGCGTTTTCCGGCCCCAAGGCCGGTGTCGTAGGGTATTCTGTTCTCCGGGTAATGTGTCCACCATACAGTAAATTAACGTTGGGCTGGAGGAGTTTATTCAAAAGAGGGCGCTATCAGAAGGAGTTAGTACACAATTCGCCGTATGCTCGGACAGAATCTCCTGCCGGACAGAATCTCCTTCCACACCGGCATACGTTTGTGTTAATCGAAAATCACCCTTTCGTCGTTCAAAAACATTTCTTATGACGGACACATGTAATTCTGAGAAGACCTTAGTATTTGCAAAAGTCAAGTCACTCCAATTATTAAACTTTTCTTGCATAAATCATCAAAGAAAAAATAGCTCAATAAATATGCATGCTAACCTCCCAGCGCTTACTGTAAGCAAAGTTAACGAATGACAATGCAAATCCATGGTAAACGTGAAAGCTGGCCGCCTATTTTTCTTGCTAACCTGTGAAATACGCTTCTACGCTTAAGCAAAATTTGACTGCTTTAGTTATCCTGAATATTTTGCTTACCAAGCAGTGTTGCGAAATTGTCCCTTTATGATACTCGTTATTCATTCTATCTCATTATTCAGCGAAGTTGTCACAGTTATCATACATTTCTTGTTTTGAAAAGGGGGCTAACTTAGCCCTGGAGGCCTCCGCTTTCGTACAAAATACTACACTGATTGTACAGCATAGAGGAAGAGTTCTTAAATACACTGCAAACACTGGGGTGTTAAATTGATTCTCTCGGTATCTATATGTGACAACACCGACATGGTGTTATTATCCACATTGTTTTATCATTGGTGAAATTAACACCATGATGGTGTTGTCACAAATAGAGAGAATCAATTGAACACCCCAGTTTTTGCAGTGTACAAAACGGTTTTTGTCTATACTCATTGTTTAGTTATAACAACATTAATACTTACAGCTGTGATAACATTATTACTGCACCAACAATTGCTTGATGGTAAAACAACTTTTGTTTTACCCACTTCTTGGATAAACAGTTTTGATTCGAACCTCTATGTTGTGCAAATTGATTTTTTACCCACTTTTGAGTACCGTGTGACCTTTTCATTGTGTAATATGTTTTACACATGTTAGTGAGGGGTAATACAAAAATTGTAGTTTCACCCAATACCGAGCAACACAACATTTTTATCCAGCTGTTTTACACAGCATAGATTTACACTTCTTTTTCTTTTTTAGAGTGTATAGGCCTACGCATATCCATCCGTTGCACTCACTAAATTTAGTGACTCAAACTCCATGTAGTCTGGTCCTTTAATACATTAGTATTGGAATTACATTAATTCTGTACAAGAAACCAGTCCGTCAAACTTTTCTTGCGAAAAACGCGTCCACAAACCCTGGATACCGAACGTGGTTTTCACTGCTTATGAGCTGACCTCTGAAAATAGAGACCTCTTTGCGTGTATCACATTCACAACGAGACGTCACGACAACAAACTTGGACAAGTCATCACCTGACTGATGACTATAGCTCTGCTCTGCGCGAACGATGTCACTGGCCG
The DNA here is from genome assembly GCA_911728455.2 of Marthasterias glacialis. Classification (NCBI taxonomy): domain Eukaryota; kingdom Metazoa; phylum Echinodermata; class Asteroidea; order Forcipulatida; family Asteriidae; genus Marthasterias; species Marthasterias glacialis. Next base: position 26,804,743 of record OU452221.1, on the reverse strand, counting down.
CTATCGCGCTGTTTTGGACCGGGCGTGTGGCTCAATCGATCGCGGATTCGGCACTCCGTCTTTTCGGTCTTTTGGTGAAATACCTTGTAAAAACCTTGTAAATCGTGAAATGAAAATCTAGAATCACAGATTCCAATAATAAAAAATCATTTAAGTGTAATATAAGTGATCTATTTGATCAAGTTCCGGATCATATCACTTGATATGTTTGTTAAAAACACACTGAGATTATGGATTCTCGTAATGGGCTGTTGAGTTGCTCTAGCCCCATGGCTATTGACCAAGCCACACGGTCTGTTACCCGGAGTCTCGTTGTATAAATTTTGAAATGCAATATTTATCATTATTAATAACTTTCAGACATAACTGGAAAAATGACCACCTTTGTTGTTTATTCAGAGACAATTGCCAACAATCTCAATTTAATTTGGTTTAGTAAAACAAGTTTTAAACAGATGGAAATAACTGGCCGAATAATCACGTGACTTTTCGGCTTTTTTTTGAAGCCGAAAAGTAAGGTGCACCTACGTTTTCCTTAAAAAAACCTCACAAATCGACCAAATTTATGGGTTGTTGTTTTGCAGGTTTATTTTCTACTATTGGAAGACCTTTCTTGTCATGCCTTTGTCTAAGCTAACGCCTAAAATTGCCCAACGAAGATGGTACAGTGTATGTACCTTTAACGTCTTTAAATGTATTTGCGTGACCATTTTTAGCTCTTAGTGTTTAATGGCCTCAGTAGTATATCTGTTCTTTTGGAGCCAATCAGAACGAAAAACTAAAAACCCAATTCTGAATTTAACACAAATGATACCATACAAGCGGTTTTGAAATGTAATTGAGCCACCTCCTTGATTAGCCTAACCTTTCGTCAAGGCCTTCCGTGGCTCAGTGTGTAGCCGCGAAGCCACTGCAGCGAAGACCAAATCAGCGCGCACGAGTGGCGAAGCCACGAGTGCCCTCGCTTCGCCACTCGATCGTGCGCGCTGACTTGGATTGGTCTTCGCGGCTACATAGCTGTCTGAGGGAAAGGTTGACGAAAGGTTAGCCGGACATTGTTCTCAAACACAGATCTAGGTAATTAATGACGTTGTGTCTCAAGAGAGGCAATTAGCACCCTTTAATTAAGGAAGGAGTGAAGACTAAAAAAAATCCCTTGAGATGCAATAAGTGCGTACGGTGCAGAACATTACCACGGTGGTAATGTTCTGCACCGTTATGACATCATTAGTTTGTGAAGAAAGCTCGAGGGAGGGATTTTAGCTGGTAAATGCGAGTGTGACAGAGTCCCTATTGGCGGGGGTGGCTACCGGTTGAAACCGAACACATTTCACAAAAAGGAATCCAGGTGTTTTGAAAGAGTGAGGACGTTCTTGCTTCGCTTAAAAAAACTAAGTCCAAAAAGTGGGAGAACAAAGAGACGGTCCTGGATGAACGAGATCAACAGTCTTGATGAACATTACAATAGAGATAGCCGTGTTAGTCTTACAGATGAATATAAAAACTTAGTGATAGCACTTAAAGACCGACTACATGTGTAGTAAACAAAAACTGCATGAGCTTTCGTAGCAACCGTGTTCTGTCACGAAATTAAACAAAAACCACACAATTTCAAGGAATACTTATGCGAATCATCATATATCCTACTTGTAAAATTATCTATCCAACCACATTAATTTTGAAACAAACGTTTTTTTTGTAGCCCAAGAGCGCACAATGAAGGCGCCCATCGTGACTGTTAAAAACTTAGTGATAACACAGACTAACTAATAGTAAAACACCGCATGGGCTTTCGTAGCAACAACTTCTTCATCAGATGCAATGAAGGGGACAGGCTGAGTACAAGCTATACATGTATAAAGTTCAAGAAAGTTCTAGATGAGTGAGTTCAATTAACAGGAACAAAGGTTGGCCGGTGTATCATTGTAATAGCTTGTTCTTAGCTTGTCCCCTTCATTGCATCGGATGAAGTAGTTGCAACGAAAGCACACGCGGTATTTTACTGTAAGTTAGTCTTAGTGTTATCACTAAGTTTTTAACAGTCACGATGGGTGCTTACGTCACTAGCTGTGGCCGGATCGCTGAAGTGGCGTCTTCACGGCAGGGGGCGTATACGCTGGAGACAAACGCCTACAACATTTTGATTATCAAGGTTCATTTATGTCCTGTCATTATTCTTTACGTCGAGTGACTGCGAGAAGATTATTCTGAGCAAATGAAAACCCGGTAGAATTAAAATGACTCATTTTGCGCTTTGGGGCTATAAAAAAACGTTTGTTTTGAAATGAATGTGGTTGAATACATATTTTAAAAGTAGAATATGATGATTCGCATAAAATATGCCTTGAAACTGTGTGGTTTTTGTTTAATTTCGTGACAGAACACGGTTCGCCATTTTGTAGGACCGAATTTTTTGACTCCACACAATGACAGACCTTCCAGCCTATGTTTCTGAGTAGAGTGTGGTTCCGCTGGCTGTATTTCCAGAGGCAATTTCATGTTTTTTAATCACCACTGACTAACCACAACAGGTTTTTTTTTTATTGTATGAACAAGTCTTAAAAGGGTTTAGGAGCCAATCCAAACAACACAATTTTAAGGGATTTAAAGGTAATGTACCCCTTTAGTACATTTTTGTAGATTTTTCTATCACGTTCATTTTGGATCTTGACTTGTCGTTAAATCAAATTGATTGGCCCTACAAACAGTCTCGTTAGTGTGTCTCTTCTTTTGGAGCCAATCAGAACGAAAAACCAAAAACCCAATTCTGAATTTAACACTAATGAGGCCCTACAAACGGTTTTGAAGTGTTATTGAGCCACCTCCTTGATTAGCCGGACAATGTTCTCAAACGCAGATCTAGATAATTAATGACGTGGTTTCTCATAAAAGGAAGGAGTAAATAAGACTAAATTTCCCTTGTGATGCAATAAGCGCGTAAGCCATTGTAATGTTCTGCATCGTAATGACATCATTAGTTTGTGAAGGAAGCTCGAGGGAGGGATTTTAGACGATAAATGCGAGTGTGACAGAATCCCTATATTGGTAGGGGTGGCTACTGGTTGAAACCGAGCTCATTAAAGTGAACCAGGTGCTTTGAAAGAGCGAGGACGTCTTTGCTTCGCTTGAGTATACAAACACCAATGGGCCTTATTTTCTACTGCAAGAGGGTGCCCTTTCGGGTAGATTGGGTGTCAAACCATAGAAATAGTGTGGCAAACCAGATAATTTAGACTTCTAATAAAGCAGTTAATGTACAACTTTTAGAGTTTTTTATTGACAGTTTTACAATGTAATCAGTGTAAGATATTTGCTTGGAAAAATGTGTATTTTTAATGTTTTGAAATATTTGTGTACTATCAAAAGGGCATTAGTATTGCGCCCTTTTGCTGTCAAAAATAAGGTCTGTTGTCCAATCAATGGGAGAACAAAGAGACGTTCTCGATTTACGAGATCAACAGTCATGACGGATGGCTTCGTCAGTGGCTATGACCGGATTGCTGAAAAGGCTTTCAGTCACAACGCAAATTGAGTGCGCCCGCTGTCGTTTGGTAGGTAAAACCAAAGATCGTTTGCGCAATAAGTAGGGCCTATACTAAATGGAAAAACGTAGGCCAAACGATCCCACCAACTAAAAAAGGTGGAGGCAGATCGAAAATTTGGTGTTCGACAATAAATTGTGCCACTAATTTTAGCAAAATAGACACATAGCCATCACGCGGTTGGTAGGTAAAAAAGCTTCTGCTACCGTGCAAAACGGCCTATCTTGTGTATCTAGATCTTTGGCTTAGGCCAACATCCATAGCCGTATATCCGAAGTCGCTTGGTTGGGACACTGCCGGCTAATAACGGCAGGGGGCGTACTATACACTGGAGACAAACGCCTACAACTTTTTAATTGTCAAGGTTCATTTATTTCCTGTCATTATTCTTTACGTCGGGTGACTGTGAGTAGTGGAAACCCGGTAGAATTAAAATGACTCATTGTGCGCGTTTGGGCTACAATAAAAGCGTTTGTTTTGAAATGAATGTGGTTGGATAGATATTTTAAAAGTAGAATATGATGATTCATATAAATATTCCTTACAACTGGTTTTTTTTTTTTTTTTTTTTTTTTTTTTGGGGGGGGGGGGGGTTTAATTTCGTGACAGAACACGGTTCGCCATTTTGTAGGACCTAAGTTTTGACTCCACAAAATGGCGGACCTTACAGCCCATGTTTCTGAGCAGAGTGTGGTTCAGTTGGTTGTATTTCTTTAGGCAAATTTACGTTTTTTTTATTCACCACTGACTAACTACAACAGTTGTTTTATTCTATCATTGTTATGAACAGCTCTTAAAAAGGATTAGTAGCAATTCCAAACAGCAAAATTTTTGTGGGGTGCGGGGTGCATTGGGGCGTTTCCCCAATGATGTCCGTGCCCCCCCCCGAATTTTAAAGGGGCACACCGGCTTCGTTGGGCTATTTGGGCTACAAAATAGGCTAACATATGACTTAAAAGGTCTTCCAGGAATGGAGAAGAATGGTTCCTAAAAGAAACCATCAAATTTTGCCGTTTTCGAGCATTTTTCAAAAAACGATTTATCCAAACCAAAAGTGGTTCGGATAAATCACGTGATCTTCGGAGTTAGTTTTACTTCCAGCCGTATAAAAGTAAATTACTGAACCAAATTTAAATCTTTACTTTTACAATTATTTATGAGTATTTGACAAAAAAGACTGTGTATTCAGATTATTGATACAATTTGTAAATAATGATGAAAAATCGAACGTAATATTCGCATTCAGAGAGTCCATGCAACCGAAGCGTGTTTTACGGCGCACCAGCGTGGGAGCTAGCGGAACGTAAACCTTGGGGCATATCCCGTACAGCCGGTGCCTTGTCTCGTGGGGCCAGAGAGACAAACCCCGGGGCATGAACTCCCCAGCTTGCCGGTCTAGCCGTAAGCTTAGGAGCTTGTCGAAGGGGGTAGGGTGCCCTAGGGAATGTTTATCCATGGAGGTAGAAATTATACTAATTTCTACCTCCATGGTTTATCCCATAAAGCTGATCTATCTACTTCTATGATAACTGCATAATGTCCAACCCCCCCCCCCCCAATCGCCGCAACAACAAAAACCGGTGGCGGCAGCTGCGGCCGGCCATTGAAGTCATCGCCCGAAAAACGGGAGAATGCCATCGCTAAAGCTGCCAGGAGAAAGGCAATCCGTTTGCAGCGAAGGCAGGAGGCTCGCTTGGCACATGCTGGCTTTCCCTTTGGATTTATTGTTTTTTTTTTTTACTTTTTACTTTTCGTTGGACCGCCTTCTGGTTTTTCCTGGCGATGTTTTTTTGTACCGATCCTTTGATGTCGAAGAAACGTTCCCCAATTGCAAGTAAGTTCGTCCAGTTCGTCGTACACAGAATACAAACTGTCCGTTTATGTATGTTTTTTATTTACACGTGAATTTTAAAATTGTACAAGAGGCAGAATCACAGACATTTTGACAGGGGGGCTGGAAGAGCATAATAGGGCGTGCTATGTCTGAATAATCAGACGTATACAGCACCACCACGACGATTATGTATTTTTTATTTACACGTGAATTTGTGCTGGATGGATATAAAGTCTGGATCCCCATGCCTAGCTATTGTAATAATTCATACTTAAACAGAGCACCAGTCTACTTACAACATTGCGCAACATTGTCACGTAAACTTGACAGTTGCAACGGCTGGAAAAGCGTATAAGCTGACCTTTGACCGTGTTTTGTTTTTTACACATTTTTTCGTTAATTACGTGATATTTTGATGATTTTTTTTTACAACAACCATTTAAATATTATTGTCTGTTATTACACATCACTAAATTAGGTAAACAGTAAGCCGGTGTGTCCCTTTAAACCTGGACCCGCGATTTTAACATTTTGAAAACAACTTCACGAAAATGTTGCTATGGATTAAAAAAAACAAAACTGTGGTTGAAATGAATTTGTTGAATCCTTAAAAAAAAAAAAAAAATCGAGAATGGCAACAGACCGATCCATTAAGCCACACCCACTAAACATATTGACCAATCGCAGCTGCATTAACTACATCACCACTGTACTCGTGGGCAGTCATGTGCGTATCTTCAATGCAACACTGCACGACATGAACGCGCACGCTTTAAGTTCGAGCATGTATGTTTACATTTTCCAATAGGGTTTTTATCGTGTCGGACTTTTGTCGGACTTTCCTTGGCGTACCCGAGGCTTTGATGGGTCAATACGTATGGGGGCGGGGCTTAATGGATCGGTCTATTCTCAACTGCAGACAAAAACTTGCGCTCGGATTAGTCTATTGATTATGACGTCAGTAGTAAACTCTTATGTGTGCACCACCCCGTTGCCAACCCAAGGCGTTGCACGCACAGATGACTATTGCGTCAAAAATGCGCATCGAACATCGTTCTCAGCCAAATTGCTGTTATTTGCAACAACTGGCGTGCAGAATCATAACTTTTCATAAAGTTTTCGGACATGTACAGTTAATACAGATCATTGGTTCATTTGTATTACACAACAAAACAGTCTTAGAGAGTAGCTCACTCACTGAAAAAAAAACCCCAGAAAATGCAAATCTTCTCTTAAAGTTCAGAAAGTATAACAATCGAAATGTCGGTGACAAAGATGGTCGTTCCCCTTGGTCACTTGGCAGATTTTACGGAACCGCCGTTAGGGAGAGGCGAAGACGGTGCGACACTTCATGGACGGGGTCGTATGGCTGCTACCTCTGGTCCAAAAAGGGTCACACGGGTAAGTTATACTCATCTTTCTTAAAGGTAAAATATAGGATTGGTAAAGTTGACGGTGTAATCTTTTTATTTGTGTGATTCAACATATACATGAAAAAACAAACCTGTGAAAATTTGGGCTCAATCCGTCGTCCGAACGAGGTCAAAAAAAAAAAAAAAAAAAAAAAAAATTGCACACTTTTCAGCATGTTACAATCGAAATTAAAATGGGGGTCTTCAAATTCTATTTTCACGACATTCGGAGTATTTCAGACAGAAATATTTCTATGGAAGATTGATACTGGTGTCAACTTCATAATCAGTAAGCTTTCAGACTGATCAGTGGTGCCAATGAGGAAAATAAATTCGCTGGATACCAACCATGTTATCTACCTTTAAGATGCTAGTAATCTACTCTTTCCTAACCAATCGAGGACCAAGAGGGACCTTCCGTTTGGAGTCGTTTTCCTGGTTGCTAGTGGAGGTCGACCACTGATCTAGTTTTCCATCAATGAGGAGGGCGATGGATTGATTTTGTATGTAGGAGAGGCGCCTGCCTACGCCCCGGATGCTATCGTAGTACTCTCTAGCTAGCAAGTTTTCAATTAAATTCAGACTCTATTTGTTTTCATACCAAATAAAAAACTGTACAGTAGCCCTGGGGTAGGACGCCAGTCTCCGTTGAACAGCACTGTTGTATGCAACGGAGGGTCCAACCTGGGCTAAGATATGAGAAGCGAAAATGATGTTTGTACTGAGGCATCTATAAGCCTTGGCTTGTGGCGAGATTGGACGGACTATAGGTTTTCCCGGCCAAATTCAGCAAAATATCAATCAATTTCATTATTGCGCTTTCAAATTCACGCAATTTCTCTAATTCAGTCAAACTAGGGTTTCTCTTTCAGTATTATTGCATTCAATTTCGTTTTCGTGCACTCAGGATCCCTTTCTTTTCATTCTATTTCGTTTATAAGCATTCAATATAAGAAGATCGCCATTCTTATGTTGAATGTCCACCACCTTTTCCCAATAGGTGCAATCAAATTCAGAGTCATCGAAGCGCTCTGCGATTTTGCACCTAATGTTCGTTTCTTTTTCGTTTATGGGTAACGGATTTCAACATTTTGAGCGTTCAAATTCAACATGAGTTTGATACGGCTTATGCTTGCGTTTAAAGTTATAGTGATAATGTTCTTTTTACGGCAGTTGCGTGAATAATCTGTCTTATGTGTTTTTAATTTAATTCTTATATTTGGTGTTATTTGCAAATGTTTTCCTTTTACTTTGTTACACACTACAAAAATTAGATTGAAAATAACTTTTTTCGATTGAGGCCAGGGTCAAACATTTTGCATTTTGTTCCTAGTTTCAATCGAATAGAGTAAATTTTAATCAAAAACTCATTTAAAGAGTACCCCATGATTAAACTTTAAAATGTGTCTAAGAACAGTTAAATAAAGTTTTATGGCATTACACAAAACAATAAACAATACAATAAACAATATTTTGCTTGCATTTGCTTGCAATGTAAATGTTTGTTTTGGTCTTAATTTCACTTTTTGTCATCTTGTTTATTCGTTAATGTTTAGATCTTGCAAATTAACTCTCGAATACTTCAATCAGCCTTCCTCTATCTACAGTGCTCAATCTTCGTACGACCACGGGCAGACATTATTCTTTGCTTCTAAATCGTATATTTAGAGAGAGGTATAACTCGGCAACAGTGTAGAAATGAATTCCCATCATAATATCCTAACTATATATAGGCAAATACGTACCAGAAAGGGCATACCGAAGAAACGAATTTGAATGCAAACATTTCTAAAACGTTTGCCAGTTGACGAAAATGAATAGTCGACCAGCCCGTTCCTGCCGTCTTTGACGAAATTGAATGAACTAAGTGACCAGTTGAATGATTTTATTTGTCGAATGAATGCTCAAGTGTCGAAATTGAATGACTCTTTTTAACTGTTGAATGCTGATGTACCCGAGGTTTTATTTTCAAGCGAAATTGAATGACCCCGGTATTAACTTGAATGGATTTTTGTTGAAATTGGCCGGGAAAACCTATATTAATATAGCACGAAAACAAGAACTAGAACACACGAGCAAGGCAGAACCTAAGCAGATACACACAGAAAAAGTAAACTATTTGCTGGAAAGGAATAACAAATGAGAAGTTACACTTCAAGTGTTTTGGTATACGCACAGACTCCAAAGGTGGGCCGTGATTAGCTATGGACGGTATCTGCTGGCAGCCAGTGGCGGCAGGAGGGCTTGGTTAACAACCACTGGGCCCAACACTGCTTGCTGTAAGCGAAAAATCGGCGCTTAACCTGAGCGTAGGCCTCAATTTCACAGGTTAGCAAGGAATGTTTGCCTGTGGTGTGCTGAGCATTCTTTGCTTACACAGCTAGCGCAGAGCTTCGGCACTTTAAGCAGAGAATGGGTGACCGTAAATCGCAGAATTCCACGGCAAGCAGTGCCATGAAATTTTGCCCTGATTCATGATGATAAAGTTGTTATTTTATTACATAGGTCCTATATAACATTTGTTTTTGTTTCTTTGCATCTGTTTCGATAGGCTTCGACTAGCTCCATCCAGAAGCCAAATGACCTACAGTGCTTTAATTCCAGTGTGGCCAGTGGTCAAACTCCTGCGGCCAACCAAACCCATTCAAACTACACCGGTCCGATCACCGAGACGTTTGAGCTGAGCCTCGGTGGTGTCCATCATCAGCAGGAAAGTAGGCCTATATGTAACAAGAAGGCGAACTTGCTACCAGTGATCCATGGTGGTGGTGGTCACACTGAAGAGACTCAGGAGGGGGTGACAGAGCGGAACTGCCCCACATCGGTTCACACTCTGCCCCGATCCAAGAAAACTACAAAGGTAACAAGCGTTTCGTCTCCTACGAACATCCAGGCGTGCCATACTACCTTGTGGCAATTGCCATTAGTGGTGTGTGCGTAAGGCGCTGGCCTCTCACCACTGTGGCCTTGGTTCGATTCCCGTCCAGGGCTGTGAGTAGAGTTTTGCGTTGGTTCTCTCCTGTGCTACGAGGGTTTTTCTCTGGGCCCTCCGGAAAAATCAGACACTTTCGATCTCCGGCTGTGTTGACAGCTAGGATGATTAGCCTCCCAAATCACTACAGTACCGTAACTAGGGTCACATATTAGGGGGGCACAAGGGGATGGGGCACCATTTTTCATAGGGGGCACTTTTGGCCAATTAAAAAATGTAGTTTCTGTTTGTATTTTTCATAAACAGGCCCCTTTTCAGTGCTCTTCTGACGTGTTGAGGTAGAGCAAAATAGGCTACATTCTGCGTGTAAATAATGCAAAATAGTTTTAAAAACACTGAAATTACTGCGAAAATGTTACATTTTATTCTGGTAATTTTTAATCTCAAAAGTCCAGATTTCAAATGTGGGGGGTGGGGGCACCCGTGGGGGGGCACGGACATCAGTTGGGGGGGGGGGGGGGGCACGTGCCCCCGTGCCCCTTTAGTAACGCCACTGAATCACTTTTTATATGAGATAACAAGTTACCTTGCCAAATCTACTTAAGGAAATTAACCACAATAATTTGCTGCTGCTGCTGTTACTACTTCTACTGCTGCTACTGTTACTTTGTGCACTGAATTATTTCATTTATTTTTCATCTCCTTGAGTTCAACGTGAGCGAGCTTCCAGAGCTGCACCACTCCCCAAGTCCAAACGAAGGATCTGCCGTCAAGATTGACTTCCTATTGACGATAGAGGGCCAGGATTTGCGACTTCCCCCTCCACGTACACCGACCGGGCCCAGACGGTTAACTGAGGTTCGTTTTTGGACCCATTTTTTTGCAGCAAGTCAGATTTATTTCTTTTTCTCCGAACGAATTTTAACAGATGGGAATAAAAGTGCGTTACTTAAATCAGTTTTCAACATTGAGTTATTTGCCTGGTTCTCGATAATTTTACTCCGACTTCGTCTCATTTTTACCTCAAAGTGTCTCATTTACACAGGTTATTATTATTATTATTATTATTATAAACAAGTTTGCCGTTTTTATTCCAAGATTTAACATCATTAAGTTGTAGTTTAGCCAGTAAATTAAACGTTTAGCCTTCTTATGAAATATTTTTGGAATACTCTTGAGAATTTTTGATGCATCATCAACTTCTTTGGTTTTAGCCAATACTTCAAACTGATCATCGGTTTCCCGACCGTTTCCAATCTTCTTCTCTGAACTGTACTGACTACTTAAGGTTGTCTCTTCGTCTCAGTAAAATGATCGAGATCCAGGCCTCACCGTGTTTAAACAACTAGTTAAAAACCTCTCCACCACACTTTTATTCCCTCATTACTAGTCATTCCCAGATTTGTTTGTTAAGTTTTTCAAATAAATGTTTATAAATTCCATGACTACAGGAAAAAATAGTGTTTCAATTCATTAAATTTTTGGCAATCCATTAAGCAACAAATTAGGCGCTGCGTCTAAAAACCAAAGATTTAAAAACAAATTTCCATTGAAATGGTTTAAATGGTTCGTGTCTCATTTAAACTCATTAACAGAAATCCAAGAATGGACTGAATATGGGAAGAGATGTCTTGGACTTTGGACTCTTTCTAAACGAGGATGAAATCATGTCTCTTGAGGAGAGTTTGAAGACGTTACTTCTGTGTCAGTCAATGGGGACAGTTATTGAGGTAAGTTTATAGAGGGGCATTCCTGTTGGTTAGTGATAATGTTTCTTTGGCTTCAGAAATTAATTATTTTTTTGGCATTTATGATACAAAAGAAAGTTTCATCAAGAATGATAAGGAAATCAGTTCCATTGAAAATCGGCGTTATAACCAGTACAAAATAGGCGCCCTAACGATTCATAATAAAATAGGTTCTATTTAATAGTGGTATTTTTTTCAATGAGTTTTTATCTCTGGTTTTTCATCCCAGTGGTATGCAGGTTTTATTAGATGTGCTGCGAAAAAGAAGAAGAAATATATATATATATATATATATAAAACTAGTAGGGTTGATGGCCTTAGCTTTCGATCCAAACCGGACCTTCGTCAGAGGCAAAAACAAGCACAAACATAAAAACAGATCCATTTATAGAAAAACCTTGGGATTAAAATAGATGGAGAGTATCCAAAATAGGCGGGAAAAAGATAACCAATCAAAGTTAATTAAATACAGACAAAGAGATGTTGATGACCAATCAAAATACAGCAGTGTGGACAATAGGATGTCCAGTGGTCAGTTAGTACAAAAAGGAGATTAGTGAACAAAGGAGGAAAGCTGCATGGGTGGGTAATGCGGCTGACATGAAAGGACAGGATTATCTACTCAGATGAGGGAGGTGATTAAGGGTAATCTCCCTAAAAAAAGCAGTAGAAGTGTAAACATTGAATAATAGAGAGGGGGCTATAATGAGAGTACTATAATGATAATGTAAAAGCATGGAAATATAGTAGTTATTTGCCAAGTCATCAATAAATCTCCACCACACGAGTGGGCGGTTGGGAGCAGAAGACAATAGTTTGTCTTCTAAGTCAGACATGAACAAGTTAGCATATGAAGGCGCCATTTTAGTACCCATGGCAGTACCTTGTGTCTGTAAGAAGTGCCTTTCTGTGAAAGAAAAGTTATTCTTAGTTAGGATGTGGCTGATGAGTTCTGTAAAGTGTCTCACAGAGGGGCGGGTTTGTTTGTTGGCTCGGAGTACAGAACCACATGCCTTAATTCCTTCTTTATGAGGTATGTTAGTATACAGTGACGATACATCTAGAGTCACCAGAAAAGCAGAGTCAGGTATTTTGTGTTTGATACCCTCCAATTTACAAAGAAAGTCAGTGGTGTCTCTGATGTATGAGGGAATGCGAGGTACGAGTGGGTTTAGAAAGCTATCAACAAATTCAGAGATACGTTCTGTGGGGCTGCCATTGCCAGATACTACGGAAGCCGGATAGTGCCAGGGGATAAAAGGTAAACTATATTTTTCACGAGCGCGTGAATATTTTTTATGTACAATTTATCTGGCGGCCGCCACTTATTATCTGGCGGCCGCCACATAATTATCTGGCGGCCGCCACATAATTATCTGGCGGCCGCCACATAATTATCTGGCGGCCGCCACTTATTATCTAGCGGCCGCCAGATAATTATCTGGCGGCCGCCACATAATTATCTGGCGGCCGCCACATAATTATCTGGCGGCCGCTACTTATTATCTGGCGGCCGCCACATAATTATCTGGCGGCCGCTACATAATTATCTGGCGGCCGCCACTTATTACTTGTTATTCGTTGCTTGGAAATGTAGCATGCTTCATGAATGTCAACGCTCACAACCAGAACCAGTTAAATCAAGATGTAAGCCTCCACTGCCGGTTTTTATCTTTGCAATTACTGAATGTATCCAACCAAGGTTTTTTTATGATTTACACGTATAAACCTGAACACACAACAAATACAGTAATGACAAAACGTTGGATTGCGTTTGTGGGTTACGAAACCTGTCATTTATTTACAATCGTTAAATCGCTAATGATTGTTCGTCCCACATACCTCTAGTCTATTGCTCATCACAGAACTCTTTGTATTGTACATGTAGTAATTTCAGTATTTTGATTTGCTTCTCAGATCAGCAATGGATCAAGACATTATATCAATGTATTTCTACTTGGGGTTCAGTTACAAAGAAATTTTGTGCGCCCTTGCTATGAACCATCGAATCTTTCTTAGTCTTAGGACTTTGAAAAGACGCTTGTGTGGCCAACGTCTGTTTCGTCGCAAACATCTTACAGACGTTTTAGATGTTGCTTCCTTCATCTTGGAACTACGGAAGCCGGATAGTGCCAGGTACGGAAGCCGGATAGTGCCAGGGGATAAAAGGTAAACTATATTTTTCACGAGCGCGTGAATATTTTTTATGTACAATTTATCTGGCGGCCGCCACTTATTATCTGGCGGCCGCCACATAATTATCTGGCGGCCGCCACATAATTATCTGGCGGCCGCCACTTATTATCTGGCGGCCGCCACATAATTATCTGGCGGCCGCCACATAATTATCTGGCGGCCGCCACATAAATTTCTGTACTATTTAACTCTAAATCAAAGGTAAAATTTGTACGTACTTTTTTGTGGTACGAGGTATAATTTTTTTTTATGAAATGAGGGCCATTCCAAGAGCTTCAAAATTAAGTAAAATTTTTCTCTGTAGGTGCTTTACTTTTGGAGATATGGCTGTCCGAATAGAGCAGGTTATGCTAATTAGTCAAAAGTTCGTTGACCCCTAACTCAAAAAATAATTGACCAAATGACTGAGGAGTCCAATCAGCACACCGAATTTCGTTTCAATCCGGGTCGGTCAGGTCCAAAAGCATGTTGAATTGACACGGAATGACCCACAACTCATAATTTTTTCATGTTACTTTTTGGTTTAGTGTTTTGGTTTGCTTTTGTGTTAACATGACTCAGTGTTATTAAATTTTGTGGTTATACTATTTACGACTTTGGTAATGCTTTTGCTGTATCGCTTTCATTCGGTGACATAGCCCTGACCAATGGGTTTGCTCCCTCCTTCCGGCTGCAATTCCAGAAAATTTGGTAAAATTTAGGAAAGTTGGGAGTTTGATTTGGGAAAAACATCCTCTAAAACTACATTTTCAAAATGTAATGCCCAAATGAATTTCCGATTATATAAAGCCCCACAACTCTACCATAGTTAAAGCCAAAACATCATTGAGAATTTAAGGCTATACATTTCCAAACCCATACATTTTCTATAAATACAAAATGTAACAATCAGCCAACTCGTTTTTCAAAGGTTAGTTGAATGCATACTTTAATCACGGTTCTATAAATCACGGTACTTTACTCACGGTAATTTACAAGCAAACACTTTGTCAATGAAATATATCAACCATGTCATTAACAGCGGCGTAACAAACAAACAAATTCGGTGGGGGTGCACTCTAAAAACAGATTGGTTATAAAAACAACCAAGATGTTGGTAGATATGTGTCTAACCGGGCTTATTGGTTAATTTAACCAATATATCATGGGTTGAATTAAATATCACTGTAAAAACTCCCGGGTCAGAATTGACCCGGTTTCGGGTCCTAGGGGGACAGACAATCTGTGTCAATGTGACCCCAAATCCGAGCCAAAATCACAGCTTTTTAACAAAATTTCTGGTCACATTGACACAGATTCCGGGTCAAACTGACCCAGAAATGGGTCTTGCCCTCTGGGACCCGAATCCGGGTCAATTCTCACCCGGGAGTTTTTACAGTGTGAATTAACCAATATTTTGGTTAATTTGGTTACAATGTATCGTTGTTAAACTAACCGATATCTTGGTTTTAACCAATAAGCTCGGTTGGACACATATCTACCAACATCTTGGTTGTTTTTAACCAATCTGTTTTAGAGTGCATGTGGGGGTGGGCAAAGACAAGAAAATCCCGACTGACCCACAGGTCACGTCCTCAGGGATATAATGTTGAAAATTTGGGATTGTAAAATCCTAGTTGAACTTCTTGAAAAACATAAACTTTCATTTTCTCAAATTTGAGCTCCACTTGAAAAAAAGCTTGTTTTGTATCGCAATCCCAAATTGCTAATTTTAAGCTTGATTATGTGGCGGCCGCCAGATAATTATGTGGCGGCCGCCAGATAATTATGTGGCGGCCGCCAGATAATAAGTGGCGGCCGCCACATAATTATCTGGCGGCCGCCACTTATTATCTGGCGGCCGCCACATAATTATCTGGCGGCCGCCAGATAATTATGTGGCGGCCGCCAGATAATTATGTGGCGGCCGCCAGATAATAAGTGGCGGCCGCCAGATAAATTGTACATAAAAAATATTCACGCGCTCGTGAAAAATATAGTTTACCTTTTATCCCCTGGCACTATCCGGCTTCCGTAAGATACAATGGGACGGCCTGGGTTGTTAGGCTTGTGTATCTTCGGTAAAAGATAAAAGCGTGCTGTACGGGGATCCTGTGGGAGAAGGTAGTTAAGTGTATCCTTGTCGATACCCTTAGCATTGTGAATGCTTACGAGGGTGTCACTGATTTGTTTGGAGAATGAATGAGTGGGGTCAGTGTCACATTCAACATAGTGATCAGTGTTACTGAGCTGTCTGAGGCCCTCAGCTATATAGTCATCTGTGTTCATGACTACAACTGCGGACCCTTTGTCAGCACGTTTAATCACTATGTTAGGTGACTGCCGAAGTTGAGTTAAGGCCTTGCGTTCCTCTTGGGGGAGGTTATTAGGTACTCTGGTATTGGCAACCTTAAGCACCTCATATATATATATATATGCCAAAATCGTTTGTCTTTAATTGAAAAAGCTTTGTGGCAATCTGGGTAGGAACGGTTTGTATCAATCTGAAATCTCATCGATTACGAAGTTCATACAAGTATCAGTCCTCTAGAGAAGTGTTTCAGTCTGAAATACTGTCAAGGTCGAGTTGAAGACCCCATAGGTCGAGTTGAAGACTCCATAGGTCGAGTTGAAGACTCCAGGGGTCGAGTTGAAGACTCCATAGGTCGAGTTGAAGACTCCAGAGGTCGAGTTGAAGACTCGATAGGTCGAGTTGAAGACTCCATAGGTCGAGTCGAAGACTCCATAGGTCGAGTTGAAGACTCCATAGGTCGAGTTGAAGACTCCATCTCGGTCACCTTTGCATAAGCCAAAATATGTACATATGCACAAAATCTCCCAAAATTAAACCGTATCCACCGAAGAAGTTGATTTAAAAAACGGAGAAGTTTGATACTTTTTTTTATGGTGTGTGTATTGAAAACAAGAGGATCGAAATGAATTTGCTCTGCCAAAAACCAACGATGTGCGATGTGCTTTTTTTTTTAATATAAAAATCACGTCTTTCTCAACGTTTCCCATAAGCCAACTTTCACACAATATCAAGCACAAAATATTCGTTTAAAGATGGATTACCAATTGATTTGCTGCCTGTATAATAATTAGTGGCTAACAAAGCATAAGCCATAACATAGAGAAAGAACCGAAACAAACCGCTTAGTTTGTTGTAATTATAGCCCGCCTCCGGTGGAAAAGAGAACGAGAGAAAATTTGATGTTGTTTCTTTTTCCCAGACCACAAAGTCAGCAAATAACTTATGTTTATTCTGCTGACTGTTTTAGTGCAACTGATGCTAGGTAGCGGGTTGAGTTTTACGCTCAGGAAAACTGGCCGGAAGTGGTCAGTTTCGTGATGCCCGAGAGCAAAACAGAAAACACCTGTAAAACAAACAAAAAACTAGCAAACACTCAACACCCCCAACAAACCAACAAACCGAACTTTAGGTAAAAAACATGTTATTTTGTTTAGTGCTTATTTTAATTGTAGTAAACCTAAAAATCTGAACATAGTTGTTTTTGTCTAAAGGGAATAAAAGTTTAAGAACATCGAATTTTATTTACAGATTATTTCAACGGTTTAAAACACTTCACTTTTAAATACAGTTGATTTGCACATTATTTTAAAAGTTAAACGAGTTAAAACGAAAAACATCTTTTACAATGACAAAATTAAGTTTTGGCAAAGTTAAAACCGTCTTTAAAAAACCTTTTTACGAAAGCCCGTTAGTGCCATCACTATTTCATTTTTAAGAGCAGTTATTTTATTTTTTAAGAGAAGATTATTTTTATTTTCAACAGCACTTGTTTATTTAGCTGCTCTGGAAAATATAAAGAACTGCTCTTGAAAATAAAAACAGCTCTTCTTAAAAATAAAAACATCTGCTTTCAATTCAATTCAATTCAATGCGGAAATTTTACACAGTATGCCTAATTTTAAAGTCTAAATTTTTAACATCATCCCAATTCTTAAGGCCACTTAAAGCCCACTGGTGACCTGCACACAATTTTTATATACGGAATTGCATTTTGACTGGTAACCCGTTTCTGCTAAGCAGGGCCCAAGCTATTAGGTACAAAAATGTGCTTAGCACAAAACAAAAATCTTGCTTAGCTGATATAAGTTACCCACTTTTAAAATGGCATGTAACAATTATTATATTACTTGTGACTGGTATCCCGCCTATTTTTGCTAAGCAAATGAATGCTTTCAGCAATTGGTTCTGCTTAATAGCTTTATGAATTCGGGCCTTGATTTGCTTGCTTTACAGTAGCATGATATTTGACTCTGGCAAGTTTTAAGGCACGTCGGATCTGAAAGTGGATCTCACTTGCGTATCAATACATAATATACAGTGACTGCACAGAGGGAGTTCCTACGGAGACTTTTAGTGGACTTTTGTTTCGTATACTTCTTTCAGGACCAGCCATAATCTGTTGTGTGACAAAACATAGGATGTGGATGGGTGTATCTGTGCAGAAAATGGGACGACCGTAGTTAGGAGACTAGTTTCCTCAAAATAGCCATTAGTTATACGTACGGAAGCCCATTAGTGCCACGTTGTGTTTCTCTTTAACGTGAAACTAGTGTTTATCTTTCACGTGACAGTGTTTCTCTTTCACGTGGTTGCCGCCATTAATAACTGGCGGCTGCCACATAAATAATTGGAGGCCGCCACTTAAAAAACTGGTGGCCACCAGTTATTAAGTGGCGGCAAAGAGAAACACTTCCATGTGAAAGAGAAACGCAACGTGGCACTGATAGGCTTCCGTAATTGGTCATAGGCTGGTTCCCAGATCCAAAAATCTGCGACTATTCGCTGTCGATTTTAAGTCCGGTATCACCCAAATGTCACGTGACAAAAAAGGGGGAATTCCTTTTTATTCGAAAATATCCGAAATGCTCCGAACTCGTAGTCGTCAACATTCGGATAGTGTCGTTGATGGTCGGACATTTCTTTTGAAGATAAAAAATTCAAAAATTCTGCAGACATATTCCATCGTTTTTCTTTTCTTTTTTTCCCCAACAAATTCAACACTATATTTGAATATTATTTGTAACATTTTTACAAACTGATTATCCCAGGCTTTTTAAAAGTAAACAAAGCCTGTCATCAGCGCTCCGTTTTTTATCCAATGACATCGCGTCCACCGTTCGTGACAAGTAATGAATATTTATACATGTTGCGTCATAATCTGTGTTTAGCTTTGGATGATGCCTGACCTAGGATTTTTAACAAGAGTCGTCAGGGAATCTTTGTCAGGGAACCAGACTAAATTTGTCATTGCTACTCAGCCAAGTACTGTCTAATTGATACGTTTATGAAGTGTTGTGTCCGGTGGTGCAAGCTTCTTGAATTGAGAAAGTCTAGCTGTACATTTCTTCCAAATGTTGACGAGACGGTCGTTCACCTTCTTATGCTGATGGTCCACTATCACCGCCTGCCCCTTGGTGAAGGCGCCCTCTATCGACCTATCATTTTTCAAGTTCGCGTACTGGACATATCCTCGCAAAAGGTTCGGTACCACTCCCACCCTCTTCATGACCAGGCCTGTGTAGACGTCGTCCCACGGTAAGAACCGGACATGCACGGACTCTCGGAAGACCCGAGCGGCCACATCCCCGGACATCACGTAGCACGCACCAGTGAAGAACGGCGCGTACGTAGGCTCCGGGTACAGGTCCGGCGACGTGTACCATTTCTTGTGCTGGCTATTTGGGTTCCGGACCGGCGTCACCTTGGATCGGAGGTCCCCCTCTGCGTATCCCTTCCGTGGTTTACCGACCAGTCGACGGACTATATTGTGTACGTTGACCAACATGTCAGCATCCACGCTGGCAACGTACTCCGCATCTGGACAGAATTGGGCCGCCCACTTAAAACCCATCAAGGTCTTGAACGTCAAATTTAAGTAGGCGTCAACAAAGTTCTCTCGTATAATGTCATGTCGCTCCATGTTCTCTTCCGCCACCAATCGATCTTTAGTGGCATTGCCACTCTCACCTACCAGGAACATCGTCAACGTTCTCCGGCCGTCCACCTCCTTCACCCCGCCCCATGTCTGACGTATTTGCTTACGGTCAAACATATCACCGGGGCTACACTTGACAAGTAGCAACAGAAACACCTTGTTGTTGGTCTTGTTGTCGAGGCAAGCATCTTCGTTGGACAGAGTGAAGTTAAACGGGTGTGGGTTTAGCACCTCGTTGGAGTAAAGCGGCACGTGTTGTTTAGCTCTCTCGAGGAGCCCAGATGCTTCGGTTGTCGATTTTAAGGCCACCGGAAGTGGGGTAGACCGTGGTAACTTTCTTTCCATATGTGTAGACTGATCAACACTTCTTGGTTTCAATGTTGTTAGGACGCGTGGGTAATGAACCGTCGCATTGGATTGCGTAGAAACGTTTAATATGGGCAGCGTCCGACTTTTGGGGTTGTTCGTGACGTACAGGGTCCGCGGAAGCATCTCCAGATAGTCCCTGACCGTTTTGCTGCTTTGTGTATGGATAACGTTTGCAGAGAAATGCAAGATGGTGAACGAGATCACGACGAGGCACCACAGACTGGCAATTTGCCGCAGTCTGCGTCTCGTCGAGTACCTCATGATTCAGAATGCCTACAAATGCAGATGCTTTCACAGACTGAGCTTAATACTTATACCCATATAAGCCCACCTATACAGGTTCCACAGAAAGTTCGATCTGTTAAAAAAAAAACCAAATAAATAAAAACTGTAAATTACCACGATGATGGGCACATTGTGCAAATACAATACAGTTTACAGTTTCAGTAACATTTATTTGCACACTGTCAACAAATTGAAACAATATAAATATACAACATGTACAACGAAACAGTGAAGAGAATAGACTAAGTTAGGCAAATGATGGGAACAGTATATAGGCCGATTAAGATTAGCCGAGGCTTGTAGTAATCAGCCTTTGGACAGAGACAAAACAAACGGACAGAGATGAACAAAACAACTTACAAACAACAACATTAACGCTAGAATGAAATGAAAAAGATGTTTGTTGAGAGCAAACAGCTTTGGCCAAAAACTTATTGACATAAATATTAAGCATAATATACAAATATAAAGACTCGAGGGTTTACACAGCTGTATTCCTACAATAACTTACGGCCGTTTTGACGCATTATTGATGATCAGGGCGCGGCAATGTTGTACATAACTATGGGACTCATGACGTCAGACGCATAACGTCGATAACAATATTAGCCCATTGATTTATACCCCCAGCTCAACATTGGTAAGACGAAAAACATAAATGTTCACAGATTTACATGTTTACCTTAACTTTTGGCTGTACTGCTGTAAAATTAATACAACGGAAATAGCGGGGACAATGGCGAGTGCAAACTGAGCGCTATTTCCATATACAAAAAAAAAAACACAAAAAAAAAACCTCAACACAAAACATTTACCGAAAAATTTGCTTAAAAGGATTAGGATTCGAAAACCAAGAAACGGTACATGTATCTGCTTTGAAAACGCCCTCACATGTTGTTTGACAACGTTTAACACAATTCGTGGGCGTGAAAATCGTCTTACTAATACCCTATTATTATATTACATCAGCCGACGGCTGATACATTGTGGTCCTGCTGTATCGTCTTCTTATGTAGTTATCAGCCGACGGCTGATACATTGTGGTCCTGCTGTATGGTCTTCTTATGTAGTTATCAGCCGACGGCTGAGACATTGTGGTCGTTCTGCATCTTCTTTTAATCAGCCGACGGCAGAATCCGAAAATGTTGTCGTTTGGATATGGAATGGCTCCCATATATCCAAACGACGTATTACACTCTAAAAACTAAATTAGTCAAAGCAGCAATAATTAATCATTTTAGACCTCATTTTGACTAAAATTAGTCAAAAATGACCTTAAATGACTAATTAAGGCTGTTTTGACTAACTTTAGCTTCAGAGATAAAAATAATGAACAGCGTGGGCCTGATCGGCTGAGTGATTAGAACCATTATCCTGATGCATTATAATAGACCCCTACAAATGCCAAAACGTCGCCATAATTAGACGGGGGAAACTAAACTAACAATTGCAATTAGTTAATTGAAGATTGGAAAACTGTCCAACCTAATTGTCAATCCTTTTCATCAAAATTTTAATAATGCCAGAGTAGACAAGATCAGGAGCTAATTCCACCAGGGAAAAAAAGCAAAAACAAAAAAAAAAGATCAAGAGCTAATTATATGTATCAACAAGCTACTGAAGGACACATTCTGCAACGTTGTTTATTTTGCTTTAAAAAAAAAAATACTTACAGCGGCAATTTATTTTCCGAATTCGGAGTCTCTAATGGAGGTAGGTTTATACCAATCACCATGAAATGTCATTGTCACAAAGGGATGCAAATCGCTAAACGTTTGTAGTTTTTTTTAATCAGTACTTACTGAAGTAAAAACGAAACACAATAACAAGAACAAAGTTAGAGACTGAGATACAATTTTCGCTTGTTTGGGGGTGTCGGGTTGTTTGTTTGCTTGTTCTGTGGGTTTTTTGGGGGGTTGGAGTCAGGGTATGGCTGCTGGAGTCGAACCTACGACCTTTGCTATTCTAGAGTAGATGTCTTACAATCAGTCCACAGAGCTAGCCTGGTACCCATAGGGGCAGTTCATTATAGCCACGGGTTTTTACCGCAACGAATTTAATAGTTGTCAAATTTGCATCGGGGATAAATAATGTTTGTTGAAGGTTTGGTGAATTGCTTAGTATGGATGTTTTTTATTTTAAACCTTATAGTTAATATACAATAATTCAGTCGAGAAAAATCTTTTTGTGCAGTCCTGTGTATTTTTACATGATTTTTTTTCTTTAAAAATAAGTCTTCATACAGGAACACCCACAAAAATAGGTCACTTGCTGACATGCTGGATTCCTTCTGTGACGTCACCTGCATTACATGAAATATATTAACGAGTAAATTTTTGAAAAGAAAGAAAACATTTGTCATTCCTTGGCGGACCCCGTACATGGGATATCTCATGAATACATTATGAAATGATGATGTCACAGAAGGAATCCAGCCATGTCAGCAAGTGACCTATTTTTGTGGGCGTTCCTGAAGACCATTACTTGTAAAGATAAATAAATCACGTAAAAATATACTGGAAGGCACAAAACAAAATTCCAACTGAATTATTAGATGGTAATTATTAGGCGTAATTTAAATACATTATTTAAATACTTGATAATTCACCAAACCGTTAAGCAGTGTATACTCAGTACTTGGATAAACACAAATACATGTAGTATCATTTATCCCCAATGCAAATTTAACATTTAATCATTCTACTCACGTCAAGACACAATGTTTGACGGTTTTAGACATGAAAATGCATCAGGAAAACACTATAGACCATCGTTTGCGTGACTGCTGCAGGCCATGCATGGTAAAACAATTTCTATCGCTCCGACAATAATGTTGGACCTACCCTATAGATAGTGACAAGGAAACCAGACGTTGGACAGGCATAAAGGGCAATACAACGTCTGAAGTAATTGGTAAAATGTCTGCGAATAATTCCATTCTTTGCACAAATTCAAGATAAATATTTAATAAAACCAGCCTGTGGAGAAGTCAGCTCAAGTCGATGTCTCCTTTGCGAGAAAAGGGCAAAAATCCATCCAGCATTTTTGTACGCTTGCAGGCAGAGGTTTGGTCTCATGAGACGATCGAATTAATGTGTGGATTTTATTTCATTGTTATTCAAAAACAATAACAGGCAGAACAATTTCAAGGACATTCTTTCAACCATTTTTCATTATCTTTATGCTGTGTAATGCAAGCCTGTGTGAACATTTATGTTTTTCTTTCTCACCAATGTTGAGCTGGGGCTAATTAAGCTCCCGTACAGCTGCAGGGTTTCCTGTACATGTCACGCATTTAATTTAGTTAATTGGTATTAATCATTGTTATTGTCATGACTGTTATAAACATCAATCTATTACAGGAAGGGACAAGGGCATTGCAACCTAACTCATAAACACTTTCGGGATATTTCCCAATAGGATAATTATACGACGGGCGATGGACACATATTTTTCAAAGGGTAATACATCCAATATATAATATCCAATTATAACTCCAACCGTCTAGTTTTCATCAAACACACCATACAATAAATCTATTTAGACCTCATGGTGATGTTTTGGCTCGTTTCTTTCCCTGCCTTTCACCTCTGTGCGGATTGCGGATTGGGTTTTCAATCCTACCTTATTGCGTGGATTTTTCCCTATCTGGGGTTTTCCTCCCACATATAAAACTGACGCTTTCTTCATACTTGTAAACACATGTATCTTCAGGCCTACGGGTCACAGTGCAAGTCACTTTTGAGGGCCCCTTGGTTAGTCTGTGGGATTTTGTTGATGTTCGTAATGGGTTTATTTCAATCCAGATGTTTATTATGACGACATCGTATACTCCATGATAGGACAACGGTATTTTGGACTGTATTTCTGGTAAGCCCAATCTGTTGTGCTGACAGGCGGATGTTACACTTAGAGCATAATTCAGTTTGTGAAGGATATTTCTTAATTCTTTCAATCAAGATTTGTGGATCTTAAAAGCCGTGTTGTTGAATCCGTGATTCAGGGATTATATAACAAGGATGATTGATTTCGTATAAAGGACCAAAGATATCAAAGAGTTCCATTTTATTTTCGGCCATTTTTGTTCAAGGTTCCATACATTCCTCTGAATGCATTACATTATTTTCAAACACAACATGTTCTCAGTCTCAGACTTCAAAAAATGTTTTTTTTTTTTTTTTTTTTTACTAACAACAACAATTTGGCCATCTAATTTCTTGATGCTATTTCACAGCATCGTTTTGCACCATGGAGGTACCTCCTAGTTTCGTTTTATAATTGTGTTCATTGAAAATTAGAGATGTGAGTAAATTTCACATTACATTCAATTGCATCTGATGAAGTAGTTGTTGCTACGAAAGCTCATGCATTTTTTTTTTTACTATTAGCTAGTACTTACTATTATATAGTGCTATCATTAAGTTTTTTGTATTTCATCTGTTAGACTAACACGGCTAACTCTGTTATATACATTACATTCTGAAAGCTCACTGACTATAATATGCGTGTATACCACTCCTCAACAGAAATATTTTCGTTTTAACCACTCTCAAAAAAGTGGGAGCGAACGGAAATCGGAAAACCTCAACTCAAAGGTCATCATCACTGCTCATTAGCATTTTACACAAAAACTGCAGGAGTTCCGTTGGATAACTTTTTCGGATTATTACTCTCTTGTAATTTTTGTTCCTAAATCTGTTAACAAAATTTAGTCCCGTGATTGCCTGAGCGAAAGTCATTTTCTGGATGCTTTTTTTGAAATTCAGCTGGCCGCCTACTGGTATGTGGGTTTGCACGACATGCTTTGCGCAACATAATAATGACTGGGTACAAAAGCGTTGTGATTGCCGCTATCCGAAGGAGCACATAAAAAATACGAACATGCACAGATTTCATGACAAATCCGAAACCGATTTCGTTGTTTCATCACTAAAACGTTGCCAAAAATGAATCAGTTGTATTTCTGGAATGTATTTTAAAGGTTTTGTCTTATTGACAACTACAGGATGGAAAAGAATTTACTCTTCTACAACTGAAAAATGATGTAATATGCCTTAAAGGCATTGCTCAATCAAGTAGGGAAATTCTGTTTGGTTGTAAAACTAGTGTGGTGTGCATCATAGAAATAACCTACCTCTTTAGTGCACAGCGTCTAGAGGATCACCAGAAGATTCACTGGTTCGAGTCGTCTTGAGTATCTACCACAAGTTCAGGTGTCTTCAACACCAATCATGAAACAAACAACTCCGTCAGCGGTGTGCCTCGGACGCACAACTTTCAGCTTTCCCTAAGCAAGACACTGACTGTTGCAGTCAGTCGGTGCCTGACAAGGAAGTTTTCCTTTCGTCTAATATTATCGTATCCTCCAATCAGTGACGTAGCCACAATGTTGGGAATGTTCTTCCCTTTAGAATGAAACCTCCGATGTTTGTTGACCGTGTTTTTTTAAGAGAATCAATGTTTTTTTTCTTCTAATATCATCAATGTAGTTCGTGACAAGGGCGAAAATCCCCCATTGTGCTGTAGTTTTTAGTGACACCAGACTATCTCACTGCCAGCTAACTGAATCTTCAGCGTGTTCGTCACACTGATCTCTATTACATGTATGCTGACCAGTGGTTCGTCAGCGTTGATTTACATTCTCCAAATCTTTTCCCCACCCTTAAACTGCGGCAACAATAGCGTAACACGCTTCAATGCATCATTGAAAGCAAGACGTGGAACTCTTCAGCATCAGTACAAATAATGTGATCAGATTTGCAGACCCATGTGTTGTACTGAAGCGTGGACAGCAGTGGCGCAACCAGAAAATGTCTTTTGAAGGGAGGATGGGGGTAAATTGCCCTCGGCGGGGATTACCCTCAGCGGGAGGGTGAGGAAAGGGGGTAACGCTCCCCTAATAACATCTTTATTTCCCCTCCTTTAATTATGCTCCTCATGAAATCATAAAAAATATATATATAAAGTATATATAATTATATAAAAATAACAAAAAATCGGCAAAATCATTAGGCCTACATCTGGTATGTGTATACTATCTGGTGCGATTTGTACCACAAGTCGCAATATTAACGGCAATACTGTCGTCAACATTCACAATTTGTGAATTTGCGATTTGTCAATATTTGCAACTTGGGGCACAAATCGTGGATATTGACGACAGTATTGGCGTCAATATAATGTACAATGTCCCTTTAAAGCCACCATACGTAATACACAATGGGCCCCGTAATCCATGTAATGTGCTTTGAGCTGTAGACAAAATGTACTATCAGAGAGTAATTTATGACCCAAATTAATGATTTGTTAATTTTGTAATCTAAAACTAAATGCTGCAGGTTACTTGTATGATTAGGCCAAGATGTATTAAAAAAACCACAAAGACAGACATGGGACAGATAATCCTGCATATATGAGTAATACAAAGACTATAATAACTATGTAAAAAGACAGTTTTAAAAGACATTCAGCAAATTGTATTTGTAATTTTATATCTTTGAGGGTAGAGAGCTAAAAGAGTGTCATCACTTGAGTCCCTCATTTTTTAAAATAGTTTTTGGGACAAAAAGGATAGTCAATGGGGGGAATCGCATCAAAGCGCTTAGTGAATAAACTAAGTAAATCGAGATTCCGTAAAAATTAAATGGATAGATTAGGGTCTCATGCCCGTAAAGTATACCGTAAACGAGAAGTATGTGCATTCAATTCAGCAATCTGTATTTTACGACGAGCCCATTGCTGCAAACGGAGCAACCTGTTAAAATTCTGGTTGCGCAGTTCCCCTAAAGAGGTATTCCACTGTAAAGATAAATAATGACACCGGCAAAATATTGGGGGAAAACGAATCAAAAACCATGCAGGGAACAAAATATGCGATTCGATTCATGACACCTTTAACTTAAAGACGCAGGCTCGTCACCTCCACAACCCGAAGGCCACTGTCCCAGTTAGATCTATAAAAAAAAAATGTGCAAATGAATGGATTGATACATCAATAGACCCCCTAAATTATGTCTTGACCCCCGCTTGCCCACCTTACCCCAACTGAAAAATGTCTAGTTACGCCACTTGACCAGATTATTGTTCTTATGTTGTTGTTTTTGGGGGGTGTAAAATTGAGCTCGTCTTGTAATTAATTAATGAATTAATTTGTAAATGTACCGTAACCGTTTCTAAAGATGACGAGATACCGCGAGGAGTCCGAAGAAAATGACGGGGTGGCTCACGCGATGTTCCACTGCGAGCGTTGTTTGAAGCATTGGACGGACTACGGTCGGCCACCACCGGAGTGTAGCGAGAAAGAATCTCGAGTGAGAGGTCCCAGCTTCACTATCAGCAGCAGAAGTCACGAGATTCTAAAGGTATGGGGCTGGTGTGAGTGTGTCTAATCCATTGACACCGAGGACCTACTAAACAAAGAAGAGGGAGGGAAAAAAAGGAATCCGTGTATAGTTGGACAGAACCAATACAACCTTGGTTAATTTGGGGAAAAATCAATAAGGACGTCACTACAAAAAGTCCAAGCCAAGAATACAAAATAGAAGTCATCTATTCATTCATTAGCCGACAAAAATGTGCGTGGGTTTGTGTGTTCGACTATAAAGATTCCATCGCTGAATTAGAGGTAGGCCCCGAGTCCCTCCGTAGGTTCCACAAACACACAACCTATGTCCTTACACCGACCAAAGTGATGGAGTTGTGTTATACTATCTGATCTGAGTAAACGACTCGAGACTGATTTTTCTGACTAATGTCTAGAAATTCAGCAACCTCGCTTCAGATGACAAGCTGTGTTTCCTTGAGGCAATCCATGCAGGGGAGCCCTCTGCCGAGACGTCTTCTCCTCATCAGACTGCTCAAGTTCACGTCATCCATCCTCTCGACGAGTCCCAAGAAAACAACATAGGGGCTGGGGTGGCACACGACAAGGTCCTGAATAAACTGGAGGTTAACACCAGAGAAACAGGTATTGATGTTCGCTCTGTGGATCTGTCCAACTATTAATCTGTAGCCACGACAGACGGGTGGTTGGGGCGAGTACAAGAAGGGTAATTTTCCCTTTCCCATGTACAAATAGTTTGAGCATTTCTTGAGACTCTTTGGTTAAGGGGGTCAGAGGGGTTGATTTTCCCAAACGTTTACACAGATAAAAGCACAAATACCCAGTTTCTAATAAAAAAGGCATTTTATCTATGTAGTTTTCTCGCTTGGTCTGAATTTCCCTCACCGTTTTGCCCGAATGGGGTGTGGGTGGGGGCAAATACCCCTGCCCCCCGGGCCCGTATGCCCATACATGTCCATGTCAATGTTTAAGCATATTGAGTGCTGACTATTTTTATAACCAACTTTTACACAGCATGTAGTTAGATATAAGGTGTGTTACGAGACACAAATCCACTTTTCTTTTTAAGCCTCATATTTTTTCCAGGACACACTATGATAGCCTTGAAAAATGTGGGCTATAACAGTATTTTCCGTTTAAAGGCATTGCATACGTTTGGTAATTTGAGCCTACTGTTTGTTTCAAACCAATATAATTGTAGATATATACCATAAAACTAACCTGTGAAAGTTTCATTTCAAAAGGTAGTAGCGTTTTTGAGATTTCGGCGACAAACTAGAACGGTTATTTCACGCCGGAGAACAGTTAGTAAATAGTTTCGACATTTCATATTGTAGTTCGTTGAAAAAGTACTACCGCCCTCCTGTGGTCGTTATCTTAAAAATACCAATATGGGCCGTTTGAAATTGGTTCGTTCGGCCAGCCCGGGGGGTCCGTGTGCCAGCCGTGGCACGGCTTCGTGTAACCCGAAACGGGGTCACGAACTCTCCACTGTGGTTTGGCAGGTCCCATAACATTATGATAATATATGCAGCAGAGCCGACTGACCGCAAGCGGACGTGATGGAGTAAGCTACACACACACACACACACACACACACACCCACACACATCATGTACATTGTACTGTGTTCTAGGTATCACATGTACAGTACGTATGTGTGTACTGTGGTGAAATTGTGAACTGAGAGTATCTAGGCCAATTTGGTCGCTCGGTAGCTTTTGTAATCGAAATGGACATGTAATAAACAACGCAGTGTCATGTATAGTAGGCCTACACATTGTGCTCACTGATGTTATCACCGAGGAAATCCAAGCTCAATCAAATCATTTGCTATGTACTGTTTGGTAAATAATCTTTGCCCATGCCCGACTTGTGGTTATCATGAAGCAATAAATCAGTTTATTGCTCCGTGCTAATATTTACAAGAATCATGTTGACTCCTTTTTGAATATGTTTCAAACCGAAAACAAACTTGACCCCCCCCACCCCCCAATAAATAATCTATGGCTGCGGGACGTAGCCCGTCGACCGGAGTAGTTACCGGCACAAAGGAAAATAGTAATCAACCCATCATGCGTACATCTGGCATGTTCCCCAGACGGAAGGATTTATGGCCCTTTTCGAATCCACGGCTTTGGCTTTGGATTCGGCTTCAGGGCCCGTCCTCTCGTCTGAAGCTGGCCCTGAGCGCGTTCGCAAAGCATGCGCAATTGTCATAACAACCGCGGGGCCAAGCTAGCCTGAGCCGAATCCGGAGCCGAAGCCGTGGTTTCGAAAAGGGCCTACGACCCCAGAGAAACACCTCGAAATAAATGCCCAAATGAAGGGTTCATTCACGGAAGTTCAGTACCAGTCTTGTGTGAATGGTTTATATCATGAGTTTAATTCCTACCTCCATGGTTATATAAACTGAGAAAGTCCCATAACTACTATGTCCAGGTTATGGGACAGATGATGGGTTTAACTGGATCAAAATGGTGTGATTTCTTTGTGTGGAAAACAAATGACTTTCATGTAGAAGGAACATTCATTGATGATAGACTATTCATAACTGGCGCGTTTTGTTTCCAGTACTTGCTGCCAGCTTTGTGTGATAACAAGTTGTAATTACTTGAAGATGCATCTCCTGATTTTATACCGAATTGATGGTTAAAAAAGACTGAAACATAAAATAGTTCTTGTCCTTTAGTCAAACTTTTCTTTTTTTTCCCCCCTCTACACATTGTGGTTCCCGTTATCATTGAGTAATTCATTCTGGAGCTATTCATGGGCATTTCAGAGGACAATAATCTGAGCCACATACATTGTAAGTCCAAGGAGAGTGTTGTTTCTTTCACAAAAGTAGCCACAAAGTATATTGTGTAATGCATGTGAATTTTGTTTGCGTTCCTGAAAACCATTATTTATAAAAGAAAACAAAACAAAATCAATATACGGGTTTTTTTATTTTTTTTTAAACACACTGTTTATTGACATAAAACAATGAAGAACCACATACAGTAATTGCTTTTGAGTGTGTCGCAGATCCTTCAAGAAACAATTAAGGAATCTAAAATGTCCACAGGGCTCGATAATTTACATGGTGCTACTGCAGAAACTAAGTCCTTTTTTTAGTATTTTGGGGTGCAATGGCATAATTAGTTTATTTTATAATACATGCACATTTTAGGTCAAAGTTTGTGCTGACCAGCACCTGTTTTAAATATGTAGGGGAAATGCCACAGAAAGCCATTTCTTGGAGAAGATACAGAGGTATGGTTCCTTCAATCTATGCCTGCTGTCACTCGTAAGAGTCATGTCACATGATGCAATTTACAGGCAACTGATTCTAGGCTGTCTCCAATAATGATGCAAACGGCCTTTTTTACAGGATTACTTCATAAAATGATGTTCAATGGTTCATGCATAAATATAAAATTATACACTTGACTGTTAGACTTCTACACTGACTTAGAATAATGGCCCTTGAAAATTTGTTACATTACAACAGACTGTCCACATTTGATTAACTGTACCAGCAAGGGAAATTGGTACGAGGCCATCAAACAGATGAAATTTCTTTACAAAAAGCTCACTCTACATGCACATAGAGTCTTGCAATGGTCTGCGTCTATTCAGTTTCTTCTTTGGAAAATTGACCACTTTCAGCAGTAAGGAATGGTGGAATAACCAAGCTACATTCAACAGGACAAAGCAGGTACTCTGTTACAAATCCCTTATCTACAATTACCTCTTCTCCAGATTCAAGTAAGTTCAATATACAAGACTGCTTGGTGATCTCTTTGTCTGAAATTCCACCAGCATAGAGGTTACTTACAAATGTAACAAGGCCTCCTGCTCCTGGTGATATTCCAATAAGGCATTTAAATGTTTCATGACGTTTGTAATGCGAAAAAAATTCTGAATTTAAATTCAAACTTGACGGTGCTGGCACAAATAGTTCAGTACAGTCTAAAATAACACAAGATTTTGAAAACTGTTTGAAGGCATCTGGAATATGTCGGTCGACCATCTCTCTTGTTGGCCACAAAGGAATACTCCCAAGCACAGCATACAGAAAGTTAGCCCAAGTAATACTAAATCTGCTGACTGTTGAACTAGATATGCCAAATTTATCTCCTAAGTCCTCATCGAATGAACCTTATTTGACCTTATTCAGGAAAAGAAAAAAACTGGTCAATAAGTGGCAGTTCAGACCGAAAGCCAGCACGCATTGATGAACTTTCTCCTCTTTTTGAACACACCACTTGGCTCCATCGGGTCATTGTTGATGCATGAGGAAAAACAAAATTAAAAAATTCCATCAACAGTGTGTATGTTGGAAATGCCGTGTAAATCTATGCAGGATCTTTGGAATACCTTTCCGAAAAATGTCTTTCTGGACGGCATTGTTTATCAAGTTGCTTTCCAGTTGTTCAATTCGTTCCTGCGTGGCCTAAAAGTTTGTCTTCTACAGGGGATGTGATCCAGATAATCATGGTCCGGTAACTTGGTAATGCTTCTCCACACCACAGTCACTCTCCATGTTTCACAGCTGTTGCTGGACACCTGTTAATTGTAAAGAAATTTGTCAATATGACACATAATCTTGACAATTTTAATAATGAAACTTACCCGTACATTTATAGGATTTCAAGCTTTGCATTGTAGAGTAATGATAGCAAAGCTTTAAAAAAAAATGGATCAGGAGGGACTTCATGTTATATCTTCATTTTCCCAGGTTTAGTAGCAACCACCCACTAACCCTTTTTTAAGGGGTGGGGTGGGGTGGGGGAGAGGCCTTAAAAAGTTGTACAATGCCAAACACACAATTTAGCTAGTGCTTTCAGCACAATGAAGATTTCGAATGAACAGATGTTTTGCATAACTAAGTTGTAAGTCAACACATCCCTAGAAAGAGTTAATTGTGTTCAGTTGATATAAATAAAATACTTACTCTCTGTTTCTTCTAAGTTGCCGCCTTTTAGGAGTTTCCACAGTCCAAGGAAAAATGCTTGGAGCATTTAAGAAGCCTTTTCCCAGTCATTGTGGTTTTTAAACTCATTTTCTTTAAAGTGAGTCGAACAAACATGTGTGCATCTTGTTATCTGAAATTCAAAACATCAAAAATAAAAACAAATTAAGAAAATCAGTAAAGCACCAAGAAAATCCCTGAAAAACCTTAGAATATTCAGAGTTAAAGACCTCCATTCATGTAACTTCTGAGGACATTATATAAAGACTATAACATAAGCAGTTTTGAGTTTGTCAGTTTAGTTCGTCCTTCGTCTATGCCCATGGTTCAATTCAAGATAAGAAGCAATTCAACATCATAAATTTACAAAATTGTCCAGTGAAATCAGGAAAACCCTCAGGGATTCCACCAGACTAATTAGTTGCCAATGGTTGAGTCCTATAGTATTATAACTTATTTGTACAGGCTTTTTATTGTACACTCGACTCCATGAGCCACATGTTCGTGCAGTCTGACCTTACTTAGAACATAGAAGAGAGCAGACATATGGAGTACACTTCCTTCTTCGACGGTATGCGTGCACTCACGTCTGAACGTTACTCACTGTTTAGTAATACTTAGTAAATAAAATAGTATTTAGTAATAAGATAAGAGCGAGTTACAGCCTACTCTAGTTACGAAACGTACCTCCATGGTATGGTTTTAAATAAACATTTTTGACAATGAATGTCTGAGACTTACCTTGAAACTTCATCCAGGATCTGTGCGTATATTCCTAATCCATATCTTTCTCAGAGAGTTAAATTTTGGGAACATATGAAACGACAACTCATCCGTCAGGCACACAGCAATGTCAAAATGTGACATGTTTATGAATTACGTAATTCGTGCAATAGAGATCAGCAGTCAATGGTGACCAAAGATAATACAGCGCCGTAGGCGCAAGATGGGGAACTGGGCCTTTATCTACTGTTGGAAAGTAAATTCGCATTGGTGTTGACTCGCTGTCATTTTTCCAAGACGGCGATTCCGTGTAAGGGCGATCGAACCAGGGGCGAACTGCCCATTCAGAGATCGATCGGCGAAAACGACCAATTAGGAATCAATTTACAAAGCAGTTAATCTTAGACACTTGAGGGCGTTAGTCAATTCGAACGTTCAAAATCTGAGAAGCGTTACCGCCAACAACGCTTCTCAGATTCAAATTTTTGGAGATAAAAAGTGATATATTTTTCCATAACAGCGGTACTTCGAATTGAACGTTTCTCAATATGCATTATACTATCCAAAGCAGCTGTACTTCTTACCAAGTAAGTTTTTATTGCCATAAATTTTCAGAGTCATTACCAAACGTATGCAATGCCTTTAAATAAATAACAAATAGACTAAAATGTACAAAGCCTAATTCTTAAAAAACCTACAATCAACTGATGCTTTAATACGGTACACTTTAACTGCTTCATACACCGGCAGACAGTGTCAGTATTTCACAATTTGGTTCGAGATCAAATGCCAACGTAGACTCCAGGACCGATGTAGAGGACCACACCACGGCATTGGGAGAGCCTTGGGTTGCAACTAGGCAGCAAAAGGGCGCTGCGCTGACAGAAGTGGCTCTCGATCAAGGTGATGTTGCTGGAAGTAACTCTGAGAATGAAGGTTTGTGTATTACTATGGTTGCCTTACCACCATTTTTGAGATGTATTACAGGATACCATTTGCCTATGTTTTCCAGTGAAGCATTTTTTTCCAGAGAAACATGCGCTTATTGATCTTTAAAGACCGCCTAGCCTACAAAAGAAATAGAGAAATAGAATGTAACTTTTCAGACTGAAACTATTCCAACCCCCAGATCCTTTAAAAAAAACTGTTGTGTCTTCCAGGACGTGCAGTTGGTCCCATTACCCGGTTGCCGAAGGAGTTAAATTCTAGCACAGCTCAAGCAAACAACCCATCGGATCATTCAAATACAAAAACGGCTGCGATTGTCAAAGATCGGCTGATAACTAGGGCAGGAAATCATGAGAAAACAACACAGAGTATTCCGTCAAACAGAGAAGCGAAATTGAGAGATGCTAAGAAGCCAGTGGATGACAACCACGGGGAAGTCAACAAGGTAGATAGACTGGATGGAGTTGTTGATACCAGCCAGAGTCCTGCCAACAAAAAAATGAATTCTTATCCACTCTTGGCGGGAGATAATTTCAGTCAAGTGGATGATGTTAAGGATGTCCAAGTGACTACTTCTGACCAAGCAGTAAAGTCTGAAGAGACGAATTTACCATCTGTCGAGGAAGACCCACGATCTTTTAGTTCACATATTAACGAAACCCAGCACTCCGTCACGAAAGTAACTATTACTAAAACTGGCCTTCATTTAAGTCACTCCAATAACAAAACAGCTTCAACAAGTTCTGACAAAGACTACGAAATGGCGTCCAATGACTCTCTTGATGACAGCCTAAATGGTACACCCACTTCTCCCAAACCAGTCAATTTCGAGCAAAATTCAAGCTCTCTAATCTCAACAGGTGAAAGCCAACAAACGATCACGCCCGGCCGCCATTCGAGAACAGACAAACACCGTGCTAGGGAAGAGCCTCCTGGCTCAAGACATATTTTGGGCAGAAAGTCAGGGACACATAGAGATAGCACTGCAACTTACATGGGCGTGATGAATGGCGATGATCAGAGTGGTCTAAACCATGATTCCTCAACTGAAAACAGCGCTACATCAAAAGAAAGTCATGACAAAGTCGCAAAGATGTCCTCCCAAAGTCAGAAGGTTGTTCCTATCAGAAACCCAGCTGTCCGAAATGTGACGGGAAAACCTGATACAAGACCAGGAATCTTTGAGAAGCACATGTTCGCCACTCCGAGGGCAAACCTCACCCAGACCAATGTTGTTGGAATGATCCCCAAGACATCCGATGAGCTTCTGGACGTATGTACCGTTCCAAAGTCTAAGATGGAAGACCTCAGTGGCGCCAAGACCAAAGGTTCAGCAACAAATACCCAACTTGCGAAGCCAACAGCACGCAGAGAATCTGTTGTACCTGGAGGAAATGCAGCCAGGCAGCTCCCGCCATTGAGCGGAAACCACAGACAGCTTCCAGCATTAAGTGTTCGAGACTCAGAGCAAAAGTCAAAGGGTAGCGACAAAAGAAGAGCTCTAGGAGTACCAAAAGCGGATGAGCTGGTAGACAGACAGACAGAACAAAAACTTGGACTACATACAGGAGAGCCATTTCCTACACTCAACGACATTCACCAAGAAAAAGACAGCAAGATTTCTGAAACTAAGAGTAAACAACAGAAATCAAAGGACCGCTCTAAACCTGTAAAACGCCCACCTGTTGATCAAGAAAGAGATGGCAATGCTACCTTAACAGATGGTGCAGAACAGGAAAGCAAACCTAAAGTAAAGGAGAGCTTATCTAGTCAAAATCTTAATGTTGAAGAGCACACGGGTGAAGTTCGGACCAATATTCTGCCGGCAATTGATCCAACAAAAGGTCTTGTGACTGAAAAAGAGAACGACAGGTGGGAGACTAAGTCTCCCCTGAAAAATCTCTTGAATCAATTTGATAACTTTGAGTTGAGCCTGTCACCACCACCTGCAAGTTCCTTACCACCTGTGTCCAAAACAGATAAGTCATTTCGGATGACTTACTCTACTCTCCCCAAAACCTTTGACTGGGACACCTCCAGACAGTCCCCTGCATTGACCCGTGGAACCCCATCCCCGCAACCCCTTGGGCTTCTAAACGACTCTTTAGAGCAGCAAGCCGATTATTCAAGACCTGTTGAAGCCAGACTGAAAGGGACCTCCGCGGTACGTAGACAGAACGGGGATATCTATGACAAATCAGCCCGCACGCCATCCCGGATCTCCGGTAAGAAGACCGACTTCTCAGTGTCTACATCCAGCAGCAAGTCGTCACAGGTGAGCGCGGCCGAGAGTGTTTGGGAATCCGTCAGCGAGATCTGGAGAAGACACACTCTTGAACTGCAGAAACTCGAACGAGTGGTTGCGTTGAACTTTCTGCCCCTCACATCCGCGTTCACGTTTTCTCTGTTTGAGTTACCACCTCAGTACCTGGCACAGAATCGTGTGCTGAGGGAACAGGGTATGCAAATCAGGACTTTGAAAAAACCAAAGAAAATTGTGTTCAAGTTTGCCCCGAAACCCAAGAAAACACCTGCAATAAGAAGGCGACCTGCAAAGCTTGTCAAATGAAAACTGCTTTTAAAAAAAGACAATTTGTTTTAAACTTTTAGGGGATACTGTTAGGAGAACAAACCACTATCACAGTTCCACTAGAATTCAGTTCAATATAGTTTAATTGTTCAAGACCTGCAATCTCAGGGCGTTGTATCAATATGAACCAATATTATTGAGGATATTAAGTAATTGCATTCCAGAGTGTACCCTGACATAGTGCGTGGTGTTTTGGCCGTGGAATACCTACTTTACACCCCACAGTGATTGGTTGGGTCGGTTTAGGTTACACTGGTTTAAATGGGAGAGCTTCAATATGGATGACCCTCGATAAAGGTAGGTTACCAACATTGAGTTATATAATAGAGCTAGAGGGTGCACTCGCCACGCACGGAACTCCACTGACTCACCATGGGCGAGAATCCTTATGGGCAAATTGCATACGAATATCCACTTAGAAAATGGCTGTTGTGGAACGGATGAGTAACCAGTGCAAATGAATGGTCCGCGCCATTTTCTCAATGGTCAAAAAAATGCTCCTTGTCGGGCCGTGTCGCATGGTTTGTACGCCCTCTGGTTCTTATATATAACTCTATGGTTACCAATGATCATTCATATTGAAGATAATTAATTACCATACCAAATATTGGCCTCCACACATTGCTAATAAATTGCTTACTTTACAACACTATTGCATTTACATGACATCAATACAGCAGGCTGGTGTCCAAAATTAATTACAAAACATTGCCCAATTTCACAAAGCAGCTAAGCACAAAAAAATGCTTAGTGCAAAATAATCTTGCTTAGCCGAAACAGGCTACCAGGTAAAATACCATGTAATATGTAATTGTAACTTTGTTCACTGCCAATGTTTGCTTAGTAAAAATTTGAGAGCCCATTTACGGTTCTGCCTATTTGGTAGCAAAATATCCAAGCTTAGCGTAAACATATTTCACAGGTTAGCAAGGAGCTGTTGCAGGGCTTCAAACTGTATTATGAGACATAATTGTAAACTAAGCAAAATGTTTTGAACAATCAAGTGTTAATTCTCAATGGAACAAGGTGGACAGACAACAAGTTGTAATTTTATTTTATCATTAAGATTATGGTTCAGCATCATTAATGTTGGAAAAACAATTAACTACACGAAAGTTCTGATTTTTGTGTAGCCAATTACAGAGAGGGTAGCCCAAGATAATGTGGCTTTTTCCTAACCTTTGCTTTTGATGACATAGCCCAAGCCTGAGCCAGGACCCAAGCCGGAGCCCAAGCCGAGGTTTGGGAAAGGCCCAATGGTTCACTTTTCATTAAAAAATGACAGTATTTCAAATCCAAGCCATTTCTAGAAAAATCTAAAAAGCTGAGTTAAAATTTAAAAAAATAATTCTCACAAAAACTGCAACCCTTGTTTGAATATTACCAATAGGTAATGAGTAGTCTGCTGTTTTGTCACAATTGGCAGATTCCTACAACACCTGAGTGATGATGATATTTGTATCTCTTAAGCTTGGTTCATTCTTCACGCTGTTTTCTAAATTGTGACGCAAGAAAATTTGCTTTGGTTTCGCAGCTCACGTCAAGTATGAACCGGGCTTTACAAAAAGAAACTGAAGAATAAGAAATAAATCAAACTTGAATCGTATCTATGGATGGCATTACATCTGCGTTAGAGGTTCGATGTTGAGTAGTGAGAATCCATTCTTGAGGATTTGATGGACACTTCTAAGGAGGTGAAGGCGAGCGAACATGACCATGATAAGATGAGGTCTGGGTTCCTGAGGAAAGTATGAGGGGAGAGGATCAGTATTACAAATAGATCTGCAATGTCTCAACATTAGTAGTACTTGAGAGCTGTAATAATAGTAAATGTTAGAGAGGTTATGGTACATGTTTTCTTGTAACGCTTACATTCAACACGCACGTTTTGTCAGAGATACGTGCGTACGTCTTCACTATAGTGCAAGCCGGCTACATGCGTTTACGCATAGATATTCATTCACAATGTCAAAACAACACTCAAGTTTTCTGAGATGTGGTGAGAAAAGTATACTGGGTTCTCAACACTACTCTTAAGTCTCAACGTTGAGGTACTGTGTTCCTTTCTGGCATTACACAACACAAGGGACGTACAGTTTTACATCCCATTTAAAGGATGAGGCAATTATGGTGAAGTGTCTTGCTCGAGGACACAAGTGCCATGACCGGGATTCAAACCCATACTCTAAAAACACCAGAACTTGCCGGTGCACTAGACCACTCGACTGTGACACTCTATAAAAGAACAAATCCCCCCAGCACGTCTTCTGCGGGGGAGTAGAAGAATGGAGAGAAAAGTCGGCAAGCTCATGATTATCTTACCCCTAATATGTGGGTATGGCTGTAGTATGAACTGAGGTCTCTGCACAGACTGGCCAAAAAACTGCAGACCTGGAAAACAAACAAATTTCAGTCACAGATTATTTTTGAAAGCTGGCAGGTTTAACCAAACTGGCACGTTTAACCCAACCGGCAGGTTTAACCAAACAGACGGGTTTAACCAAACCGG
Source organism: Marthasterias glacialis (assembly GCA_911728455.2). Classification (NCBI taxonomy): domain Eukaryota; kingdom Metazoa; phylum Echinodermata; class Asteroidea; order Forcipulatida; family Asteriidae; genus Marthasterias; species Marthasterias glacialis. The sequence continues at coordinate 26,765,408 of OU452221.1, read as the reverse complement.
CAGGCTTAACCAAACCGGCAGGCTTAACCAAACTGGCAGGTTTAACCAAACTGGCAGGTTTAACCAAACTGGCAGCTTTAACCAAACCAGCAGGTTTAACCAAACTGGCAGGTTTAACCAAACCGGCAGGCTTAACCAAACTGGCAGCTTTAACCAAACCAGCAGGTTTAACCAAACTGGCAGGTTTAACCAAACTGGCAGCTTTAACCAAACCAGCAGGTTTAACCAAACTGGCAGCTTTAACCAAACCGGCAGGTTTAACCAAACTGGCAGGTTTAACAAAACCAACGGGTTTAACCAAACCAGCGAGTTTAACCAAACCGGCAAGTTTAACCAAACTCGGCAGGTTTTTCGGCTTTGAAAAGAGACGTTGTGGTCTCAACGTTTTGAACAGTATACTCTGCTCATCTTCAGAAGAAAGGTTATGTCCACTGTTATCATAATTATTTGGGAGGCTAAAATCCTTACTCGCAGCTGAGCAGCTGAATTGCAAAGGATGCCGCTACACTTGTTCGAGCTGCAGGCATTCAGGGGCACCTCTGGCAGCAAGCTACATCCACCCATATATGACCATTGAACACAGCTAGAGATTGATTTTTCCAGAGAAAATGAAAACTGGGGGGCCCGGAAAAAACCCTGGTGGCACAGGAGAGAACCAACGCACAACTCAACTCACATATGGCCTTAGCCAGGAATCAAACCATGGCCACAGTGGTGAGGCGAGTGCTTCACGCACTAGCCACCCATGCCACCCTGAAGACAAGCACAGTATACTGTTTGAAATGTCAACACCAGCATAACAGCTGTTTTCATAGCCAACATTCTTCCCAAAATAGATTTATAAATGAGTGTACCCGCAAGTTACCAAGTAATACTACTTCTTATAAACTACCTGTTGTGAAAAGGGCCGAAGGGCTAAAAAAAACTCTACAACAACAAAAGAAAAAAAAGACCACAACTCTAAACATTTTGCATAGCTCACCCTATGTGTTTGAATGTTGAGGTGCGGCCCTTTCCCGTCGTGTAAATCACTGACACATTCAGACAGCATGACTGGATATTGCAGCACGTAGTTGAAGGCAAGACCCCATTCCTGGTCTTCCCGCAAGAGACTGAAGTCGATGGTTGAGACGCTAGGCAGCGGAGGGTAAGTCTCTGAGTAAGGAAGAGGTGACAGTCCCGTGATGAGTGATTATTTAAAGATATTGAGAGCTTTGTCAATCGACGTAACTGTGTGGTTATGTTGTGGTTCTTGGGGTATCGGTAAGTGCAGTCATATCAATACATGATACATAATGGCGCATTACATACAGGCGCACGTGTACAGGAGTTGAATAGACTTCATGCGTATGAGGTCACTATGATTATGAGCATTCAGTACAGGAAAGGACACCCTCAATGCTGCATTTGACCTCAAAGATGGCGGCAAATGCATAAGGTCTATTGAACAGTGCATAACTGTGTCTGTATATGAACCGTACAAACACTGAATCAAAATCAGTTTGAAAATCATGAAATAAAAACCATTCATATTTTCCAGGATTGACAAAAACACAAGGGACTTCACAAGTTGCTACTTGTTATAAGAAAATCCTGTATGCCAAGTTGGGGTTGCATCTGCCAATGTTGGTACGTTGATTTTCATTGGTAAACGTCTTAGTGAACACTGTATCCGCGTACATGCATATAAAAAGACAACAGTTGAATGCACTTCCTTTCTTTTATTTAAAGACATCACATTCTCAGAAAATCAGACATTCTCAGAAAATCAGACACCTAAAATAAATGTGCATTTAAAGCCATCAAAGGAAACTCTGCACAAAATACTTAAGTTTGCATCGCTATACATTTACAGCCATGGGTATGCCTTTAATTCGAACCACCCACCGACAAAAATGAATAATAAATAAATACAAAATAGAGCAAGTTCACCTTTTTTAACTTCCTCCTCGAAACGATTAAACAGAGTACACAGCCGAGCGTAGTTATACATCACAAACACACCATCCCTGCTATCTGGCCATGTGCTATTGTTGTGGCAGTTGGATAGGTCTAACTTTAGCTGTGGAGGAAATAAAGTTTGAATCAGCTAAGGCCGTTTCCTAATTGGCAGCTTCGGCTGTGGCTGCAGCTTGGTCGCCAATTGACATGCATTGAAACTTAGGATGCCCATAGCAACAACCTTAGAAACAGCCATAGCTGCAGCCAGAAAGGTAGCCCGAGTCAACTTCCTTTTTGGGAAATGAAAAATATGGTATGAAGAAGGATTATAATTTTGAATTTCATAAAGAAATAAGATTCGTCTTGAGATGAGTTTGTACCTTCTTTGTGATTTGTATTGTGACATCACAGTTTTTTTTTTTGGGGGGGGGACGGTAGGTGGCAGCAGACTTATCAGGTAAATCCACTGTTATCTGAATTTTGAACATGCTCAGAACAATGTAAACAATGTAAAAATACCTGATGTCTGCTGCCACCTAGCGCCTCAGATATGTCCAGTTAAAATAAGGTCACTGGCTACCTCATCTTAACAATTATTGTTAAATAATATTACTGTTATCATTAATTATATCTTTCTGGTAATGAAACTCAAAAGCGACTAGCACTGCGACCCGTAGGCCTGAAGATACCTGTGTAGAGGAGGTGATGTCAGTTGTGGGAGGAAAACCCCAAATAGGGAAAACCCATGCAATCGGGTAGGGACTGACAACCCAATCCACATGCAAGGCTCTGGTCAGGGTTTTGAACCAGGGTCACAGAGATGGAAGGCAGGAAAGAAACCACTAAGCCAACCTGAATCTTTCCTTTTTTGTGGAATCGGGCCCATGCAACAAAGTAAAAAAAAAACCCACCCCAACAACTTAACCAGTTCAGTGCCGCCAGGAGTTTTTTTTTTGGTCCAAAATTGGCGAAATTTTTTGGCGAAATTGTCAGAATTTTTTTTCTTTTAAGGTATCGCTGGCACAAAGAACCCTAACTTGACAATGCCAAGAGAAGAAAGATTCTCTTTATTGGATCATCTGTTTTGTTTCTTGAACAAGAAAATGTCAAATTCATGTTACCTACGGCATAGGAGTGGTACTAAACACGGAACCATGGCTCGATTGCCGGCTCGTGTGTGGTCTGTGCACACTCCACAGTGGAATGACCAGGCAACCGTCGCTCTGGTGGTCCGAAATTACATAATAGAGTCTTTACCAGGCTTCCGTTTCCAGGCAGGGGAAACATTTGCGTGTGTTCTCGTCATCCGGCGCCTACTGGTTCAATTGCCACAGGCACAAAAAAAAAACACTTTTAAAATTTGCCAAGAGAATTTAGCAGAATCCTCACCATGTGCCGATACTGCTTGCCTAGTATTTCAAACTTCAACCCAGCGATGGTCAGTCTGTGAATAAGATTCTCCCAGCCTTCACCTTATGTGTGAGATAAACCAACATTAGATACTTGATATAAACTGCACGAAACCACAGTGAAACACAAGGGTGTGTTTTTTACAAGAATCAGAAAATAATGGAAAATGTAAAGTAACCTCCTCTTGGTCTGCAGATGAGACTCCTGAGTTTCAAGATGGGAAATGATCCAAGCTCACTACAAGAACACAAATCCACAACTAGAGGTTTGGGCACAACATGTACTATTTCTTTCATTCTTTCCTTGATATAAATTCAAGTATTTCAAGACAGATTTAGGGGGCAAAGAAAGATCTATTACCACTCTCCGACCATTCAATATCATCCACTGTGGTTTTGAATGATAGATAAACTATGCCAGCCTGCAATATGATATCATGTGGTGAATGCATCTACAAAGTACACAGTCAACCCTCCTACTGTCTGACCATTCAATATCATCCACTGTGGTTTTGAATGATAGATAAACTATGCCAGCATGCAATATGATATCATGTGGTGAATGCATCTACAAAGTACACTGTCAACCCTCCTACTGTCTGACCATTTAATACCATCCGCTGCAGTTTTGAATGATAGATATAAGCTTTGCCAGCCTGCAATTTGGTGAAAGCATAATACTCATTTAGTTCTGTGCACAGTTGTGCCACACAGTTGAATGGTTTCAAATTGTTGGTCAACTCGCTAGAAAATTTTGCCAAGTGTACTGAGAGAAGAGTTTACAACAAAATGTCTTAGAAAAGATCTTTCCAATTACCCTGCACTTCTTCCCCATATTTCAAGATGGACGCTTCCCTCGTTTGGGATTCTCTTAACCTATACAGCTCAGACGCGCTTATGGTTCCTTCTGACCCAGCCCCACACACTGTAACAGGTCCATGGGTTACGTGGTGTTGATTGATGCCAGGTCGTGTAGCATGCCTAGTACACAGCCGCCACGCCAGGTCAACTTGCTGTTGCCGAAAACCCATATCTTGGCTTGATACGTGGACGAGGTGAGAAGGCTGCAAAAGAAGATAGATGAGAGTTTAAAGGTCGCATACCAGAATACAGCGACCTAGACTTCGGCTATGGCCATTGGCTGCAGAGATGCAATGCTGAGAACATATCTTTTGTAATGATTAAGGCCTAAAAATAAAATGTTTTGTTTCCGGTTACCTAACCGACCCTAATTTTACGGCGTGACCCTTTTTTACATGGCGCTTTTTTTTTTTACATTATCAAAGCACCTTACACCACTACCCCTTGTCAATGGGCCCTAAGCATTCCTGAAACCATCTCAACTCCTATGGAGTATGCGGCACCGGCAGCCAAGTCAGCACACAGGTTGCTACTCATTCACATCAACAATCTCTACCCTCGCAGGTATCCATTTACTCCTGGGTGATGAGAAGCAATTATAGTTAAGTGTCTTGCCCAATGACACAAGTGTCGGACCAAGATTCGAATGCGCACTCCGATGACTCAGCCATCAGAACTTGAGTTTGATGCTCTAGACTGCTCGGCAATCACACGTAACATTATAAGAGAAAACTAAGAAAGAAAACCTGATCACTTTACCAGTGGCTGCAGCTGACCAAGACTTTGTTCGATGGCACAGCACTGCATCAAAACGGGAGAAGCCGTTCCATCTGCAGAGAGGACTAGACGGCAAAAATAACAAACAAAACGGTTAATCAAATCTGTACTATTGACCCAAATTAACCTGTTGACGCCGGACGACCTAACTTGCAAATACTGTCATGTAAACACTCCATTGTGTCGCCTGGACTTTTTGTTTCAGAGTGAGCACAAAGTATACACTCACTGCGCAATGCTTCAATTCACCCACACAAAGACGACAGATTGTGTTGAATATTTTGCCAATTTTCACCCATTATGCGAGGGTTATTGGATCCAGACCTTTGCCCTTTTATTAAAAAATAAAGGATTCCGAGACATCGAGAGGCATCCACCATTGCTTATTCATTGTCTTTTGGCTCAATGGAGGTAAGTCAGAGTGAACTGAGTTTCCAGCCAAGGCTCAATCTGGAACCAATGCTGGAAAGTTGTCAAATGAAAAATCTTGTATGTCAGCTACGGCCAAAGTTTTGCAATTCACAGTGAATGAAAATAGGCAATTACTCGACAAAGAAAAGAAAAATCCCAGTGCTTCAAAGAAAACCTTTGTTTCTTGGCTTTGTTAAGTCAAGGTCTCATTTTGCCAGCGGTACTCTCAAAGAAAAATTATTCCGGCAATTCCGAAAAAATAATCCTATCAGGCTGTGCTGGAAGGGAAAAAAATGGAAGATTCCCAGCGGGAACTGGTTAACCAGGGCCCAATTTCATAGAGCTGCTTAAGCAGAAAATAGTGCTTACAAAATTTCTGCTAAGCAAAAATAAGCAGGATACCAGTCACAGATTGTACATGTACCATGCTATTTTGGCTGGTAACCTCATTCCGGTAAACATTATTTTGTTTGTGCTAAGCTACTTCTTGTACTTAAGCAGCTCTATGAAATTGGGCCCTGATGTCATCACCCATGATAAAATTTGGTTGCACCACTTTCGGAGTTGGATTCCTCCTACCATATTACTGTGCAGTGTAAATTTTAAGGCGATGCAAGCGGTCAGACATGCACCATACCTTCACATGCAATTTGACTTCCAAAATGGCAGACCATGGGGAGACAGTAACCGCGTGTGACGTTAGTGCAAGGTTTCTAAACAAGAGCTTCTAAACAAATTGGCTTAACCCTCGCGTCAGCGGAGAGGTAAAATATAATCCAATTTTTACCAAATATGGTCATAATTTTTTTTCAATGGGCCAATAAGGCCAAGATTCCATGTAATCCTCACCCCTGGTATACCCCACAAGCCTGTAGACTCCCATTGGCCAGACCCTAACCACTGCAGAGTAAAGAGTGTTGAAAGACAGCAGCCACCTGTCACAGTGTAGTAATTGATTGACCTTGTGACATTGACAGGGCAGTATGCAATTTGTGTAAACAGCTTGTGCAGCTTGTGTGTCACACATGGATCTTAAATAACACAAGTCTAAGTCTTGACTGGCACTCCAATTCCCCCCCCCCCCCCCACAGTGATGTATAATGGCTTTGGGCTTGCAGGGTTGGTTATTGACCTTAAAGACAGGGTGGACGAAATGTTAACCTCCTGGATCCAGCGAAGTTGTTGATTTTTGGAGCTGCTCTGAGGGTTCTTAAGTATTATAAGGGTCAAAGGGTCACATTATAAGGGTCAAAGGGTCAAATGACAACTCTCACCTTTCACTCTCTGTAGATTCTTGTCATATCCAGATTTTCCAAGTGGGAGTTTTTCCTCAGCAAGGAACTGTTGCAAATCTAGCTGGACCTCACTTGAATCCAACGCCTCTTGGTTATCTCTCCTTTGACCACGACCTTTGACATCATTCCCACTTAACCTCTGACTTGAGCCTATGTCGTCCTGACGGCCTAACTCAGAATGCGTTCTGAATTTAGAGCTAGTTGCAGCTTGGATTAAATGTTGTTGTGTTTCACATCTTGATTGCTCTACTGATGAAATGTCCGTCATGTGGTTATGAATTGACCCAAGCCCAAACTGCTTGAGTACTTTGGAAAACGCAGGTGCAGTTGGGGTCAAGTGATGAACTTGAAACCTACGAATGACAAATCCACATATAAGGATTTACATTCTATATTTTATATCTGATTGAAGGTAAAATAAAATGTAATGTTTCCTTTTTTTAAATCTAATTTGCTGCGTAAACTAATCTTATAACAACTTGTCCTGTTACTACCTATATACTGCCATGGAGTAAATTGGGAGTCGTGAGATTATTAGGTTCAAATAAGAACTCGTCCTACTGCTTTTTCTACTGCCACGGAGAAGATTAAGAAAAATTAGAAACTACTTAGTTCAAATAAGAAAAACAAAATTGAAAATTTACATGGTGGGAACATAGTCTAGACACTTAGGTTTGCGGTAACACCATGTTATTACCTCTAAAATACATATGAGTTTTTTTTATCGTCTTCTGGAGAAAAGCTCATTTTGTTGTGTTACCGTTCTGCAAATCTTTAGTGTCTGGATTTCAAAGACAAGTTTTTTTTAAGTGCTGGGAATACCAGTTAGTGAACAGTCCATGTGAAACTTATGTCGCAACAAAATTCTAAATGATTCAAACAGGATATCACAATTCTCCAAGCAGCACAAAGAATAGGCCCACGTCTTACTCTTCTCGTATCTGGTTCTGAATTGCCAATTAGGTAGATGTATTGTGAGGGTTTAATAGGCAGTAGGATGTTATGTTATCGAGCTAGCTGCAATAATCGTAGATCTTTGTATGTACCTTACACCTCAGAGCTATGACGGACCATGTGTGAACACTTGGCAAATTTTGTCAACTTTTTTTAAATGTTAAATGTAGCCAATTGGGAACATTTAAAATGTTGAGGAAAAAAGGTTAACAGAATTTGCCAAATTTCAACCATCAGTTTGTCGTAACCCTCTTGTTTATGACCATCGGGCAGACCAAGGGTTGCGATTACCGCAACTACTTCTGACCGTAACACAGGATCAATAATGTACTATAAACAGTAAGATTGGAGATCTTGATTTGGAAAGACGAAAGACAGACCCTGTAGCTCCAATTAATCCAGAGAGATGCTCTGTCAGTAGAAGACCCCTCAACTGACTCAGCGTCACCGCATCGTTTTCTCCCGATCGGCTACTTTCTTTCTCTGCCCTAGAGAGACTGTTATTTACAACGGCCACTCGAGGAGGAGCTTTGTCTGGGTCTTGGACGGATGCCTCAGACTTCCCGTACAGGTCGCCTAAATGTGAAACGGAGCTCAAGACGCGTTTAAAGACGCTTGGGCGGTGCAGATTGAAGTTTAGTGAACCTTTCGCTGTGATGGTGCAGGACTTGATCGGAAGTGGCCAGTGACTTGATTCCTTTAAAAGTTCCTCTGAGAGTGTGGTGATGTCGGCGTCCTGAAAGATACATACAGCATTAAGAGAGAAAGTTTTGTATGACTTGCTAAAAAATATTGCGCTAAGACTTACTCCTTCAACTTTAGAACTATGATGAGGTTGTTATGCTATCCTCTCCACCAAAGACAGCTAAAAACAACCTCATATTATCATGATTATAGTCACAGTTCTAGGAGTAGCTGAGACCAACAAGAGTTTGTTTTTCTCATTTTAAATGAACCCAACTGGATACATTTAAAAAGATGAAAAAAAAGAAGGTCAAAATAGATTGCCAAATGTTATCCTATGTGGTTCGTTGCAAATCCTGCCACCTACTGGGTGTATGACCATCACCTATCGGGAGGATCGACGGTTCTGATTATCAGAACTAATAAACGCAACAAAACACTGAAACAAATTTAAAGCAGAGCAGGTATTCATGTAAATTATAAAATATACTGCCAGTTAGACTTTGGCCTAGCTAGTAATGACTAATGTATTATGAGTTTAACATAATTATAATCTACACCTGGGGTCCATTTCACAAAGAGCTAAGATTGATCTTATGTGCGAACCAATCTGAATTGCTAAGCAATGTGTGATGTCACCATACAATTACAAATCACTATGGTAATAATACTGACAACTCATCTTCAGATGAATCTTAGTGCTTTGTGAAATCAAGCCCTGTAGGGGCATGGCTCATTTTCACAAAGCACTATTCTAAGAACAAGATTCATTAATAAAAAAAATTATGAATCATTAATATTGCTGTGCCCATAGACTGTACACTACCACTCCAGTACCATGCTGGTGTGATTTGTATTGTGAGTGGTTTTAGTGGGCTAAAAAATCATCGATTTGGAGGACAGAAAGTGATCGTAAGTACAATTGCATGCATTCTATTTCATCTTTGATATCTTGAGAAGCCAGTAGGCGATTTTCCAGCAATTCTGTTGAGTTTTTGTCGTAATTTTGGCCACTTTTTTAGAGGTGTTTTAAATCCTCTTCGCCATAACAGCTTTTCAAACCAACTTACACATAATTTTCTGGGGCGCTAGTACGACCGACAATGTCAACATTTTAAAAAAAGGAGTACAGCGCCCCAGTTACTGGGTCTAGTAGTAGTACTACTACGTGCCTGTATGACCCTTCTTTCATGCTATTGCTAGGAGTAGGACTAATGTTTATTCAATTGTAAGTAAATAACCAAACCAGTTGCAAATCACCCAGTGCCACTTACCTTAATTTTCAACCTCTCCACCATCGCCGCGGCCACACTGAAATCACAAACACTGGGTTTGTTACAACGTCGCAAGATCGTCGAATTCAGTTCCGTTTTAACTGCACTCGTTTTCTTACTATATGCTAATACAAACGTCTCGAGTTTCTCTGTAAACGCAGTGAAATCTTTCAAAATTTCCCCCATTTTCATTATCCACTGTTTGTGTGTCAAGTTTTATAGTTTACTTTTTGTGTCACCACTAATTGGTGGTGTGTAACCGAGACGACTCTACATCTGTTTGTATCTGATTGGAGCACGCATAATCTTGGTGCCAGTCTAACCTTTTGCTGTCTGCTAATGTTGATTGCGCCCTCAATAGCTTTCAATCCCCCATGCCTTGGCAGAAAGTTTTTGTCTCAAAAATTATTAGGCCGGTGTGGAAGGAGATTCTGTCCGGCAGGAGATTCTGTCCGAGCATACGGCGAATTATATAACTCCTTCTGATAGCGCCCTCTTTTGAATAAACTCCTCCAGCCCACGTTAATTTACCGTATGGTGGACACATTAGGGACTGCTACACGTATTTACCTGAACGTCAACGTGAGCGTGAGAATTATTTTTTCGCTGACGTCACGTAAAAAAATACGGTTACGTATCAAACGTATATTTTCACGTCAATTTATGTCCGTGCAGTCGACCATACGCGAGCTGGAATGGGCAAAAAGAGATTACGTAATTTTGCAACAGCACAGACTTTTCGCGTTCACGTTTATGTTTTTCCTCACGTAACGTGCAGCTAAACCTCCCTTAAAGGGAGCACAGAATACCCTATGACACCGGCTAAAGACATTTCTTTTGTTTACAAACAATGACAACCATTTTATGTGGGAGGCCTTCAGTGGCACAAAATGTGTGAAATGGCTTGTTAAATTTACCCTTTTAAATCAAAACCCTTTTTCATGAAGTAGAAGTTGACTTTTTGTTTTGGATACTTAAATTTCTTTATCAGTAATATCATGGCGTTAATTCGATAGCAGCATTATTGGCCAAATAATGAACTGTAGTATTATATTGCAGTGAAGGCCACCCATATTTTTGCCAACCATGATTGGCAAAACCCGCGGCAGTGCTGAGACACGTTGCAAAAGAAAGGTCTATTTTGAGTCAATTGTTATAAAGGATTGTCCCCAGTGGCGAATTTTCAACCAAACGACATCGCAAAAACAGGTTCTCGGACCTTTTTTTCCTTTAAAAAATTCTTGGAAACCAGTAATGCGAAGAAAAATAATAAAAAAACAATAAAAATCAAATTGAAAAAGAAAACTTGCTAAAAAAAGACCCAAAAGAAAAAAAAAACTAAGTTGATACAAAGAAAACAAAAGAGGAACCATTATTTGATCCGATAACCTTCGATATCTTAGTCACGAGACTATCGGTGCACGCCACAAAGTAGATCGACTGAAGAGTGAGTTTTCCTGGCTTTATATACATTTCCTGAAAATATAATGGTAATCATTTTGGGGAAAAATCGCCCCCGGTGAGTGTGTCCCCAACACGGTAAACATGGGCTGAATAAAGTTGAGTCAAAAGAAAGAGGGCGCTGTCAGACGAAATTTATACACTTCGCCGTAAGAGGAACAGAATCACGGGGAGTCGGAGACAAGAAGGAAAAAAAGAAAAAGAAAAAAAAAGAGCCAATACGCCTTTATCAGTCATCATTATGTCACAATCATTTGCTATAACATTAGTAATCATGAATGTTGATTACACTTCTTGATAAGGACAGACCAGTTGGCCTTCCGACCTCATCTCAGCTTAGTTACATTGCAGTACTTATAATAATGCGAGAAAAATAAGATAAAGGTCTACAGAGCAGTCGCAGGAGCTAAAGCTGAATTCAACGAGGCTCGAAAAGCTTCACAATGTTACAAACATTTGAAGTCTGAATTGTCACGTAAAAACTAATTAATTTTTCATTCAATAGTTTGTCAACCCTGCGGGTCACGTCAGACCATACACATTATTATTGCAGATGTGCCCTCGCGTACCTAGGCGATATCAAGTATTGTCGAGTGTCAAGTATACAATAATAATAACAAAAAAATAAATTAAAAAGAAGAAGTTGAGAGCCAACATTTCGCCGTTTATTAAAGCTTCCAACTGCCACAATCGAATTGAAATAAGAACGTGAACAACAAATCCCCGACAATATATGAACCTTTTTGTTGTTATTGTTGTTGTCGTTGTGTATATTGTTTTTGTTGTTGCTGCTGCTGCTGTTGTTGCGGCTGATGATGATACTGCTGCTGCTGCTGTTGTTTTTGTTGATGTTTTCACTATTAGACGAGGTCACCGAATTTGATAAAATTTTTACAGGTTGGGTCGGAGTTGTTTTTATTGAAAACCATGCAGAGAATTGAAAAGCATTTTTATTCTTCCAAAGAATAATACCGTATTATTATTATACCCGCTTCTGGTAATGACACCAACGAACCCCCAAATGTGCCTTGCACTGTTATGTCTGAAGATACCTAGTGAAAGACGCCATTGAAGAAAATGTCATTTTTTTGTATGTGGTAGGAAATTCCCCTAACTGGGGAAAGACCTACGCAGTCAGGTAGCGACTGAAAACCCAATCCACACGCAAGGCTCCGTTCCGAAGCAGGATTCGAACTGCGGCCCGCAGATGTGAGTGCAATTTAATAAGAACCAACCAGCCAAACTGAATACCTGAATGTCTTTAAAGCCTATTATCGGATTACCAATGGACTGTTATACTCTGATATCGTTTAGTGTCTATTTAAAGAAGACATACCAAACATGGTAGCATGTGACATAATTTTGCAGACATGATTTAGACTCTATACGCAATCAGTTTGTTTGCTCTGTCATTTTTCTGCAACGTGTGCAAGGCGGAAACAATCAAGCATAATAGATATTAAAACATGTAAGAGTTGGTACATCACAATTAGCCTTTCAGCCATACCTTTGACCTGAAACTTGATAAGAAACGTAAAATGTCAACTTAAGTTTATCGTGCCTAGTCTTTGATGATCTGTATTCAAGAGGTACATGTAGCCAAACCCAAGTCAATGACAATGATTTGGTATGGCGTAATGTGTCGAGCCATTTCGAATACAAAGTATGTCTCTATAGCCACGAGCGCCTGCATGTTACACCCCATCTGAGGAGATTACCCAATAGCTTACCAGAACCAGAACCAGAACCAGAACCAGAACCAGAACCAGAACCAGAACCAGAACCAGAACCAGAACCAGAACCAGAACCTCTAGCCTGCTATGTTCATTGCAACCCAGTTTGCAACTGAAAGACACAGTCTTCGAAGAAAACAACGTGAAAATTGTTATGATTATAAAACCAACCAATTGTTCGCCATTTTTTCATTTATATATATATATATATTTTTATTTTGTTATATTAAGTAGTCTGGTGCTCCTCCTTTCTATTGTTTGTAAACAAACCGTGGTGGTTGGCATGGCCGGCCAATTGTTAGCAAAACATTCAATCTATTGACAGACGTTGTGACCAAATTCAACATTGCAAAGTTTCTATTTAAAGAAAATAATATCCCATTATTTGTTGGTTTGTTTCCAACAACACTGTTTTTGAATGTTTGTGTACAAAACAGTATTTGTTTTTACTTTGCATTGATGGCTCCCCAACTTTGGTTGAGCAAAATTCGGGCTGTAGTGACGTTGCAAAAGAAATGACTATTAGTGAGTAAATCAACTGCGCCGAGCCTGATGAAAACTTACAATGCCTCCCAATGGATGGCAAATCAGCTTGGCCCAATCTCACAGAGCTGCTAAGCAAAACGAAATATTGTGCTCTAATCACCAGAATAAGGTTACCAGGCAAAGTACCATGTCACATTGTACCATCTGTGATTGATCCTGCTTACTTTTGCTTAGCAGAAAAGTGTTAAAGCAACATTTTCTACTTCTGCCGCAGGTCAATAAAATTTGGCGATTTCGCGAAAAGCTAGGATCGATATTAAGATGAGTTTTCAATATTACCATAGTGATTTGTATTGTGACATCACACGTTGCCTAACAATTAAGATGATGAACACGTGATGAATCTTAACTTTGTGAAATTGGCCCCCGCTGAGGTATTTCGGTTTTAATCCCTATGAAAACGGGAAAGGTGTTTTTTGGATGGGAATAGATGGGCCTTTGGGGCTATCAGGATCAGGAGACTAAATGAGTTCATTTTAGTATTTCTCATGATTCTTTATTCATATACCTGGGACAGTTTATCCATTCTGATTGGTCGAGAGGAGATCACGTGGCCATATTTAAACACGCGATACTGAGACATGGCACAAAGCGTTTAAATATATGGACTGAGGAATTTGAGTCAAAACAGGGTGGTATCAAACAATTGCACGGAGCGTTCAAATCGCACAGCCCAGTTTAATGGTAGCCCTATGGTGGTAGATGGTATCGCGCAAATTTGGTTTGCGCAAGTTTGAAGCTTGTGCGCGCAATTTTGGAAACTTGCGCGAGATGCTCAACATGGATAGAAATTTCACGCAGACCTGAGCGAGGTGAGCTGTCAGATTTGTTCTCAACTTTTAAAGGTTTTTGGATGTTTTTAACAGAAAGGTATTTATGAATGGGACTAAAAAAGTGTTGAATCGGTTTTCAACAAGTTGTTTAAACATGGTGAGGCTTGGTTCTTTTCGATAATTTTACATTGACTTCGTTTCGGTAAAATTATCGAGAACCAGGCCTCACCGTGTTTAAAAATACCATTTGGAAACATCTTCGCCACACTTTTATTCCTTTATTAATAACTATGTAGGCCTATGCATGGCTGGGAGACCCACTTTTTTAAAAACTAAATTTTGTCAAGAGAGGGCAGTATTGACACAGAGCCGTATGTACCTTTCTTTTGTTGATAAACAAACCACGCTGGTTGGCATGGGCGGCCAAAGTTAACAAAACACCCAACCTTGTTAACGTACATTGTGACCTCAAAACCGAACTTGTGTACATCCTTTCAATTAAAAGTAAATGCGTCCCATTTCCTTGTTGCTTTGTTTCCAACAAATTCAACTCCACTTTTGAACAATTGCGTTACAATTTTACAGGCAGTGATGATCTGTTTTTGTTTTGCATTGATGGCTTACCGTAGTTTTGCTAACCTTGGTTTACAAAAAGTTTGGCTTTGACGTTGCAGAAGAAATATCTATAAATGAAACTCGAGTTCTGCACGTAGGCCTATGTTTGTTTTGTTCATCGTCTGACGACGACTTTGTCGAGGTACTTTATTCCCTTTCCGGCTGGATTATAAAAAGTATGCAAGCCCAGAGCTTCGGAGTAAAGTCTGGTCTTCCAGAAAACCTTTCTTAAATACGCTGAAGTTTAAAGACCAACCAATCAGCTGAGCTTTTTACTTGATCGACCTTTGACCTCTTTGTATCATAACGCCTAGTCGGGCCATGCCCTAGATTTTGGTCTTTGCTTCTGTTGATATCCAAGGCTGAAGTGGCATAGCTAGAGTTTGTTAATTCGGTAAAGATAAGATAAGGACTATAATTTACGTGTTTCGGTGTTAAATAGTTTGGGGTCATCGTCTATCTCCCATGTGTCAACGGACACTGAAAAATTATTTATATTATTTTGAACAAGTGCCGCTTGCAAAATCATAGATAATAGGCGTTGCTCATTGAATAACATTTCCCACTGGTCTCTTTTGTGTTTGAATGATACTGTTAATCTGTGAAGGGTTGAATTTATAGGTCATGTAGGTTTAATAAATCAATCATCTATCAGGAAAACTGCAAATGGTTTTCCTCCTGTCTATACGGACTATAGTTGTTGTAAGATGGGACTATAAGCCATACGTTACCCACTGCGAGGCTATTAGGAGCCATTAGGCCAAAGCAGTGACTAGACCGCTGTGAAAAAGTGTTTACCTTCTTTAAAATGTTGACTTCATACTTTTTAAAAAGCTTTTTACCCTTCAGGATCCGCAGAGACAGTTTAGAGAAATACAAAAATAAAATAATAATAATAATTTTTAAACTTGTTTTTCAAGGTAAAAAGCAGGTAGGCAGTTTTTTGTTTGCATGTCACCTGGGGGATAATGTTTTGTTACAGAAATGTTGGGGGCCCATGTGTCATTTTTACATAGAGGTTCATCGGCCAAGTCAATTGACCTTATCATGCTGCAACCATCTTGGTCATGTTCTCTGTATCCACTAACATTAATAGATGTTCATATTCATTGTACTAAAAGGAACCAGCCTATTTGCCCTTCCAGCCTCGGTTTGGTTACATTGGTTTGAATGGGAGAAAATCAAGATGACCGCACCATGATAAAGGTCTATTGACCTTTATCATGCTGCAACCATCTTGGTCATGTTCCCTTTATCCAATAACAGTAATATATGCTAATATTCATTGTACAAAAAGGAACCAGACTATTTGCCCTTCCAGTCTCGTTTTTTACGTTGGTTTGAATGGGAGAAAATCAAGATGGCCGCACCATGATAAAGGTCTACTGGGTCTGTCTGGGGATATAACTCAAGGGGTCGGCTGTTTTTGCGAGAAAAAAAATAACTAAAATGTGTTTACGGTCTATTTGGTGCACTATAATTACATACACACATACACCTCTACATATAGTGCTTATTCACATTTAACAAGCGATTTACAAAAACAATACAGAATATGAAACAAACAAAAAGTAACAAGATAAGATTTTGGTTACGTAAAAAGATGAGTTTTAGAAACCCTTTTTGAAGATAATGAGAGAAGGTGCTTCCTTAATGGTGGTGGGAAGAGTGTTCAATGACAATTCACATCATTTTAACGTGAGGTTAGAGACTTGTTATTTTCTTTACCACTTCCATAAGGACTCTTTCTATTAGAAAATGAGTACATGATCATCACAAAATTGAATTTGGGCCTTGGAGCCCCTCTTCTTATGGTACCACTCCAACGTGGATTGAGGTAGATACCAGCAGCCAATGCCAAGGGCAAATCCACGCAATCCCTGGTCTAATAACATTGTGCAAGATCCCCCTGGCCGAGGACTTGAAAATATTTTTTTCTGTTATCACACGTGTTCTCTTAACTCGAGGAGCGACTTCACTCGAGCACGTGGACCACTTGACCCTACCACGGTCATCAGATGTGGAGCAGCTCTTGTCTACACATTGTAAAGTGCTGTAAAATCTCCTTTTGGACGGTGAATAACGCATAAAAAGTTTGCTTTTTAGGTTCGATAAGCTAAAAACACGACCTTTGTCACGCTAGCTATCGCTAATCAATCACTGGGTACATGCTGTGTGCAAATACTTTGGTATTTGACTGCTTCCAGTGAGAATAAAGATGAAATAGGGTTTCAGCGAACATTTTTCCTGACATGGTTTCCTTTTTCTAGGGCTGAAACATAAATAACCTCTAGGTTGAAACCTAGGTTTGCGGTAACAACTCAAAATGAGATGAGCTGCTGTGTAAGTTTTGAAAACACACAGAACCGGTGGTGTGACAACTCGACGTTTCGATCAGCGAGAAAAGCTGGCGATAAGAAAAGAACACGATCATCGTAGTTGTTTCATCACAGCTTAAGTCTTGTGCCCGGAAGAAGTGCATTAGGCTCTACGCACTTCTTCCAGGCATATCAACAGTACTTTTCCCCAGTAACAGAAGGTCGTAAGCAATAGAATGACTCCCGGAAAAAAACCACAATAAATAAATAAATAAATATCAATATCTTTACTGTAACATTTTGGATGATAAAATTGTCCCAAAACATGTTTTCCCATTTCATTGCAGAATTTCACCTTTCTATTGACAGGAATGGCAGAAAACCAATCAAACGTTCACACCCGGTTTTCCTGAAACATTTTTTACAATAAAATTGCTTAAAACTCAAAAAAGGAGATTGTTACAATTGTGTTACCACAAAGTACCTTGGATTCAAGATTGTTTTCCCACTATGAAAAGTTTTACAACCGTCTTAACTATCACAATAAGTGTCCAACATACAATATATCTGAGAAAAACCTCGTCTAGCTAATATACAGTGCAGACAGAGTGACATGAATGTGTCACCTTTCATTATGCTTATAAGCAAAATTGCCTCTTACATCCTCAAGGCGACTTTGTATTTAACAAAGGTCTTTCTTAATTTTTTTAGCGATGAGAGTAATTCAAGCAAAAGTATTTCTCAGTCAAGCCGATTGATGCTATCAACATGGAGGGACACACAAGACTTAAATATAGAGTTCAAAGTTCACGGAAAGTGTCCACGACTTTTCTTCAAGTCTCGAAATTTGACGTCACATTAATTTCATGTCTCTGACTTCACCCGATGGCCCAGAAGGAACACTAAAGACTTAAGTATTGACGTCATAATTCACAGAAACAAACAAATAATGATTTTTCCCTAATTCACAAAACTTGACATTGCAGTTTATATCTGCGAATTTCCAACGGTCGGTGAAAGTCGCAGACATAAAATTTGACGTCAAAAATCGAGAATTGGGGAAAAGTCGTGATTTTTTCCCATGAATACTGATGCTGTCAATATTTGTTTGGTGTCCCTTCAGTGCCAGTGGGGTGAAGTCGCAGACAATCATGTATATTGCCATCAAATCTTGTGACTCAGAAAGAAAGTAAAACAAAGCAAACTCTTGCTTCAATAAATAATTTACTATTCTTGTTAAATTAAGATTGGCCCGCTCTGACGACGTTACCTCCGCAGCACGGGGGTTCAATCGGCAGGCGATCGGGTGGATCGTGGTGGTTGAGTGCCTCAAAATGTTCATGTGGGTGGCAGGCCTAAAAGCTTGCTGAGAGCGCTGCTTTAAAATAGCCTACGCATTTTGTGCATTTTTGTCATGAAATGAGGTTGGTGCCGATGCTGCTGCACCCAGTCAACCCTTTTCTTGAAATTTAACCTTTTGCAGTTTGATGAAGTTTACATAAAATATTGACTATGCGATCCTATCATGAACGCTTACAATAAAAGCATGTGTGTACGCACTTCAGACTGCAGCTTCAGTTTGGAAGTGCCAACCGACAGAATGTCGTTATTAACATTGCTGTATGGTTTACATTACTTGGGTCAATTTTTTGTAGGTCAACTTCGTAAAATGGATTTCGGAAAACTGTTTACTAGAATAAAATTACCATAACTATTAATTATGTTATCATTTCTCCGTTAACATCATAATACTTTTAGTTAGTAAACGTTTTGGTTATTTTTTTGAAGGTTTGCAAGGATATAAACATATCAGACCTCTGATGACGTAACGTGTAGCTTTCACTTTCACTCTTGGCTGGCTGGATTCGATGAGAGTATGTTGCCAGGCTTGTGCGGGGGTTAGATATTTACTGAAGCAATAGACCTTTATCATGGTGCGGCCATCTTGATTTTCTCCCATTCAAACCAATGTAACCAAACCGAGGCTGGAAGGGCAAATAGTCTGGTTCCTTTTTGTGCAATGAATATTAGCATCTATTACTGTTATTGGATACAGGGAACATGCTTGAAGTTGAAGCTTGTGATGGCCGAGCGGTCTAGTGCACCGGACTCAAGTTTTGGTAGTAGAGTCATTGGGTTGTAGGTTTGAATCCCGGTCATGACACTTGTGTCCTTGAGCAAGAGGCTTTACTATAATTGCTTCTCTTCACCCAGTGGTATAAATGGGTACCTGTAGGTCGATATTGTGTTTGGAAAGGCCTTCGGAGCGCCACAGCAATTCAGTAAACCGTATGTGCCCCCAATGTTCCCATATACTACACTCTTCCCCTGTTGTAAAGAAGTACCCGTTAAAAATCCTAAAAAGAATTCCTGAAGTTACCAGAACACAATGAAGACACAATAGGGGGGCTAAACACTGCCACATATCGAGCACCAAATGCAGCCTAGAGCTGCATACTCTTCAGGGAGCTGAGAAAGAGTAGGCCTACACGATTGATGTTGGCCCAATGACCAAAGATACACACAACGCATTGATACGATATTGTACATGGGCCAACTTACCCATTCTGATTGGTCGAGAGGAGATTAAGAGGCCTTGTTTAATTCTGCAGTACTAAGCATGTTACCATCGAGGAAATTGAGTCAAAAGAGGGCGCAATCAGACCATTGCGCAGAGCGTGCGAAGTAGACCCCATTGAGGGTAGATGGTGGCACGCAAATTTGGCTCGCGCAATTTTGAAACTTGCGGGCGCTTTTTCGAAACATGTGCGAGGTGCTCAACATGGATAGAAATTTAACGCAGACTCGCATCGAGGTGAGCCGTCAGATTTGTTCTCAACTTTTAAATGATTTTTGAATGTTTTTAACAGAAAGACATTTATGAATGGGAATAAAAGTGCGTTGAATGGGTTTTCAACAAGTTGTTTAATTAAACACGGTCTCGGTAAAATTATCGAGAACCAGGCGCCTGGTTCTCGAAACGGAATCATCGTGTTAAAACAACTAGTTGAAAACCTCTCAACCGCACTTTTATTCCCTCATTGTAAAATGCGCTGTACAAGAACGTGTTGCTATTATTAACAACGTGGTAATTTTTTTTAACAGCCTCTGTTGGTTAACGTTATTATCACACGGTATTTGCATAAAGCTGGGTATTCAGAACTACAACGAACCTTGGTGGAAAACTTTTTAAAAAGTGTTTTTGGTTATAATTACATAGGCCTATATTTTTTTTATAGACCGTGCAGATTTCGCAGGAACATTTTTCGGAATTCTTGGGTGCCCACGTCAATGCATGTTGAGTGTGTTTATGGAAACAATTGACGGGGTCCAACGTTCGATAAGCACAAGGCTTGCAGTGTATTGCATTGGTTTGCATACGAAACGTTCATGTGCTTGTAAGACGCCTATGATATCTGCACGTGGTTGGTTCTGATGATAAACTATGAAAGAAAATATTCGCGGTGGCCCACACGACCAACTGAATTTTACTGGTAAATTAGGCTACCCTCATGTAAAACCATACCGTTATTCACAGTGTAACGTGACACAATGCACGTGACTCAATCCGATAACCCCTCAAACGGTACCGTCACACGCCACCACTGTACCACGCACGTAGTTTTGGGAGATACATGTGTATGGTGGCCCTGAAGGGACATCGCACATCGCATACGTGTGCGCACACGTATGCAATGTCGTGAAACAATTCGCGAATGTGTGCGCACACGTATGCAATGTCGTGAACCAAATCGCGAATATATGCGCACACGTATGCAATGTCGTGAATCAAATCGCGAATATATGCGCACACGTATGCAATGTCGTGAACCAAATCGCGAATATGTGCGCACTCGTCTGCGAATATATTCGCGATGTCGTGAATTTTATTGCATACCATTGTCGCATACCTTTGAATAAAATGTCTATTGATCTGGGGGGTTGAAGCACCAAGTCTGGAATCAAGACGTACAGGCATATACACAATGTACCTGCCTGGTACCCAAGCTCCTGCATTGAATGTCTTTGGTATACAAATGGGACCAGGGCCACTTGCATACTCCCTAGTTCACTAACACATTGTCCGCAACTATGACATCACCCCAAAGGTATGCGACAATGGTATGCAATAACATTCACGACATCGCGAATATATTCGCAGACGAGTGCGCACATATTCGCGATTTGGTTCACGACATTGCATACGTGTGCGCACATATTCGCGATTTATTCTACGACATTGCATACGTGTGCGCACATATTCGCGATTTGGTTCACGACATTGCATACGTGTGCGCACATATTCGCGATTTGGTTCACGACATTGCATACGTGTGCGCACATATTCGCGATTTATTCTACGACATTGCATACGTGTGCGCACATATTCGCGATTAGTTTCACGACATCGCATACGTGTGCGCACATATTCGCGATTTGTTTCACGACATCGCATACGTATGCGCACACGTTTGCGATGTGCGATGTCCCTTCAGGGCCACCATACATGTGTGTGTACAATGGGAGGCTTTTGGAAACGGTCGGTGGGAAGCAGACTTACCACGAAAATTCATTTTTAAAATATTATGCGCATGTTCAGAACTACGTAAACAATGGAAATTTACCTGGTAAGTCTGCTGCCACCTAGCGTTCCAAAGTCGCTCATTATATAGCGTGTAAACGCCGTAGGCCTAAAAATGCGCTCTACATTGTATACCACGCGGGAACAATGACTCCCAAAATGGCGCAACCAAGATAATTATGATGATGACGTCAGTCAGTGAATTGGTAGGAAAGGACTCCGCAGGGGAATTCGGAGGGAGATGTTCCAAAAGGAATTGTAGAAGTCTAATTGAGGATAATATTTACAGGGACAAAGCAACAAAACAAAGAAACATCCACAGCGGTAGCGTTTCCCCTGGCTGATGATTTGAGCGAGGTGGTCAAAATTGAAATAGATGACCGAAGCAACATTTACGCAGCCTGCAACCTGACAAGAATGCACAGCGCTTCCATCTACACAATTGTGAGTTCTTGATACATAGGGCCTACAGGTCAATGGAAAAACTCACAAATGACACCAAATTATAACATTATTCGATTATTATTTTCTTTATGGCAAATCTCCACAGGATGTGGTGATTTTGACAAAACACGAGTGAAGTGGTCACTGAAAGCATCGAGGTGGACCCCTCACATTTATGGGCAGGGAAAACACTCCTCGGTGATGCATTGATAATTTGTGTGCATTGTGTGATAACGCTGAACCCCCAAATCCCAACTTTACAAGGCTTCATGTTGCCGGGCAATAATTGCTGAATGTGACTCTTCTCCGTCAATGACAGACATATTTTATATATTCAGCCACAGGTTTTTGTCATACTCCTTCAATTTACTAAAATTAAGAGCTATACAACGGCATTCTTGTGTATCGTGTACCGCGTGCAATCCTAAGCAGATTGATACAACAACATCTATCACTCTGTCCATTTAACTTTAACTGTCAAGCAGCAAGTTCGGTTGGGTGACTGAGTCTAGAGTCCATAGTCGATCCAGATGTTACTCGAACGCTGCGTGGTTTGACTAGCTAGTCCAACTGGATCAGCCTTGCCCGTGAGCACTGTTCCTCCAGTCAACTCGCGAAGTTACGTCACTGTTGCAAGATGGCGGTTAGGTTACGTGACGGAGAAAGTGTTGTAAACTTCTGTAATCACACGCACAGTTAATTTTAACAAACATCTTCTAGGGTAGGCCCACTCCATGGTTTAACGATAAATGGTAGGTTTTTTGACAAATATGCCAATCAGTAACCAGTCGAAATTTAAGAAAATGAACATGACGGGCCAACACAATTTATCTGCCCATCATGTCGTCGCCTCGTTGTCATAATATAACCATAGATTACGAGTCAATCGACTGGATCCATTCGAGTGAAACACAGACCACGCATGCGTGACTTAAAATTGCCAAGTGACTAAAAGGTTAGCACCTGAACTTGCTTCCAACGTAGAAAATAAACCTCACTCAGATGGACATTTTATATTCCCATAAACTATCAAGTATATTTAAAGTGCATTTGTTTTTAAATTGTCTTTTCTAGATAAACCAATACGACATATTTTATGTTAAATGAAAATCATTGGTTGTTATCAGTGGGAAAGACCCGTGTAACGACGGCGTTTAATACGACAATACAATCACAGCGACGAGTGCCATTAAAAACCCGGTACATGTATTTACTTTGCGAGGTGACTGTAGAGGCGAGAGCTAGATCAATAGTCCCTACATTTACAAGTGTTGTAAAATACCTCTGTGACATTAGTCCCGGGCCCCTTGGAATACTTTTGAGTGTATGTAATAAATCAATAAAAATGTGTAAGCACACTGACTTTACAACTTGACAATACCAGCTAGGAACAAATCATTCAACCTTGAAAAAACACACACAAAAAACACACCAAAACCACACAGAGCCTATAGTGCAAATTTGTTCATTGCCAAGATCTGTTTTCATGTGTGAGATAGGCTTGAGTTTCTGCGACACCCCCCTCCCCCCCCCCCCCATCTCCACGAGTTTTGGGTTAGGATGGGGGACAGCACTATAGGGGTCAATATCACAAGGATGTTGAGCACAACATCCTGCTAAGCACAGAAATACATTGCTTATCAGGAATGGGTTTCCAGTCAAAATACCACGAATGAACGTTGCTTATGACATGTCTTCTGCTAAGTTGATACAGCATTTTTGTATAATACTGATTGCAATTATTGTCAATCAGGATTTACTATTTTTCGGCTTTATGAAGTTGTGCCCAGAACCTTATTACAAAAGTGTAATTAACAGCTTGAAATATCAACTTGTTTGTATCAGACATCACCTGCATCTTTTTTGTTTTTTATCCAAGAGGTTGCAAGATATGGTTGAGACTGAACTCTGAGAAGCGTGTCAACTGGTGAAGTTGTCCCGTTTTGATAGTGCAGGCTGCATCAGTCACACACACACACAGGCAGTACCGGTATACTTCTCATTGTGGCGAAACTGGTAACCTGGTTTTGCTTGGCAAAGTTTTTAGCACAGCTTTGCCCTTTGGTGAGATCAGTTCCCAGAAGTTTAGTGCAATGTTCAACGGACCCATCTATTTTGTTACGTCCGAAAGACAAACAATGTAAAGATAAAAGACCAACGACCGGCCGTGCCCGGGATATAACGACCGGTCATCAGTATCGGCTGTTAAATGACACAGTATATAAATTACAACCAACCCAGCCAGGATTCGAACCGCGTTCTTATGTTTTAACCAACTCCCCCATGATATTTAGATACACTTTCATAGTGAAAACTGCAAATGGAGGAAGGAAAAGGGTCTGTTAAATTTTATGGAATTCAGCTAAATAATTCAGCAACAATACCAAAGGTACAAACAAACACGTATACACGGATGTCGGCACTGATTTGACCTCGTCAAAGGCCAAGCACCCCAAGAAAAAAAAAGGTATGCAAGATAACTTATACGCAAATTCATATAATCAAACGGCAGATATCCTTGGGTAAAATACTGACTCGATCCTATTCTGACTCTCGAGTTTGTGTTTGCATTGATCAAAGTTCGAAGGTTGAACAACGTTGAGGTCACTTAACAACCAGATTATTGGTTCCCCATCGACATCAATTAAAACACGAGAGATAAACCGCTCTGAAATTATACTGCTCCCGTAAACCAATGTAAACAATTGTGTACATTGTACGGGGTTCTTATCCATCAGCACACAGATAACATGTTATACGAAAGAGAGCTGAAATTGCTCAATGTACCAGTGGAAAAAAAATGCCAACGAGATTAACTAGTTTGCTCTGTTCGTATTGATGATTTGGACGAAGTTATTATTCGCGGTTTGTTTCAACAAGATATCGAAACTTAAGCATATTATTTTATGCACGTCTCTTGTCCAGATCACTGATTATTAAAACCTTTTATGCACGCTTTTTATGCCTATGTGTCTTATTCCCCGTATTTTAATACAATGGTGTATGCCGCACTGTTCAATGCGGTAACACTACTATTTCTTCTCTGTTGGCCGCCTCGTGTTCATCTGCAAATTTAAATTGTCAACTCTTAAATATCCATTAACCCGTTATTGTTAAAGACTACTTTTTGGGGGGCACTGGAAAATTCAGTTTGCCTTCCATCGAAGATACGGAACTCCCTGAATGCCATCCAAATTATCGAGTAAACGAGAAAACCTTTTCTGCACAGTCGATTAATTTTTTCAAAGAGTTTATCGTTTTTGAATAAAAAAATTAAACAAGAAAAAAAAGTAATTTTCGTCTCACGAGACCACAACTCTTCCTAAGAATTCTACTAAGAATGAGTACAAAAATGCTGAAATGCATTTTTACCATTTCCTCGCGAATTCAACGACAAAATGAGTTTGTGCAAAGACTGGAAGCATTTACAGACACTGATGTTGACCAAGGGTTTTAATTGGCCTTTTTATTTCGTCTATCACAAAACCTAAAGGCCACTCGAAGTGTGGGCTACTTTTTGAAGGGATAGAAACCTGCCCCAATGCGCTCAGAACAGGGAGGGGTAAAATGAATCCGTTGGGAGACCTTCCCATTGTAAGGGGAACAACACTGGAGCTTGGATAACGACGATTGGTAACATGCCGAGTTGTGGACCTGTTGGAAGGGCAGGGGATTGGACGAGAGGGTAAACTATAACCACTTGGGAGAGGAACGAAGTAGGAATTGGGGCACTTAAAGGGATAGTCATACTGATGAGACAAGGAGATGATCTCTAAGCGGGGACTACGATCCTGGCCCGATTCAAGGAAGCAAGATTTATCAAGATGAGTTAAACAATAAGACAACCCATAATTTGTGTACTTACAGAACAAATCAGTACAGTGGTAATGAATAAAACCCATCGCAAATTACAGCTCGGTACGTTTGGTATAGCCAAGCCCTTGTCAAAATACACGCAAACTCCAAGGAGACGTTTCTATGATACATACATGAGCTTCATGCATACGTGGTCTTCAGTTACGTAATGTTATCAATATAGGCAGAGAGGCTTTTACGTCCTTATCAAAGTGGAATGGCTTTTTATTATCTTATGGTACAGTTATTTCAAACTTTGTATATTACTAAAAATCAAACAAGGAACCGGAGATTAGACATTATAAAAGATATATTAGAGGATAGTCGACAAAAAAAGAAAAAAAAAGAAAAAAAAGTAGACAACTTTGTTAAAGGGACTGTACACCTGACATTATGTATGGTGCTAAGGTATGTCATTTAGATGTATAAAGTATAAACTGCAGAATGATCACAAGAACGTGGTGTTCAAGCCAACCTCGTCCCCACAGAGTAGCGTCGAATTGTCCTCCTCACTATCGCACGTGGCATATTGGGACAATACAATTAATTATATACTGGTGTCTCTCTAATCATCTAACAAACACAATTGTCCAATACTCCCTGAACGCAGTAACTAAAATGCACATACAATACTGATTATCATGTTATAATAAAAGATGGATCCTACTGTTGTAAATGAAACATGAATGAAGCTTCTTGATACAGTATTACCATGGTTCAAAATTGGGCACATTTTGTATCCAGAACTCCCCCCTCCCATTAACTTTTTACAGAATAATTATTTACAACTGCCACAGAAAATCCTTATAAAGAACATATATATATTCCTCCATGCCAAGCTTAAAAACGCTACACTGTTCAAAGCAGATGATAGACAGCTTGCTATGTCTTATAAAAAAAGCCCTGTCATTCTCATCTCGCCCCAAACAAACAGTTTCTGTCAAACGCTAATCCCCCATAGTTGCATCTTCTGAATGCGGAAAAGCACAAACCAAATATTAAGATATTCTGATATAAACAAATGGAAATGAAAAATCTACTTCTAGTTCTAAAGATTCGTTAACTCCATTAAACTAACCTAAAAGTTTATATACAAATATTTAATTTCTCCTACACATACACAAGGAGCATTTTTCTATCCCCTGAAAGGGTTTTTGTAAAAAGGAAATAAACACTTAATGTGGTCGACAACAGAATAAATTTGGCGAACGTATTTCAGTCAATAGCTTGAAGTATTAAAGCATCTATAAAGTAAACAGTAAACCAAAACAAATAACTGGGAAAAAAAACTGACCCCACAGAGTTCCCTCAAGCCTTGACTCAATATTTCACTTTATAATGACATAAATCCGTATGATTGAGGCAAAATGCTCGGCAAAATAATAACACAACCTCATATGGAGAAAAACAAGTAGAGTAATCATTATCTTCTTCAGTGAAATACTTTTTATGAAAAAGAATACATGATTTGGGCGCAAAGGTGACACCGAAATGTTACATAGCAACACAGAGTTTGCCAAAGACTCAGGTACTGTCACTCGATGTCAAAATGACAACCTAAAGTTAATATCTTTCACAGGCACGAGTGTTATATGCCGTGTCACAATCGTCTTGCGCTTTGGTAACCGAGGTAAAAAGTGTCCGTTATTGAAAATAAAAAAACGTCATCTACACAAAACGTTGCTTGTAGGCTTCATACCCCGCGTGACACCATTCATGTGTACTTTGATGTGTTTGGAGAGATGGTCAGAGCGAGAAAATCTCTTCTCGCAGATGCTGCACTGGTACGGCTTGACCCCAGAGTGTGAGCGCTTATGGCGTGCCAATTCGTCAGATCGGGAGAAGCGCCACTTGCACCCCTCCCAGGTGCAGACGAAGGGTTTCTCCCCAGTGTGTCGACGCAGGTGGGCTTTGAGGTGGGAACTCTTGGAGTACATCTTGCCACAGTTCGGGTAAGTGCACTTATGGATCTTGAGCTCGTCTGCCACTTTCCCTGTGCCCCTGCTCCTGCCCGGTTTCCGGACGCTAACGACGGGCTCGGGTAGAGAGTCAGTGACGTCAGAGGATGGTTTGTTGATGGGGATGTTGGTGACATGCACTCCGGTTGGCGGTAGAATACCCATCCTTTGGCTGCCGGAAGTTGTGTGTAAGGAGAGGGAATCATTCTTACTTGGTGGAGGCTTACTAGCGTGGGTCACCGTCTCGTTGACAGAAACACCTACGGGTACTGCGACAGAGCAAGGTGGAGATATCAACGTTGAAGACGCTGACGTCAAGGTCAACCCTGAAGACTTACTGTGGTGATACTGATTGTCAGGAGTGATAAACGCACCTTGGCAATGTTGCCAGATTGACTGCGTGAAACCGTTTGGCAAGTCGTTGTTGAGATTGTTGGTCATCAGGGCTGGCTTCAAGTACTCGTCGAAGATTGTCTTAGGTGGTTCGGCAAAATTATAGCCATGATGTAACAGGGGGTCCGGAGGGTAAATCGGAGACGGCTGTTGGGCAGTTGTCTGAGGGTGACAATCCAATCCCGGATAGAAGTTATCGATGATGCAGTCGACAAAGTCGGGTTTGTTGTCGATGCGGATACTACAGACTGCATCTCGGATGGTGTTGTTCACGCCAGAGTCAGCGAGTCCTTGTGAGAACAGATAATCAAGAAACAGATCGTCGTCAGTTTGGCTCAGGGGACTGTTGCTATCGGACATACTCGAGAGTTCGTCCGAAGAACTGCAGCTATTGTCACTCTCCTCGTCGAGCTCACCGCCGGCTGAATTAAGCCTCTGTAATGTCCAGCTTTCCCTTTCTAGGCTGGAGCGTGTACGGTACACGTCAACCATGTTTGTTCTTTTAGCTGCTGGTGGTGGTACAAAGCTGTGCACCACTCTGATAAATGTTAAGACGGCAAGTTGGACAAGAGTCAATTCGCCGACTAGTCTCAACAGCTGACGCTCTGTGCGTTGCACCGTACACACTGTTTGATTCAAACCTTTGCCGTATCCCAGGGTAGTCGTTTTATCAGTCGGCTATTTGTACACATTATGTATGTAAAACACGGGGACACCGTTGTTGAAATATACACACAATCTCTTCTCACTGTTAGTACAGGTACCAAGAGATAGTCGGCAAGCATTGATAACTACGATGGGACCAGGTACAACTTGTTGAATCCCCCCACTCTTCTGCGCTGTGTTTACACGCTGAGATTTGTTGACCTTATCAGTTAAATGACCACTTGGGGGTAAGCGCGTACCTTGGTCGAGGGGGTTCTGGTAGGCTATTTATCACCGTTAAATAGAAGCTGATCGCACAGTCGACTTTCTTTATCAGTTGTCATTTCCACGGACCCTGGACCCGAATTCGCCACAAATACACGCATGACTTACCCAATCTTTATTTCAGTCGCTTTCCCCCGTGAAAAGTATACACGAAGTAAACACTCTGCTGGTTGTGGCTCGCCAAAATGTTAAAGAAGTCTTCAGTGGGCAAAGTTTGTGTTATCTTTTGCGGTCAAGATGTCAGTGTGGAAGCTGTCCAAGTCCTCGTCTTTTTCCCTACTGTTTTTCCATTGAGCACGGGTGATTAGTTCCTCTATGCTCACTGTGCAACTGTGGAGTCCATCGATAGCTCATTGGCAGAACCGTTCCGTTGGTCCACTGATGAAGAAATAAACTGCATTTTGCCAAATAAACCCCTATATATTGACATGAACTTTCTTAATGAAATCAAATTGGCGTGCTGGGGATATGATTGGTTTACCAGGCGCCACTTCTTCCCATGTTCTCCCCTAAGGCCCGTGTTATAAAACCCAAAGCTAGTATCCTGAAATGATATTTTTAACAATTTAACTTTGACTCGAGCCCAGCTCGGAAATTTACACTTCATAGAATCACCAGATGTAGAACGTACGTTCCTATTACTGGCTCCATTAACGGTATCGTGTTGAGCAAATGAAACCCAGTATGGACAGCAAGGGAATCGCAATGCCGTATTAAGCACACTAAATGTGCTAACAACAGACACATGCTTAGCAGATACAGGTCACCAACCACACTAAGGTATCATGTCGTGTTTAGTAGTGTGTGTGACCTCTCCGTTAATGCGTTATCAGATATTGCTAAGCATCTTTTGAATGTCATATTATCTGGGATAAGACTGATGGTAGAGGTTGGTAAGCAATCAAATCCTACTTCAACTAAGGGACAAGTTGATTCCTTAAACAAAAGATGGTGGAGTGAAAAAAAAAACCTCAACGACTGTTTCCCTATTGGTCTTATGATTATTAATAAAAAAATAATAACGACCGTTAATTAGCACCAAATCCACCTGAACACACCCAGGACCACTTCAAAAAAATGTGACCGTTTTATTTACTTGTAATTGTCCCTTTAAACATAATACAAAGTGCAGCTTTGAAATTTGGGTACCCGAATGGTCTAAAAAAAAAACATGTAGGCCTAGTTGAACTTATGCACTCGTAGACATTTTGTCACGAGTTCGTAATATAGGATACCAGGAAATCCTGTCACTTCAGCCTGTCAGAAAATGTGTTTCCTACATAAAACGTCATCATAGGTCTGTGTCATCTGCTGTTGTTTTTTTCTTCTTCGAATATGGTTTCTGTTACTTTCTTAGTAGACTCTGCCCTGGTGAAAAAAACCCTTCCAAAATCCGTACCATTCTGTGCACGGTGACTGTGTGCACCGTGTGGACGCAATGTACATTAATTTGTCTAAAGGGAACCCATAGACAGCGAAGATTGTGACAATAACACACCCTTGTTCGGTAACCAACTTTACAATCGTCCCAACTGCAGTTGGAACGCGGCCCAACAGTAGCTGGGATCGGACCAGCGGGACTTAAAATGACCCATGGGACGTCTCAGCACTAGGCTGCAGGGTGATGGCGCGGTTGCTTGACGGTGGAGCATGGACACGGAGTAATGGATTTTTTCTCTCTCGAGTTTTCTATGATAACTTCCGAACGTCACGTCCGAGCCCCGTTCTCAGTCAAGAGAAACTTAAAAGAAGATCAAAAAACTACTTTAGAGGCCGACTGACTAATAAGTGATAACACTTTCAGGCAATCCCTGCTATAGTTCAGCCATCCCAACTGTAACACTCAAGTTGAGACGTGACGGAACTCCCTTGTAGAACTCAGTATGTAAAGTCAGATCTCGTTTTTCACATTGTTGAGGGTACAGATTAGGCCTACTGACAATGTTGAAAGCTAGCTAACCTCAATCATTTGTGGGTCCTTTCTTTGTGCTCATTAGGAGCATATCGTGGACTATTGCTGACGTGAAATTTAGGGGGAATATGAACAGGTGCAAAAGAGAAAACCTGTAAGAGATTTAGTTGTTTAAAACTTTATTGTGACGAATTAATGCTTTATTCACAACAAGTTGCTAAATATAAGCATGGGTGACAATATTATATCCATCCTTGGTTTGAAAATGTAAGTGTGTGCAGTGGTCCTGCAATGATGATTGATTCAAACATGATTCACTAGGCTTAACAGTGAATTATCGGCCAACTTGTACTTGGAATGATATTTGTGACATATTATATCACACTTCTCAACTTTTACAGACCATTGTATAACCTTCGCTTACAAAAAAGAGTGACCTTGTACATTCCGGGATCTCTCTAGCAGGCGAGCTACTACACTGGTCATGGGAAGTTTTACATTATGTGTCATGATTTCCACATAAATTCAAAAGTTATAAAAAACAGCTGAACAAGTTTGAAATGCCCCCCGGCCTTCATATCAAAAATGGATAAAAATCAGACAAGTGCAATCTCCATAAAATGTAAGATTTATTTTCTTCCATTGACGTCCAGGACGTCCAGGCTCTTTTGTAAACATGTGATGTCACAGGTTACACGGGCTACTGGAAACGCTCAGCTCTGCGCAATCATGTGACCCAGTTTTCACAAGATCACCATAACAGGTGTCTCGGGAAAGTAATTCATGCCTGTGACAGCTAATTGAATTACAAACAACATCACGTATAGCTCATGAGCCTGGGAACAGCTACATCCGTAATCCTCATTATCCCAATCCGTTATAATCTGATACCCAACTTTGTCAGAGTGGGAAAAGGCTTATCACAAAGCCTATACTGCAATCTCGGCAATGGTAATTTTATGCAACATTGATTAACCGCTTAGAGATTATAGAACTTAAGGCAAAGTGCATACAGAGGAGATTTTGTGTGTAATTCCCGGTTACATCCACGCACGTATTGAACACTATACTTTGGCCTACCGTTTTACCGGCCGGAACCCGTTTGGCTGACGTGGCCTGTGTCATTTTTACAAAAGAGGCACTATACGGCATAGAGTATCTCAGGTAGAAATATTTAGGCCTTTGCAAGCTTTCAATTCAGTTTGAACCCTTTAATGTGAGAAAAAAATGTTAAGAGGAAGTTAGCATACTTGTTTACTTCATTTTGTGGTGATTATTTACAGGGTAGAACTCATTTTAAAGGGGCATGTTGCCTTCAGGTTGGGCGTTTATGGGCTATAAAAAGCGTTTGCAATACATGAAATGATTATGGTTGTAAAGATATTTTAAAAGTAGAATTTAATTATCCCTTGAAATTGTGTGGTATTGTTTAATTTCGTGACAGAACACCGTCCGCCAAAATGACTCCACACAATGGCGGACCTCCCGGGAGGCAAATTTTATGTTTTTTTTAATCACTACTCACTAATTATAACACATTGTAGTCATTAGGGTATGCGTTTTATAGCATGAACAACTCAGCTTAAACAGGATAAGGCGCAATTCCAAACAGTTTTCATTTTAAGAGGTTTGAAGGCAATGTGCCCCTTGAACTTAACAAAGCCGTGCCGTACCAAGCGAACAAAAGTGACGTCATTGCTACGTCAAATTGGTCACTGAGTGTGGCAGGGGAATACACAACAACAATGAATAATTCTCGATAGATTTGGTAAAATGCTAATCACGATGCACTATTTTCCAGAGGAAAAATGAAAATTCTAGTGTTTAACGATGTTCAAACGAACAGAAGCAGTCGTTAACACAGCGGGTTCATTTATATACACAACATAATATTGTTTTTTATACAAAGGTCGTCTGGCTTTCAATGCCCTCTCACCGTGCATTTCAGTAGGGTGAACAATGTTCAATCATAGAAATGAACAATTCGTACAATTCAGGTTCCTTCACCAATTTCCAAAATGCAGCGGCAAAAATAAGGTAGATTTTTAGGGGGGGGGGGCAGGGGGCACCATTCTAGGGGGGCACTTCTGGTAATTAAAACTGTACAGTTTGCGTTTTCATTTTTCTTTCTGAGCAACCTGCTTTTGACATCCAGCCGAGGGCGCTCTACTAAAATGACTCAAATGACGTCATGTGCATAAGGTCTATACCTACGCAATGACTGGTATGTGTCTTGTTATGCCTTTTACCAACAATAAAACAATATAAAAAAATACATAGGGGGCCTACTGAATAAAAAAAATTGCCATTGAGTAATACCACATTAAAGCTTATAAAATGCTACATTTTTTGCTGGTAATTTTTAATCTAAGCGGTCCAGATATCAAATGGGGGCGGGGCACCCGCGGGGGCACAGACATCAATTTCTTGAGGGCATCACATTATAGTTACGCCAGTGCCGAGATGCTCAAAATATACAGCAAGGATCAGAACTAACTCGTCCCTCGTAGATAAATTGTAACTAGAAAGAAATCCATTACTAAATTGTTAAATATTCTTTGGACCATGCAGCAAGGACCACAGACGAAAATTTACCTATAATACGTGTATGGCAAACTTGAATACTGCAGCCGTCGATTGGTTGTCAAGGCCACGCAACAAGCGCACCTTTTACTACATAATCATTTTGGACTTTTAATTTCTGTCCCCTAATAATTGGTGAGCCCCCCTCACAGTGGGTGGGGTGGGGCGGGGGGCTGAGGGGAGAGTCATAACTCTCCCCTCACTCCGCCCACTGTGAGGGGAGTGGGGGAGGGGGCTGAGGGGAGAAGTAAGAGTCTCCTCTCAGCCCCCACCCCGCCCACTATGAGGGGAGGCTCACCAATTATGTTGCCGGGATGAAATACCATGTAGACGTCCACCAAACCTCTGCACTTTTCTCGTATTTAAGCCAAGTTAAGTCGTTGGCTCATGTTCTTTTTGATAAAAGTGAAGAGCTTGACGTATTAATATTGTAATAGGTTAATGGCCTCACGTTTCGACCTTAACGGAGTCATTCTCAAAGGCTAAATCATTTTTACGTGACTGGACCGGGAGCCAAGAGCAAAACCATGAGGGCCGTGCAAGGAGAAGACAACTACCCTGGTAAACTAATCATAACACGGTTTACTCGTTATGATCAATCCGGGACTGGGTTGGGGGAGGTGACACTTTAATATGTACGCCATACTGTTACACAGAGAAGAGCTGGTGTTTGGTGGTGGTTGGGGGAGGGGTGCGTTCATCATCTACATATACTAAACAACTTAAGACATAAAATAAAAAAAAATAAAAAAATTATGGTAAAGTGAACACTGCACAAAAAGCGACAAGACCGGTTTGGTCGGATATCGATTGTTACCCACGTTAATAGATTCCTGGTATAAGGAGTGCACTCGTAACGTGTAATCTGGCAATAAAGCTATCTACATTAGAAATAGAGATATCTCTGTATTAGAATCAGATAAAAATACATATCTATGTTAGGAATAGAGATATCTCAGTAAGAAGTAGAGACATATGTGCAAGGAATAGAAACATTTCTATTAGAAATAGAAATATATTTTATTGTTGTTATTATCTAGTCCCAATAGAGATATCTTTATTGTAGGGAGAGAGATCTCCATCTATTCAATATATATCCATATTACTTATAGAGATATCTCTGTTAGGAATAGAGATATCTCTATAGAAATAGAGATAGCTTAATTGACCAATAGAGATATATCTGTTTTAAGTTGCATGGGCCCGATTTTCGTCAAAAGAAATTACTTTAAATAATGTTTGTCTCTGAACGAACTTTGGCAGATGATGCCGTTTCAAAATGAAAAAACATAGTACTAAAACTTTCACATACTTGCCACGGACAATGCACAAAATGCATTAATGTGCAGAACTGTTTGTTAGTTCTTACCCATCATTGGCGTTTTTTGTTTGTCTGTTTGTTGGGTTGTTTGCTTGTTTGTTTGTCGTGCAATACATTAAATGACTGATAATTTTGTCGAATCCATAAAAAAATAGCTATTTGAAAAATAAATCTAAAATTTCGGGTCAAATTGGCCAAAAATAGGACCCATCATCTTTAACAATAGACGTATCTCTATTGCCGGGTTAAGTTTTAAGAATATATGTTTTATCCCCTTGGGGGGGGGGGGGGAGCTGGGAAGTAGTATGTGCTTGCATGAACAACGAACCAACCAGTTCAAATTACACCACTATTACTTAACACCAGTATTGGGTTTCAAATTCCACCATGACTGAGACCTTATGGCTGTAGTTAGTAAACGAAGAAATAAAACAAAAATAAATAATTATAATAAAAAAAATAGTAATAATCAATGAGAAAAAACATTGACAAGAAGTGAAATATGCATCCGAATCAGTTTTAATCTCTTAAATCGTGAGGCACTTTAAATAGGACGGAAACTTAGCAGGTAATATTTACAAAAATGGACGGAGCATTTCCAGGCGAAATTGTATTTGTAGTTGATACTACACTTTAAATATTGAGTTACCTGATATAGTTTATCATAAAGAACTGAAAATTCATTCTTTTAGGTTATTTTAGATTCCATTAGCAAATCAGAAAGTCTACTTAACATTATAAGGAATAAACCACAATGGAAACTGAATGGGTAAAGTTTGTATCAATATTTGGGTTGAACAAAGAACAATTATTAACAAATACAAGGAAATAATAGTATATATATATATATATAGTGCACCCGCAAAGGTGGACTTTTGAGAGACACAAAACAAAAGACATCCCTTCACTATGCGGCACTCTATATTGCATCAGAATCTTGGAACTTGGTGTAAATTTACGCATAAATATATAAATATAAAAAAAAAGAAGAAGAAAAAAAGGGGGAAAAGGTTGAAACTTCTTGTAAATGAAATAGAATTCTGTATAGTTTCAATAACAACCAAATACACTTTTGGAGGATAACGTCAGTGATGTTAATTTAGAAACAAATTCTTCCATCTTATGATGTTACAGCTAATGAGTTTCCGGATCCCCATATAAGACGTTTTCCCTTATTTTATTTTCTGAGACCGCCACCAATAAGGCAGGATAGCTCAGTTGGTAGAGCGTCGGTACATTAAGTCGGAGTTCGCAGGTTCAAGTCCTGCTCCAGTCAAACTTTCTCCGTTCACCCCAAAACTGAATTCTAACTTACCCTGTCAGTTTCCCTTGTGGTTTATTGCTTAATACAATGTATTTGGAATTGAAAAGACGCATCCCTATCCTGTCGCCTCTCCCAGGCTACATCCATAGAGCTAGCTCTATGGTTGCTTTGTAAACTTGGGTGTGATCACCTTGGTTAAAGGGTTGTTCCAGGTTGTATGGCTTCTGACTGACACCCCCAACAAAGATATTGAGTAAATTGGAAGACCGCCAACATTAGGGCTGGAAACCTTAGTTGGTAGAGAGTAGCCGGGGTCATATGTTCAAATCCAAAATTGAATCAAAATTTAGCTGTCAGTTTCCCGTGTGGCTTATTGCTTAATATTTAAAATAAAAATGAGTACAATAAAAAAAAAGGAAATATAGTGGTTTTATTTAAAACGCGGTAGGTTCTTTCAGTGAAGGCGCATAGCTATCCTGAATATGCACGAATCAAAACCTTCATCATATTAGTTCATCAGGACGTCCAATCTTAAGGCAATAGCATGACCACCTAATTTGATGAAAATTTCACAGGTTCGCGTGATGATGGGTTATTAAAAACTTTGAGGATGGAAGTTGATTTACTCTTCCAAAAAACTACTGATGTATTATCCCTTATCAGGATGTCCACTTGTACACTACAAAACAAACGTCATCCCCTGGGGTGATGTGGCTCGGATATTTACATAATAACAATAGACCTCATGCATTGGTGCCATCCCGCGGATGTTACATCATGCAGCCGCCATCTTGCAAACTGATTAAAACAATAGACCTTATGCAATGACGAGCTTCAATCAAGCCGTCAACTTAGAGGTAAACCAGTTATGAAACAATGGAAATGGCACAGATTTGTACGTGCGGCACACATGAATGATCAATGAACAACCGCCTTTTGACCTCTAAGCGAGGGCGCCCTAAATGAATCAATTGCAACCCAGAGCTGAGAACCTGCAGCACACCGGATGGGCTTATGAGCAACCTTGACTTGACCTAGAGAGGGCACTCTAGTCCAGCGACAACATATACATTAGGTCTACATGGGGGTTAAATCAGGCAGGTAGCGGCTCAATTAGTGACCAGGGCCAAGTTTCATAAAGCTGTTTATTGCTAAGCACATCTTTGTGCTTACGGAACCAGAAAAACATGTGTAAGCAAAAGTGTATTTAATAAATGATCGAGAAGATCTGACAGTGTGTGTGTGCGTTCACAATGATTAGGCATTGTTGCATTACTCATCTACTTACAGTTAGCGTGCCTTTTGCTTTCTATAGGGTAAGCGGTGTTTATGAAACAGAAAGTCTGCTAATGGCCACTCCGTAAGCAGAAAACGTCTGCTTACAGGCTTTATGAAATTGGGCCCAGGTGAAGCTGGTCTAAGTGAAGAAGTACGCCATTTCTTCTTCTTCTTTGTCGGCCTTCTGCTTGGACATATCCACTTTACGCTTCGTCTGAGGTGGCTCAGAGCGGAACACCAACTTGCGACCCGTCTGTAAATAAGAACAAACGCATGATTAGGGACTCATCACATAAACTGGGTTCAAGGTGGTGTACTATCCATCAACATTGGCCTTGTGTAAGATATGACCTTTTTACCACACTAACGTTAAAGTCAGTTTTGCACACGCAAAGTGCACTATGGGAGACTTTGGAACGCTAGGTGGCAGCAGACTTACCAAGTAAACTTCTATTGTTTTTGTAGTTCTGAGCGTGCACACATTTCCAGCTTGTTATAGGCCAGCTTGTTATAGAGGCTTAAGACTATTATTTGTACCTTTTTCTTGGGGTCTGCCTGAGCTCTCTCCAAGGCTCGCCTCACTCTCTCCTCCTGGTGAATTCGCTGTGCCTCGATCTTTTCTTCTCGCTGGCGGAGACGGCGCTCCTTCTCCTTGGCCTTGAAAGGTAACAAGATTCAGGAAGATGTTAGGAGAGGACTGGGTAAAGATTTCAAAGCCATCTCAATCAGACAACTTCACGAGGAAGCTTTGGGAGAAATTGAAGATTTACTCAAATTAAAAAGATACTTTGTCAGACATATGCAACTATAGTTGCTTTTAGAATGAGGAAGCACCTCCACAAAACAATTGACAATAAATATACAGGTTGGATGCGTTCCACTTTTTATAGGGATTTATTTTAGAACAACTGAATGGAAAACATGAGGTACTTTTATTAACTCTTTCACTACGGAATATAATGTACAGCTGTGACGGAATTGTTTAATATTTTGTTTATTTCGAGCCGTAGTGAAAGAGTTAAACTGTCTCCCTTCCTACCTTCTCTGCAGCCTCCACTTTCTCTGGGGGCATTGTCTCAATACTCTCAAACAACTCCTCAAGACGATTCTCAATATTAGTCAACATCTGAAGGGTGCTGTGAAAAAAACAGAGAGGAATACATCACACTTGGATTAGCTTGGGGATCAAGTTTTTTCTTCAGCGGCATCTTGCTCTGGGCCCACTTTCGTAAGGACGAAGCACATTTTTTGTGCCTACTTTAGTAGAAAAACACGTGTAAGCAAAAGCGTATTGTAAACGATCGAGACTGGTTGGCAGCGTGTGTGCAAGCACAATCTATTCGCATTGTTGCATCACTCATCTGCTTCCAAGAAACGTCGGCCAAGCTAGCGTGCCTTTTGCTTTGCTTACGGTTAGCATTGTTTATGAAATAGAAACTGTGTGAAGGGGTTTATCTGTAGGCATAAAACATCTGCTTACAGGCTTTACGAAATTGAGCTCTTTACTTCAGTGGGCCCTGGTCCAAATCCCACCTCAAACGGAACATCAGATGTGCGTTTGGTTTCAATCCCTACCTGATTAAGTCAGTTTCTTTTCCATTTAGGTGATCAGTGGCTTAGCAAAAAAAATTTGATTTGCAGAAAGATTGACTTTCACCTGATTTAACAGCCACGCAACTTTGTAGCGCTAGAAAAGAGAACATGGCCCTTGCACACAAACCATCTCCTGAAGACGAGCAGAGTATAACGTTTGAAATGTCGAGACCATACAACGGCTCTTTTCAGAGCCAGCACTCCTCCCAAAAGAGATTTATACATGGTTGTACCCGCAAGTTTACTTGTGTTTTTTTTTCTGATCCCCAACATGCAAAGCTTCAAACATCACTCGCAAAACTTTGTTCCGTGTTTCATGGCAATACAAAGACAAAAGGAGGAAATCGGCCGATAAGCTAAAAGGTTGCATACCTAATCTAACCTAAACTTACCTAATGTTTGCCTCATTGTCCCCAATGCAGTTTCCGTATACATCTTCCACCTTACTGTTCAGGGTGTCCAACATGGCTTCCTGGATTAGAGAAATGAAAATTGAGGCAATCAGCGAAAACTAAAGAGGCACAGTGTGAAATCTTCTTTAAGAAAACAGAAACGAAGTGATGAAAGTAAAACTGTGAAGCAATAGTTTGGAAAAAAGGGAAATAAATGATGAAAAATCTCACCTGGTCCTCGGCCTTGAATTCTCCAAAGGAAAACATCCTGAAATTAATTAAAACAACATTTACATTTTTGGATAATCTGCAATTGTATCCAATGGTATCATAAGACGTAAACATTTCTCAGAACAAGTGGTACCAGTAAAATTATAAAAATAACTCTTCAGATTTAAGCACTCCTAGTAACAACTAATAACATGTACTTCATCAGGGTCAAGGAGTAAAGAGCGCCGAAGGCGCAAGATGGAGAATTCAGGCTGAAATGTGAAATCCCACTGGACGCCATTTTGGCAAGTAACTCCTTTGATACAACAGTAGATCAGTGCAGACAATGGCCATTGCTATCAATGGGAAACAAAGCATTCACTTGCTGAAATGGTGCCCTTGTGTTTTTCACGTGCCAACAATAGACAGAGCTCCAGTTCCCGATCTTGTGCCTTCAGCGCTCTATAATCTTCGATGAGGGCCCAACTACGTGGCGCTGTTTATCGTAGAATTCCACCCTTACGGCGCCCTCTATGAAGCCCGTGATTCTATGGGCTGTAAGAACAGAATTCCGCAGAAAGCAGTGCCAGGAAATTGGGCCTAGATGCAATGATGGGGACAATCCAAGCACAGTCTTGTAAAGTCAACAACATTCAAGAAGGTCCAAGGTGAGTGGAACCCTCTT
Organism: Marthasterias glacialis; assembly: GCA_911728455.2. NCBI lineage: Eukaryota > Metazoa > Echinodermata > Asteroidea > Forcipulatida > Asteriidae > Marthasterias > Marthasterias glacialis. Next base: position 26,724,956 of record OU452221.1, on the reverse strand, counting down.
GAATTGTGTAGACTGTGTCTATTAAGACTGTAGTTAGATTGTCCCCTTTGTTGCATTTGATGAAGTAGTTGGTGCTACAAAAGCTCAGACTCGTTTTTGTAACTACAGTCTTTTAGGTGCTACCACCACCTTTTATCGTTTTATCTACCAGACTAACACGGCTATCTCTATTTTAGATTAAAACAGAACACTTAAAAAATCATCAACAGTCATATATGATACCTTCCAGTGACAGCCACTACTAGGTCATTTTGTACCACTTGAAACAACTTGTTAATGCCACAGCTTAAAAAGACAAATTTGTCTCCTACGTCTGAGCTTTGAGTCTCATGACAATGACCAGGGCCTAGTTTCATTAAGCTGCTTAAAGCACACAAAAGTAGCTAAGCACAAAGCAATTTGCTTATCACAATATTAAGGTTACCAGCCAAAATACCATATCACACATACCGTCTATGACTGGTTGCCTGCTTGCTTTTGCTAAGCACAATTTTCTACTTACAAGCAGCTCTATGAAATCGGGCCCAGGGCTAACAAATCAAAACATGGCAGTAAAACCAAGCAGCTCTCTCTTCTCAGAGCTCAGAGCCACAAATTTCTTTCCAAAAAATACATTTTCACTTAGAGCAGTAAAACAGGTTACTGAATATTTACTAAATAGGCCTATCCTTTCACATTCGGCTCTACTGAGAAAACAATCTACACTACTACTGTGGGACAAGAAATATGGCAAGCAAATACTTTGTGTTAAGAAGAATTTTGCGACTAAATATAAAGATGCAGCAAGCTGAACTCATCACAGGTGTATACTGAAAAAAAAAATCATTTTTTACAAACAACCATATAGTCTAAATTGTCCGACTAAAGCAGGCATCTTAGTAAAAGACTACCATTTTGGAATTGTGAATAAAAGAAATCTTCCATTTGGTCTTGTCCTTCAGTGATACTGGTCTTCAGAGAGTACCATGCCATACATCAACGTCGAGCAAAAAAACAAACAACTGTTCATAAATTATTCCCTTTGGCAGAATTACAGTCTTAATGAGATAAATTCTCCTGTCACACATTGTGCAAAATAAAACGAGGAAAACAAAATGCAAAATAAAAAGCGCTGTTAAAACTGCCAGGCACTTCAAGCTTTTTGAAAGAGATATCATGATAACAAACATTAAGAAAGCTTCAGATTGAAAACTTTTTTTTTTTTTTTAATACAAGAAAAAGGGTGCGGCTTTGCAGAGTGGCAGATCCACACACTGATCTGAGATGTGGTAATCCCTGTGGTAAATCTAGAAATATCGAAAGAGCATGCTACGGAAAAGATATTAGTAGCGACCATTTTGTTTTTTAACAACAGACTACGCTCTGTGCAATCTATACATACAGAAAGAATGTGAGTTTGCACAGAGAACAAGAATATTGGTCCAAAAACGATGCACTTGATTGTAACAATTTCTTTATAAAAATGTGTAAGTCCTTCTTCAAAGCTGCCAACCTTTGTTCAATTTGTAAGTAATTTTTGTCATTGTAAACCAAATAGCTTTTAGTCCTTAGTCAAAAAATGAAATGAAATGAAATGAAAGGAGATTTTTTACAACATTCAGGGAGATATTTGAAATTACATTCAACATAATAGGACAAAACTTTCCATAATCAGGGAGATTTTTAAATTTGTTCATCAGAACATGGAAAGATTGGTTTATTTTCAGGGAACTTTCTGCAGAATCAGGGAGAGTTGGCAGCTCTGCAAGGTGTAGTTAACATTAATCAGTGATGAGAAAGAACCAGCAAGATAAAAAAAAGAAGACCAAAGTTTGCAACGGAGGAAAGTCATGTACAAAGTTGACATTCCCAAAAGAAAAAAGGTTTCAATTAAGTGCATTGTTTTCTGGTTGCCATGGCAATTCAAATATTCTTAACATAGAGGGCGGTATACGAACCATCCAACAATAGACTGGAACCTTGTTAATGGAACGACAGACGAAAGGGGAAGGAAAGTTAGCAAAAACGTGCGGAATCAGTTAATGCAAGGTAGTATTATAGTGGGATCACACATGAACAGAAAAAAAAACAATCAGGACATTTTTTATGATCTGTGGGGGGAGGGGCAAACTGAAAGAAAGAAAAAACCTCAACGGGAGTCGGTTTGTTTTATATAACAAAGAAAATACAAGGAGTGGTGTGTAAAGCATGTCAATTTGAAAAATGTGGAAGCCACTGGGTCTTTTTTTCTCTTTTCATTTCATTTGTCCATCTATTTATTCTAGTTGTGCAGCCAAGGTTTCTTAGAAAGCGAACTCAATCACTATACCAGCCAAAAACCCCATGGAGAGAAGACAAGGAAGAAAAGTTTTAGGTTGTTCATGTCTAATCTCATAATGACAAAGAAAGTACAAGGAGTGGTTTGTATAAAGCATGTGAATTTGACAAAATGTGGAAGGTCCTGGGTTTGAATCCCAACTGAGGTACCTGCAGGTTTTTTCCACGCAAGATTTGGAAAGCACTGAGTATAAAGTGCCAATCACACATTCAAGTAGGATAAAACCAAATATAACAGTGTCCATTATCCCAATGGAATTATTTCATTAATTTAAATTTGAACAATATTTCTCGCAACGGCCACAACTTACAGGAAATTTGCACAGAATACTACATGAACCTATCTGTACGTGTTTTGTAAATTTTTTTTTTTTACAGTATTAGTGTTAGTGCTATTTGACAATTTGTAGCATTCCAAGAGAAGTTTTTTTGGAGGGTTATTTATTTACTTAGTTAAAATGAAAAGAAAAGCTTTTAAAATGTTGTCCATCAGTATCAAATTCCTATTCCATGGGAATGAATAACGTACACCATCTCATAAATTGATGACTAATGAGGGATTGAAGAAAGAACTCTCTTTTTTTGACTTGAAGGACTGAAGGATCAAATTTCTTACTTTGATTTGTGCTCCAAGTCCTTAGCTTTCTCTTCCTCTCTCTCAATCTGACCATTGAGAGTATCAATCTGCTGCTTCAACGTCTGAGTCTCCATATTCCTGTAGCGAGGGGAAAACAAAAATGATGAGCTATTGAAGCAGATAGCGCCGTGGTGATGAGACCAACTTTGATGGCACTGGGCTCGATTTTACAAAGCACTAAGATTCATCTCAAGATGAGTTGTCAATATTACCATAGTGATTTGTATTGTGGCATCACACTTGTCTTAGCAATTAAGAGTGATTCGCAGTTAAGATCAAACTTAGCTCTTTGTGAAATCGGCTGGTTCGAATCCTGGATGGGTAAGATTTATTTTTTGGAGTCAGTTTGTCTCAGGGGTTTCTTTCCCTGCCTGTTACCTCTGTAACCCCGGTTTGAATCCCAAACCACAGCCTTGCATTGTGGATTGGGTTTGCAGTCCCTACCTGATTGCATGGGTTTTATATTGTATCTTGGGGTTATTGACTCTCAATTTTGAATAGTTTGGGTGAGCCAGGCCCTGAAAAGTTGGTTGTATTTTGCTCGCAAGCATATCATCCCTTTTCTCAAGATGACCACTTTTTTGTTTTGAAATTAGCTCCCCTGTAGCATTGTTTGCTTTCTTTGTGACGGGCCCAGCATAAAGGGGAACTGAAAAGCACTAAAGTTAGATGTCACTTACTGCAGATTTGTGATTTCCATTTCGAAAGACTAAGAGACTTCTAACTGTTTTGATTTGTTATCATATCATAGCGTGGGTTGCTATGGGACTTCTATTTAGAGGAGTGCACCCTCCTGTAGGCTGGTGACCAATTTCTGCCTTTCAAAATACCTGCACAAATCTTGTTGATATTTATTTAGTTTACAATAGCCTAAGCTAGCACTTTCACTGATTGTTAATTTGCTTGATATTCTTATCAGATTGTCAAAGACCTCATCAGTACACAATTTTTAATGTGCACAAATTAATTTTACATTAATAGGAGCTGTTTACCGACCCAAAATACTTTTTTTTGTAAAGTTCCCCACAAAATTTTGAAGCTAAATAAGAAATTTGTTAAGCCATGTTAATGTCTGCTTAACCATTCTATAAAATGTTAGGTCAAGATAAAGTTGAGTATAAGAAGTCACGACTGAAATGTCAAAGGAACTTACATCTTGCCCTCGGTGGCATTGATATTCTGTCTTATTTCCTCCAGTGTTTCCTCCGTCTCTTGGCTGTTCTGAATCAGGGAGAGATTCTGCTCTTCCAGCTCGGCAAAGATGTCCAGAAGCTGCTGAGGATCCATGAAGAAGAGTTCAGGCTCCTGACAATAAATAACAGCAATTTGAAAAAATAGTTGAACTGCTGATGAGTTGTAAATCGGAAAATAAGAATGCTATTGAGCTTTTATTTCTAAAGGCTGTGGAAACCTTTTGTAAAAATTTTGCGCTGATCCAAATTGGTCAAATTTGGCACCGTACCTCATCACTCTCGTAGTCAGAGTCAGCATCTCCTGATTTCACGCTGTCTACTTCCTGTTTGGTTGGAGTCTGGGCCAGAGATCTGCAGGGATAGAAGGGAGGGACTGGTCAATCATGAAAATTCTTTTGTTCATTCTTCTATTGCCTGACCATTATTTTAATATCATCCACTCTGGTTTTGAATGATAGATGCCTGATGCTAGCCTGCAACATCAGATCGTGTGATGAATGCATCAACACAGTTCACAGTCAACCCTCATACTGTCTAACCATTCAATACCATCCACTCTGGTTTTTAATGACAGATGTACGATGACACCCTGATATTCGATATATAATGTGGCGAATGCATCTACACAGTGCACAGATAGTTCTGTGGCCAATCGCTCCAACATATACATACCCTGCAGTTGAACGATTTTGAATGGTTGGTCAACTCAACTGGAAAATATTTACTGAGAGTAGGAAGGTTAATAAGTGTTGTAGCCCTCTCTTGGTCTCAAGAAAGACTCCTCTATCAAGAGCATTTTTCTCTGGTCTGAGTTCTGTTCTAGACAGCTCAGCCACTATGAATGTATCAAAAAGTGGCCACCCATTCTAACCAAAGAGAAGACATTGTTCTTTATGAACAGGGACAATAATTTTTTGGAGATAAAAAAAAACAGCAAGGGTACCTCTTGGTTGCTGAGCCTGACTTGCTGCCAGGGGCCTGCTTAGCGGAGGACCTAACCATACTGGTACGGGAACCTCTACCATCAGTACTTGGTGTTCCAGCTGAGATAAAGAATGGCACAAAGAAGTATCAGTGAATCTGTAAACAGTTTGAAGGCAAAGTATGTTTGTATAAAATCCTGAATTTTTGAGAGAAGACAAAAAACACTGAAAAATCCAATAATGCAATAAACTTCAGTAAACATGAATTGTAACTTGGCCACTTTACACACCCTTTCGTCTGGTTGCAGAGGTAACCTTCTCCTTGCCGATGACCTCCCCTCTCTCTCGTTGCTTCTCACGCCTCTTCTCCATCCTCCTCTTTCGCCGTTCTTCCTTCCACTCGGACGGAGTCAAGGAATCCAGAAACTTCTTGTAAAGCTGGTACTCCTTCAGAAGGTCCTCATTCTTTGAGATCTCACTGGATTTATGAAGACATTCAAATTTTCATTTTTATTGTATGATGTAAGTTTTTTTCTTTTCTTTTTTAACATGCATACAGTGCAATCCTCTAATTTGGAAAAGAAAACCATCAATATTACTTCAGCATTTTTTAACAAAAATACGTGCTTACATTTTTCAGAATGAATGGCACTCCCAACTTTGCCCAGGCTACAATTTGCCCTCTTGATTGTAGGAAATACTGTTCTGTAGTGTTAATTACTGGCATATTTATTATTATTATTATTATGTATTTCTGGTAATGAAACTAAGGATGCCTCATAAGTGAACTTAATCACTGTAGCTCTCAAGCCTAAGGAAACCTGTAGATAACGGTGCTTGCCATGTGAACCAGAAACACCGGGGTAAACCCCTACTCTTCCACGATAAGTGTTCTGGGTTCTTTTACGTGCACTACCCATCCTAGTACACGGGACCTACGGCTTAATGTCCCATCCGAAGGACAAAAATGGCGCAAACAAGATTTCTCTGTTTGCCTCAAAAAGTGTGCATGTGAGTGACGACATGCATCGTTGTTGCATCAGAATTTTTAAGCAACTATTTCTTAAACTGACCCCTTATACACCGATTTCACATACGGCTATTGGCTGACCATGGTCTGCCATTCTAGTAACTACGCAATAAAACATCGGGAATCTGATGGTCAAAATGGCGCAAACAAGATTTATCATGTGATGAAGTCAGGTGAATTGGCTCCACAATGTTGACTTTTCCGTTTGCTTCGGTTACTGTGTACATTTTCTATGCTGTACAAAACAGTTGCTAATGTGTGCTCGGCAGTACTGTCCCATCCCAACTTCAGAATCGTCCCAACTTTAGTTGGGACCACTCCCAACTTGAGTGTTATTGCCAATGATAGGGGCAGAGATAACCCCGATCAGTGGGCCTATAAAGTAATTTTCAATCCTTTCTCTTGGCCTACATCACGGCAAGTACGTGACACACGGTAATTATCACGGCAAAACTTGAAAAAAAACTTGAGAAGAAACAATTGTTACTCCATCCTTGCTCTATGCGTACATGCAACTGAATTTACCTGACAGCAGTCTGGTGTTGGGACCATCCCAAAGCAATGTGTAACTGCAGCCAATTCCCTGATTGGTGACAGATCTCTGAATCTCAGCTACAGTTGGGTCGACCCAACTGTAGCACTCAAGTTGGGCCTAGTCCCAACTGTAGTTGGGACAATTTCAAAGTTTTCAGCACCACTTAATTTGTTTTGGTTGATACTCTCATATTATAAAATGCATCAGATACAACCGTCTCACCTCCTGATTAACATTATCTGAGCGTTAATCTTCTTGATCTCAGCAACTTTCTCCAATTTGGCTTTGGTCTCTGCTTCAGCTCTAGAGATGGAGGGAAAAAAGTATTGTTGTAGATAAATCATTTTTGCCCAAATAAATGTATTATTAAACATTTTACAGAAAACAAAATGACTCTATTTTACAATTTATGTATTTTCCATCCTTAGACAAAGGTAAGCCGGTAATGATTTTTAAAGTTCTTAACCATGGTAAAATATTTTATTGCCTGAGAAATAACCAAAGATTATAGAGCGCCGAAAGCGCAAGATGGGGAAACTGGAGCTGTATCTACAGTTGAAATGTAAAACACGCATGGGCGTTTTGTTATACCATTGATAACAATGGTCATTGTCTGCACTGATCTCTACTGAACTACTGTTTTATGAAAAGAGTTACTTGCTGAAATGGCATCAGCGGTATTTCACATTTCAGCCTAAGTTCCCCATCTTGCGCCTTCAGACCTCTATAATCTTTGGAAATAACGTGTCTTCATCTACAATATGAAAATGCATTAAGTCAAATACCACAGAACCATAATTAGGCAGATTTGACATCCCTTTGAATGTCAACTTGGCATTTGCACCCATAGACTGATCCCTGCCAAGTTCTAAATAAACAAACCAACTCACATTTTAATGGCCTCCACCGAGTTCTTATCATTCTCCTTCAGGAATTCGTCAAACATGGCGGCATCCTCCTCCAGGTACTGCTCTGCTAGCTCCAGTTTCCTCTCCTCGGCCTGAGCAATCTCCTCCAGTTTCCTCATCTCATCCCTTTTGACTCCCAAGGAGTACTGCACAAGGAACATCTCTCGTTTCTTGGCAATGTAGTCGGTCAGGCTCTCTTTCTCAATGTGCCGATCTGAGGAAAATAATGAGATCAAAGCGGTGAAGCTCGTATCTTCTCATGTCTATGCAATAAATTGTTTTGTTGGTGATAATAATTTTAAAATGCAGTGCTTTATCACACCCGATATGTAGAGCTATAATTGAACTATGAGACCCATTTATATTGCACCTTGTAAGGGGTTTATAAGGTGATGCAGCGCAATCTGCAGCCAACCACAGAAACACCAGATTGAAACAAACCCCTTAACGAAAGTGTACTGGGTTCTTTTGTATTAAACAACACAAAGGACATAGATGGCTTAAGGTACCTTCCGAAGGACCAAGCAATTATGGTTTAAGTGTCTTGCTCTAAGTGTCTTGCTCAAGGACACAAGAGCCATGACCGGAAACCGAACCCACACTCTGACATCATAGAAAAATCTTGACACCAGTGCACTAGACCACTCAGCCACGACACCCCACTATACTCTTTCTTCTGCTTAGAAAACCCTACCTTTAAGTCATTTGTAATTCATCTGGGTTATACAATTTGAGCAATCTCTATGATTATGAATGATCATTTCTGGAATTTCGCTATATTAAAGGCATTATTTCCATGATTAACAATTACCACTTCTGAAATTGCCCTATTAGAGCCGTTATTTCTATGATTAAGAACGATCACTTCTGAAATTGTGCTGTATAAAAGCCGGTACTATTATGACTATTAAGGAAAAAGTGAAAATTCATACATATATAGAAATGTCAGCAACATTTAAAAGAGTTTGTCTAACCCACATACAATCTGTCCCTCTCACATACAATAGGACATTTTTTAAAATTAAAAGACCACACAACATCTTTCTAAAACCACTCTCATAATCTTCAAGATTTCCTACAAGAAATCTCAAACGATGACTTCTCGTACATATTTTGAACAACTTTAAAATTAGCACGTTGACCTGGGCCCAATTTCATAGTGCTGCTTAATGGTAAGCAAATTTTTGTGCTAACTATAGCAGAAAAATTTGCTTAAACGTAAGCATATTTCACAGGTTAGCAAGAAAATTAGGCGGCCAACTTGCGCGTTCACCATGGATTTGCATTGTTACGTCATTCATTTTCGTACAGTAAGCACAGGAAGGTTAGCATGCCTTTTTCTGTGCTTACGGTTAGCAGTGCTATGAAATGGAAATCGCACAGTAAGCACAAAATCAGCCGTTAAGCAGCTCTATGAAATTGGGCCCTGGAGGATACCCCAACATAATTAGGGAAGTATTGATCAATCCACTGCTTCGAGGTTGACTCAATGGTTTCTTCTCTGCCTTTCATCTTTGTGACCCAGTTCCAATCAGACTGTCACCTTGTGGTTGATTGGATTTTCAGTCCCTACTTGATTGCGTGAGTTTTCCCTGTTGATTGGGGTTATCCTCCCGCATCTAATTGCATCGTCTTCTCTACACAGGTATCTTCAGGCCTACCGGTCAAAGTGCTCGGCGCTTCTGAGGGTCCCTCGGTTTTATTACCAGAAAGATGTAACAATAATAACAAAAATAATGAGAGACAACAATTGTCTTGCTACCTCTGGTGACAGCCAGGGTAAAAGTAGGGTCATCTTTGACAGCCACAGCTTTGTCGTCAGCATCATCAGTCTTCTCCTCATCGGCTTCAATGTCATCCAGAGGCTTGCGCATCGATGACCTCAAGGCGTTGACTCTCGATGAATAGGTTGTCTTCTCATGGACTTTCAGACCACGCTGCTTGATTCGTTCCTGAGTTGTGAAATGAAAATGGGTCGTCACTTGAGGGTGTGCAGATTTTGTTGATGAAGATTTGATCTAAATTTCTGCTAATGGATTTATAAATTCTGTAATTGAATAATCTGGGCGTTCTCTTGACTCTATCTACCCCTCTACCTCCCAATTCCTTTTTTCCATCCCTCCCCAAAAACTCCCCCCCAAAAAATAAATAAATAAATAAATAAAAAAAGTGAAAACGAATTCACATTAAATGTTCCTAAATAAAAACAAAGCTAAACAGAAGTGAACATCTTGACTCAAGATCTTGCTAAAATAAGCAAGCATTCAATTGAAATGTGAAATTAACAACAAAAAATGACCCTGTATTCATGGTATATGTTGAACAGAATTCACATTCAACTGCAAAAGACCGAAGCAAGCAAAATGAGGGAGAACAGAAAACATTCCAAATGTCTTTAAAACTCACAGCTTTTTTACGCTGCCTCTCCTTGTCCCGCAACATAAAGATGTCGTTATCAGCCGGCATCGTGAAAGGATTGTGGTCGGGTGGAAGCTCTTCATTTTCTAAATGAAGAAGAAACAAAGTTCAACAAATATTACACAACAAGGAATATCAGCACAGCTTTTTTGAAACCCGGTTAAAAAAGGCAGAAGCAAAAAAAATAAAAATAAAAAATAAAAATAAATAAATAAAAAAAGTGAAAATCAATGCACGTTAAACGCACATTAAACTTTTAAGGATGCTAGATGGCAGCAGACTTACCATTGTTCTCAGAAATGTGCGCATGCTCATAACTACAAAAAGAATGACACTTTACCTGGTAAGTCTGCTGCCACCTATCGTTCCAAAGTCTCCCACTGACCAGATAGTGTCTTGATTTTTTTAAAGATTTGTTTTAAAAGTCTAACCAATGAAGATTTATTGGAATTCGAGGGTGCTCAAAATCAGTGTACAATGTGTTTTAAAGATATATGAATTGTGCTCAAGCCGATTTTACCTTGAATGATTTAAAAGAGCATGTTATTTTGTAACAAATAAAATTAATAAAATGCGTTTTGACCTTGTAGATGGCTATCAAAATGTTTTTGAAACGGTTATCCCGGCCAACCATCCCACAGGCAAATGTGTACACTGGCCATGCCCACTGCTCTGGTACCCAGAGGTCAGCTACATTACACAGTCATTTCACCTGCATTTTGTCTCTGTGTAGCAAGGCAACTGGCTGAAATTGAGCACGCAGCCGCAGAGTTTATTTATTTATTGCGCTCCACACAAAAAGTAATTTATTTTTAAATTAAATACTCTGTCATTATTCATTGATCCCAGAACTGAAAACTTTAACACCAAGTCAACTTAAACTTGAATTGCTTCATTACTCATTTTGATAATCAGTGAAAAACTGCATTCGGGACATGTTTCTGCAAACATATTTTTGTGAAAATACCTGAAATGATGGACTGCTCTGAGGCTGATTTGATGGAATGGGGGAAGGTGACTCGGCCAGATTGACGCGATGTGCTCTCAGCTCCTTGGATAGCAAAAAAAAAGATAAGACATTTTTTTTCTTCTTTCTCCATTAATTGGAAAGATTGAGGATTAACAGTTCTTCTCAGAGAAACAACTACCATCAATAACAAGACGTTACAACAATGTGACTTAGAAGTAATAACATAACATTGCAAACCCTCAAATCTTGTAAAATTTCAATTTGGTCTTAAACTATATGTTGTGACTTATGAATTATAACCATACACAAATTTCTTTCTGAGTTTCTGTTATCATTTCATAGTTTGATATGTTGAAAAGATTGGAGTGTCATACTAGACACAGGGGTGAAAGTCATTGCTGACATCGGACAACTATTTTTGACATGACGGCATTTCCACCTTTTAGTAACCCCTGGGCTCCATTTCACAATGACTTCAAATTGATCTCAACTGCGAATCACTCTTAATTGCTAAGCAAAGTGTGACGTCACAATACAAATCACCATGGTGATACTGACAACTCATCTTAAGATGATGCTTGGTGCTTTGTGAAATCGACCCCTGGGCTCGATTTCACAAAGCACTAAGATTCATCTTAAGATGAGTTGTCAATATTGCCATAGTGATTTATATTGTGACATCACACTGTGCTTAGCAATCAAGAGTGATTTGCAGTTAAGATCAATCTTAGCTCTTTGTGAAATCGGCCCCAGGACTCGATTTCACAAAGCACTAAGATTCATCTTAAGATGAGTTGTCAATATTGCCATAGTGATTTGTATTGTGACATCACGCTTTGCTTAGCAATTAAGAGTGATTCCAGGTTAAGATCAATCTGAGTTCTTTGACTCGATTTCACAAAGAGCTAAGATTGATCTTAACTGCAAATCACTCTTAATTGCTAAGCAAAGTGTGATGTCACAATACAAACCACTATGGTAACATTGACAACACATCTTAAGATGAATCTTAGTGCTTTGTGAAATCGTAGATTTTAAGGAGCTTCTGTGACTAGTATCCTCGGCACTAGAAAAGTAGATCAAAGAGCATGATTTTTCTTTATCTGAAGAAAATTAACAGTTGAACAGGCAAAAATAAAAAAATCTTAAATCAGTCAAAAGTCTAAAATTTCTCATCCCTGAAACTAGCAGCTTTTACCTTTAGCATCATAGACAAGCCATCATAATACCACCCCAGGAGTTTGCGTCAAAAAAGGAAGGTCAATTTGGTAAAAGTCAAATTCACTCTCTGAAATCAAGCTGATTTAAAACTGTTTGAGATATCACCAAACTGTTTTTCGTTCCATACAATTTGTTGTCGCCCTTCAATGAAATATTGTTATGTAAAAGCATGTATTTCAAAATCAACTACATCATTCAGACAGCTAATAAAATTATAGAAGTTTGGTCTTTGGTAGCTGCGATAATCGTTTTGGTCATGTCCCTGAGACCTGAGAGCTATGTTTGGACCATATCTTAAAACTTGGCAAATATTTTTGACATTTTCCCCCAACATTTTATACGAGCCCAATTATGTACATTTTAATGTTTAAAAAATAAAAAGGTCAAACAAATTTGCCAAAATTTAATTTATGGTTTGTCGTAACACTCCCATCTACCACCGCTGGGAAGATCAAGGGTTAAGATTAGCGCAACAAGGTAATTGGATGTTCGTACTTGATTTTTTATCTGCAGCTGAAATAACAGACACAGCTGATGACGGGGACTGAGTGGGGGATCCTGGTCCAGACATGGTGCTGCTACTAGTAGACTATCAGCCACCTGTAATGTCAAATTGAAAAAAATGTAACTAAAATTCAATCAAATTGAATAATTTCATTTTGTATTCCTGACCCAATAAATCATGCAAAATGACACAACATTGACAACACAGTTACAAAAATTCTGAAAAAAGATTATTAATTCATACTTTTTACTACCTAGGCGCATCAAAACAGAGAGGAAATAAATACAAGATGTTCCAGACTTCCAGACATAATTAAACTTTAATTTGATTTTGATGTTTCTTTTCCCTACTACAGCATTTCCCCATTGTTAAATTGCTTAGAATTTTACCCTCATTTTTGTCTATTTTGTAATTTGTTCAGTAATTCTACCATTTTTAAAACTCACACAAACAAAAAACATTTTGGGGTAATTTACAATTTTGGACTGGGTGCCAAAAAAAGTTTGCTGGTGCTGAGTTTCCTAGGACCCTACATGTGGATGTTGAAGTGACTTTTTGACTTGGAAAAAACTTTTTGTTTTTGCCAAGCAGTCTCGGCACCTGGGCCCAATTTCATAAAGTCTGTAAGCACAGAAACTTGCTATGCACAGAAAAATATTGCTAAGCAGAAACAGGTTACCGGCCAACATTACATTATGTTTACACTGTTGCGACTGGTGCCCCACTCATCTTTTGCTTAACAAAGAAATTTGCTAACCAGTATTTTCTGCTTTACAGCTTTACGAAATTGACCCCTGTTCTTTAATTAAAACTCTTTTTGAGGGCTGCTCAAATGCTTACAAAGTAAATTAGATACAAAGATGTTTTGATTTACGCAATATCACAAGTAAAGAGGGCGGCATCCTGGAGGGGCAGTTGTGAGTGCAAGTCAGGGGTCCTTTGTGTCCTTTAACCGGAGAGCAACTGAAGCTTTCGCCGATTTCTGTTTCGGGTAAAATTTTCTCTTTATCATGTTTATTTTCGTTAATAATGTGTGCTCATTAAAGATTTATAACCCCCCAATCTGCAGTGCAAGTATGGGACACAAGGAATATATGAACGAAGTTTCAGCTAACTTAATCAGTTAAAACAATGAAATAATTTTGTTACCCCCTTTACATCCAGGACGTCAGAGTGGCAGTGCCGAAATTGAATTGCCCGAAATTCGGCAGTGCAACACCACACCACAGAGTCTGACGTCCTACCACACTCAGCCCAATGCAATAATAAAACAAACAATAAGATAACATTAAAATGTAACCGAACTTGCGAGGCGACTGCCGATCGTAAAATCCAGCCTGGGTTTTGATAAATCGTGATCAAAAACAATCACACATACTCTGTATACCTTCAAGCTACATATGAATCATTTATAAAGACCAACCTGGATTTCTTTTCATAAGAAATTTGAGTGATCTTCACTTGATTTTTTTTCCTCAGGTAGCTCTTCCTCTTTGACAACGTAAACATAGCAACTGCTGTAAAACGTTCGTTTGTTTGTTGTAGCTAAACGCTTAACTCTTGCTATGTAGTCGTACTTCTGTACTCACATCAGCACAAAAGTAACGATCTTTATAAACAGATGAGAAGATTCAGACTAATTTGATTTTAGTCTGATACCTTTGTAATTGATTTCAGATGAACTGTCAAAGCTCGAATGTGGTACAGGGAACACAACATAATTTACACGTGAATAGTGTGTGGCGTAAAATCCAATCAGTTCGTTTTCTGTCTGTGAATGTGATATTTCGGAGCCAATTATGAACAGAAACACATTTAAACTTCTGGTCAAGAATGCTAAGCAGATAGCTGTCGTCTGCAATGGCAACCAGCGTGTCCTCTGTGGTGCAGAAATGTCAAGGGTTGAAGTGTTGGAGGCGGAGGGAGGAGGAGGAGGCGTGAGCATCATTGTTGATTTGTACGTTTCAACTTCATTCCTTCAAACTCAAAGTTCAAGTTTGTTTGCAATAGTAAATATATTTCAATAAACAAGAAACTACAACACAATTAATAAAAGACAATATTAATGCTACTTACAGCTAGTATTAGTCCAGTTATTAGTCCTGGAAAAGTACCACACAGTTAAGGAATGCGAACTCTCACAGTCATGACCAATGTACTCAAATAGCTCCGAGTGGAGGCCGGTCATCTCGCCCCCAAACACTCTCGCCCCCAACAAACTCGCCCCCAACAATCTCGCCCCCAAACAATCTCGCCCCCAGCCTTTGACAATCTCGCCCCCTGACAATCTCGCCCCCAAACAAAGTCGCCCCCTGACAATCTGAAGAAAAAATTGGAAAAGTCGACTTTTTAACCATGATGAAGTTAATAAAGTGTTCACTTAAAGTCGATTTCGAAAATAAAGGAAAATGCGTAAACTAAAAAACAAAGAATATGTGCATGATCTCCCTCGTAGTAAGGAATGGTACATGTTGTTAAGATGTTCTGTGATTTCTTATTGAAAATTGTCTCTCACTCTTGAATAAAAATAATTTTTTAATGCACTCAGGGGCATTTCGTGGAGAAAAAATCCCACTTTGATTTGATTCACTGATTACCGAAATCGATCGATCGCAAACTATAGTCCGCCGCCGTATTAGTTGCAGAGCATTTCACCCTTTTTTCTTGTGATTTTTCAATACCCTTCTCAAACTTCGTTCAGTGGATGATTATAAGCCGATACTTTTCTGACAAAATATCATACAAGTTTTTGACAGCATTGCGACAACATCTCCCATCAATTAATTTCTAAGTTTACACCGTAAGTCATCAGAACTTCCAGTCATCATCAGGGGGCGACTTTGTTTGGGGGCGAGATTGTCAGGGGGCGAGATTGTCAAAGGCTGGGGGCGAGATTGTTTGGGGGCGAGATTGTTGGGGGCGAGATTGTTGGGGGTGAGAGTGTTTGGGGGCGAGATGACCAGCATCCCTCCGAGTAGCGTTGTGTGTTTACTGCACCTCACTAACGCTACAGAGTACGGGTACAATACGAGTCCCTCTCATTCACTCTGTATTTGATTTTGGCTAATACAATCACATTCAGTCTTTTTTGGAACCTGTCCTGTAGCTGTACGGATTTCTAAATCCCTAGGACATTAACAAGCAACAACATGAACAAATAAAGAATGAAAAAATGAAAAACATACCTTTATTCTTTAACATCGAAATTAACTAATTTTCTATTGAAAATAATAAAATTCTGAAGAAAGCAGCGCACTTCCGGGTGTCGTTCAGAGTGACTGTTTGGAATGACAGCACTGCTTGAATACCTGAAGAAAGGTTTGGACGTGCAGTTGATTGATCAACAGGCACTGGGCAAACAATGATGATCAACTGCAACTGCATTGTCCCCTGCAAAGTCGCCACCTAGCAAAGTTGCCCCCTAGCAAAGCAGTCCCACAAACACAGCCCCCTAACTCTTTATCGACATCAGTCAGCCTATACTAGTTTATCATTCCTGCCCCAAACAAAGTTTCAATTTATGGTACGATTCAGAATCACATTACTATAGCCGATGTATTTTCCTTCAGAACAAAAAAGTGATATACTTTATTCATATTACTATCAACAAATATAAAATTGACTTAGCACAAGTAAATTTAAAAACATTCCTTGAAAAAAAATGAAGCGAAAAATTGTTCAAAACAGCAATGAGTAAATTTAAAAAAATATATATATATATTTAGCAAGTTGAACTTTAAGTAAAATTTAAATAATTTAATTACTAAGTAAACAAATTGCAAACAAATGATATGGAATAACATAAGAATTGTAATGTACACAAACATTTATAAGTAACCTGAATTAAATACAACATGTTACAAAGAGAAGTAAATGAAATGCCAAAAAACACCTTGAATAACATTTCTGGGCTTTGTTTTTAAAAGGAGCTAAATCAGGAATAAAGTTAAGGAGGGGGTGACTTTCCTTGGGGGCAAGAAAACTGGTTTCCGTCTTAGCTGCTTGACCACCGAGTGTGCCCCAGTGACAAGAGGCCAGTTTGAATCTTGTAGTTATTAAAAGTGGACCAGGGTACTACAACAATTTAATCGATGCAATAATTACATCAGGGATAAAAAATATATTATTTGGGTTTTCTTTTAATAACACCAATAAGCACTGTAAACTCAGTGCTTTCCAAGCCCTGCAGAAAAACAATCCACAGGCTGCTCGGATGGGATTTCGGACTAGTACAAGGGCACCTCAGGGCATTCAGGTTGGCTCAGTGGTTTCTTTCCCTGCCTTTCACCTCTGTGGACCCCGGTTTGAATCCCGGACCGGAGCCTTGCATGTGGATTGGGTTTTCAGTCCCTACCTGATTGTGTGGGTTTTTCCCTATTTTGGGTTTTCCGCCCACATCTAAAACTGACATTTCTTCTACATCTACTCTACACATGTATCTTCAGGCCTACGGGTCACAGTGGAAGTCACGTTTGAGGGTCCCTTGGTTTCATTACCAGAAAGATATACACCTGTAATAATAATAATAATAGTAATAATAATAACATGCTCTATGAGGAAATTTTAAATTTCTATTGGAACATTTCAAGGGCACCAAGGCAATGACTAGGGGGTAACGGAGACAATTGCCTCCGAAGTAAAATAAACCGTTTTCAACAATAGACACACCATTCAACATGTGAACATTTTATCAAATTTATCCACCTTGTTTTATTTAAAATCATTAAAAAAATGATTTGTGTTTTGTCATGGATTTTGTACACTTTCTTACAACAATTTATAGACACCATTTCCTAGAATTTGACTGTATTTCAGATGGAAGTAATCTCTAGAGATAGGCAGTGGAGCATGTACATCAATAACTTAACAATCAGTGAGCTTTCACATTGTTTTGAAACTAATCGATTGCTGCTAATTATTGATCCTGTACTTTTTCTTTTATAAAGAAATTTTAAATTTGTATCTTTTGTTCTTCCTGGAGAGGTCGAGAGGCTTATAGTAAAGAACATAAGAACGCTGATGTAAGAAAGCAAATCTATGAAATTGGGCCCAGCTGGCTTTATTCTCATTTTTCATTATCTGATATTTTTGAAGTTGGATTTGCAGTCAATAATAAGGCAAATGACGTTACCTTATACCATGTTGATTAAAGTAGTTGATAATGGCTCTCTTTGTGCTGCTTTCACGGCCGGGTTGTCCATCATTTCATCATGAAAATTGAGAATAAAGCTAGCTGGGCCCAATTTCTTAGATTTGCTTTCTTACACCTGCGTTCTTAAGTGGGTTATTAAAGGACAGGTTGGCTTCAAATCCCTCAAAATGTTGCTGTTTGGATTAGCTCCTAATCCTTTTTAAGAGTTGTTCATGCAATAAAAAACCGACAGTGTGTTGTAATTAGTGATTAGTGATAAAAAAAACAACATATACATTTGCCTCTGGAAATGAAACCAGGGCAACCACACTCTACATAGAAACATACAGTCCACCATTTTGTGGAGTCACAAATTTGGTTCTACCGTGTTCTGTCACAAAATTAAACAAAAACCACACAATTTCAAAGGATACTTATAATGTGAATCATATTCTACTTGTAAAATATCTTTCCAACCATAATCATTTCATAGTAAACACTTTTTACTGCCCAAAAGAGCCCAATCCGAAGGCAATGTGTCCCTTTAGTATTCTTGTTTGTCCATCTTTTCATCATGGAGGTAAAAATGCAAGGAGACACACCAAGAGACCACAACCCATTAAGCACATTTGGCCTTAGGGCAATGCTGTACAAATCCAATTGAACACAGAGTCTAATGCGGTGAGACGGCTTTCCACACTGAAACCATTCATTACTGGAGTAAAGAGTTCTGCTAAACTTGCATGAGTCTAGAAAAATGATATGTGATAGACCCCTATTTGGCAGAATTTTCAAAATGGCCACTTCTTGTATAAAAATTGCTAATGTGACTGTAGAAAAGCGATACACTTTATTGTGTTTCTTGTCATTTGTCGTTTCTTGATATACATTCATGAAGTTATAAAAACTTAAAAAGATTTCTTTATTTGATATTTATCGTTGACAAGGTGTGGTATCATCGTTGATATTGACTATTCATCTGCCATAGAGAAGAAGTACAGCGATGCCAATTTTGAAAATGTTATCAACGCCAAAGGAATGTGTGTGCTTCCTGGTGAGTAACATACTCTTGCCAACCCCCCCTTACTGTGGCCAGGAGTGCAAAGCAAAAAATATGAGATTGATTTTGTTTTATTATTCTATTCAACCCTACAATGTAGCAGTCTAGAAACACAGTGGGCTGTGTAAATGTGTAATGCCAGGAATTTTAAGCTGCAAACACTGGCAAATTGCAACTTTAAAAACAATAGACCGATCCATTAAGCCCCCCTACCTTAGCAACTGCCTAGCAAGAGCACATGGTGTGACTTTTATGCCACGATCGCAGCGGTGGTTTGTTTGCGAATACACACATATATCGGATACACTCAAAGACATGGTTTTCGTGAACGGTATGGATTTAGTTTCGTGGCCTTTTAAGCAGTGCCTTGAGTTCAAAGAACAATGCAAACAGGAACACTGTTAAACCACTTTTACACGACTGTACAAGGACCACTGCTGTGAGATTTGCACCACCAGAAATACAACAACAAAAAAAGAAAGAAAAAAAGTTAGTACAGTTTTGTGTCAGAACAATGGCGGCGGTTTGTTTACTTTTTTAATGGGATTTTAACGTGTCAGACTTTTGTCAGACTGTGATTGGTCAATACGTTAGTAGGCGGGGCGTAATGGATCGGTCTGTTACAAATTGTAGAAACATTGACTGCAATCAAGGCATACATAAACAGTGTACACAAGTTCAATTGGTACCAAACCTGTTTCTGCTGAGCAAGATTTGTCATGCTTACCAAATGTTTGTATTTACCAGCTTTATGATGTTGGGCCCAGTTTCTCTTGTCTCGACTTGATGTGTGACCCAGGCATGATATTCCTGATCGACCTGATTTCTGATTTTTGTGACCCTCAGAAATTAAGTGAAATTTTGATTAAAATGGCCTGAAAATGTCTATAAAAGCACATTTCCTACTCTTTTTCTAGACCTTTTCAATCATGACAGTGTTGAAACAAACAAATCATCGTGTCAATGCGAATCGTCGTATAGAATCACCTCAATGCAGTGAAAATTAGCGTTTACGTCAGACATCAGTTTTAAAATGTCAAAAGGTCATATCTCGCTTAAACTATAGGATTGGTAAAGCTGACAGTGCAGTAGTCTTTCCTTGTGGGATTCAATATATACATGAAAAAACAACCTGTGAAAATTTGGCCTCAATCCGTTGTCCGAGTCAGTAGAAAATAGTGAAAAACCGTGAACACTTTTCAGCATGTAAACACATTATCCTTAATTTCAATTGTTACAACCAAAATTAGAATCTGGTCTTCAAATTTCTATTTGTTCACCTTTGACAGTATTTCAGACAGAAATATTTCTATGGAAGATTGGTACTGGTATGAACTTCATAATCAGTAAGCTTTCAGACTGATACTAATAAAAAACATTTGATGAATACCGATCCTGTATTCTACCTTCTTGCCAAGATGTAAACACAAAAGTCACTGGACGCCGAGATATGACATTGTAGCAAGGAGTGTTTTCGCTGAAGTACATGTAGGCCTATTTAAACAAAAATAAATTTTTTGCCATTGTTGTTCATGTTACATGCTCTGTACGCTTTTTCTAATTACTATCCACAGGCTTGGTTGATGGCCATACACATCCTGTGTGGGCAGGAGATCGTGTTCATGAGTTTGCCATGAAGGTAAATTTGCATGGCAGTAGATATTTTCAGACCTGATACTTAAGGGCAAGATAGTTTTTTCCTTGATACATGTAAAGTGAACCTCTCTGAGGGAAATTAAAACTTCTTCTGGAGGCAATGATAATTGGATGGAGGCAATGACCAGGGAGTGGAGGCAATGACCAAGTGAATGAAGGCAATGACCAGGGGCATGGAGGCAATGACCAGGGGATCGAAGCTATGACCAGGGGTGGAAGCTATGACCAGGGAATGGAGGCAATGACCAGGGGCATGGAGGCAACGACTAGGGCATGGACATGATGGAAGCTATGACCGGGGATGGAGGCAATGACCAGGGAATGGAAGCTATGACCAGGGAATCGAAGCTATGACCAGGGGATGGAAGCTATGACCAGGGGATGGAAGCTATGACCAGGGGATGGAAGCTATGACCAGGGGATGGAAGCTATGACCAGGCTATGACCACGGTATGGAAGTAATGACAAGGGGATGGAAGTAATGACCAGGGGATGGAAGTAATGACCAGGGGATGGAAGT
Organism: Marthasterias glacialis; assembly: GCA_911728455.2. Taxonomy (NCBI): domain Eukaryota; kingdom Metazoa; phylum Echinodermata; class Asteroidea; order Forcipulatida; family Asteriidae; genus Marthasterias; species Marthasterias glacialis. The sequence continues at coordinate 26,703,933 of OU452221.1, read as the reverse complement.
AATGACCAGGGGATGGAAGCTATGACCAGGGGATGGAAGCTATGACCAGGGGATGGATGCAATGACCAGGGGATGGAAGCTACAATGTATGACCAGGGGATGGAAGCTATGACCAGGCTATGACCACGGTATGGAAGTAATGACCAGGGGATGGAAGTAATGACCAGGGGATGGAAGTAATGACCAGGGGATGGAAGTAATGACCAGGGAATGGAAGCTATGACCAGGCTATGACCACGGTATGGAAGTAATGACCAGGGGATGGAAGTAATGACCAGGGGATGGAAGCTATGACCAGGCTATGACCACGGTATGGAAGTAATGACCAGGGGATGGAAGCTATGACCAGGCTATGACCACGGTATGGAAGTAATGACCAGGGGATGGAAGTAATGACCAGGGGATGGAAGCCTTTTCCCCTCCTTTGTTAGGCACTCTGTTCTTTGTAGAGCGCGCTATAAATACTTTATTTATAGCGCGCTCATTATTAACCCTTCAGTATAAACCTTGTTTCATTAACCCCAAAAAACCCAAAATATTTCAAAACATTAAAAATACAAAGTTTTCCAAGCAATTATCTTAAACTGATTACATTGTAAAACTGTCAAAAAAGTTGTACATTAACTGCTTTATTAGAAGTCTAATTGCATCTGGTGTTTTGACCCCAAGGCTTATTGGAAGTAAATGATAAACAGATATTTTGAATGTACCATTCGTAGCTTGCTGGTGCAACGTACATGGATGTCCATAAAGCCGGTGGGGGTATCGGCTTCACTGTTCAGCACACGCGCTCAGCCTCGGAGGAGGACCTCTTCAACCTTCTCAAACCCCGTCTAGAGGGGATGCTACACGCCGGGACCACACTGGCAGAATGCAAGAGTGGATACGGGTTGGAAACAGCAACAGAGATGAAAATGCTGAAGGTCTTGAACAGAGCCAAGAAGGAGCTACCCATTGAGATATCCTGCACATTCTGTGGGGCGCACTCCGTGCCAAAGTAAGTCTAGTCGATAAGTTTTGTTGATCATATCCTTGATCTTATCCTATCCGGTGCCGACCTCTGTCAGAGAGAGGTTGGTAGCCAACTCTACAATACGTCTCCGTGGGTGGTGATCTTTGGCATGTTGAACAGCTGTGTTAGTACTGAGTCCGGTCCAGTCCATGATACTGTCTCCCCAGGTTGCTTTAGGTCAACCTCTAGATCTTTTCCATCAACTTTGCCTTCTGTACTGAAGAATCTTGGTTTATTTCCAAGGTTCAAACACAATCAACACAAGTTACATTATTATTATCCCCTTGTCTTTGGCACAGATCTATTCATTTCAATAAAACCTTACAGACACCGTATTACTCAACACTCAATTGTATGGACTTGGCCCCATACATTGTATATCAATCGTGATTAACTTTGTTGAATCAATTAATATTGAGGAAGTTTTTTTTTTAATCTTAGTTTGGTAGAACAAAATTCGAGCTGGCGGTTCAGTGCGTCGGACTCAAGTTCAGGGCTCCATGTCGTAGAGCTGCTTAAGCGCAACAAAATTATGCTAACCAGAATAAGGTTAACAGCCAAAATAGCATGTCACATGGACCATCTATGACTGGTATCCTGCTCATTTGTGCTTACAGCATGAAACTCAAGAAAGATTTTCTGCTAAAGCAGCTCCATGACACTGGGCCCTGATGGCTGAATCATCAGTGTGGGTTCAGTTCCCAGTCACGACGCTAGTGTCTTTGAAAAAGGCACATAATTGCTTCTGTAAGTGTAAGCCCATGTGTATTTATGGGAACCTGCTGAGGTAGTATTGTGTTGGATTAACCCTTTATAGCACTAGCATAAGCAACTTGAGGTTGTATGTCCCACAGGGAGATGAGCAAGTTTGAGGAATGGTCTAAGTATGCCTGATGAACAGGGATAATAATGTTGTAAAGCGCCTTGATCTAGATATTAGGATATGTGCTCTATATAAGAACTGCATATTAATATGTTTTAATAAATTTGTTTTATGTTATTTTCTGTAATTAAGTTTTACTCTAAGGGCCAGGAGAAGAACTTGTCTATCAAGCGAAGAAAGACTAGTCAGATATAACAAATACCCAAACCTCAACTTTAGTTATATTTTTTTGTTGATGAAGTAATTCTCTAAAAAACCTCATGGGCACTTCATTCTCTAGATAAAAGGGGATACTCGTTACTCAGGCAACCTTCAAGTTTTCAGAATTTTCATCTTTGCAGAAACTTACTGACAGGAAACACAATAAAGTGTACCACTTATCTATCGTCATGTTAGCAATTTTTCCAATTGAAACCACCCATAAGTGTTTCAACATATGGATGGACGTAAAGGCTTATACTGAAGAAAAAAATTGAGTTGTTTAATATTATTAAAGTTTTTATATACTCTCAAATTTCAATCAAAAATGGACGGAAAAGGCAGATAACTTTTTCCATCAATTTTTGATGGAAATTTGATTGTGATCTAAAATATTTGTATAAAAACATCAAATAGTTAAAATCAAATTATTTTCAGTATAAGCCTGCATGTTCATTCACATGTTGAAACCCTTTTTTGATTGTTTAAAAAAAAGAAAATTACAACTATTGGAAAAACTCCTAACATGATGGATGCAAAATAGTATACTGTATTGCGTTTTCTGTCTCCTGCTGGCGAACAAATGTTATCTCATAAGCCCCTTTCCTTTATATCCAGGGGAATGACTTCAGACGAGGCCACAGACGACGTTATCAACAAGCAGATACCAGAGCTTCAGCACCTAGTCCAGAGTGGAGAGATCCAAGTGGATAACATTGATGTCTTCTGTGAGAAAGGGGTGTTTGATGTGGACCAGAGCAGACGGATCTTGGAGGCAGGAGTGAAGATCGGCCTCACCATCAATTTCCATGGCGATGAGCTGAGCTCACTGGGATCAGCTGAGGTACGAAATCCTCTTTTGCTGTCTTGCATCTTTATAAATGTGAACTCCCGAGACAGGCTGAATAGAAGTTGTTTTAAATCAATCTTAGGCCAAATCTAGTAGAATTTGTGGAAACACCATGTACATGAAAAATCTCTCTCTAGGAGTTGTGGTGGTTCATAAAAGAACAGGTGGTGTGACAACTCAGCTTTTCGATCAGTATGCTCTGATCGTCTCCTGGAGAAAGTCGGAGTCTGATGCTGCAGGATGTGGAAGTACTGGATCAGAATCCATAGGCTACCAGTCAATAGAAACTTGAGATTGATACACTTGGCCAACTAGTAAGCTGCTAATAAATGGTTTGGCTGAATAGTACTAAATCCATCAAAGTCTGTGGTTTAACAAATCAGATAAGCCAAGCATCAAAAGCCATAGTTTCATCTCTCAAAGAACATTATAATTAGCAAATCGTAAAGCCTATGGGAGCAATTTGAAAATTGACCAAGAGAAGAGCAAAGAGGCCATGGCTTCTGTGACGTCCCTAAAACTCTGGGCGTGCCAATCAATTGAAGCCATGCACATTTACATACCTTAGGGCCGTGTCACACCAGGCAACTTACAGGGGCAACCCCTTATAGGCAACCAGTTTCGGGCAATCTCCAAGAAAAAAAACCCATTCACACTCTTATCTTCACATAATTTTCTTGAGGATAAGGTCAGAAAGAGAACTCCAGTGCTACAGAAATGTTTCTTCTGCAAACAGTGCGCTTGGTTGATTCTAAGTTGTCTGTCAAAAATGCCCCATGTGACAAGGCCCTTGAGCTTTTTTTTTATTGCTGTAACCTTTTCTTAACATCAGATGGGAGCTTCTTTGAAGGCAACGGCCATCAGTCATCTTGAAGAGATAAGCGATGCTGGGATTAAAGCCATGTCTGAGGCTGGTTGTGTTGCCGTGATCCTCCCAACCACTGCCTATATCCTGAGGCTTAAGCCGCCACCTGTCAGACAGATGATTGAGAGCGGGGTACCGGTTGCATTAGGCAGTGACTTTAACCCTAATGCCTTCTGCCTGTCTTTGGTATGTACTGCCAGTGAATGAATATTAGAACAGTTGATTAATCCAATGATTGGTGACTTCATTATAGATTGGTTTATAATAATGGTTTGATTGATTGATTGACTCATTGATTGATTGATTGATTGATTGATTGATTGATTGATTGATTGATTGATTGATTGATTGATTGATTGATTGATTGATTTGATTGGTGGGTGAGTGAAGTTAGAAGTGAGAGAGTGAGTGACACACATTGATCATGTATCTTATTGACTGCATCATTGACTATTTGCTGGAATTATATCTTTTTTTAGTTGAGTGTTGAATTTATTATTGCTTATCTTTCAGTTGATTGTATACGTTGGTCAAGTAATTGATAATTGATATGTCTTATTTTTCATCACGGTACCTGATGGTTTTGACTTACTGATAAACTGATTTTTGGATTGATTCATTGTTTTCATGTATATTTTGTGCTGATATTTATTATGATATTTAGCATAAAGTTTTGACTGAGGATGTAGGGTATCTTTTCTCACAACCCTGTTTTGATTGTTTTTGCTTTGCATTTGATGAATCATTTCTTGTTTTGTTTTGTATTTAATTGTACATGTACTAAGTTTTTATTTCGTATTTATGAGTAGAAAAAATTGTTTACAGTTACCGCTGCTATTTACAGGACTCTTATTACTGGCCTTTTTTTCAACTGGGCCTGCTTGGTGGTCTAGTGGTTAAGACATTTGCACTAGAATACGGGGGGTCATGTGTATGAATCCAACCCTGGTAGTATGCCTGTGGATGTTTTTCTTTCAGAACTCCCGCAAAACACTAAGTATACAGTTTAATACAATAATGATAATGATAAATAATATTATCCGTGTATGGTTACATCAAAATATGTTTTTTTTTTAAATTAAGTTGCGTTTCTTGATTTAATATTTAAGTCAATTTATTCATTTATCTGTGATGAAAACTTTTTACAAATCTTTTTGAAAGGGATTTCTGTTCAGATAAAAAAGTATCAGCAAACTTCAATTTTGTTCTGTATGACTTTGTTTCAGCCTCTGGTCATGCATCTCGCTTGCGTGAATCTCAGAATGACCATGGACGAGGCGTTAGTAGCAGCCACAATCAACGCAGCTGCATCCCTCGGAAAATCCATGACCCACGGGTCACTGGAGGTTGGCAAGGTCGGCGACATGATCATCATTGATGCACCAAGGTGAGTTCAAGTACGTGTAGGGCGAAACCGTCAAAATCTTGCAGGTGATCCACCTCCCAAATGGAGATTTTAAAAATTGTTCTAAAGTGTGTTAAGTCATTAACAGACAGAGTTCAATTAGTTGTTTAGGTAGTTGAGACCTGACAGCCTGAGACCGAGACCAAGACCTATGGTCCGAAACTGAAACCAGAAGGTCGAGACCAAGACCAAGACCATGATGGTCCGAGACCTTAATGTATAAATGACTTACTAAAAGAGTGTAGTTCGATTTGATTGATTTTTTGCAGTTTCTCCAGTGATCTGGCTTGCTTGAAAAGAGCCTTTCCCAGAAACTTCTTGAAACCTTTGAAACTTTGGTTGTTAGCATGGCTGTTTCTGATGATCTTGTTTATTTTCTTGGCTAGATCTTCAGCCATGAACTCATCATAGACCTTATGGAGCTTCTCCTTCTTATGAACGTATACACCCTCTTCTTCTTTTCCCTCAGAAATAAAGTTGACTTATGCAGCTTCCATCTCCTTTCTAGCAATAAAGACTCTGGGGTCGTTTGAAAAGAACCTGTAAAGAACCCAGTTACACTTATTGCCAAGAGAAGGGGTTTGCCCCAGTGTTTCAGGCAGTGGCTGCTTAATGCACCGCAGCACCTTGTAAAACCCTTACAAGGTGCTACATAGATGGGTCTCATAATTCAAAAGCTTCAAAAACCTGTCTCAAAAATAATATAATAAAGCACCTTGACTACCTGATTGTTGGTAGATACGTGCGCCATATAAGACTCCGGTATTATTAATGTAGCGGTAATTATTTATTGCATTTAAATTGCACAAACATAAAGTATGGATTTATGTAATACGACTGTGAGTGATCAATCCAGCATATTTATTGCAGTGACTTGATACAACATTTTGATATTGAGATACCGTCAAACCATAAAATATATTTTCTGTAACGTTTTTTTTGTTTGTATTTTGTGTTTAGATGGGAGCATTTGATTTACCAGCTGGGCAACCATGAGAAACTGATCAAGTACATCATCAAGAGAGGAGATGTAATCCACTAAGTAGCCCTCCCTGGATTAAAAGCTTAGAGAGCTGCTAAGTATGCACAACTTACTAAGCATAGAACGTAAATCTTGCTTTGCAGAAACTTGCCGGTACAACCATGTATAAATCTCTTTTTGGAGGATTGGTGGCTCTGAAAAGAGCCGTTGTGGTTTCAATGTTTCTAACAGTATACTCTACTTGTCTTCAGGAGAAAGCTGGAGTGCTGATGATGCTGAATGCGGTAAACACCTGCCTTGTTTTGTGAGTCTTGCTAGTCCTTGTGTGTCTGTAGTGATGCTTAAATCTTGTTGGGTGCCATGTGGAAAGTCTCGACTTGAGCTAAGCTGAAGATGCACTGGGGCTTTAGTGATGCGTTGCCGATGTATGGAAGAGTGATGGTTGCCTTGAACTGTGGTCATTCTTCTGGTGGGAGACTTGGGCTGGCTGAAGTTGAAGTTCTTGTATCCATTGAGTAGTGGCGATGTCTTGATGTAATGAAGTTCCTGCTTCAAGCTGTGTTGGTCCCAGGTGCTGAAAGCACAGCGATAACCTCTTTCTGCTGAGCAAGACATGATCTGTGCTTCAAAAAAATTCCGTACTTGGCAGCTCAGCAAACCAATGGCAGACCAAATTACGTGGAGCGGGTAACCAATCAAAGCAGGGCACCAATAACTACAACAATTGTGACCGCTATTTAGCTGGTAAACTGTTGCTATATAGCAAGATATGTTTTATGCTTGGTAAACTTCCGTTTGGAACCTTGGGTTGTTATGTACCTTTCTTTAACAGTCCTAACGTTAGAATGCCTGCAGGACTAGATGCATAGTCTATTTTCTGCTACTGCTATTGTTGACTGCAGATTGATTATTTGGGAAACTAAGCCAGAAGTTCTTGCCAAAGACTTGGGTTTAGATAAGAATTACACATTTGATTTGATTTGATTTGATTTGATTCAGTATTACCATGTAAAACTACACAAACATTAAAAACAGAAATACCCTGAAGAAAAAACTACATTAAAAACAAGAGGGTAATACTGGAGACAGGCCCATGAAAGTTGTACAACTGATTTTCAATGGGGTCGGTGTATACATTAAGACAAAAAACTAAAAACAGAACAGACAAAATTACAAAGAACAAATTACATCAAATTACATCAAAGAGAAACAACAGACTATGGAGTGAATAAAGTCCAATCTCCAGTCGCCCCCCCCCTAAAAAAAAAGGAGATGCACAAGCAATATACATGTATAACAATAAATAGCACTAGTCCCCAATAGCACACTAAGACAATTAAAAACAGTATTACCTGTTGGCAAACAGGCACTTTCCCTAACGACCTACCTCTGTAACAGAGAGTTCTTCAGCTCCCTCCTAAAAATAAGTTTGTTATGGATTGATTTCACATGACCGGGTAACAAATCCCACTCTTTAATTGCATTGACTAATTTCACTTAATGTCATCGCCCATGATAATGCTTTGTTGTACCATAGAGCAAGGACAGCTCTATGGTTGTACATGGCCGAGCGTGTCGTGGCCGTGCGGTTTAGTGCATCGGACTCCAGTTCTGGTGGCTAAGTCGTCAGGATGTGGGTTCGAATCCCGGTCGTGACACTTGTGTCCTTGAGCAAGACACTTAACTATAATTGCTTCAAATAGGGGAAGAGGCAGTTATGTTAGTCTCGCAACGGATTCATTTACCCCTCCCTGTTCTTAGCTGTGCTGTGAAGAGACTTGCGTTTATATCTCTCCGTGTCTTGTTTCTGCGCATTGGGGCAGGTTTCTATCCCTTCAAAAAGTAGCCCACACCTGGAGTGGCATTTGGGCCTTGTGATGGGTGAATTGCATAAAAAATGTGATGGGTGAATTGCATAAAAAATGTGATGGGTGAATTGCATAAAAAAAACATCCTGGAAGTCAGAAGTTCCCAATGTGTTATGTGCAGTGCCCATTATTAGCAACGTGCATGTAATTAGACACCCACCATATTTTGTATAAGGGTGAGAGAATTCAGCTTTTTGGGGGGTTCAGATTTTTACTCTGAATTTCAACTTTTGTGTACACCTGTTCTGTACAAAACTTAAGGAACTAATAAAATTTCAGCTTTTTGCTAGCCGTTTCAGCTTATTTTTTTGTGGCCACTCACACCCCTGCTTTGTAGACCCTTCTCAGATGCAGTCACTATTTTATCCCTCGCCATGCGGGACTGCTTACACGCGTACGTCAAGCACATACGTAATAATAGAACTGCACGAACATGTGCTACGAAATGCAACGCTGGTTGGCACTACGCGTACGTACCCTAAATGTGCAATGAGCATGGCAGACCTCCCGTGTTGGTATAGAAATGTGACATCAGTGAGTGAGAAGGCTCTCTCCCAAATTGGCAGATCATGCGCAGATGGTAGTTGCGTGTGACGTCAGTGTAAAGGGTCTATAAGCAGTTGATGAAATCCAAATCATGTACATACATAATACAATATTGTAGTTAAAAACTGCGGCACACCTAGACCCATTTTCATAGAGCGGCCTAAGTACAAAATCGATTTTGCTCACCGTGACAAAAAGGTTACCAGTCAAAACACTAAATAATAGGTACCATTTGTGTCTGGTTTCATGCAAAGTTTTGCTTAGTTGTTACTACTTAAGCAACATTTTCTGCTTAAATAGCTCTATGAAATTGGGCCCTGAAATAACTGTGTAAACATGTATGCTTACACAGTCGGTTTGTTTTATCTACAGCACTCAGTGCTCAGTTCAAAATGTATGCTATATTAAAAACATTGCTCATATTATTTTATGTGCTATTTTGTGAATTTTAATGTAATATTTGCTTGATAACCTAGAAAGTTTTTTATCAACTCTTGTATAACAGGATTAACATGGTTTAAAAAAAAAATTATTTACAAAACAAATCTCGTTACATTGCAAAGATTCCCTAACTTTAAAGAAGTACCAGTTTTGTTTTAATACCACTGTAAATAAAGTGACATATGAGACATGTTTTTTCTTTTTTTGCATTGCGAGTTTTGTTTAAATTTCCGTCCCAGTTTTAATGATTGAAAGCACGTTTAAAATGGTTTACCAAATTCCTAAAAAATATTAATGGTTGACATAAACAACATGGTCGACTGACTGACATGGTCGACTGACCGACATGGTCGACCTGATCATCAGAATGAAAAGATCTGAAAGTTTACTTTTTTGATACCATTATATGTTTATTGTAAACAAGAGATTAGAAATGAACGTAATCTTCCAAAAAACGATACTTTTATGTTACTCCTTTAAAGTTGAAAATATTAATTTATATTCAGTTTTTAATATTACTTTTATAATGCTGCAGATAGGGGAAATAATTGAGGGAATTGTGCCTTTTGATGGTTCAAGCATAAAACTCGGCATACAGTCTGAGTAAGTCACGAGAAAGGTATTTGGCTATATAGGGCCATCGAAGATTTGTCTTTTGAAAACAGATAAAAAAACAAGCAATTTGCAAAAATGTCATCGGCTGCTATTGCATGTCATTCTACCTAGGCCTATATTTTTTCCTAAGGACAAATCTGTGATTTATTATTATGTGGCCCTACAGCCAAATATCTTTCTTATCAGGACATACTCTGTTTACCAAATTCCGTGCTAGTATCATCGAAGGCACAATCCCATTACCCACCCCTGCCGTAATATACATTTTAAAGTTTGCCATAACACCAGGTAATAATTTCTCCATGACTGGTTCTGAAAGGAACCCGGTTATTCACAGCTCGACGTTTCGATCAGTATGCTGTGATCGTCTTCAGGGGAATGCTGGACGCAGAAGCTGCAGAAGCTGGATGCCTGCTGCTTGAGTGTACTGTCGATGAGGATAAGCTTGATGATGCGAAAAGGCGGGAAACTTAAACAAATTAATATTAAACCTTACCCAGTTAATGCTGACAGCCTATAGTAGGCATATATTTTGGAGTGTCGTGGCCGAGCGGTTAAGATCACCGGACTCAAGTTCTGGTGTTGTTGGCAGCAGTGTGTGGGTTCAAATCCCGGTCGCGGCACTTGTGTCCTTGAGCAAGATACTTTACCATAATTGCTTTGTCCTTCGGATCTGACATTAAGCCGTAGGTCCCCTGTACTAGGATAGGTAGTGCACGTAAAAGAACCCAGAACACTTATCGTGGAAGAGTAGGGGAATTTACCCCGGTGTTTCTGGTTCACATGGCAAGCATCCTTATCTACAGGTTTCTTCAGGCTTGAGAGCTACATTGATTAAGTTCACTTATGAGGCATCCTTGGTTTCATAACCAGAAATGTATTATAATAATAATAATAATAATAATAATAATAATAATAATAATAATAATAATAATAATAATAATAATAATAATAATAATAATAATAATAATAATAATAATAATAATAATAATAATAATAATAATAATAATAATAATAATATATAAAAAATAATACTATTCTGATGACGTGTATTTTACCTGAAATAATAGTCTTGAGACTTATCGCGCCGGTAGGATCAAGTAAGTGTCAAAGATTTAAATCTTGTAAAATATTATTTGAAAGTTTTGTTCAATTACAAAAGATTGACTGTATTAAAAAGCAATTCAAAGAATAGTGTACTCTTGAGTATTTAATTACGGAGAGGATGTTACAGTTGTTTAAAATCACCGTTTGCCGGAAATTATAGTCTAGGAATTATGATTACAAAGCATACGCCAACTCCCCCTAGCATTCATACCAATGAATGTTTAATGGGACAGACAACTGGAACTACTTTTATGTGCATTACGTCTGCGGTTGCATGGTGTGTTGTTAAAAAAAATCTTTGTAACATCATCATGGATTTGTTTCAATGTATTTATTTATTTGTTTGTACGTTGTCCTGCCTTTTCATTGGTCGATGTGGGTAAGAGTTTCATAAAAATGACTGATATTTATGTAACTTGTGAAAGCCGTTTATGTGTCCATACAAGCAAAAGATTTCTCACAAATTTAGGCCTATGTCAGGAGTAAGTATTGTCAAGCCTGGCTGAAACTAGGAAAAGATAAACAGGACGTGGTACACACAGCAAACTGAACTTCAGGACCTGTCTTTTCAGAAATGGATATTTTTCCATTAGCAAATACAACTGAACTCCCAGGCGATTTTCCAAAACCACAGAAATCAAACGTGCACGTTTTCCGCGTGATTGTAGACCTGCTTGTGGTGTTAGTGGGTGTTCCTGGTAACCTCCCCATTATCCGCGTTTACTGGATCAAGAGGATCAAAACCAGCACCATCATTTTAATTCTTCGCCTGGCCTGTGCCGATTGTCTCGCCTGCTTGATGAAAATCACCAGCCTCATAGGGATTCCTAAAGCCCCTTCGATTATCACGAAATTTTTGGGTGTGTCGATTATGAACTCCGTGATTCTCACTTCGGTGATCGCTGCGGATCGCTACAACTGCATCTGCCGTCCATATCGGAAGTTCTTCAGGCACAAGCAGGGTCAAATAGCGGTTGTGTTTTCATTCATCGTGTCATCCGTAGCACAAGTTCCTGAATTCTTCAAGCAGTTTGACGAAAGCCCCAACCCTTCTGCGGATTTGACTTTAATGATGTTTCGCCCAGGCTTCTTTCTAGGCTCTCTTTTGATGATCACTCTCTGTTACACCAAAGTGTTCCTGACCATCCGTAGACATCTTCAAATCGGCATTTTGTCGTCTGCACCTGATGGAGGGAACGCTTCCAGCACGCAGGTTACATCTTCAAAATTGCCTTCCCGTGGAACACCGAGTAAGGAGAAATTCACGGCTGAATCTAACCGTTCTCAGAATACAAGGTGTTCGTCATGTCCCAACGCCGTACCCCGGTATGATTCATCCCGACCAATATTCACTGTACTACCCGGTCCAACCACAGACGGTAACGTCCCACAGCAAGGAGCACCGAAGAAGCCGGAAACACCTCGTCTAAACCCAGTCAAACAGCGCCAAGATGGGACAGTCCTCCACCAGCGTAAGACAACCGTGATGCTGTTCGTGGCCAGTGTGGTTTTCCTACTACTATTGCTGCCAAACTGGATACTTGTAGCAGTTACGAAAGCAGACGGCGGTGCAGAAGAGGGAATTTACGTCGATCCTGTCTTCTACGTAGTCATGGGTGAGATGCGAGTTGTCTTTCTTTTAAATTAAACGCTGTCAATCCGTTTATTTACTGGTTTTGCAAATAGACAGTTTAGAAAAGATTGCAGAGAAGTTCTCCGTAAGCTATGTAAGTAACGAAAAAGTCAAGCTGAAGTTTGTTGGTCTCCCGCACAAAAATGATTCCCACAAAATATTCTTAAATAACACAAACATGCATTATTCGTATTCCAAAAGGTTTAGAACAATAATTATCAGTTTTTATATCATAAGGAATTCCATAAAGAAGGGTTGAGATTGACAGAAAATTTAAGATACACTGACACTTGTTCTTAAGACTTAATTAGGCCTAGAGCGAACTTACGTATCATAAAAAAAATCCTGCGCAAATTCCATGTTAATAGCAAAATGCGCATAACACGTATGCATGCTCAGAGAGAGAGAGCGCATAATGCAGCCCATCCAGAAACACCTAGCAAGCCCCCCCCCCCCTTCTCTTTCCACGTTTGTCCTGTGCGGCTCAAAATCGCTCCCTAGTGGAATCTTATAACTCGATAATTTTACCGAGACGAAGTCAAAGTAAAATTATCGAGAACCAGGCCTCACCGTGTTGAAACAACTTGTTGAAAACCGATTCAACACATAAAAGTTTATTCCCATTCATAAATACCTTTCTGTTAAAAACATCCAAAAAACTTTAAAAGTTGCGAACAAATCTGACAGCTCACCTTGCCAGGGCCTGTGTTAATTTCAATGTCCGCTGCTGAGCGCCTCGCGCTAGTTTCAAAATTGCGCGCACAAGATTCAAACTTGCGCAAGCCAAATTTGCGCGCTACCCATAATAACTCTATGGCGCTACCATCTTCCTTGGCTCCCATGGGGCAACCTCGCCACCATGTGAAGCGCGCCGTACCGCTCGTCTCCAACCCCTGGAATGGAACGCCGAAAAAAATGGTGATTGGCTCCCAAAACTGACTGAAATGCGCGCACGCTTGTTAAAAACGCTTGGTACGCGCGTGTCAAAATGTTACCAAAATGCAAGTATTTTGACGTGATCATAACTCAAATGATTCGTTTTACGCGGTTACCATAAACTGCATACAGTTAAGAGCAAGTTCGATCAAGGACCATAGCTAACCATAGTTTGACTAACTCTGATCGAACCCACGCTAGTTGACGATGGTTGGACTAGTCTAGTGGATTATTCGCGACCAGCCAATCGAGGTTGGTCGCATCGCTGGTTACCAATAGCCGTTTCATAAGCATAATGCAGAGGGGACTAGTTATCAGGAAAGTGATAATGCTGATTTCGCCGTTTTCTCATGGTCGCGTTGACGTGACATGACTAGAGTCGTTCGCACTTCAACTTCAGTGCGCATGCACTACGTACGTCACAAACCAACCACTAGTTAACCAGTGGTCCTTGATCGAACTTGCTCTAAGTCAGAGAAGAATGAGAGGCAACCTCGTTCCCAGGGGTATTGATCTCGCCGCGCCAATTTTTTTGGGTACCGAGGTTGGCTCGATCGAAACCCCTCGAATTGTGACAAGAAATTATCTGTGGCCTGTGGCACTCGATGCGCCGCTCAATGGTAACCCGCAAAAGTGCAAAAGTGGCATCATTAAACATAGAGCAACTGGATGGACCCCTCTCATTCTTCTTTGATTGTTGACCTGTCTAATCGTCTGATAGCGCCCTCTCTTGACTTAATTCCTCAGTCCATGTTTAAACGCTTTGTGCCATGTCTCTATCGTTTAAACATGGCCACGTCGTCTCCTCTCGACCAATCAGAATAAGTAAACTGTCCCAGGTATTTATGAATGATTAATGAAATTACTTGATGTTTCGGTCGTTCGTTATCCATTTACATAAAAACACGGGCTACATTGTTTTTTATCAGTTTATCATAATTATTAATTTATTTTATTTTATGCCAAACCCGTCTATTCGGAATGACGTTATGATCAATGCACGTCTAAGTTACTTTTGCGAATCATTATACGTCAAAGGGACACACACATATATGTATATATACGGCCATTAAAAACGTTCGTTATGAAACGAATATGCCTCCCAATAACTAATTGATTAAAAAGAATTAATGTTTTTAGGTCAATGTAAAATATTCTCCCGGTAAAGACGAATTTAGCAAGGTGCATGCTGAGTAGCTCCTGGGTCTGTGATGTTCACGACGACCCTAGCCACTTATCGTCCTCCCGCACGCACTAGTACTTAGTGACTTTGGTGAGAAAGTTCGAAAAGTTCGTAATAGACTGTGCAAGTCTCGCGCGTATTCGAACATTTTTGGGACCATTTTGGTCCCACACACATTGCTGTAACACATGAAGGAAACAAGATCACGCGCTTTTCAACGGACCCTAATGTTCGAATACGCGCGAGACTAACACAGTCTATTGGCCCGTTTGAGAACATTAACTTTTAATAGTATAGTGGCTTTTTTCACTACGTACAAATTAAATTATAATTATGCACAATTTGCTCGTACGTCTGTATAACAAATTCATGGGCTTGCTTCTGGTAGACTTTGTAATGGTGTAGAATTGCAGTGCCCGGATGCAAGTTTACTGTGCTCCACATTAAAATTCATGTTGAAACAATTACTCTGTCATTATTCGTAGATGGATTTTTTCGTTCGATATCTCGTTTGAAAGTAAATAACGTTTGGTCATCCAAAATAGCCGTTAGACATTTGGATTCATTTTTTAAAGGTGAAATCGGCTTGAGCATAGATCATACATCTCCATTAAATATAAAAGAAAAATAATATTAAAAATAACAAATGATAATAAAGGTGAGCATAGCGTCCTACATGTCTAGCTGTTAGTTATTCTTGCATGTTCTCTGTTCACAATGCGTGTAATGTCAACATTTAGCCAGTGACACTTTCAAGCTTTGTGAACGGTCACACCATTAGTCTCTCAGTCGATAATTGCATCTGGTTTATTAGGTAAATATGCAAGGAGGACCAGTGAAGGCTGCATCAGCATTGATTTTTTTCTCTCCATCAGTCCACTGATTAAGTAAAATTTTTGGATGAAGCAGCCTTCAATGGTTCTCAGACCCTAGATGCGAAATGTCAAGGTTTATAGTGAGTGATTTGTAAAAGCTTTATGCGCCATTGTGTGGTTTGAAATTAGTCGACCTCATTGTAAAAATGATTTTCTCATTGCAAAAAATGTCAAAAGCTCCGACATTATAGTGCATACGTAGAAACACAAATTATTGTTTTAAATATTGATAAATAAACGACATAGCCTATTGGAAGGAATACGTAAAGGCTGCTCCGGTTGATTAAAATCTATGATTTATTTATTTATTTATTTATTTATTTAATTTCTTATTTTTATTTTATTTTATTACTTTTTTTATTATTACTACTATTATTATTATTAATTATTATTATTATTATTTTTTTTGGGGGGGGGGAAGATTAATAAATAGAATCATACACAAATTATTACAAACACATATCTCTTCATAAAATAAGTTAAAGGTACAATACAGGATTGGTATACATAAAAGGCAACAACATTAATATCAGTCAGAAAACTTACTGATTATGAAGTTCATGCCAATCCTCCATATAAATATTTATGTCTGAGATACTGTCAAAGTCGGGAAAATAGAATGACAATGACCCCGAATGTAATTTCGGTTGTTACAATCGAATTAAGGACAATGTGTAGCCTACATGCTGAAAAGTGTGCACGGTTTTCACTAATTTCTCCTGACTCGGATTGCGGACTGAGCCAGAATTTTCACATTTTTACTTTATTTTGTTTAATGTACATTTCGAAAAAAAAATTCCTATATTTTACCTTTAAATATTCAGTATGTGATATAATTATTTTTTTTTTAATCAACATACTTTCAGAGGACCTGTTTACGCCACTCACTGTGCAGGTAACAATATTAAGTTGATAATCTGATATCACATTTCATGTTCACTGTACATTCACGCCCCCGCCCCCGCCCCCCCCCCCCCTTTTTAAAAATATATCCCGTTCGTAAATGTGACGGTATTCCTCAGTAAACCACGCCCACTTCAAGGGCTCCACCGATATTACCAGAAGCCCAAGGAAATTGCATTAAGCTAGTTTTCTTTATCATGATGAATATGCAATGAAAGTTAATTGGACTTGGCTTTAACATACCTTTTTCAAAGACTCATTAAGTCTTGCCAGAATTTTAAGTCTTGTCATAGGAAATGCTTGTGAGCGGTGAATGAAGTAGGTGGTTTTGGGGATAAAATTTCACAGTAAATGCCAGCTTTGGAGCAAGAAGTAGCGAACACTTCGAGCGTGCAACAGTGTGACGCAATGACTTGCCAACAGGATAGACCCTAATTGAACCACAGTCAAACGCGGCTTCTGTCTGACACTTGGGAGTCGAATTCATACATAATATAGGCCGTTTTCGAAATCCAGGCTTATAGGCTTGGGCTTGAGGCTCAGCTCTGTTAGTTATTTAGAAAACGTACGCTTTTCTTTACGGGCTTTAAAACAGGCTGACGGAGCCTGAGCCCAAGCACAAGCCGTTTTTTTTTCGAAAAGGGCAGAATATTAAAAGACGAGATCGGACGAGCTTTCAAACGCAGAAGCTAGACTCGGGGCCGCCATTTTTTTCAGTAGGGCAGCTGGACCAAATGGACCATGAAATATGTAAGTTTGACATCGTGCGTGCGCACTTACATTTTGGGGGTTTTCTTCGATTCAAATATTATGACAATGTCTCCTCAAATTCAAACCGTTTGTAGATCAGTTCGATATCAGTTGCGAAACTTGGGTTTCATTCGCAAATACCTTACTCGTAGTGCCACAGAGAAAATTACTCATTCTCTGATCTCATCCAGACTTGATTTCGGAAATGCTCTTTTGTTTAACTTACCTCAAAATCAGCTTGGACGCTTACAGAAACTACAGAATGCAGCTGCTCGATTAGTTACCCTTTCTAACAAGTATAATCACATAACACCAGTTCTCAGATCACTCCATTGGTTGCCCATGAGTAAACGCATTATCTTTAAGATTCTGTTGCTTTCTTTTCATTGTATCCATGGCTCTGCTCCACAATATAATATCAATTTAATTAACTTCTATGTTCCTGCTCGATCATTACGTTCCCAAGGTTCTGGTTTGCTTCAAGTTTCTAGACACAATACGCAGTGGGGGGGGGGAGGGCCTTCGCTAACGCTGGACCTCTGCTGTGGAATGCTCTCCCTCAAGAGATCCGCAGCAGCAGGTCCGCCGAAGTCTTTAAGGCCAAGCTCAAGACATATCTTTTCACTTCAGCGTATGATTAGATTATTTTGTTCATTTTTTGTCTGCACTGTTACCTTTTCCCTATTATCTTGTACTTACGTAAATATAAGTTATCATTTTCTTATGCACACATGCGCTTAGAGCACCTATCTTTTGGTGAATTTAGCGCATAAGAAGTCTCATATATTATTATTATTATTATTATTTTAGTTGGCAAAAGTTTGGGAACAGTGCGCCCTTTTGCATGGGACTGATGGAAGCGTGACGCGTACGCGCTTTGTGCGTCTGTTTTGTGCCCATTTCTATGACGTTTGCCAACCAACAGGGTCATGGGAAAGGGCCATTCCATAAAGTTGTTTACCGGTTAGCAAATTTCGCGTAAGCAAAATATTTCAATGAACGATAGAGAAGAATTGACAGCGTTCACAATGGGTTTGCATTGCTGCGTCATTTATCTGCTTACAAGAACCGTTAGCAAGCTAGCGTGCCTTTTGCTTTGCTTACGGTTAGAAGTGTTTATGAAATAAAAAAACAGTTTGCTAATGGCCGCTCCGTAAGCAGAAAACGTCTCATTACAGGCTTTATGAAATTGAGCTCAGTGGACAAAACGCGCACCACAGGCACTTTACACAATAGACTGTGTAAGTTATGCGCGTATTCGAACATGAGGGTCCGTTAAAGCGCGTGATTTTGTTTCCTTCCTTCCACACGGTTACAGCAATGTGTGTGGGACCAAAATGGTCCCAAAAAATGTTCGAATACGCGCGAGACTTACACAGTCTATAACCGCACAGTTTCGCAGGAAAGATGAGGTTTAAAATGTCGTGGAATTGTAAGAGACTGCATGGTCAACCATTCAACATCAAACTGTAACTAGGTGTAGAAACTGAAGAATGGTGAAAATGTAGCCTTGAATGTCTATAAAATGTAATATGATGACTGAAACGAACCTGAAAGAGAAGAACAAAATCCTTTGTGCACGAAATTGAAAACGAAATTGAACGCGATTTTATATTAGCTAAAAGGAAACCCGGTGTGAATGAATTAGAGAAACCTGCGGGAACTTGAATAAGTTTTTGATGAAAACTGCCGGGGAAAACTTACAATAAACTCATAACAGAACTATAATGAGAAATTTTCTCTCAGTTGCCATGAAAAGCCAATCATCTTTATGTTGATTTTTTTTTTTAGGATAAATTTAACTCACATCACAACCAACACAATCATGCTGGTAAGTCATTGCGTCTACACGCTCAAAGGGATCGCTACTTCCGGTTCCGGTATACGAGTGCGTAATTTCACAAAAAAAATCACAGAAAATCGTTCAAAGGCGTTTTATTCGACAGCAACTTTTAATTCTATGAAGTCCAATGATTACACTTACATAAACCACCATACAAAAACTACCTGTAGCTCAATGCAATTCTATACGGTCTGCTCGCAAGCGGTTGGCGCCAGTTTGAGTGAAGTGGGTGTGGCTTACAATACAATTATCACACACGTACCAGCAGTATAGCTAATTATAATTAAGCATGAAAATATTTCTGCTGATTTCTTGCCAAGGCACTATATTCTGCCCGTATTATCAGAATGAAAGAAAATTACATTTTGGTTGTACTGAACGAGCGTATAGTATGAGCCTCAGCGCCCTTCAATAGCTTGTCGTTAATTTTAGGGTGGCATGGGTGGCTTGTGCGTAAAGCGCTCGCCTCTCACCAATGTGTCCCTGGTTCGATTCCCGGCTATGGCCATATGTGAGTAGAGTTGTGCGTTGGTTCTCTTCTGTGCCTCGAGGGTTTTTCTCCAGATCATCCGGTTTTCCTCCCTCCCGAAAAACCAAACACTTTCGATCTCAGGCTGTGCTCCGCGGTCATATATGGGTTGATGTGGCTGGCTGCCAAGGGCGCCCTTGAATGCCTGCAGCTCAAACACGTGTGGCCGCGTCCTTCGCAATTCAGCTTCTCAGCTGCGAGTAAGGATGATTAGCCTCCCAAAAATTATAAAATTATTTATAAATTAACTGTAATACTGGGGAACTAAAAATGAGTTATGAAGTTAATAATTGCTAGCCTTTGAGTTGACCACAAGCTGATGCACGAGTGTTATTTCTCTCCCTGTGTGTTTTGGGGATCGTTTTGTTTGAACCCATCCCTGGTAAAATTCCAGACTCTGTACCTGCAGTGGATTGACCCTATAGAATGGGGCTAAAGGTAACGCTGACAACAGAGGAGATTGTCAGCATGGCAAGAACGAAAACTCTAGTCTTTCCACAAGACGTAGACGTGGATCCCATCCTCTCAACAAGAGACAATGGAAGCAAAAAGATATAAAGTGCCACAACAAAATCTTACTAACTCTTTCTCCATCCTGTAAAATGTCCACTGGGTACCGCCGGTTTCTGCCAGGTACTCAAGTCAATACACGCAGTCAGGAGGCTAGCCAGAACAAAGGGACCACTTTACTGGCAGCTAATTCCCTCATAAAATGCGAAGACTTTAAGTTAATCGTGTAATCTCTTGACGAAAGGCTTGGCTTAACAATGGGTTTATTTTGTGTACATTAATTGCTTCAAGTGGTTTTTAGTCTCAGAGACCTTGAGGGTTTCTTAACGAGCCCCCAGACTCTGCCATGACCTCGTAGTATGGAGAGCCAAGGGAAACTGGCGGTTCCCAGTGGATAGACGTCTCCCCGTATTATCCATAAAGAGTAGCCGTCTCAAATCCTAGACATAGAGAAGAATCCGCACCGAGAAGAATATCAATGCGCTAAACCTTTAGTACTCTTACTTTTAAAGCTTGCATTTTCGACGATGGATGAGAAGATGTTGTGTGATAATTTGCAAATAACAACATATTCGAACGTTATGGGTTAAACAAGGACCTACGAGGTGATCGATCCGCCGGGCGCTTTGTTTTCCCACAGCGAAAAATAAATTAGAAAGCTCCGGGGCCGGGGATCACCGAGGGAGTTGCAGGTATATTAATAAAAAGCGAGGTCAAAATCAATCACCCAGAATATTGTACTATGGGGTATTATAAATCAAGTACTGCAGAACTTGTTTTATGCTATCCCATACATTGATTCTGACATTTCATAGCATTTTAAGTATTTTTTTATATTTATTATCGCCCATGTTCGTATAAGTTTTCACGGCTTATTTTAAAGTTTTAAAACTAAACTCTTAATGTTGCCTCTTTAGCTGAACTGCAGTGGTTATGGTGTATTCCTGTGTATATTTTTAAGTAGTAAATGTTTGTATTTTTACTTTTCTCCTTTTTCCATGTAAGATTGGCATTGTTGTACACTATCAGTTTCTTGTTTTTGAGTCATGGCTTTTCTTAATTGCTCTGTATTTTACTATTTTACTGTTTGAATACAGTGCCCCTAGGGATTAGGCTATACCCTGTCTAAATAAAACAGCAAATACATACATAACAATAGAACACTCCCTCATCGTAAAGCGCCAATCTGAAACTAATCTCAGAGCAGAATCTATTATAAAGTACAGAGAAGCAATTTGCTAAGTACCTCTGACACTGTTCTATACCAAGAGGCATACGAGTTCTGTCGGAAGTCAATTTCCCTTGCGACCTACACGAGATTGCAACGTTATAACAATGTATTGCCTAAGGAATAAAAGCAAAATGCAGCACTTATTATGCAGTATTTAAAAAAACGTGAGTGCATTTAGCTTTCGTAATAACAACCACTTCATCTGATGTAATGAAAAAAAAACCAGCTTCAACCAAGGTTTAGTCGAAGCCTTTCGTCCAAGTCCTTCGTGGCTTATTAGACATCTGTGTATAGCCATAAAGCCACTGCAGAGCAGATTAATTCAGCGCGCGGACGAGGGCCTTTTCCAACTTGTCAGGAATTTCTAATTTTTTTTGCTATCTAAATGGGTAGCAAACTTCCCAGCCAATCAGAAGCGATGGGGTCAGCATGCGTTAACCTCATCCGCATTGTGATTGGTTAACCGTTCAGCGCTTTACTCATTTCGCGCCTAAAAATTATGAATAGTTTATGAATATTTTATGTTGAAACTGTCCGAATGATTCAACAACAACAACAACAACAACAACAAAACCGCAAAATCAAGTTGGAAAAGGCCCTCGTGCATGGCTTCGCCATTTGATCGTGCGCGCTGACTTGGTCTTCGCGGCTACATAGCTGTCTAAGCCACTTAAAACCCAGGATCCAATTTCCAAAAGCACGTGGAAATCATTGGTAATAGTCAAAGATCAGTATCCACACTGTATGTGACTCAACAAAATACATGAGATAACAAACCTGTGAAAGTTTAAGCTAAATTGTTTGACTAACTTCTCAAAAGCTACACCATTTCAAGCGAAAAAGGTCTCAATAGGGAATTTTTTTACCAAGACCATCTTTAAACCATGTAACCATGCGCAGATCTTGTGCCGTCTGCCCGGACGAAGGGCGTAACGAAAGTGTGACCTGCAAAAAGTATTATGCAATATTTTACAGTCCGAAATTGTGCTTCAAGAAAACTGAGTGTGAAAGTGTTGTCGTTTTCCTGCTATTTGTAAGTCATTGCAGGAAAGTGAAATTCCTCATTGGGATGGCAAAACTTGTCTTGAGAGTGATAAAAGCAACAAATAAACAACAGCCACGCCCTGTCCCTCTATTTGTTCTTTAAAAGACCCATTTTATGTTTTGGAGCCTGCCGGGGCTAAAAGTAGTACTTTGTGCGCCCAGAAAGATGTCGTAAAGCCTTCCGACCACACAACGATCTGTGAACATTTATATTTCAAATCTTACAAACGGTGTCCACACCATTTTATAACAGTAAGAAACGTTTTTTGATTACAGGTTTGCTAAAACATTTTCTCTAAAAAGGCAAGCGTATTCCACAGGTTAGCAGGAAAAATAATGCACACTCAACAATAAAAAAATAAAATGCTAATGGCTTCACGTTTCGACCATAGAAGAGCCTTTCTCGAAGGCTTTCCTTTAGCCTTTGAGAAAGACTTTGCTAGGGTCGAAATGTGAGGCCATTAACAATAATTTTCATATATACAACATGTCCTTTTGGTTGGTTAGCGGTTTGCAATAGCTAATTTTATTTTCTCACTCCATAATTTCGTGTATACCTTATGCAGATGCACCAACAACTCGCGCAGTGTAGGCCTACCTAGGAAGGTTTTGCCGTGAGCCCCAAATGAAGCGCGCAGACAGCCCGCTTGTTTTTCAGAAGAAAAAAAACGGGGGTAAAATGATAGAAGTTAACAATAGGAATTGACACACAATACAATCAACCACACTCTGTTGTGCTATTTATGGAGCACTTTCGCAATGTGATTTAGGACTCCACGTCCCTTTAGCAGGTGATGGAGGAAAACGTGGAAACCATGGCAACGGGGATGACTAAAAAATAATGCCCTATAAACGAACGTGTTCCATGACTGTACTGTACCACATTTTTCATAACCACACTCTAAAACACATTGATCACACAGTGTTTCCTTCAGCTGATCCAACATACAGGCAACATTCACCAGTTGTGTTGAGCTTGGTGATCAAGAGTGAAACCGCGTCTTATTTCAAAGTGCTTTATAGATTTTGTTTTGGGGGGAGGCTTTCACAACCCATAAGACTACATACAACTTGAATACTATTTCGAATTAGGACATAGCCAATATTAAACGGACATCGTCGATATTTTACGTGGTTTTCAACTGAACTTGCGTGTTATTTTAATAACAGAGGCACCTGGGCAAGTTGAAATGGAAAATACTTCGGAGTCAGTTTTCACCGAAGATGACCACTCGGATAAAGGGGTACAGGTATGTCAGCTGGTGTACCATATGGTCGTGGTTTTCTTCGGCGTGCCTGGTAACTGCCTCATCCTTCGTGTGTACTGGACTAAAACTCTCAAGACCAGCACCCATGTGCTGATCATGGGTCTGGCCTGGGCCGATCTTGCCGTCTGCGTCCTGCATAGTCTCGGTATCTCTGAGCGTATTCTGCGTCTCACGGGATCGACTGTTCCACTCTGGATCACCATTTTGACATCCTTTCAGTACATTGCTCTTGGTACGTCAAGTGTTCTGACCGGGGTGATTGCAGCGGATCGCTACGACTGCGTCTGCCGTCCACAGCGCCGGTTTTTCACCCACAGGCGGGGTAAGATCGCAGCCTGGGCCTCGTTACTGTTGTCATTTCTCATGAATATACCCGGTTTCGTCGCATCGTCGTCTAATTTCTCAAATCCCCTCGAAATCATGTTGGTGTTTGCGCTGCAATTTGCTAAGTTTGTGTCTGTTCTCGTGACAATTGCCCTGTGCTACGGAAAGGTCTACTTAACCATCCGGAAACATGCTCGGGTCGGTGCCCTGAATACAATACGCGAAGGGTCCAGCGGTTTGAGGTCCGATAGTGAGTGGTCGACGAGATTTCCGCAACCCCCCAGAGAAAATACTCAACAAAACGCCAGAAGTACTCTCGATTCGGCAAAGACTATATCTAGACACACCCTCCAGACTTCAGTATCGGTGGCGAGTCAAAGCAATGCTGCACCGCAACCAGTCCCCTGCCCAAGCGAAACACCACTCCCCGTCCAAGAACCAACCAAAAGTGTGGCAGTTAGAGACCACAACGTGAAGAATGGAAATGTGGCAGTACTCCAGCGGAAGACAACCCGAATGCTTTTCATCACCAGCCTGGTGTTCCTGCTGACGTGGCTGCCATACTGGATCTACGCAGCAGTACTAATCTCGTTCTTTAGCGGTGCGATGGTTAATCCAGTATCCATCGGAATATTGATTGAGATTAGTTATATTGTATATATCAACAATGCTGTCAACCCGATCATTTACGGACTCGCAAACAGACGGTTCAGAAAAGACTGCAAAGAAGTGATCCGAAAGATAAGACTCTGTTCGTAGAGTCTTATCTTCGTTAAAGATGCATTGTGTTTGGAATTGGAGGAAAGGATTATAAACGTTAATCTGCACAAGCAAAAGAATTAAGACAGGTAACATGTTTGTTTTTTGTGCAGCAAAACATATAAGAAATAAAGATTTCTGTCATCGAGAACTGTTGATAAAAAAATATTTTGTTTTAAATGGGATTCATTCTGATTGTGACCGGTGGCCAATCAGTACACACACTGACTCTACTTTGCGTATACACGGCACATGTACAATGTACGATATAGCCTACGCCTACCGTATGTAGCTATAGTATAGATCTAATGAATATTCATACGTTGGAATGCCGCAACACACAATAATTATGTACGTCATTAGTCTGATAATTAACATGCTAACCCAACCTTTTATTAAAATTTGTTTTTAATTATTGTCATTAATCCTTGACGGATTTTGTTCGTTCAAGGTATCTTGTTCTACCCCGTTAGAATAGTAATACAATAACCCCCCCCCACCCCAACCCACCCCCGTAAAATCTGCCTCAAAACAGGCACTGCATCTTTTGGGTGGTCGGGTTGGCGCAGCGGTAACTTTCCACGCCTCCCACTTCGGGGACAGCGGTTCGAATCCCATCGAGGGTGCTATGTAGATTGTTTTTTCAGTCCCTACCCGATTGTATGATATGTTTTCTCTAGAATAAATCTGTTGGGTTTTCCTTCCACATCTCGAACCGAAACTTCCTTTCTCTTCTTCTCTCCGTGGGGTTCTTAGCTAATATGGTGATTAGTTGTTTGAGAATCCTTGGCTTCACAACCAGATTTAATAAATGAGATGAAATCAAATTAACTGAAATGAAATGAAATTAAAATAAGCATCACATAATACAAATTGGCTTAAATGTCTTACCTCTGGTAAACTCCAGAGATTTTCTCAAGATGTTCTTTTCTTCCCGACCAAAGATGTTTACGAAAAAGACACGTTCTGTGTTAAAAAGTTTAGAATCATTCTCTTAAAAACTTGCACAACCTATTTCCAAACGAGTAGGCCTACTCAATATTTGACGTGAACGAAAAAGTTTTTTGTTTTTCTTGTCGCTATAAATTGTTGATAAAGTGCACTATCTGAAGTTGTAAAAAGACTGAATAAAGAAAGACGCTGGTTGTAGATGCACCCACCATGTATTTAAACACGATAAATGGATAATTAATGTTACACTCATTATAAAAAAATCAAATAAAATCAAGTAAGTCCTTCTGCCGAATTATTCGTGTATGTATTGTTTGATTTTATTAATTTATATATTTATTATTATAACACACCTCTCCCTGGTTCTTTATCCTGATTGGCTGAAACACGGTCGCGTGGGGTGAACTAATATAGCCGAGTGCATGAAATCTGCACCACACGCGCTTCATTTGGGGGAAATAGTTCGCAAAGCGGGAAATAGTTTCAAAACCCCCAAAACTATTGACTGGTAAAGAGCGCCCTCAAGAGAACGACGGCGTCTGAGGATTTAGAAGAATCTCCTGCCAAAAAAACGCGATTTACTCTTCTAACCGACATTTTGGACTGAGGTGTGTTATAAAACACATATGGACTGGCATTATTCGGGCAATAGTGCACGTCTCGGGCCTGTGAGTGACCAGGAGAGGGTCCTATTTCCCTTGGCCTTCGGCCTCGAGAAATAGGACCCTAACAAATAAAAAACAACAACAATAACAACATCAACAGCAGTAGCAGCACCAGCAGCAGCAGCAGCAGCAACAACAAAACTGTTAATACTGAGTGCGGCCTTCAGCCTTCAAAAAAAACCAAACTCCTGAACAATTCATGATGATGAAACCCCTCCGGGAAAAGGTCCACTTTATGCATAAATCAATCAATGATTAATGTGCGCTACTTAGAGCGTATCTTTTACATCACTAAATCGGTTGTTTTTGAGTGGAAGTGACATATCAATGTCAGTGTCACTATAGCAACTGGAAATCTAATTTGCAGGGCGCACTTTTTGGTTTGGAGGATAAAGCGAATTTGTCGGAAACGTGGTTCCGGCTAATGCTGGCTGTTCCTTGATACATGTAGTTACTTTTTTTTTATTGTAATATATTTCTGGTAATGAAACCAGGGGACCCTCAAAAGTGACCCGTAGGCCTGAAGATTCCTGTGTGGAAAAGATCTGTTTTAGATGTGGGAGGAAAACCCCACACCGGGATTTGAACCGGGGTCACAGAGGTGAAAGGCAGGGAAAATAAACTGCTGAGCCAACCTGAATGGTTGTGCCGAAGGGTAACGCGGGTACAATCCAGCAAGGTCATTAATGGAAACACTTTGCATTTTACATTTTGTATTTTGCAAGAACGCACCATACACTCAGGTGTTTTTGTATGTTTATAGTATGCAGTAAGGAGAACGTTATTTTCACAAGCGAACGAATTAAGAAAAGTTGCATGTTTGTGTTACAAAAAATATACAGAAAGAGATTTCTGACGTCAGGACCTGTTTAAACAGGCGATCTATTTTAACCGGGGTTCGTTCTGATTGGCTGACTGGCTGTCCAATCAGAAGCATAAACAAGTTAATGAATATCCACGACTCTTGACACCTCTATGAGCAGTAAACAAGTCACTGCCGGCAGCCGGCCGCGAGAGATACCCGCGCTTTGCGTTTACGTTTGTGGATTGTACATTGAAACTCCTCGCTTGGACGTGGGCGTATGAAACCACAGAAATAGGGCCCAGGCCTAATAGACGTTTTTAATACTGCGCTCACAAATTTGATTGGTGGAACGCGCGTCACGTGTCATACTTTATTTTGCCACGTATTTACATGATGTACTGCCTCGACGTTGTCGTCCTGTACGTTATTAATGTAGGACGGTGTACACGCTTATTTCGCAGCATCGTTCCCAAAATAATGGGCGTTGCCGCCCGTTCGTCCAAACGATGCAAGATCTTGTCAACGGCGTACAAGTTTGTCCACATGGAGTCGTCCACTTTATTTAGGAGGTTTTTTTTTATAGTTTTCTTTTTAAACGAATTTTCCGTATGTGGTGGACGAGTTTCCGTTTCTATTTTGTGTTTATTGTGAAAAAAAAAATCAATTGACAAGGATCAATGGGGAAGGTTAATAAAATAATTATTAAATGCATTTGACGTTTTTTTTCGTTCAGGTATAAAATGAAAGATGAGAACTTTTGCTACCCCATAATAGCAATTTAACATTTCAATTACATTTTGACCGTCAAATCGGCCTAAAATCGGGCAATGCATTTTAAAGATATGTTCTCATTCAAAAAGGAATGGTCACATGTACTTTTACTGGACCTGAGTTCCCCTGGTTTTAAGTCAATAACAGTATTAATTTCCATTCTTCCTTCAAGACGTAAAGACCATAAGAATATCTCGGTTGCCTACGTTTTCCTTTAATTACCCACTCCCAAGTGAATATTTAATTCAACTTCGCCATTGCCTGGAAACGAGCCAATGTCAAATATTAGAGATCAACATTGAAAATACTGACAACCGCTGCATTTGATATCACTTCTTTTTCCTAGGAATACAAAATTAATTCTCAATATACGTGGTTTACAAACTATAAAAAGTTCCTTGAAATTCTGCCTGGTCACAAGGAGACCAATTCTATTTTCCGAACTAGTACAAACAGAAAAAGACAATATTTTTGGTGGCATTTCCATTGAAAATTCCCATTCAACATGAGACGTTTTAATAATAATAATAATAATAATAATAATAATAATAATAATAATAATAATAATAATAATAATAATAATAATGATAATATACATTTATAATGCACCATGTCTGTCATAAATGACTCTCCTGGCGCCGAGTTATCAAATCTGGTGGAGTGGAAATTGTTACTAATGATTTTATGAGACAAAGCGACCATAATACAACACATTGAAAGGAATACCGATACAAGATGAGGTGGCCCATATTGCTGCCAGACCATGCCAGAAACACCGTTTTGTTACTAGGGAGATCGAGACCATCCTACCTACTAGTACTTTTGCATGGAGTATTTGTCCATAGTTTTATCTCACGAGTTAGAACCAACATATCAATTAAAGAATGAAGTTTAGGCTTTGCGTGTTGATGTATAGAGTAATACTGATTACTGTGTTCACCATTGTGTTTGTCAATAACAACTAATCGTCAGCAGAAATGTCAAGGTTCTAGAGATCACATTTTGACAGACGAACATGTTTTCACGTGAATTTTAGCGGCCATGAGGCTCTTTGGCGGGAAGGATTCCCCGGCAATCCCGTCAGAGTTGTAGGGCATGCAAGGGACTAGACCGCAACTAACCGTTTTTAAGTGATGTACACCCGTGTTTACATGTTTTTTCGTTAAATGGTCGAGGCAAAACATAAAGCATGGATAAGTAAGATGTCTTTTGAGTACTAAATACAAAAAAAAGACGTCTTGTCGATTTGCAAGGTCTAGTTTCTACAATCCACGACCTTAATCATGGAAAACCAGACGTAGTAAGTCATAGACATCTAAAAGTATAAGTTTTATGTCTTTCAAAATCAAATTAGCTATAAGGAAACATTGATGGTCACTCTCAGATTTCGTATCTTTTTCTTATCAAAAATCATCTCTATACTTTCCACATATAAATATTGTTGTTTCAATGATTTTATGATTGTATTGCTTACCGAACTTTAAGACCAAAGGCATCCCTCTTAAACATTAATCTGAGATACTTTTCATTTTGATTCGGCTGATATATGTCACATTATACACTGTTTGTCAAAATGAAGAGTTTTATGCGTATATGGGGAAGTACCGTTTTCGCCACTTAAACCATTCCACTGATATCCACTTTCTGATGGCCACGAAATGTATTTGATAATGTCATCATTCCTAACCATCTAAAATCCTAGTTTATTACTGGACGTCAACTACACCAAAACTATAGAAGTATCAAAATTAGTTTATTTTCTTCCATGAGTCCTCCTCACGCAACTTTCATTATTTTTTTTTCCTTGCTAATATTGTAGCCTATGTTGCCGCATTCGTGTATTTGGTTTCTTCTCTGCATCTTCTCGTCTGTCTTTCTCTTCTTCCTTTTTTTCCGTTTCTAGGTTGACATTCGGTTAGTCTCTTGATCCACATGTTGTCATAATCTTCTTGCCCACCTCCATTTCATTTCCTTGATCTTTTCCATGATGTATTTGATCGTATATTTATGTCTTATGTTGGTATGTCTGACTTTTATTTGCGTAGAGTTATTAGTCTGATCATTCTTCTTTCTATAGCTTGCTGCGTCGATATTAATTTGTGTTTCATATCTTTGGTTGTTAACCATGTCTCTTATTTCCGCCACAACAGCGGGGCCCGGACCCCACGCCGTGATCAGTATTATCTTAAAACAAGAACAGGATTACTGAAAGTTTACAATCTGGAAATTAGCTTTCAAAGTTTGGGCCCCCTTCTAAACATCCTGGATCCGCCCCCTGCCTTTGGTGAACTCCGAACTGGTTTGAACAGACTATCAGTTCAATAATATATCCTGTGACTTTGTCGGCATTACAGTTTAGAAAAAAAAATCCCTGATGAATTAAACAAATAAAATGAAAAGCAGAAAAGTCCTTCGTGATAATGCCATGGTTGCTCTTACCTTGTGGAGGTGGTACTTGTCTAATCCTTAATTTATTTCAAGGAGAATTTATGGGAATCTATAAATACATCCCGACAGATAATTCGGAGAGCAAACATCACCTGCCTTTACATGTTTCCTTAATCAATTAGGTATCATTCGAACCAAAACGGCTTGATGCAGCGCCGTTGAAATAGGTTCGTTTTAGGGGATGGCGTAGAGGTTTGATCACTCTAGTCAATGCACCGTCAGAGGTAGCCCGAACATGTGAAGTCACTCTTCCAGGCTCGTGAATAACGCCAGATACCGTGCTTTAGAAGCGGTCAATTTCCTGCAATGTACCTTTGACCTTCCACGCCATGACGACACAGCCCCTTTAACTCTATGGGGACCGGGCTTTTTGGGATAAACGCGGGGACGGGCGGGGGACACACATTGCCCCCCGTATTTTCCAAAGTTTTCGATATATTTTGATGAAACTTGCCACAAATGTTCATTTCACCGAGTTCTAAAATGATGACGTCAAAAAATATCCAAAATCGTCACTAAGAGGCGTTATTTACTGTTTTTTTGGCCCATATTTGGTCAAAAATCGTGTTTTCCACATTATGTGTGTTTTGTCTGAATGTTTTGAAACTTGCCAACTTGTTCATTTTAACATGATCAGTATAATTCCAACTTAATAGACCGATTGCGCGACAATGTTGACATGTGGTCACGTGACCCCCTACTGGGTATAACGCCGTACAGCTGATGGCAAAATACGTGTAAAGAGATAGGCCGTGACACAGAGTGAGTTCGAAAACAGTCGATTTTACTTTTGTTAAGTGATAAATTAGTTAATCAGCCGCTTTATTTAAAGTTGTATGTTGTGGCATTAATTTAAATCACATCTCTGTTTCATAATTTAACAGAATTCTACTAAAAAGAGTTTTTGTTTTAGCCATGCACTACCGGCGTCCGACGACTATTATGTAGCCACCCGTTTGTTATTTTGTTTGTAATGTAGGCCTAAATCACTGTAAAAAAGGGATAAACAACGTTGAAAAAGTGAGCATTAATACCTAGCCTTGCAGAATTTCAAATAGGCAAAGAAATCACACAGTTTAAGAAAGCAATTTCTTTGGAGGATTTCAGCTTCAAAACTTTGAAATTTTTGCGTTGAAAAGTGTGTGGTGTTCGCGGTTGTCTGGCCTACCGTTATACGGCACTTTTACAATTTTCAAGAAACTGGAACTGTCCTTACTGGCTTTATTCAGCCACTTGAAGGTCTCTGGTACAAACTCTGGAACTTGTTTCACAGATAACTAGCAAGAAAAGCCTCGATCGAATAAACTAAATGCATTAATCATCGTGTACCGTACCACCCTTTCCTATGGAGGATGTCGTGTGTGTTTACATTTTATACCCAAAAGTGGTCACGTGACGCGGGACGCGCAATTGGTCTATTTAAGAACTGGATTCACATTTTTTTCCTTTTTTTGCGTTTTTTTTTCACTTAAAAATCACCGCCGATATAATCCCCACCCTAATTACAGGCTGAAAACACAAAATCCAAGATGGCCGCCAAATATGGCAGCCAATTTGAATTCTCAGAAGCATTTCTGACTACCACGTGGTGCATCACAATCACTTTTCTGGCAAAAAATATCAAAAACAAGCAAAAATTACGTACACAAAGTAATAACAAAATCACAAAAGTCGTTGTACCCAAGGTCAAACAAATGGTTGCCATGGCAACAGCTAACCCCCAGTTTCAATTATGTTTTGCGTGACAATAACTACTGTATATTTTTTAGTTTCATTTTAATGTTATTTTTTCCCAAATCACAAGGTGTTGAGTGTTCCTGGACTGAAGTTTACAAAATTAAAAATGCATTTTCTGTGTTTTGCTGAAAGCAAAGATAAATTGGATTTGCAGGAGAACGAAATTTTTGATTGAGTTATTGTCTGTGGTAAGGGAAAAATGATTAAGTTTTTTTTTAATTCTGAAGTCCTTGCACCATGAAATTGATAATTTTTAGATCTAATTCTCCTTGGACGTAAGCCTGACTGTGTATCTACGCAACCGGTTTATGCCCACACAACAAGCAAAGGCCTTGCTCATACGACACAGCATCCGTGTCTTCGTGAACATTTACAATGATGAAATCTGCATGACTTGCCAACTTCCTTTATGGATTGACTATTATCGACCCAGTTATATGAAACAAATGGGGTCTGCATGATCTGAATATATCTACGACGCTGTCTTTGAGAGTCATCAATTTATTTTCCCGGTGTGGTCATCCAAATAGGAATTACTGTAAATGCGGAATCATTAAAAAAAACAAAAAAAAACAAAACAAACATGGTGTGACTATAATCAGCTTCACTGCAAAAACTGGAGTGTTAAATTGATTATCTTGGTATCTATAATGTGACAACACCGACATGGTGTATATTTTACCAACAACAAAGCAATTGGATAACTAACATCATGTTGATGTTAATAATACCAAGAGAATCAATAAAGATGTATGATCTTGCTCGATCCTAAATTAATTGATTCCAGTGAACGAAAAAAAAACCCAATATTTTGCAACGGATAAAATTATTAAATCATGTTTTGACCTTGTAAATGGCGATACAAATGTTGTTTTTTGAAACGATTATCCTGGCCAACCACCCTACGTGAAAATGTGTACGATGGCCAATTAATGGCCATGCCCGATGATAGTACCCAGAAGTCAGCTATTATTACAACGTCATTTCGCTTGCATTTGTCTCTTTGTCACAAGGCACCAGGGTGAAATTGAGCAGGCAGCGAGCAGAGTTAATATATTGCGCTCCACACAAACAAATCATTTTGTTAAATTAATGACTCTGTTATAGCTATTCGTTGAAGGATTTTTTTCGTTCGATATCTCATTTGAAATTTAATGCCTCTGATCATCCTACAAAAATAGCAATTCAACATTTCGTTTGTGTTTTCTCGTCGCTTCGTGAAAACACAAAAAGCGTAATTTCGGGATGCCCGTCCTTTTCATAATTTCTGGAATAAATCATAAATAAATTGCTGAATTGATCATAAAAAACACGCAGGTAAGACTTCACCATATGTAGCATACCCATGACCCAACATGATTCGTAAAGCTCTTTTTTGAATACTTCAATACTACACTTTTCATTTTCTTGTGATTGCGCAATTCCTCACAGGCGCATCATATTCGGTTATAGGCCTAATGGAGATGGTATAAATTGTCATCAAGTCCTGTTGTGGCAGGCCGTGACGTTTCAGGAGTCGTAACACATGTAGTTAACTGTTGGCCCTCTTTGTCATGCTTTGGACTTGTTTAGCCCATTTAAGGTCATTTTGAATTATGATACCTAAAACTTTAGCCTCCTTAATGGTCACCAGGTCATGATCTCCAATATGCACCACTGGGTGATCAGGAGGGTTGCCCAGGAACGAGATCTCCATCTTCGTGCATTTCGCAGGGTTCAATTTTATTTGATTCTGCTCACACCAAACCTCCAGTTCATCCAACGTACCCTGCATATCAGATGGTTGCATTGAGGTCCTACATTCTACTACTGACATGTCATCCACGTACTTGAACATCGAATTGTCAGAACACCTGAATGCCCGAACACCTAAAAAACGAACAAAAACAAGAGGTCTTCGGACCCGAATTCGAACACCTAAAAAAAACGAACAAAATCAAGAGGTCTTCGGACCCTAGTCCGAACACCTAATTAAAACTCACAGCAAGTCTTGGTGCGGCGCAGCAAGGTGTCTTGCCCACCACAACCCTATTTTTCCTCCCTATATATAGGGCCTTGCATTTCTTACTCGACAAGTTAGTGTTAGAGTAAAATTAAAACTCCCATTTCCTTTTGATTGTCGTCAACCTGGATTCAAGCCTGGAACTACCAACATGCATTGAATCAACTATCCAGTTGCGCTACCTGTCCTCCGCGTCAGAAATGTTTCTTCATTTAGATACAAATAATACATTACCTTTTAAAGTTAGAAAACTAAAACACCAACAGACCAGGAATCGAACCCCGGTCCTGGGATATGCACTACGGCGATCTTCCTTGTTGCGCTAATTGTACTCCGGATAAGAAATGCTGTTTTAATGATATACAAATAATACATTACCTTTTACAGTAGGACAAAACACGAAACGAACCCCGGGCTAATTGTACTCCGCATAAGAAGTGCTATTTGATCTGATACAGATAATACATTACCTTTTAAAGTTAGTACATTATAACACAACAAGACCAGGAAACGAACTCCGGTCCTGCGATATGCACTTCTTCGATCTTCCCTGTTGGGCTAATTGTACTCCACATAAAAACGTTAAACTTTTACGGAAAATACGTTATGCATAATGTCTATTCTTAATGTCTCTTGGCTTTTTTTTTTTTTTTTTTTTTTTTTTACGATTCATTGAGAAAAAGAAAAAAACATTGTAGTAATTTGTACCCTCTTAGCATAGGCTCTAATTACTAAATCCAAGATAGCTACAGAAAATAGAAATCTACTGTGTTTCTTGGTAAGATATAATAGAAACTAGCCTATGTTAAAGATTATATTCCATTAAAAAAAAAAAAACTCGAAATAATTTGACTTCCCTCAACAAAAGTTGAACACACTAAAATCAAGATGGCCGCAGGATATGGCAGCCATTTTGAATTCTTACATTTCATTAACCACTTCCACGTGAAACATAATTACTATTGGGGAAAACATCAAAACAAGTGGAAAGTTAATGTTTAAAAAGAAATAATTCGCAAAAAAAATTAACAATGTGTGACCCAAAGTCAAACGAGTGGTTGCCATGGAAACAGCTTTCACTGGAATACATTTCATTTTTAAACGATATTATACGATAAATTATTGGGGAAAGTCAGGAAGTGTGGTATTGATCGGATGCGGCGTTAAAGAGTAATTACCCGCTATAACATGGTTGGGGCACATTATTCACCCCGGTCCTGACAAAAAATAAACGTTTATGCTAACGTTTATGCTAACATACTTGTATGTGCGTTTCGCCCGTCCAACTGCAATTGGGGTAATTCAATTTGTAGTTGGGATACCCTATAATGGGGTATCTCAAGTTGGGAGCATGACTAAAGTCAAGTAGACCCAATTGATTCCACAGTAGCTTTGAGAATATTTATTTTTTGTAACTCTATTTTTTAATTTATCTTATTCAAAGATTGTCATTGAGGGTTACATTTTTTTAAGCCACAAGGTAAAGTTTCTGCAGCTCTTTGTTAACAAATCGGTCGAAATTTTCTTTTTTAAACTACGGGTTGTACAATGCACACTACATTTGATGTTGAGAACAATAAAGCCAACATGAAACAGACAACGCCCAGTGTATCTGTCTTTTATTATTCAAAGTAGTTTTAAATCGCTCCACTTAGACGGTGTCAGTCTCCAATTGAAAGGATTCTGAGGCGAATGCCCAGACATTGTATTCTCCAACCTTCTCTCTTTGTTTACCGGTGTCCGACACCCAGACGTTACAAGAGATCTGAGGTTCAGAATTTTGGGGGCTGCGATGACGCACAAGACCCGGCGTACCGCTACGATCCGCGGGAAACCTGGCAAGAAGTCTCGGCGTAAAAACAGCAAGGTCTCTCTGTTTCCCAACCGACAGTCCTGATTTATTCGTGTGAAGTAACGGTAAGAATCCATCTCAAATGACAAGCTTCATATTTAGTTTCTGTTTTTGATAATATGACTGTGTTGAAATCATTAGTTTTTCAGTGATACATGTGTATTGACCTAACTAATGGTTAGAGAATAGTCAGATGGTGTGTACGTGATTATCACTTCAGCTAGGTTAGATGTGGTCGTAATAGTTATTCGCTGGAATAGTTGTATTCGTAGGTTAGTCCCAGGCTTTTATGAAAATTTCCTAGTGTTCGAAAAGTCAGGTTGAAAGAGTTTAAACTGGTGAGGGTTGCGATCGGACGCCGGCAACGAACGTCAGCTTTACGTGCACATAATGCAACGAACAGTCAAATGATTGGGAGTGAAGATCGGAAACAGTCAGTCGGGAGCTTGGAACCAATCTGCCTTAAGCTCAAGCTCTATGATTCCTGGCTTCCAGAAATAGGTTCTCTAAAGGCCAAGTTGTTAACCATTTTTATATCTCAAGATTTACAAGAAAATTACAGATTGAGGCTTCTTGACGCCGAGTTATATTGTGGTAGTTTAGCTGAAGGTCTACTCGTATAGCAGTACTCTTTTATCAACATTGAAGACGGACAGTGAAGCTTAATGCTTCATCACTTGCTAAAATGACTTAGTTCTTAGCCGTATTCTTCTATCAACATCTACGAGCAGATTTTTTATTTATTTATATTATTATTATTATTATTATAATTATTTTGCAGTTTAGCTTCATGCCTTAAATTCATAGCCGTATTCTCCTCACGAGATCAACTAAGAATTGAAGCTTGACGCTTCTAAACGGGGAGTAATATTTAGCTAGTTTAGCAATAGGCCTTGATAAAATCTGTATTATCTTATCAGCTTTACGTGCACATAAGGCAACGAACAGTCAAATGATTGGGAGTGAAGATCCGAAACAGTCAGTCGGGAGCTTGGAACCAATCTGCCTTGACCCAACTTCAACGGCAAAATCGAATTGTAAAAATTAATAATACTTACCGTATTTCGTCCGTAGCAAGTGGTCAAGTAGGAAGTTCCGGGCCGGACATCAGGGTGGAGGACCCCCCGCGGCCCCAAATCATTTCTGTTATACGGGCCTTCTGCATGTGCTGACGCAACGAGCTGACGTTAGGAGTACCTCACTGGATTAGCTCTTGACTACGAGAACTGAAGCTTGATGCTTCATCACTTTAAGTGATATACATATATATATTTGCAGTTTAGTTAAAGGGCCAGTTCTTAGCCGTAGTCTCTTATGAAGATCAACGATGATAATTGAAGCTTGATGCTTCTTGACACTGACTAATATTTAGCTAGTTTAGGCCTTGATGTCATTTGTATTATCTTATCAACATCTAAGATGAGAACTGAAGCTTGATGCTTCATCACTTTAGGTGATATTTTAGCAGTTTACTTCAAGGCCAAGATCTTAGCTGTATTCACCTATCAAGATCAAGGGCGAGAATAGAAGCTAGATACTTCTTGACGGCGAATAATATTTAGCTAGTTTAGCAATAGTCCTTGATGTAATGTATTATCTTATCAACATCTACGACGAGAACTGAAGCTTGACGCTTCATCACCTTAAGTGATACTTTGTTTATTTTGCAGTTTAGTTAAAGGCCCAGTTCTTAACCATATTCTCCTTTCAAGATCAAGGACGAGAATTGAAGCTTGATGCTTATAGACCTTGTTGAAATATGTATTA
Organism: Marthasterias glacialis; assembly: GCA_911728455.2. Classification (NCBI taxonomy): domain Eukaryota; kingdom Metazoa; phylum Echinodermata; class Asteroidea; order Forcipulatida; family Asteriidae; genus Marthasterias; species Marthasterias glacialis. The sequence continues at coordinate 26,666,375 of OU452221.1, read as the reverse complement.
TCTTATCAACATCTACGATGAGAACTGAAGCTTGATGCTTCATGACTTTACGTATTATTTTTAGCAGTATAGTTGAAGGCCCAGTTCTTAGCTGTATTTTCCTTTCAAGATCAAGGACGAGAATTGAATCTTGATGCTTCTTGACGACGAATAATATTTAGCTAGTTTAGCAATAGTCCTTGATATAATGTAATATTTTATCAACATATACGACGAGAACTGAAGCTTGATGCTTCATCACTTTAAGTGATATTTTTTTATTTTGTCATTTAGTTAAAGGCCCAGTTCTTAACCGTATTCTCCTATCAAGTTCAAAGACGAGAATTGAAGCTTGATGCTTTTTGACGCCGAATAATATTTAGCTAGTTAAGCAATAGGCCTTGATAAAATCGGTATTGTCTTATCAACATCTACGATGAGAACTGAAGCTTGATGCTTCATCACTTCAGGTGATATTTTTAGCAGTTTAGTTAAAGGTCCAGTTCTTAGCTGTATTCTCTTATCAAGATCAAGGACGAGAATTGAAGCTTGATGCTTCTTGACGACGATATATATTCAGCTAGTTTAGCAATATACCTTGTGAAATATTTATTATCTTATCAACATCTACGATGACAACTGAAGCTTGATGCTTCATCACTTAAGTAAACTTTGTGCAGTTTAGTTGGAGGCCCAGTTCTTAGCTGTATTCAGCTATCAAGATCAAGGACGAAAATTGAAACTTGATGCTTCTTGACGCCGAGATATATTCAGCTAGTTTAGCAATAGACCTTGTTGAAATATGAATTATCTTATCAACATCTACGATGAGAACTGAAGCTTGATGCTTCATTACTTTAGGTGATATTTTTTTTATTTTGCAGTATAGTTTAAGGCCCAGATCTTAACCGTATTCTCCCATCAAGATTAAGGACGAGAATTGAAGCTTGATGCTTCTTGACGCCGAATAACGTGTTATACTATGTGTTATCTTATCAACATCTACGATGAGAACTGAAGCTTGATGCCTCATCACTTTAGGTGATATTTGTAACAGTTTAGTTAAAGGCCCAGTTCTAAGCTGTATTCTCCTATCAAGATCAAGGACGAGAATTGAAGCTTGATGCTTCTTGACGCCGAGTTCAGTTAGTTTAGCAATAGACCTTGTTGAAATATGAATTATCTTATCAACATCTACGATGAGAACTGAAGCTTGATGCTTAATTACTTTAGGTGATATTTTTAGCAGTTTAGTTAAAGGCCCAGTTCTTAGCTGTATTCACCTATCAAGATCAAGTTCATAGTTGTTTCAAAAAGTGTTAATAAGTTAGGTTGAAAGAGTTTAAACTGGTGAGAATTGCGATCGGACGCCGGCAACGAACTTCAGCTTTACGTGCACATAAGGCAACGAACAGTCAAATGATTGGGAGTGAAGATCCGAAACAGTCAGTCGGGAGCTTGGAACCAATCTGCCTTGACCTAACTTCAACGGCAAAATCGAATTGTAAAAATTAATAATACTTACCGTATTTCGTCCGTAGCAAGTGGTCAAGTAGGAAGTTCCGGGCCGGACATCAGGGTGGAGGACCCCCCGCGGCCCCAAATCATTTCTGTTATACGGGCCTTCTGCATGTGCTGACGCAACGAGCTGACGTTAGGAGTACCTCACTGGATTAGCTCTTGACTACGAGAACTGAAGCTTGATGCTTCATCACTTTAAGTGATATACATATATATATTTGCAGTTTAGTTAAAGGGCCAGTTCTTAGCCGTAGTCTCTTATGAAGATCAACGATGATAATTGAAGCTTGATGCTTCTTGACACTGACTAATATTTAGCTAGTTTAGGCCTTGATGTCATTTGTATTATCTTATCAACATCTAAGATGAGAACTGAAGCTTGATGCTTCATCACTTTAGGTGATATTTTAGCAGTTTACTTCAAGGCCAAGATCTTAGCTGTATTCACCTATCAAGATCAAGGGCGAGAATAGAAGCTAGATACTTCTTGACGGCGAATAATATTTAGCTAGTTTAGCAATAGTCCTTGATGTAATGTATTATCTTATCAACATCTACGACGAGAACTGAAGCTTGACGCTTCATCACCTTAAGTGATACTTTGTTTATTTTGCAGTTTAGTTAAAGGCCCAGTTCTTAACCATATTCTCCTTTCAAGATCAAGGACGAGAATTGAAGCTTGATGCTTATAGACCTTGTTGAAATATGTATTATCTTATCAACATCTACGATGAGAACTGAAGCTTGATGCTTCATGACTTTACGTATTATTTTTAGCAGTATAGTTGAAGGCCCAGTTCTTAGCTGTATTTTCCTTTCAAGATCAAGGACGAGAATTGAATCTTGATGCTTCTTGACGACGAATAATATTTATCTAGTTTAGCAATAGTCCTTGATATAATGTAATATTTTATCAACATATACGACGAGAACTGAAGCTTGATGCTTCATCACTTTAAGTGATATTTTTTTATTTTGTCATTTAGTTAAAGGCCCAGTTCTTAACCGTATTCTCCTATCAAGTTCAAAGACGAGAATTGAAGCTTGATGCTTTTTGACGCCGAATAATATTTAGCTAGTTAAGCAATAGGCCTTGATAAAATCGGTATTGTCTTATCAACATCTACGATGAGAACTGAAGCTTGATGCTTCATCACTTCAGGTGATATTTTTAGCAGTTTAGTTAAAGGTCCAGTTCTTAGCTGTATTCTCTTATCAAGATCAAGGACGAGAATTGAAGCTTGATGCTTCTTGACGACGATATATATTCAGCTAGTTTAGCAATATACCTTGTGAAATATTTATTATCTTATCAACATCTACGATGACAACTGAAGCTTGATGCTTCATCACTTAAGTAAACTTTGTGCAGTTTAGTTGGAGGCCCAGTTCTTAGCTGTATTCAGCTATCAAGATCAAGGACGAAAATTGAAACTTGATGCTTCTTGACGCCGAGATATATTCAGCTAGTTTAGCAATAGACCTTGTTGAAATATGAATTATCTTATCAACATCTACGATGAGAACTGAAGCTTGATGCTTCATTACTTTAGGTGATATTTTTTTTATTTTGCAGTATAGTTTAAGGCCCAGATCTTAACCGTATTCTCCCATCAAGATTAAGGACGAGAATTGAAGCTTGATGCTTCTTGACGCCGAATAACGTGTTATATTATGTGTTATCTTATCAACATCTACGATGAGAACTGAAGCTTGATGCCTCATCACTTTAGGTGATATTTGTAACAGTTTAGTTAAAGGCCCAGTTCTAAGCTGTATTCTCCTATCAAGATCAAGGACGAGAATTGAAGCTTGATGCTTCTTGACGCCGAGTTCAGTTAGTTTAGCAATAGACCTTGTTGAAATATGAATTATCTTATCAACATCTACGATGAGAACTGAAGCTTGATGCTTAATTACTTTAGGTGATATTTTTAGCAGTTTAGTTAAAGGCCCAGTTCTTAGCTGTATTCACCTATCAAGATCAAGTTCATAGTTGTTTCAAAAAGTGTTAATAAGTTAGGTTGAAAGAGTTTAAACTGGTGAGAATTGCGATCGGACGCCGGCAACGAACTTCAGCTTTACGTGCACATAAGGCAACGAACAGTCAAATGATTGGGAGTGAAGATCCGAAACAGTCAGTCGGGAGCTTGGAACCAATCTGCCTTGACCCAACTTCAACGGCAAAATCGAATTGTAAAAACTAATAATACTTACCGTATTTCGTCCGTAGCAAGTGGTCAAGTAGGAAGTTCCGGGCCGGACATCAGGGTGGAGGACCCCCCGCGGCCCCAAATCATTTCTGTTATACGGGCCTTCTGCATGTGCTGACGCAACGAGCTGACGTTACGAGTACCTCACTGGATTAGCTCTTGACTACGAGAACTGAAGCTTGATGCTTCATCACTTTAAGTGATATACATGTATATATATTTGCAGTTTAGTTAAAGGGCCAGTTCTTAGCCGTAGTCTCTTATGAAGATCAACGATGATAATTGAAGCTTGATGCTTCTTGACACTGACTAATATTTAGCTAGTTTAGCAATAGGCCTTGATGTCATTTGTATTATCTTATCAACATCTAAGATGAGAACTGAAGCTTGATGCTTCATCACTTTAGGTGATATTTTAGCAGTTTACTTAAAGGCCAAGATCTTAGCTGTATTCACCTATCAAGATCAAGGGCGAGAATAGAAGCTAGATACTTCTTGACGCCGAATAATTTTTAGCTAGTTTAGCAATAGTCCTTGATGTAATGTATTATCTTATCAACATCTACGACAAGAACTGAAGCTTGACGCTTCATCACCTTAAGTGATACTTTGTTTATTTTGCAGTTTAGTTAAAGGCCCAGTTCTTAACCATATTCTCCTTTCAAGATCAAGGACGAGAATTGAAGCTTGATGCTTCTTGACGCCGAGAAATAATTAGCTAGTTTAGAAATAGACCTTGTTGAAATATGTATTATCTTATCAACATCTACGATGAGAACTGAAGCTTGATGCTTCATGACTTTACGTATTATTTTTAGCAGTTTTGTTGAAGGCCCAGTTCTTAGCTGTATTTTCCTTTCAAGATCAAGGACGAGAATTGAATCTTGATGCTTCTTGACGCCGAGAATTATTTAGCTAGTTTAGCAATAGTCCTTGATTTAATGTAATATTTTATCAACATATACGACGAGAACTGAAGCTTGATGCTTCATCACTTTAAGTGATATTTTTTTATTTTGTACTTTAGTTAAAGGCCCAGTTCTTAACCGTATTCTCCTATCAAGATCAAAGACGAGAATTGAAGCTTGATGCTTTTTGACGCCGAATAATATTTAGCTAGTTAAGCAATAGGCCTTGATAAAATCGGTATTGTCTTATCAACATCTACGATGAGAACTGAAGCTTGATGCTTCATCACTTCAGGTGATATTTTTAGCAGTTTAGTTAAAGGTCCAGTTCTTAGCTGTATTCTCTTATCAAGATCAAGGACGAGAATTGAAGCTCGATGCTTCTTGACGCCGAGATATATTCAGCTAGTTTAGCAATAGACCTTGTTGAAATATGAATTATCTTAACAACATCTACGATGAGAACTGAAGCTTGATGCTTCATTACTTTAGGTGATATTTTTTTTATTTTGCAGTTTAGTTTAAGGCCCAGATCTTAACCGTATTCTCCCATCAAGATCAAGGACGAGAATTGAAGCTTGATGCTTCTTGACGCCGAATAACGCGTTATATTATGTGTTATCTTATCAACATCTACGATGAGAACTGAAGCTTGATGCTTCATCACTTTAGGTGATATTTGTAGCAGTTTAGTTAAAGGCCCAGTTCTAAGCTGTATTCTCCTATCAAGATCAAGGACGAGAATTGAAGCTTGATGCTTCTTGACGCCGAGATATATTCAGTAAGTTTAGCAATAGACCTTGTTGAAATATGAATTATCTTTTCAACATCTACGATGAGAACTGAAGCTTGATGCTTCATCACTTCAGGTGATATTTTTAGCAGTTTAGTTAAAGGTCCAGTTCTTAGCTGTATTCTCTTATCAAGATCAAGGACAAGAATTGAAGCTTGATGTTTCTTGACGCCGAGATATTATCAGCTAGTTTAGCAATAGACCTTGTTGAAATATTTATAATCTTATCAACATCTACAATGAGAACTGAAGCTTGATGCTTCATCACTTAAGTAAACTTTGTGCAGTTTAGTTGGAGGCCCAGTTCTAAGCTGTATTCTCTTATCAAGATCAAGGACGAGAATTGAAGCTTGATGCTTCTTAACGCCGAGATATATTCAGCTAGTTTAGCAATAGACCTTGTTGAAATATGAATTATCTTATCAACATCTGCGATGAGAACTGAAGCTTGATGCTTCATTACTTTAGGTGATATTTTTTTATTTTGCAGTTTAGTTTAAGGCCCAGATCTTAACCGTATTCTCCCATCAAGATCAATGACGAGAATTGAAGCTTGATGCTTCTTGACGCCGAATAACGTGTTATATTATGTGTTATCTTATCAACATCTACGATTAGAACTGAAGCTTGATGCTTCATCACTTCAGGTGATATTTTTAGCAGTTTAGTTTAAGGTCGAGTTCTTAGCTGTATTCTCTTATCAAGATCAAGGACGAGAATTGAAGCTTGATGCTTCTTGACGCCGAGATATTATCAGCTAGTTTAGCAATAGACCTTGTTGAAATATTTATTATCTTATCAACATCTACAATGAGAACTGAAGCTTGATGCTTCATCACTTAAGTAAACTTTGTGCAGTTTAGTTGGAGGCCCAGTTCTAAGCTGTATTCTCTTATCAAGATCAAGGACGAGAATTGAAGCTTGATGCTTCTTAACGCCGAGATATATTCAGCTAGTTTAGCAATAGACCTTGTTGAAATATGAATTATCTTATCAACATCTGCGATGAGAACTGAAGCTTGATGCTTCATTACTTTAGGTGATATTTTTTTATTTTGCAGTTTAGTTTAAGGCCCAGATCTTAACCGTATTCTCCCATCAAGATCAATGACGAGAATTGAAGCTTGATGCTTTTTGACGCCGAATAACGTGTTATATTATGTGTTATCTTATCAACATCTACGATTAGAACTGAAGCTTGATGCTTCATCACTTCAGGTGATATTTTTAGCAGTTTAGTTTAAGGTCGAGTTCTTAGCTGTATTCTCTTATCAAGATCAAGGACGAGAATTGAAGCTTGATGCTTCTTGACGCCGAGATATTATCAGCTAGTTTAGCAATAGACCTTGTTGAAATATTTATTATCTTATCAACATCTACAATGAGAACTGAAGCTTGATGCTTCATCACTTAAGTAAACTTTGTGCAGTTTAGTTGGAGGCCCAGTTCTAAGCTGTATTCTCTTATCAAGATCAAGGACGAGAATTGAACCTTGATGCTTCTTAACGCCGAGATATATTCAGCTAGTTTAGCAATAGACCTTGTTGAAATATGAATTATCTTATCAACATCTACGATGAGAACTGAAGCTTGATGCTTCATTACTTTAGGTGATATTTTTTTTATTTTGCAGTTTAGTTTAAGGCCCAGATCTTAACCGTATTCTCCCATCAAGATCAAGGACGAGAATGGAAGCTTGATGCTTCTTGACGCCGAATAACGTGTTATCTTATGTGTTATCTTATCAACATCTACGATTAGAACTGAAGCAAGACGCTTCATCACTTTAGGTGATATTTGTAGCAGTTTAGTTAAAGGCCCAGTTCTAAGCTGTATCCTCCTATCAAGATCAAGGACGATAGTTGAAGCTTGATGCTTCTTGACGCCGAGAAATATTTAGCTAGTTTAGCATTAGACCTTGATGAAATATGTATTATCTTATCAACATCTACGATGAGAACTGAAGCTTGATGCTTCATCACTTTAGGTGATATTTTTAGCAGTTTAGTTAAAGGCCCAGTTCTTAGCTGTATTCACCTATCAAGATCAAGTTCATAGTTGTTTCAAAAAGTGTTAATAAGTTAGGTTGAAAGAGTTTAAACTGGTGAGAATTGCGATCGGACGCCGGCAACGAACTTCAGCTTTACGTGCACATAAGGCAACGAACAGTCAAATGATTGGGAGTGAAGATCCGAAACAGTCAGTCGGGAGCTTGGAACCAATCTGCCTTGACCCAACTTCAACGGCAAAATCGAATTGTAAAAACTAATAATACTTACCGTATTTCGTCCGTAGCAAGTGGTCAAGTAGGAAGTTCCGGGCCGGACATCAGGGTGGAGGACCCCCCGCGGCCCCAAATCATTTCTGTTATACGGGCCTTCTGCATGTGCTGACGCAACGAGCTGACGTTACGAGTACCTCACTGGATTAGCTCTTGACTACGAGAACTGAAGCTTGATGCTTCATCACTTTAAGTGATATACATGTATATATATTTGCAGTTTAGTTAAAGGGCCAGTTCTTAGCCGTAGTCTCTTATGAAGATCAACGATGATAATTGAAGCTTGATGCTTCTTGACACTGACTAATATTTAGCTAGTTTAGCAATAGGCCTTGATGTCATTTGTATTATCTTATCAACATCTAAGATGAGAACTGAAGCTTGATGCTTCATCACTTTAGGTGATATTTTAGCAGTTTACTTAAAGGCCAAGATCTTAGCTGTATTCACCTATCAAGATCAAGGGCGAGAATAGAAGCTAGATACTTCTTGACGCCGAATAATTTTTAGCTAGTTTAGCAATAGTCCTTGATGTAATGTATTATCTTATCAACATCTACGACAAGAACTGAAGCTTGACGCTTCATCACCTTAAGTGATACTTTGTTTATTTTGCAGTTTAGTTAAAGGCCCAGTTCTTAACCATATTCTCCTTTCAAGATCAAGGACGAGAATTGAAGCTTGATGCTTCTTGACGCCGAGAAATAATTAGCTAGTTTAGAAATAGACCTTGTTGAAATATGTATTATCTTATCAACATCTACAATGAGAACTGAAGCTTGATGCTTCATGACTTTACGTATTATTTTTAGCAGTTTTGTTGAAGGCCCAGTTCTTAGCTGTATTTTCCTTTCAAGATCAAGGACGAGAATTGAATCTTGATGCTTCTTGACGCCGAGAATTATTTAGCTAGTTTAGCAATAGTCCTTGATTTAATGTAATATTTTATCAACATATACGACGAGAACTGAAGCTTGATGCTTCATCACTTTAAGTGATATTTTTTTATTTTGTACTTTAGTTAAAGGCCCAGTTCTTAACCGTATTCTCCTATCAAGATCAAAGACGAGAATTGAAGCTTGATGCTTTTTGACGCCGAATAATATTTAGCTAGTTAAGCAATAGGCCTTGATAAAATCGGTATTGTCTTATCAACATCTACGATGAGAACTGAAGCTTGATGCTTTATCACTTCAGGTGATATTTTTAGCAGTTTAGTTAAAGGTCCAGTTCTTAGCTGTATTCTCTTATCAAGATCAAGGACGAGAATTGAAGCTTGATGCTTCTTGACGCCGAGATATTATCAGCTAGTTTAGCAATAGACCTTGTTGAAATATTTATTATCTTATCAACATCTACAATGAGAACTGAAGCTTGATGCTTCATCACTTAAGTAAACTTTGTGCAGTTTAGTTGGAGGCCCAGTTCTAAGCTGTATTTTCTTATCAAGATCAAGGACGAGAATTGAAGCTTGATGCTTCTTGACGCCGAGATATATTCAGTTAGTTTAGCAATAGACCTTGTTGAAATATGAATTATCTTTTCAACATCTACGATGAGAACTGAAGCTTGATGCTTTACTTACTATTTTTAGCAGTTTAGTTAAAGGCCCATTTCTTAGCTGTATTTTTCTTTCAAGATCAAGGACGAGAATTGAATCTTGATGCTTCTTGACGCCGAATAATATTTAGCTAGTTTAGCAATAGTCCTTGATATAATGAATTTTTTTATCAACATCTACGACGAGAACTGAAGCTTGATGCTTCATCACTTTAAGTGATATTTTTTTATTTTGTACTTTAGTTAAAGGCCCAGTTCTTAACCGTATTCTCCTATCAAGATCAAAGACGAGAATTGAAGCTTAATGCTTTTTGACGCCGAATAATATTTAGCTAGTTAAGCAATAGGCCTTGATAAAATCGGTATTGTCTTATCAACATCTACGATGAGAACTGAAGCTTGATGCTTCATCACTTCAGGTGATATTTTTAGCAGTTTAGTTAAAGGTCCAGTTCTTAGCTGTATTCTCTTATCAAGATCAAGGACAAGAATTGAAGCTTGATGCTTCTTGACGCCGAGATATTATCAGCTAGTTTAGCAATAGACCTTGTTGAAATATTTATTATCTTATCAACATCTGCGATGAGAACTGAAGCTTGATGCTTCATTACTTTAGGTGATATTTTTTTATTTTGCAGTTTAGTTTAAGGCCCAGATCTTAGCCGTAGTCTCTTATGAAGATCAACGATGATAATTGAAGCTTGATGCTTCTTGACACTGACTAATATTTAGCTAGTTTAGCAATAGGCCTTGATGTCATTTGTATTATCTTATCAACATCTAAGATGAGAACTGAAGCTTGATGCTTCATCACTTTAGGTGATATTTTAGCAGTTTACTTAAAGGCCAAGATCTTAGCTGTATTCACCTATCAAGATCAAGGGCGAGAATAGAAGCTAGATACTTCTTGACGCCGAATAATATTTAGTTAGTTTAGCAATAGTCCTTGATGTAATGTATTATCTTATCAACATCTACGACGAGAACTGAAGCTTGACGCTTCATCACCTTAAGTGATACTTTGTTTATTTTGCAGTTTAGTTAAAGGCCCAGTTCTTAACCATATTCTCCTTTCAAGATCAAGGACGAGAATTGAAGCTTGATGCTTCTTGACGCCGAGAAATAATTAGCTAGTTTAGAAATAGGCCTTGATAAAATCGGTATTGTCTTATCAACATCTAAGATGAGAACTGAAGCTTGATGCTTCATCACTTCAGGTGATATTTTTAGCAGTTTAGTTAAAGGTCCAGTTCTTAGCTGTATTCTCTTATCAAGATCAAGGACGAGAATTGAAGCTTGATGCTTCTTGACGCCGAGATATTATCAGCTAGTTTAGCAATAGACCTTGTTGAAATATTTATTATCTTATCAACATCTACAATGAGAACTGAAGCTTGATGCTTCATCACTTAAGTAAACTTTGTGCAGTTTAGGTGGACGCCCAGTTCTAAGCTGTATTCTCTTATCAAGATCAAAGACGTGAATTGAAGCTTGATGCTTCTTAACGCCTAGATATATTCAGCTAGTTTAGCAATAGACCTTGTTGAAATATGTATTATCTTATCAACATCTGCGATGAGAACTGAAGCTTGATGCTTCATTACTTTAGGTGATATTTTTTTTATTTTGCAGTTTAGTTTAAGGCCCAGATCTTAACCGTATTCTCCCATCAAGATCAATGACGAGAATTGAAGCTTGATGCTTCTTGACGCCGAATAACGTGTTATCTTATGTGTTATCTTATCAACATCTACGATTAGAACTGAAGCTTGATGCTTCATCACTTCAGGTGATATTTTTAGCAGTTTAGTAAAAGGTCCAGTTCTTAGCTGTATTCTCTTATCAAGATCAAGGACGAGAATTGAAGCTTGATGCTTCTTGACGCCGAGATATTATCATCTAGTTTAGCAATAGACCTTGTTGAAATATTTATTATCTTATCAACATCTACAATGAGAACTGAAGCTTGATGCTTCATCACTTAAGTAAACTTTGTGCAGTTTAGTTGGAGGCCCAGTTCTAAGCTGTATTCTCTAATCTAGATCAAGGACGAGAATTGAAGCTTGATGCTTCTTAACGCCTAGATATATTCAGCTAGTTTAGCAATAGACCTTGTTGAAATATGTATTATCTTATCAACATCTGCGATGAGAACTGAAGCTTGATGCTTCATTACTTTAGGTGATATTTTTTTTATTTTGCAGTTTAGTTTAAGGCCCAGATCTTAACCGTATTCTCCCATCAAGATCAATGACGAGAATTGAAGCTTGATGCTTCTTGACGCCGAATAACGTGTTATCTTATGTGTTATCTTATCAACATCTACGATTAGAACTGAAGCTTGATGCTTCATCACTTCAGGTGATATTTTTAGCAGTTTAGTAAAAGGTCCAGTTCTTAGCTGTATTCTCTTATCAAGATCAAGGACGAGAATTGAAGCTTGATGCTTCTTGACGCCGAGATATTATCAGCTAGTTTAGAAATAGACCTTGTTGAAATATGTATTATCTTATCAACATCTACGATGAGAACTGAAGCTTGATGCTTCATGACTTTACGTATTATTTTTAGCAGTTTTGTTGAAGGCCCAGTTCTTAGCTGTATTTTCCTTTCAAGATCAAGGACGAGAATTGAATCTTGATGCTTCTTGACGCCGAGAATTATTTAGCTAGTTTAGCAATAGTCCTTGATTTTATGTAATATTTTATCAACATATACGACGAGAACTGAAGCTTGATGCTTCATCACTTTAAGTGATATTTTTTTATTTTGTACTTTAGTTAAAGGCCCAGTTCTTAACTGTACTCTCCTATCAAGATCAAAGACGAGAATTGAAGCTTGATGCTTTTTGACGCCAAATAATATTTAGCTAGTTAAGCAATAGGCCTTGATAAAATCGGTATTGTCTGATCAACATCTACGATGAGAACTGAAGCTTGATTCTTCATCACTTCAGGTGATATTTTTAGCAGTTTAGTTAAAGGTCCAGTTCTTAGCTGTATTCTCCTATCAAAATCAAGGACGGGAATTGAAGCTTGATGCTTTTATTATCTTATCAACATCTACGATGACAACTGAAGCTTGATGCTTCATCACTTATGTAAACTTTGTGCAATTTAGTTGGAGGCCCAGTTCTTAGCTGTATTCACCTATCAAGATCAAGGACGAGAATTGAAGCTTGATGCTTCTTGACGCCGATATATATTCAGTTAGTTTAGCAATAGACCTTGTTGAAATATGAATTATCTTATCAACATCTACGATGAGAACTGAAGCTTGATGCTTCATCACTTAAGTAAACTTTGTGCAATTTAGTTGGAGGCCCAGTTCTTAGCTGTATTCACCTATCAAGATCAAGGACGGGAATTGAAGCTTGATGCTTTTATTATCTTATCAACATCTACGATGACAACTGAAGCTTGATGCTTCATCACTTATGTAAACTTTGTGCAATTTAGTTGGAGGCCCAGTTCTTAGCTGTATTCACCTATCAAGATCAAGGACGAGAATTGAAGCTTGATGCTTCTTGACGCCGATATATATTCAGTTAGTTTAGCAATAGACCTTGTTGAAATATGAATTATCTTATCAACATCTACGATGAGAACTGAAGCTTGATGCTTCATTACTTTAGGTGATATTTTTTTTTATTTTGCAGTTTAGTTAAAGGCCCAGATCTTACCCGTATTCTCCCATCAAGATCAAGGACGACAATTGAAGCTTGATGCTATTTGACGCCGAATAACGTGTTATCTTATGTGTTATCTTATCATTATCTACGATGAGAACTGAAGCTTGATGCTTCATCACTTTAGGTGATATTTGTAGCAATTTAGTTGAAGGCCCAGTTCTAAGCTGTATTCTCCTATCAAGATCAAGGACGAGAAGTGAAGCTTGATGCTTCTTGACGCCGAGATATATTCAGTTAGTTTAGCAATAGACCTTGTTGAAATATGAATTATCTTATCAACATCTACGATGAGAACTGAAGCTTGATGCTTTACTTACTATTTTTAGCAGTTTAGTTAAAGGCCTATTTCTTAGCTTTATTTTGCTTTCAAGATCAAGGACGAGAATTGAATCTTGATGCTTCTTGACGCCGAATAATATTCAGCTAGTTTAGCAATAGTCCTTGATATAATGTATTATTTTATCAACATCTACGACGAGAACTGAAGCTTGATGTTTCATCACTTTAAGTGATATTTTTTTATTTTGTACTTTAGTTAAAGGCCCAGTTCTTAAACGTATTCTCCTATCAAGATCAAAGACGAGAATTGAAGCTTGATGCTTTTTGACGCCGAATAATATTTAGCTAGTTAAGCATTAGGCCTTGATAAAATCGGTATTGTCTTATCAACATCTACGATGAGAACTGAAGCGTGATGCTTCATCACTTCAGGTGATATTTTTAGCAGTTTAGTTAAAGGTCCAGTTCTTAGCTGTATTCTCTTATCAAGATCAAGGACGAGAATTGAAGCTTGATGCTTCTTGACGACGAGATATATTCAGCTAGTTTAGCAATAGACCTTGTGAAATATTTATTATCTTATCAACATCTACGATGAGAACTGAAGCTTGATGCTTCATCACTTTAGGTGATATTTTTAGCAGTTTAGTTAAAGGCCCATTTCTTAGCTGTATTCACCTATCAATATCAAAGTTCATAGTTGTTTCAAAAAGTGTTAATAAGTTAGGTTGAAAGAGTTTAAACTGGTGAGAATTGCGATCGGACGCCGGCAACGAACGTCAGCTTTACGTGCACATAAGGCAACGAACAGTCAAATGATTGGGAGTGAAGATCCGAAACAGTCAGTCGGGAGCTTGGAACCAATCTGCCTTGACCCAACTTCAACGGCAAAATCGAATTGTAAAAATTAATAATACTTACCGTATTTCGTCCGTAGCAAGTGGTCAAGTAGGAAGTTCCGGGCCGGACATCAGGGTGGAGGACCCCCCGCAGCCCCAAATCATTTCTGTTATACGGGCCTTCTGCATGTGCTGGCGCAACGAGCTGACGTTACGAGTACCTCACTGGATTAGCTCTTGACTACGAGAACTGAAGCTTGATGCTTCATCACTTTAAGTGATATACATATTTATATTTGCAGTTTAGTTAAAGGGCCAGTTCTTAGCCGTAGTCTCTTATGAAGATCAACGATGATAATTGAAGCTTGATGCTTCTTGACACCGACTAATATTTAGCTAGTTTAGCAATAGGCCTTGATGTCATTTGTATTATCTTATCAACATCTAAGATGAGAACTGAAGCTTGATGCTTCATCACTTTAGGTGATATTTTAGCAGTTTACTTATAAAGGCCAAGATCTTAGCTGTATTCACCTATCAAGATCAAGGGCGAGAATAGAAGCTAGATACTTCTTGACGCCGAATAATATTTAGCTAGTTTAGCAATAGTCCTTGATGTAATGTATTATCTTATCAACATCTACGACGAGAACTGAAGCTTGACGCTTCATCACGTTAAGTGATACTTTGTTTATTTTGCAGTTTAGTTAAAGGCCCAGTTCTTAACCATATTCTCCTTTCAAGATTAAGGACGAGAATTGAAGCTTGATGCTTCTTGACGCCGAGAAATAATTAGCTAGTTTAGAAATAAACCTTGTTGAAATATGTATTATCTTATCAACATCTACGATGAGAACTGAAGCTTGATATGCTTCAAGACTTTACGTAATATTTTTAGCTGTTTAGTTAAAGGCCCGATTCTAAGCTGTATTCTCCTATCAAGATCAAGGACGAGAATTGAAGCTTGATGCTTTTTGACGCCGAATAATATTTAGCTAGCTAAGCAATAGGCCTTGATAAAATTGGTTTTGTTTTATCAACATCTGCGATGAGAACTGAAGTTTGATGCTTCATCACTTCATGTGATATTTTTAGCAGTTTAGTTAAAGGTCCATTTCTTAGCTGTATTCTCTTATCAAGATCAAGGACGAGAAGTGAAGCTTGATGCTTCTTGACGACGAGATATATTCAGCTAGTTTAGCAATAGACCTTGTGAAATATTTATTATCTTATCAACATCTACGATGACAACTGAAGCTTGATGCTTCATCACTTAAGTAAACTTTGTGCAATTTAGTTGGAGGCCCAGTTCTCAGCTGTATTCACCTTTCAAGATCAAGGACGAGAATTGAAGCTTGATGCTTCTTGACGCCGAGATATATTCAGCTAGTTTAGCAATAGACCTTGTTGAAATATGAATTATCTTATCAACATCTACCATAAGAACTGAAGCTTGATGCTTCATTACTTTAGGTGATATTTTTTTTATTTTGCAGTTTAGTTTAAGGCCCAGATCTTAACCGTATTCTCCCATCAACATCAAGGACGAGAATTGAAGCTTGATGCTTCTTGACGCCGAATAACGTGTTATCTTATGTGTTTTCTTATCAACATCTACGATGAGAACTGAAGCAAGACGCTTCATCACTTTAGGTGATATTTTTAGCAGTTTAGTTAAAGGCCCAGTTCTAAGCTGTATTCTCCTATCAAGATCAAGGACGAGAGTTGAAGCTTGATGCTTCTTGACGCCGACTAATATTTAGCTAGTTTAGCAATAGGCCTTGATGTCATTTGTATTATCTTATCAACATCTAAGATGAGAACTGAAGCTTGATGCTTCATCACTTCAGGTGATTTGTTTAGCAGTTTAGTTAAAGGTCCAGTTCTTAGCTGTATTCTCTTATCAAGATCAAGGACGAAAATTGAAGCTTGATGCTTTTTGACGCAGAGATATTATCAGCTAGTTTTAGCAATAGACCTTGTTGAAATATTATTATCTTATCAACATCTACGATGACAACTGAAGCTTGATGCTTCATCACTTAAGTAAACTTTGAGCAGTTTAGTTGGAGGCCCAGTTCTTAGCTGTATTTACCTATCAAGTTCAAGGACGTGAATTGAAGCTTGATGCTTCTTGACGCCGAATAATATTTAGCTAGTTTAGCAATTGTCCTTGATAAAATCTGTATTGTCTTATCAACATCTACGATGAGAACTGAAGCTTGATGATTCATCACTTCAGGTGATATTTTTAGCAGTTTAGTTAAATGGCAAGTTCTTAACCGTATTTTTCTATCAAGATCAAGGACGAGAATTGAAGCTTGATGCTTTTTGACGCCGAGAAATATTTTGCTAGTTTAGGAATAGACCTTGTTGAAATATGTATTATCTTATCAACATCTACGATGAAAACTGAAGCTTGATGCTTCGTCACTTTAGGTGATAATTTTAGCAGTTTAGTTAAAAGTCCAGTTCTTAGCTGTATTCTCTTATCAAGATCAAGGACGAGAA
Source organism: Marthasterias glacialis (assembly GCA_911728455.2). Classification (NCBI taxonomy): domain Eukaryota; kingdom Metazoa; phylum Echinodermata; class Asteroidea; order Forcipulatida; family Asteriidae; genus Marthasterias; species Marthasterias glacialis. The sequence continues at coordinate 26,649,800 of OU452221.1, read as the reverse complement.
TTGAAGCTTGATGCTTCTTGACGCCGAGATATATTCCGCTAGTTAAGCAATAGACTTTGTTGAAATATTTATTATCTTATCAACATTTACGATGACAACTGAAGCTTGATGCTTCATCACTTAAGTAAAATTTGTGCAGTTTAGTTGAAGGCCCAGTTCTTAGCTGTATTCACCTATCAAGTTCAAGGACGAGAATTGAAGCTTGATGCTTCTTGACGCCGAATAATATTTAGCTAGTTTAGCAATAGTTCTTGTTTAAATATTTATTATCTGATCAACATCAACGATGAAAACTGAAGCTTGATGCTTCACCACTTCAGTAAAATTTGTGCAGTTTAGTTGAAGGCCCAGTTCTTAGCTGTATTCACCTATCAAGATCAAGGACGAGAATTGAAGTTTGATGCTTCTTGACGCCAAGTAATATAATAGACCTTTTTGTAACATGTATTATCTTATCAACATGTCAGGTGAGAACTGAAGCTTGATGCTTCATTACTTTAGGTCATATTTTTAGCAGTTTAGATAAAGGTCCAGCTCTTAGCTCTACTCTCCTATCAAGATCAAGGACGAGAATTGAAGCTTGATGCTTCTTGACGCCGAGATATATTCAGCTAGTTTAGCAAAAGATCTTGTTGAAATATATATTATCTTATCAACATCTACGATGAGAACTTAAGCTTGATGCTTCATCACTTCATTAAAATTTGTGCAGTTTAGTTGAAGGCCCAGTTCTTAGCTGTATTCTCCTATCAAGATCAAGGACGAGAATTGAAGCTTGATGCGTCTTGACGCCAAGATATATTTAGCTAGTTTAGCAATAGTCCTTGATGCAATATGTATTATCTTAACAACATCTACGACGAAAACTGATGCTTGATGCTTCATCACCTTAAGTTTATATTTGTTTTATTTTGCAGTTTAGTTAAAGGCCCACCGTATTGTCCCATCAAGATCAAGGACGAGAATTGAAGCTTGATGCTTTTTGACCCCGACTAATATTTAGCTAGTTTAGCAATAGGCCTTGATAAAATCTGTATTATCTTATCAACATCAACTATGAGAACTGAAGCTTGATGCTTCCTCAATTTAGGTGATATTTTTAGTAGTTTAGTTAAAGGTCCAGTTCTTAGCTGTAATCTCCTATCAAGATCAAGGACGCGAATTGAAGCTTGATGCTTCTTGACGCCGACTAATTTTTAGCTAGTTCAGCAATAGTCCTTGATGTAATTTGTATTATCTTATCAACATCAACGACGAGAACTGAAGCTTGATGCTTCATCACCTTAACTGATATTATTATTTTATTTTGCAATTTAGTTAAATGCCCAGTTCTTAACTTCTTAACTGTATTCTTCTTTTAAGATCAGGGACGAGAACTGAAGCTTGATGATTCTTGACGCCATGTAATATTTAGCTAGTTTAGCACTAAGCCTTGATGTAATCTTTTTTATCTTATCAACATCTAAGATGAGAACTGAAGCTTGATGCTGATAACTTTAAGTGATATTGTTTTTTTGCAGTTGAGGTAAAGGGCCAGTTCTTAGCTGTAGTCTCATATCAACATCGACGGCGAGAATTGAAGCTTGATGCCTTTTTGACGCCAAATCATATTTAGATAGTTTAACAGTTTTTGACGTCATCATGTAGAACTCGGTGAAATGAACATTTGGGCAAGTTTCATCAAAATCGGTCGAACACTTTGGAAAATACCGTACATAAAAAAAAACCCGGTCCTGCAAGGGTTAAGTTGATTCATGCCAGTATAACTTTGTATTGTTGAAAATACATTGAGACATTGCCATGTCGCGACTGGAAATGCTATTTGAGGAGTGAATATGCTGCCACCTGGGGTCTCTATTTTTCTTGTTTATTTCCTTCTTTTTGTCTTCTTTCTAATTGGTTTCATTTAATTTGTTTCAGCCTGCCGTACCTGTGATAGTTTCATGGTGTCTTATACCATACGGCAACGTCTGGGTACAGTATATTCTTGCCATGCTCAGGGGGAGTGTAATAGCCAGTGTGCAGCTGGTGCCATGGTAAGTTGTCAAAAAACATTTGTCTGTCATTCTGTTGATCCCATTGCAAGATGTAGGCCTACAACACGTTATCACTTCAAACTGTATTTATTTATTTTATTTTTTTTTTTTTTTTTCATCATGGTTGATTTCTCTATACTGTTTTTATTTCTAAAGTCACATTTTCATGACAACTGAGGGCGCTGTTGCCGTGATGTCATTACAGGGAGTCTGTGGTTTGCTGTTGAAATTCATGAAATTGTGAGCCGAAAAATTTGCTTATTAAAAACATTTGTGAAAAAAAGCTTGCTCATTGGCTTACTACCATGACGTGACAGAACAACGAATTACTTAAGAAATGAATGTTTTCGACATCGAAACATCCTAAAGTCTGTCAACATTTTGTGCATAAACTAGTTGCAAAAGGTGGATATGGAAATTTGCAATAGCATAAACAGCTCCAAAATACCTTTAAAATGGCAAAATTAAACATGAAAATAAGGTTAAATGAGACACAATGGTGCATTTCCAAGAATTGCTTCAACAAACAAAAAATTCATTTCATCCATATCTTTACTTTTCCATAATGATTGCAGCTACATTTATTTCTTTACGATTTGCTCACACTGGGTTTCCAAAGGTCCATCGTCTTCCTCCTTAAGTCAAGTGCTTTGTATTTATTTTGATTTTCTAAACTTATGAATTGTTATATTTTGTTCGATTAATCTTGGGTTTTTTTTTCTTCTTTTTTTAACCAGGAGTATGGTACCTGATGTCATTGACGACTTTTTACTGAAGAAAAAGTGTGGATATGAGACCATCTTCTACACTTTTTACATCATGATTGTAAAACTCATATCGGGTCTTTGCATTGGCATTACAACATTCGTAATAGGGTGAGTGTTATTAACAATAGTAAAGCAATAATGTGGACATATCTTTGTCATGTCAACTGAAGCAATAAAATGATAATTTCTTTTCAAAGAGTCGTTGAGTTCAAGCCTAGAGTTTGTCAGCTCACAAACGAGGTCAGATTCACCCTACGACTCTTGATCACGTGTATACCCGGTGGTTGCATTGTGATTGGTCTGTTCTTCCTTTACCTCTACCAATCACAGAAGAAGTACGCAAACAGAACCAAACAATACTGGAAATATGGAGGTAAATCTTGCTTTTTATACGTCATTGATAAGTGTAAAAGAATACAATTATCCCCTCCCCCACCACCACCACCACCACCACAACCCCACCACCACCCCACCACCACTAACACCACCACCACCACCACCACCACCACCACCACCACCACCACCACCACCACCACCACCACCACCACCACCCGCTGCAAGGGTAAATGCGTTACGAGTGTACACCATCTCGTTTAATATTTGATCTTAATCACATACGATCATTTTTTTACCAGCATGCCAATTAGAGCTGTAAATCGATGTAATGATTATTAATGTACCACATTTCATTAAGAGATACACATTTTTGTATGTACAAATTTATACTTCCGGTTTCGACCGGAAGTGCAGGTCAAATGGAGTCACACGTTGTAAAAATGTGTAGAATCGTCAAAAGGCCTTAGAATCATTATATTAATATACAAATTTACGTTATTCAGATATGATTTTTTATATAAAAAACTACTACTTCCGGTTTCGACCGGAAGTAAAGGTCAAACGGGGTCACACTCTGTGTAAGTTTTGTTTAACACTTCAAGACCTTTCATGTGGTGTAAAGATCATGTATGTAGCATGTATTATTCTTAAGATATGATTATTTTAGTATAAAACTTTTAAAGAAATGACGTCATCGATAACGTCGTCAATCCAAAAATTTTGTTTTGTCATGTACACACTGTGGTCTAGATATATAGTAAGTTAGTCCGTACATGCTTTAGTTTTTGAGATAGCAAAATAATTTGTTTTTCGATCTCGTGTATCATTTTCGTTGTGACGTAGCTATGACGTCATATATCACATTTCTAGAATGCTCCTGAGCTAAAGAAAATATTATGCATTAAAAATTTGTACATATGTTCATTCACTTAGGCTCTATAGCCCCAAATAACATGATTTTAATTTTAACTTCCGGTTTCGACAGGAAGTAAAGGTCAAATGAGGTCACGTTGTGCACGGCATTTGTAGTGCTTTACAAGAGCTCTCATGTAGTGCAAGAATCTTGTACATATCATTTGTGGTTCTCAATAAATGAATTTTTAAATTATTTAACGTTTATTTAATTTAATGACGTCATCAGTGACGTCATCATTCCCCAAACCTTAATGTGCCGTCTACTTATTAAGGTGTATGTACATGATAAGTTTCAAGTTCATACAAGCTTTACTTTTGTTCAAAATTGCAAGAGAAGGTTCAGAGGAAAAGAAGAAGACGGCAGGAAAAAAAACAGAACAGTAACAACAGGTTTTCGGCCGGTAGCCGAACACCTAAAAACAGAACAAAACAATAGTTGTTCGGCTGTTGGACGAACACCTAAAAAAAACAGAACAAAAATAATAATTGTTCGGCTGTTGGCCGAACACCTAAAAAACAGAACAGTAACAATAAGTTTGTGGCTCAAAGCCGAACACCTAAAAAAAAAACACACCCACACACAACAACAACATTCTTGAATATTTCAATATCGTTAGGAAGTAGCTATCATAACTCGGTAGTACAACCAAAATCTCTTTTGGGAAGAGTGTTGGCTCTGAAAACAGCCGTTGATAACACAACGGCTCTTTTCAGAGTCAACACTGTCTTCTCCAACTGGTTGGACCCGCAAGTTTATACTAGTCCATGTAATAGTTATAAACTTCCTATTATGTAAAGCTTCAAACATCACTCGTCCCTGTCCGTTCGACACAGGTATGTGGCACTTACAACCAAATTTAATAATTGATCAGATGGCTATCCTTGCTGATAATGCAGTTGTGTTGATTCAATGTATAATGCGTGACGAGAAGTGAATTGATGTTATACTCAGACGTCTATATCGGTGTACAGAAACAATGTTTACTTTACATGTTTTTAACCTAATTTAAAGTAAATTTCAATCTCTCGCTCTACTTTAAACTGTGGCAGTGTGGCAAGGGCAAACGTGGCCGAGTATTGCTAGATTATAAATTGGTTCAATAACAGAAAGATAACAAGATTTCAGAGAGATGGATGACATACAATTGGGTAACCTTCCATCTTGCCTGGTTTAATGCATCAGGAACGTGCTCTTATAGGAAAGACCAAGAACGCGAAAATGTAAGACGTCAGCTTCACAACAAATCAAGCACTTTGGAATTAAATAATGATGTGTTTCGAGGACATAACTACAATATACAATATCAATCGATCGAAGAATAATGACTCCGTCGGTGATTTGATTATTCACCATCATAAAACTTGTAACCGCACAGTATTTTCTCAGTACGGAATAATCGTAATAATAGTAATCAGTCTATCTTGCGTCTCAACAAGTGCTTTTGAATAATGTTTTAAGGCAGGATATGCTAACTTTTTGAATTATGAGTCCCATTTATATAGCACCTTGTGTAAGGGTTTACAAGGTGATAAGGCGCTATCTGGAGCTCACCATGCCAGAAACACCCGGTCAAACGTGTTTTCTTAACGATAAGTGTTCACGGTTCTTATGTGCATTTACACAACACACGCACGGGACCTATGGCTTTACATCCCATCCAAAGGACGAAGCAATGATGGTTAAGTATCTTGCTTAAGGATACAAGTGTCAAGACCGGGACTCGAACCCACACTCTGCTGATCAGAAACACCAGAGCTTGTGTACGACACGTCACATTAATTATTGCTTAGTGAATGGTAATGGTTCCGTGTAAATGAATTTGTTTTTGCAATTATTTTCTTTATAACAGCCCCATGAAACTGGTCACTGATTGCTCTCCGTGGACGCTATTTGTTTTGACAGACTTACAAACTGGCACTAAATTCGTAGACTTTTAAAGGACAGCAGATGTCCATTGAAATGAAAAGGCTAAACTTCTTTTCAATGTGTGCTTTTGTTCCATGATAAAAGTGAGTTATAGTTTTTGTTGTTGTTTGAGGTCATTATGAGTGTTTATCCACAGTGAAAAATGAGTTAAGGTCGGGGAAAATTAAGGCCCTAGTCTGGTCCCTTGATATTACGACGTCAGAGCGGTAGCGCGGCCATGCCAGGCTTTGCAGAGGCAACAGAATCTCCCGGCCTCACGTCACAAGTTTGTTTATGTTTATTCAAATTAAGACTCCACCTGGAGGGGCGGGGTCGATACTTGTATATTTTCAAAATAAAGTTTTACGGGCAGCAGCAGACACTTTTTCCCAATGTTGTAAGCTCTACCTACCCAAACTCTCCCCATCTCCCCCTCCCCCACGTTAGAGCTGCATCCTCAAAGAACTATGTGACACTAAATTTGCTCATTGACATACAAGAAGAAAACTTTAAGTTGATAATATGTAAGAGTAAATAGTATCATCAAGCTTAGCAACAAAAAACAACAAAACAAAACAAACAAACAAACAAATTAAAAAACTTGGGACGTCGTTTTGTGAGCGCCCTGTCTCTCCTGCCAGGGATATCATAACCCATCCACTATGTAGATAATTTCATGCAAACTTTAAAAGAAAGTAATAAATTACTAATTTTGCTCCCTTTTACATTATAGTTTAAAAAAATACTTAACATTTTATTTATTAAGAGTTTACAGGTTTGCCCCTATGTTTCAGAAGACCGCATACATGCAAAATTCCCTGGCTATATGATTAAGGTGTGAGATGGGCCATCAGTTTGTGTCATCAGTATGTGACAGTGCATATTAAACGGGTTCTGATGAAATATTAACCCACTAGCTATGTAGTTGATTTACTCTGAACTCAGCCGCGTTGCGGAGGAACAAACAGTTCCTGGATGAAGTCCACTGAGGTCCGGCCGTTTAATCACTATAAAGTACGAAATGAGTTATGTAGTCAGCCCGATTACTTTGCCTGCATATCTCGCTGTGTTCTCAGTATAACCTCTAGCACATATTTCGTTCAGCTACTGCGTTCTAAGTTTAAAAAAAAAAATATTCTCACGGAAGGGCTTCCTGACTGGTTATCATGGAAAATAGTTCAGTGTCTGATGTAAGAAACTCGTCTGAAGATGTGTCGATGACTGATGAATATGATGATACCGGTAGACGTGTTTTTCGCCTGGTCTACCACGCTCTTTTACTTCTGTTTGGCGTACCTGGAAACTGTCTAATCCTGCGTGTGTACTGGACTAAGACTCTCAGGACCAGCACCCACATTTTTATCATGGCGTTGGCTTGGGCTGACTTTTTCGTCAGTTTGCTTCGTATCCGGGAACTCGCTATACACGTCACCATTCTGCTTGGTGGGGAGATTTCACGAATTTATAAGTTCATCCGATTGTTCGAGACCACGGCCGTTGGCACCTCGGTCATGATCACCGCGGTAATCGCAGCGGATCGCTACGACTGCATCTGCCGTCCGCACCGGCGGTTCTTCACCCACAGGCGGGGTAAAATAGCCGCATGGGCCTCGTTGCTGTTCTCGGTAGCCGTCAACACTCCGGCGCTCGTGGATGTCTTCATCCGTTTCCCAAGTCATATTTTAGAGATTCTCGTCTTGGTATTCCAAACAGTCTGTTTTATAACTGCTCTTGTCACCGTCGTCTTGTGCTACCGGAAAGTGTACATCACCATCCGCAAACATTTAAAAGTTTCCTTCGTGTCAAATGCTAGTGACAAATTCAAGAACAAATCGCCAAGATTGGCACCTGTTGGTAAAGACAATGACGAGTTGGAAATTACCGTGGTTGATAATGCTGTGTCGGTATTAACCAGTGGTCATATTTCCCACTCCAATGCTGAAGAAGCCCGTGCTGGGGGCAACAGTATTCGTACCGCACCAAACGACGCAAATCGTGTAGTTTCTTGCAAGGTATCTTCTTCACTGAGAGCTTGTTCACAACAAGTAGCCCCACTTGAGGAGGATCAACGGGTGGAAAGAGAGCAGATAAGAAATCCGTTTCAAGTTCCGGACAATGGTTTGAAGACGCACATACAGCGCAAGACAACCAAGATGCTTTTCGTTGCCAGCGTGGTGTTTGTGCTGGCGTGGTTACCATACTTTATCTATGTTCTGGTGACGCTTGCATCTTTTTATGGCTGGGTATCCCCAAGCTCTCAATTTTTCTTTGTAATGCTGGAGTTGAGCTACATTTCTTACATCAACAGTGCCGTCAACCCGTTCATTTACGGGCTAGCGAACAGACGGTTCAGAAAAGACTGCTGGGAAGTGATCCATAAGATGAAAGTATGTTGACCATTAACCAAAATATTGTTTGCATGCTATTGTTTTGGACGTTACCGTTAGTAATGTTCCATATGGTCAATACAGTGTAGCTTTTTCACCGTATGGCATTAAGCCTAAATTTACTATTCTGGTTTCACTTACTTCATTGACTACGTACTATCAAATTTGTATGTTGGTTTATGACCAAAAAAGGTCAAATTACAGCGGGCGGAAGGCAGAAATAAATTTAAACTAACTAAGGTTATTAAAGGCAGACATAAGATATTTGACAATCATACAACAAATCCAAAAATGAAAATGAGGCCATCATACAAAAAAAACCTTAAATATAAAGCTTGATACTCAAAGAAGGAAAATGTGTTAATTATGTGAGCATTTAAAATGTAAACAAGGCACATGAAGATTAAAAACAAAAAAACAAAATGAGTACAAGCTAGGGTAAAACATTACAAAACAAAGATTACACAAAGTCATGTCATCGAGGTGTGGGTTTGAATCCCGGTCATGATACTTGTGTCCTTGAGCAAGATGCTTTACTATAATTGCTTCTCTTCACCCATGGGTATAATGGGTACCTGCGAGGGTAGAGGTTGATATTGTGCTTGAAAAAACCTTCAGAGTGCCATTGCAGCTCGGGGCTGTAAACTCCACAGGGAGCTGAGAAAGATTACAGGAATGTTATTAGCCCAATGACCAGGGCACTAAATGTAAAGCGCATTGAGACGTTATTGTGAAATGCGCTATATCATAAGAACTAGTTAATATTATTTTAAAATACTAACCAGTGAGGATTATAACGGATACTCTGTAATAGGCCTACTCTGTAAAGCTCAGTTTTACACTTCTACACTTCTGACATCTCCACTTTCTTTCCAGACCGAAGTCGATATTTGCCAACTATGGCCCTCATTAAGAAAAGGATTCATAGGCCTTTATTTTGTCAAATTCAACTAGTTGTTCTTACTTCGTTTATTCAATATGTACTTTAAATTTTTTTTCAACTGTGAAAATTTGGGCCCACTTCGTTGTTTGAGACAGAAGAAAATAGTGACAAACCGTGCACATTTTTCAGCATGCAAACACATTGTCCTTAATTTCGATTGTTGCTATCGAAATTAAAATCGCGGTCTTCACATTCTATTTTCTCGACTTTGGCAGAATTTCAGACGGAAACATTTCCTATGGAAGATTGGTACTGGTATGAACTTCATAATCAGTGGGCTTTCATACTGATACTAAACAAAAACATTTCGATGAATCTCGATGAATACCAATCCTGTATTCTACCTTTAAGCAGTAGGTTAAACCTCTTGCTTCCTGAACAGAACCCGCGAATACTAACAACACTCCTGCCCTAAAATGAAACGGCAAGAACGTGTTTGTACTATGTACAATGCAGTTAGATTTAGATGAGTGCCACACTTGGCAAGCATTATAACATGGAATGAGCTTTCATGTCATACCTGCTTGTTTATGATGGTGTTCTTAGCAAGACGTATCATTTTGCTAAATAATGACCAATCAAAAGTCTTCTTTTCCATTAGTTTTTGAAGTTCCATAATAAACGAACTTTTGTGACGTTACCATGACAACTTGACAATCATTTCAGAGTATAGTACGCCACATGAAATTTGCCATGGAAAAGTAAATTTTCAAAGACGGCAGTTGACGTTTTTAGTAACATTTTTTTTTTAACAAAGTAAGCCTCGTTTTTCAAAGATGAACATGAACATGCAATAACAAAACGGAATCATTTTGTTGGACCAACGCGGTGACGCAGACCTTGTAGTTAAGCAGAACGTATACTTTCCATTATGATACAATGTGAAATTAATCATGGGCTCCCACGGCAAACACTTGGTGGCGCACTGTATTTTTAACAGGCTGGAATTGTTGATCCAGCTGTCCTGCTTTTGTACTCGTGTGCAGTTATAAACTTCGGGGTTTCTGTTCCTTGATAAACTTGTATTGTAAGTATTAAATTTCTTCACATAATGTTTATGCTATGGAGTAGCGCTGTACCTCCATGATAAATGCCACCAGTGTGTGTGTATATGTTTAGAAAAGGCAATTTCCATTATACGTGAAACTCCCATAGCCGAAATCTCTGGATTCCACCATGATTCCACTCACTGATTTCATCCTGACTCTTATCAGCTGTTATCAACGAAGTAATTAGAAGATAAACACCAATGACCTGGTGCAGGGTTATTGCTGTATCAATTACAGCAAGCACCTGCGTGGAAGGGCAAGCTGCTGGTGTCAACTTAAGGAGACATCCAGAAGTATGGGTGAAGTCTGACTGTATTTTTTTTTTTTTTTTATCTCGTTATTATTTTGTCAATTTTTACGAGTCAAAGTTGCTTTCGTAACATAATTTTAAACACTTTTCTTTAATACTTTAGAGTAAAAACAAGAACCTGTTAGGATTTTGGATATATGTTTTTTGTCAGTAAACATAGGGCCTACAGGCAGTGCTCTATAATATGGCTATTCACACCTCATTAACCACAATCCGATAAGAGAGACATCATGTTGGAAAACTGCTCTGTCCCAAATCGTTGAGTACCGACCCGAGTTGGTCACAGGCTAACTCGAGTCCACTTCTAATGGGAAATTCACGTAATGCTCACTTCATCCTTCCGTTGGAAAATTGTTTTCTTTTGTATATTTTCCTCAAGTTATCATTACCATTTCTAATAAATATGGAAACAAACAGAAAACAAAACAATGCATAAGTTTTATAAACAATGGGATGGTGGAGCTACTTGCCTAGCATAATTTGAGATTGTGTTCAAGCGGTTAACGCCCGATTTATATGCCTCACGATAACGAAAAGAAAAGTAGGTGATCGTGTTCCTCACTTTGCACAGTGTATGTTGAGTTTACGGTCATGCATGAATTATATTCTCGTTTTCAATCACTGCTTCTCTCACTGTCTGTGATTACAATTGATTAATGTTTTACAAGGAGAAAGAAACGTGCGACACTATGTCATCTATTTCTGTTTGCAGTAATATTGGGTCCAAGGTTTAGAGCATTGTGTGAAAACAACTATCATGGTAGGCCTATCGTTATGAACTGCAAACTTAGGCGTAAAGAAAACCGATCAAAAGCTAGCATTCTGAGAAGGGTTCAGTTGAGTTGGGGCCTTAGGGAAGACTCTGAAGCAGCGCCCGGAATAAATCATAATTCTAAGGGAAGTATATAATAACAAGAATAACACGGGTTCATTTCGGAACTGAAAAGGAAACACAATAATGAAAACAAAACGTCGGTATCAGAAGACAGGGGTCGATTTCACAAAGCACTAAGATTCATCTTAAGATGAGTTGTAAGTATTACCATTGTGATGTGACATCACACGTTGCTTAGCAATTAAGATTGATTTGCACTTGAGATCAATCTTAACTCTTTGTGAAATCGAGTCCCTGGATCGTTTGAACAGCATTGAGTTTTGGAGTCAATTTATTCCCATCGTCTATAGCTTTCAATAAACATACCATACAGTCTACCTAATGTTATTTTGATGAAGTGCTTTTTATCAGTTGCTGTATGATTAAAATAACCCACGGTGAATTTGGTTTAGGTAATCTTGCTGTTTTCTCGATTTTGACAGTATTTCAAACGGAAATATCTCCCTGGCAGCTTGGCACGGGTATGAAATTTAAAAATAATCAATGAGCTTTCAGATTGAAGCCTATTTTTAAATCAAATATTTTTCAATTTCCAATTAGAGTGCAGGCAGTGGCGTTACCAGAGGGAACATGAACGTGGACTCCCCCTTCCCGCGTTCAAACCCCTCACCCCTCTTGCCCCCAATGACAATTTATGGTTATGCCACTGAGTGCAGGTATTCTATTTAAGAGTGTTGCGTTTCCAACTGCCATATTGGATCTGGCTATCGGTGTTTTCTACATAGTGTGGTGTTGTGAATATAGATCGAAAGCTTTTGTGAGGAGATAGCTCTGTGGTTTAATCAGATAAACTTAAAAAAGGCTGATAGAGAATTCAGAAAATAATGATATAAAGCCAGGGTTACAGTTTGTAGGCTACCAACCTACATGAGACACAGTGATACTGCAAACCACTGCCCACGAAAGTAACAAAACAATAACAAAAAAATACATTTACTATATCAATTACAGGAAATATTAATGTTTACTGATATTCGATACCACGTTGTGCCACACCGCTGTGTAACATTACATGAAAAGCTCTAAAATTCCCCAGAGCTTCTTGTTTCTGCTCCGATTTCCCTAATCTTCCATTTCATCGAATGTTGCAAATTTGTAAATTGCAACCATAAACAGGAAGTGACCACAACATCAAGGAACATTTCGATTGATTACATTATGTTAAAATCGTTCGTTCACCTACTTTTACCGAAAACATTCGACAAAATAACAATGATGTTATTGATAATGACCAAAATTATTTTAAAACAAATATTCAAGAATCATTACAAACTTTGGCCTGCGAAAAAGCAAAGTCTTTCTCAAAGGCCAAATGACAACAAAACACACTCATAAAGTGTTGTGTATAGTATACTGTAGAGTATACTGTGTTGTGTTGTGTTGTCATTTTAGTCTTTGAGAAAGACTCTGCTGGGGTCGAAACGTGAGGCCATTAACAGTTGTTTGCATTTATAGGTCCTTTTGGTTGGTAAGCAGTTTGCAGCAGCTAATTCTTTATGTCTCACTTTTAAACATTGACCTGTCTGTAAAAGATGAAATCATTTGAAGTAGATGCTCGCGTCTCAATGAAAATAATGCATACATTCATTCAAATTAAATGATATTAGACCTTTCATTGTTCTGCCATATTTGTGTTGTCTGGTTCCAATGTAACCATAGCGAGGCTAGAAGGTTTAGTTTAGCACTTCCTGCATGGTGTATACTGCGAATTGGTATCCTTCATGTCGATTAGACACATTGAACGTTGCTAAGATTATTTTTAGTCGCCAGACACACAAGGCCAGTATAAAGCCACTCGAGGTGTGGGCTACAAATCAACTGGTTTTTTTTTCAGTAGGTTGCAACGCGTTGCCACCTTCTCCTGTGGCTTACCCCCTTTACAGTCTGTAAGTTCATGAATTGCCATGAACACTCCATTATACTAGTCTACGTTGGCCACATGGTACCTAAGGTTTTCAGGGCTGTCAAAAGAAAAATCTTCTGAGCGCAAAACCTCCTCCCGCTATGGAAACGATTATTTATAAACACAAATTAACAAGTTGTTCTGCAGTCACCACTGCCTTCTGGGCTTAAGAAAGTGTCACTGGCAGCGTATGGATAGAGTGTCAGTGATTTATTGCTTAAATACGGCGGGGGGTGCAGTATTATTCTTTTCGGAAAATCGCTTTGTTAAATATAGTAGCAATGTGATTCGGATGCTCATCTCCCGAATACCTCCGAGTTGGGCACATCTCTTTTAAATGACCCAAGTCAGAGTTCATTCTCACAATATGCCCGTGCAAATTGGATATACATTTCTTGCCATCAATGTTCTTTGTAAAGGGTAGCAGTTTCTAATTTGAAAAAGACTTAAGACAATTTATAGTTTTTCGTGTATAACTTAATGTTCGGGGCCCCTAGAAGTGCGCGATACTACTTCTTAGAGCAATACGAGTAATTGCGAAAGCCAGCCATTATTCATGACACCAGTCTAATTTACTTAATAATGTTATGACGTACCGGAATAAATGTCAGAAGTGTTGATTGGTTTAATTTCGTTTAAATAGTCATACCCGTATGTGAAAGGGGATTTTATCATTTTGTTATGCTAATAAAACATTTGTATTTCCTTAGTGACCAGAATAGTTGATACTGGGAAAGATTACATCATATGCCATATTCAGGACTGAGAATGCATTTAAAAAGGACCAGTCACCATGTTTGACACAATGAGTGAAAGCTAAGTGTTTGATGGAGAAACAGTTGCCAATAGTTTGGGCGTCTCTTGGACAGTTCATGAAACGAAGCAAATGGTGCTCGCTCTAAACTAAGTTTGAAACTAAAATGCCATTAGTACAGGAACGGTACAGCTCGACTAATGGTTTACAGGTGTACACTTGCAACTCACTGGCCCTTGGGTGATCCATCTATACTTTTCGACAAGACAAAATCCACGTCAGATATTCTTCCTGCGACCCCTCCTTGTGTTTCATCGACAGCATGGAATCAAATTTTACATTTTTAATGGATTATTCTGCTATAAATGGCATGCAGATCACTAGAATGGTCATGAATATCCTACTGCTGATGGTGGGTGTGCCTGGTAACTGCCTCATCATTCGTGTGTACTGGACTAAGACCCACAAGACAAGCACCCACGTTGTCATCATGGCATTGGCCTGGGCCGATCTCGCCGCCTGCATAACGGGTGTTACAGACATTGTAAAACATTCTTTCGAGCTTGCTGGAAGTGAGATACCAGCGCAACGTTTTTTCTTCATAGTTTTCGCCCTAAGAAAAATGGCCATCGGATTCTCTGTTTTGATAACCTCGCTAATTGCAGTGGATCGTTATGACTGTGTCTGCCGGGCCAACAGGCGATTTTTCTCCCCTAGGCGGGCAAAGATAGCAGTCTGGGCTGCATTACTATTTACCTTAACACTTGGGATATCAATTGTGATTACGATACTCGTTGATTCCTCAAACGTAGGGGAATTTAAAGCTTTGATGATTAACCTGTTTTCTTTCATTCTTTCTCTGGTGATGATCCTGATTTGTTACGGCAAAATTTACAAGACCATTTCAAATCACGTGAAAGTAACTTTTGCTTCAGGGCCTGACGCCAGATTAAGGCCCGATGAGCGAGCTGCATCAACAATTTCAGCTATCGTTTCTTGGACAAATAAGTTGAATGTATCCGCCTCCGGGAAAGACGCGTCTTTAGGCGGCAAAGAGACTTTCACCTTTTACCCTGACGTCACCAGTCAAACAAGTGTTGCACACTCATCGAACGACGAGAACCAAGGCAATGGATCCAAAGGACGACCCGCAAAAATGACCTCTCAGGTACAGATAAATGAAACACGAGTTACAACGGCCGAGAATGATCAGCGGACCGACGACGTACCAAAACGAGTACGTCCTCAGCATAACGCCCATACATCTAACCTCCAGCACAGCACAACCAGAATGCTCTTCATAACTAGTGTGGTATTCCTCCTGACGTGGCTGCCATATTGGATTGACGTCATAATTTCATTTGCAGACTATGGTGGTGCAAATATTAATCAAGTCATAATAAAAATACTCGATGAACTCCAATTTGTTTACTTAGTTAACAGTGCAGTCAATCCGTTTATTTATGGAATTGCAAACAGAAGGTTCCGGAAAGATTGTATAAGGGTATTCCGTTGAATGAAAAAGGAAAAGGTGGAAAATGCTGTTCTTCATCTGAGTAGACCAATTAGTTTCTGTTATCAACCGCTAAGCTTCCTATTGACAGCTTCGTCAACACAAAATACGTTGAAACAAATGTGATTTTTTTCCCCGCTAATTTCAATACAGTATAATTCTATTTATGTGTACATTTCCTTATTCCAGACTTTTTGAGAAAAACGACATCAAAACTTCATGGGATAAAACGATTTTAAAAGGATTTGTCGGGTTTATTTTTTGTTCTGACAAGAGTGTGCTTAAAGATTTTCGCTCCCACCTCTGCCTCAAAAACTGTTGTAGTTTAATATATCTTTAAGCCGTTTAACTTAGTAGCTTTGCGTAGCCTCAAAATCCTATATTATTAGAAGGCCTAAATTCAGCCTTGGTGTTTGGAAAAACTATTCATTCACAAACGCTGACTTCTAACAAACAACCACAAAAATAAAATGTGGACATTTTCATCAAATGGGAAACTTTGGAACACAAGGTGGCAGCAGACTTACCAGGTAAAACTCCATTGTTTATGTAGTTTTGAGCATGCGCTTTATTCAAAGAACGATGGGTTTACGTGGTAAGTCTGCTGCCACCTAGCGTCCCAGAAAGTCTCCCGTTGGCCACTAGCTTTTAGCGAAAGAAAAACAAGTAGGCCTATGTGTTTTGTCAGTGATTAAATACGTGCGTATTTCGAAATGAACAGGCGAAATAAACTAATGGTGCATTCGAATAGCTTCCCGTCTCCAGGTCGACCCAGGTCTGACCCCAGTGCGTTCTAGTAGCTTTGACGTTTGTCGTGGCTCGCGGGTCAACTTCAAGTAACCTGCAGTGGTTCCTTGGGTCAGACCAGAGTTGACCTGTGTGCATGACGTCACGTCGAAAAACTTACTCATGGCAGCCATTTTTAGTTATTCCGCGGGACACTTTCAGGAGGTTTGATACACATTTTCACACTTAAAAGCGACATTGCAAGCATTAAGTAATTTTTTAATCAGAAGAGGTGCACTGTTGTATTAACCTGAGCTTGTAAGATAACATAACGTTGTAGTTTTACCATGATAATAAGTATTTTACGATCTTTTCGTTAATCCACAAAGAGCTATTTTCATACGTAGGCCTAATGCACAAAATGAAAGTAGTTCCGGTCGGCAGTCCCAGGATGCATTGACATTCGAATAGCTCTTGTCGGGGGCTCCCCTGGATGAGCACACCTGGCTCGACCCCCGCAAGCTAATCGAATACGCAAGCTAGACGAAATTATTTCTCTAGCATGGTGTGTATGGACTGGGGTTTCTGTTCTGTTAACACTGGTGGTATACAAGTGTTTGGGACATTAACATTGCAAACCGTAGAATAAGAAGAAAACATTCACACTAAAATCATCACATAATTTTCTTGGAGGTGGTGAGAAACTGTTCAAAAATGTATCAATAGCTGTAGACATTAACTTCAAGTTGCTTGTAAAAGAATTTCCTCTCGGGACAAGGCCATTTTGTTAATAAATCATAATTGGAAAAACTGTGTAAATAAATGCACACTTGTCCATTTGCTTATAGTTGTAAAGAGAGTTTTGAAGATCGATTTATTTTGTGTTTTACTCTAGTGGGTATAATTTACCCTTGGGGTCGGTTAAGACGAAAATCATCATAACTCAACTGAAGATGACACGCCGTCTTACCTCAACTGAAGGTGGCACGCTGTCACAATTCCATTATTCACTTCACTTTTTATCTCGAAGTTCGTTTTCAGATTCAAATGTTGGCAAATAAATCCGAACGTGTTCTGAAGAAAAAAATATATTGGGCCGTGTCCGAATTAACGGCTTCTGCAGTGGCTACGGCCGGAACGCTGAAAAGTCCTATTATTCAACGTTGTCGTTGCGGCCAACGGCCACAGCCGTAGCCGAAGTCGCCTGAATTCAGACGCGCCTTTAGTTTAAAAAAGAAGAAAAACTGGTTAATTCATCACGAGAGGGCGTCCTATTTCAGACGTTTGGGACACTTGCCACTTTTTGGTGTAAATTTCGAAATGTATGTAAATAAGGCCGTGTCTGAATCAAGCGACTTCGGCTACGGCTATGGCCGCTGGCTGCAATGAAAACGTTGAAGAATAGGAATCCTTGGCGTTCCTGCCGTAGCCACTGCCTAAGCCATTCATTCGGACACGGCCTGAGAAAATAATCCCAGCGAGAATTACTGATCCACTCACTGTGCATTCCATTAAGCAAGTGTATTAACTCTATTATGGAATTGTCCAGTAAGGTGGCAGCATCATTGTATAAAACACGGTCCGGTCCTCGGTTTTGCAGATGGTGGCAAATAAATCGGCTTTGCAGATGACCTGGGTACGATGACCTGACTGTTAAAATCATTATCAAGCAAGCATTGATTTCCTACCAAAATTAACGCAGTCAAACCTATGTAAAATATGTAAACACACTGGCACCAATAGGCTTCCGTACATTCATATGCCATTGAGCTTAGGGTGTTCGCACTGGGTTTAAAGGTTGATAAAAAAACCATTGATTTCTGAGGTAGAGCGAAAATGTTCCAAACACCGTTCTTTACGTTATATGTTACCACACGCCCGCACCTTCCCACTTCATCAACAGTAAGTCACGTCGAGACCAGCAAGTCCTACACCAACACCGAAGAGGTGACCTAGACTGGTTCCCAGTCCCTACATCGTTCTCTTTTGATTGTATATAGGGACCGGTAGTTAAATACCGATTTGGCTCTTTCGATTGGACCTCGATTGCGCAGGCGCAGTGATAATTTTCTATTTTTAGAGATGACGTTGCTCCTGACGTTTGCATGTTGTTGTTTGACACTAGCACACGTGTGTGTCATAACCCTTCACCCGGACATAGTGAACCAAACTTCAACATCAAAATCCAAGCTAACTTTAGACGGACATCGTTTGCATGATGGGAGATTCTGAGATGAGGTGTCCGTCATGATTTGTGTAAAGGCCGCATTGCATTATGGGATTACGTGGACCTACATGCTAATTCTGAATAGCATATACTCGGCTGAAATCTGCCAGGTATGCTAATTTTCAGTCGAAACAAAAACGATGTAGGGACCGGGAACCAGTCTAAGAGGTGACCATGACATACCAGAACTAGGAGTGAGAGTCGGCCAAACATTTCCAAACAAAGAGTGTCGTAAAGCCCGAAACACACCCAGAATAATTCATCCATAACTTTGGTATATTGACCAACAATTGTTTTTATTAGACTGTTCGAATCATAATTTACACTACGAGTTACTAAAGGGATGGGAAACGATAGTTCTTCCAATCAGCAGCATTTTAAGAAAGTGCCCAAGAACGCATGTTTTCAATAAACACACTACACACTATTGTGGATATTTTGTAAACATTTGGGAAGATTATGGTAGCTACGGTTTTTTGTGGTTTATTTTTTAAATTGCAAATAAGAAACCATGCTATTCAGTTTTAATGCATTTCTCACGAATTTACCCAATATACCATGACGTCATCATCACAATAATCTAGGCTGTGGCATTTTAGCAGTCCTATCCCAATGTGTTATCCCAGTATATGTAATGTATAGTGCGCATTATTAGGCCAAGCGGCGTTATACACCACGTTTACCATAATTTTGATATGTGCGATTTGACTCCCAAAATGGCAGACGGTAGCAGCGTGTAACGTTTGTGCAAGGGGTCAATACCAAAGATCCAGCATGCTGGGAGAAATTCTGAGTTTCTGAGTTAAATGGATAAACGTTGAGTTTAATATGCTCTGAAAAGGTCAGACTTGAACTAGAAAGAAACATATTTGAGCACATACGGGTAATTTGACCCAGGATGGGGGTGAATGACAGTTTGACATGCAGCCAATCCCCGTGAATGTTACCTATACTTGGGTGGAGTTGGCTATATAGACCATGTAACCTTAAATTGTTTGCGGAAGACAGTAAAAATTTAAAATGAACATGACACAAAATGTGAGACTCTCGTTAATTATGCCAAACATCAAGTAAAACTCTAAAACCAAGGTTTTGGATATCATCGAATGACTTTTTCACTGAACTATAACTAAAAAATTCCGTGTCAGGAAACCAGCTAGTTTTATCTCTAGAGAGCAAGTTGTTTCCCTGTCGAAAAAAGGGTAATTATCTTCCTCTTTTTTTCTTTTTTACAAAAGAATAATATATCGATCGATTAAAAGAAAAAAGAGTAAAATAATCTCTCATCACACTCTCTCCCCGGGTCGCTGGTCGGCGAGATTAGTCGCGGTTCCGTTCAACTTTGTAATACTCCCTGACTATAAAAGCAGTTATTGAATACTGATTATCATCAAACAAAATGGTGCCAGACTGATATGCCTTTCAAACCTCGGTTTGGCCACAATTGATTAGAATGGGTTAGAGACAAACCATTACTAAATTCGCAGACTGTGGGTCAGTTCTAAAGGCCATGTCACACGAGGCAATTTACAGGCAACCAGTTCCAGGCAATCTCCAATAAAAAAAAGTCATTCACATTTCAGTCTTCTCATTATTTTCTCGGGGATAGCAAGAGACAGCTAGAATAATGTCCTTTGCGCTGCCAAAATGGTGGCTTAGTGAAATTACCTTGACACGGCGGACAAAAGCACCATTTTTGCACAAAGCTTCCTTAGGGCCTACCAATTAATGTTAGGGACCATCCAGATTTTCAAATAACAAATTTCCCCCCTTTGTTTTGTACACAAGGGAGGGGGCATGGCATAACTCCAGTTAGGAAGAGAGTTCAGGAATAAGACTTATATAATGTTGTAGCCCTACCCTAGCAGAGACTATTCACGAAGTTTGAGAGCTCACCTTCCCAGGAATTAATTATTATTGATTTTTGAAGATTGAAAACAGAGGGGGAACATTTTTAATTTGAAAATCCGGATGGTACCTACCCTAACATTAAGTAGTAGGCCCTGAGAAGCTTTGTGCCAAAAATGGTGCTTTTGTCCGCCGTGTCCGGGTAATCTTGAAATTTAACACTATAAGCCACCTGATGATTATTCCTATTGCGTGCAGTGCAGTTGGTTGCCTCCAAGTTGCCTGTAAAAATTGCCCTGTGTGACATGGCCTTAAGTCATGCAAGTTAGATCTTAAAGTTGGCGAATTTTAAACTTTCTCAAGGCTCGCCAACAGTCCTTCCTGAAGCGTCTATTCGCCAGACCATAGATGAGCGGGTTGACTGCGTGATTGAAATACACAATAAAGGAACTTTTCCCAAACGCCTGTAGGGCTCTCTGTGTATGGTGCGTCCCGCCAATATCGGCGAAAAGGGCCCCCACGTAGAACCAGTACGGGACCCACGACAGCAGGAAGACGATGCTGGTGACCAGCAGCATCCGGGTTGTCTTTTTCTGCAACAAGTTCTTGGATGGTTGGGTTCCATTCTGTCTGCTGCCGTTCTCCTTGGAAGGGGCTCGTGGTAACGGCCAAGAGAAGGTGCTTGGTTGAGTTGAAGTGTGTTCATCTCTTTGGATTTCTCCCACCGATTCGTTCTTTTCTTTGATGTTACTAAGGGCATTTGAAGAGGCCTCTGTTTTGATTGTCTTGAGTGCATCCTCTGGGGATTTTACTCCAACCCTGTCTGTGTTTGACGACCAAGGTCTGGTTGAGATCATTGCGTTACCGGCATGGAATGATCTACCTACTTCACTCGGCATTTCGCTGTCTACTTTGACATGACTGCGAATGGTCCGGTACACCATCCCATAACACAGCACGATAGTCACTGCTGCAAATGTGTAGCCAACCAACTGAATGAGCAGCGTGACGAGTCGCACAGCAAAGATGTGAGGCTTAAAAAACGCCACAAAGTTGGTGCTCATGAGCACAAAAGACACGACTCCAGCAGCTACGACCATTCGCAGTGCGCACGTTGGGTTGAGACGTCGCCTGTTCGGCCGACAGACACAGTCGTAACGATCCAACGCAATAAATGCAGTTACAATCACGGACGAAGAGACCGAGGACAGCAAAACATACCTAAGTACATACAGGAAGGTGATGGTTGCTTCACTGAAATCGAAAAAGCAGCTTGAGACAAGACTATGAATCAGAAACAGGCAGGCGAAGAGGTCTGAACAGGCGAGTGCCATGATCAATATGTTTGTGCTGGTTTTCCTCGGTTTAATCCAGTAAACACGTATGATGAGAGAGTTACCAGGCACGCCGAACACTATAACTAGGCTGCAGAAAACCATGTGAATGATCTCCGATGCAGTGTCACAGCAGTAGCCGTCGGATTCCTCCGCGGCCCCACTAACGGAGCAATTGAGGGACGAGGAGTACATCATTCACGGCAGCTCGAGGAGGACCCTCGATCTATACCTTACAGATCACAACGTTACCTATGGGATTTTGTCATGAAGTCACTCTCAACTAACTCAGATTGTTCGGTGTCGGCTTTGATTTTCGATCTAGCCTATACCCGCTCAGTTTGCGAACTCTTTTTAAAATCAAACGATCAAACGCGCTGCTATGATAAAAACAATTTTTAAAATATGGAAAGAATCAGACTTTGACTTCAGAGATCGGGGCATGTATAACACCATTTCAGCTTTCAAGGGTTTTTAATTAATAACTTGATTGGAATGACCGTTGTAATTGCTTTGCAAATATTGCAGTCGTTCAACCGGATTTGTTTAATCAGTTTTTTAAGTAACCGATCAATCCAACTTTTACACGAACACGAAGAACAAAACAGTAACGGTCGCTTGGCGAATGCACAATTTTACAGATCTGACGTTAAGAATGTTAAGTATATAAACGTTAAACATTTACTCAATAATCGACACTTCCAATTAATGCTGCAATACAGTTCGTAAGGGAAGTATGGAAACTTATTAAAGTTTAACATTTTAATTTGGAAAAACAGAAGTACGACACTGGGTCATTGTGACAGCCCCAAGTTGTTGTAGAAAGAGATGTATAAGAAAGTTATAGTCCTTGCCCACGGTGTATGGTTTGTTTTTAATTGTGTTTTAATTGTGTTATATTTATAAGTAATGTTCATTAATGTGACGTAATGCCACTGTGAGCCACGCCCACTTAACAAAAACTGGTGCCAACGATTACCAGAAGCTCATTGGATGACGTTCTGGTTGGCTTTGTATCTTCCATGCCTTTCACGTCTGTGAACCCCGGTTCGAATCCTGAACCAGAACCTTGCATGTAGGTAGGGTTTTCGGTCTCCACCTGATTGCGTGGGTTTTCCCTATTTTTCTTTTTTTTAAATAACATTTCTGCATCATTTCTCTCTACACATACCTTAAACATTTCGCAGTGCCAGTCGCTTTTTATGGTCCCTTGAATTTATTACCAGAAATACATAATAACAATAATGATTCTTCTTCTTTTTTGTCTGTTGGGATTGATGTTATTGTATTTTTATATATTTTTGTATTTGTTTTATTGATTTTTTCTTTATTAATTATTTTCTATTATTATTATTATTATTTGTGTACTTTGTATTAAGCAATAAACCACAATGGAATGACATCTGGACAAAGATAATTGGCGAAATATGTAGCTGGGTTGAGCGGGCGCAGGTTAAAGTCCTGCTCCAGTCAAGTTTTCTTTGTTCACCTCAATATAATTTTTCTTTTACAAATGTTATCAATTCCGTCCTTTACACCCGATCCGTTGTTTTAGCTGTCATTTTTGTTTTCTTTGTATTTCCGTGAGGATTTGGTTTAGTTTCTGGAAAACAAATGCCATTTCACGTTTCGAAAAAAAATTGTTTCCCGTTAAACGAAGGTTACTTCAACTCACTCACGGAAATACCCGGAAATAGCTAGAATTAATACACTAAACACACCGCCATCAGTCATTGGTGTCTCCCTACGACTGTTCCATGCTGTTATAATATACGCAATTGGCATATCAGTCAATGACAAGAAAGGTTACATTATGGTTTTAGAAAAGACCCTAATTCAGAAAAACAAATTGAGGATTGTTTGCCTTTTTAGGGTCAAATATGAAGTTATGCCATTTTTAAGTTAGTGTACTTAAATGCGTATGTTAAACACATATATCTCAGTTAGCTCGCTACAGACGTTCATCACATAGACTCCAAATTGAAGTCGGTAGATATAAAGGCATAGCAATAAATCACAAAATATGCCTATAATTGCTGTGAATATGTTATTTCATTGAAATAAATGATCCTAAAATTATTGAATGTCCACTGTATGCCAAGTGCAGACAAAGAAGTTTATTTGTGAATTATACAATACATTTATGACTTAAAGATGAACATTGCTTGTTCTTTATGTCTCCTCCAGAAAAAAAGTATTGTTTGCATTTCAAAATAGTGTTTCATTGGTCAATGAACTGCAAGAGAGGCAAACTGTTTGAATGTAATATTAGCAATATCATTGTCTTTATTATGTTTTTGGTGTCAGTATAGCTATTGTCATGTGTTTGCTTCTACTTTTCCAAACAGTATATATTGGTGCTTATTCTGCTCATTGTTTCTTTTCTTCTAAATGTTTGTACTTGCCGGGGTTTTTTTTTCATAGCAGTATGGAATAAATTGTGTATCTGAAATTAAAAAGGAATTGAATTTATCATTGTTTTGTTCAATCTCATGCGAACACTTCCGCTAAAAATACTTAAAATAACTATTCCGTTCCTCTAAAATAACATCTCGTTCCCTCGAAATAAATGTTCTTCGTTCCTTCGAAATAACTTTTCGGTCTCTCAAAATAACATTTCGAGGGAACGAAACTTTATCAAATCGAGGGAACGAAATCATATTTCGAGGGAACAGAGTATTAGTTCGGGGGAACTAAATACCTTTCTTTGGTATTATTTGTTTCCTTTTAATTTTCAACATGTCTCTTTAGGGGCTCCGTACTCTCCCTCTGGGTTGTGGGGGCTGTTCGATAATTTTGAATAACAGTCAGTCAAATAAATCAAAATATTTATCAGACACAATGAACCAGTGATGTAAAATCCATTAAAGTACAGAAGCTACGCTAAGGTAATTTAAAATTGTACAACTTATAACAAAAAGTTATAGCAACTAATTGTACAACTATAGCAAAGTGATTTTGAAACAGAAATGGGAACTTATCCTTAACTAAACGTTTTACTTAATAAACTATGCATCGTTTTGATAAAAGTTATATATTGTGATCCAAGAAAGTTGAGTGTTTCTGCAGTTGTATTGATCCTTTACCAAAGAAGAAATATTGTTCAAATTGTTGAGTACAAGTGAAGCAATTAATCCAAAGCTTAGCGTACGCTGCTGGGATGAGCAAAACTCTTTTAACCTTTTCCTTTTTCAGCAAAAAATAAGTTTTATTGAACGGACTACCTCTCTACAATCTCTTCGAAACCGTCTGTTTGCAAATCCATAGATAAACGGATTGACAGCGTTGTTAATGAAAAGAAAGAACTCTATTTCATTGAATACTTTAAAAGTGACTCGACTAATACTTGCACCGCCATAGGCTGCAAACAAAATTGCGACTTCAATCCAAAATGGCAGCCACGTCAAGAGGAATACCACACTAGTTATGAAGAGCATCCTTGTTGTTTTACGCTGGAGGTCTGATGTATGGGCGATTTTCTGAGGACGTACTCTGCTGACGACCGGCTCTAACTGTTTTGGCACTTCGTCGGTCCGCTGATCATTCTCGCCCGTTGTAACTCGTATTTCGTTCATCTGTACCTGAGAGGTCAACGTTGCGGGTCGTCCTTTGGATCCATTGGCTTGGTACTCGTCGTTCGATAAAAATGCAACACTTGTTTGACTGATGACGTCATGGTCAACGGTACAACTCTCTTTGCCGCTTGAAGACTCGTCTTTCCCGGAGGCTGAAACATTCACCTTGCACGTTTTAGAAACGACAGCTGGCATTCTAGCTGACTCTTTTTCATCTAAGGCGGGCCTTTTGCTAGTGCCAGGTCCTGAATCAAAAGTTTCTTTAACGTGATTTGAAATGGTCCTGTAAATTTTGCCGTAACAAAACAGGATCATCACTAAGGCTACAGTGAAAGAAACCAGTTCAATCATACGAGTCAGGAATTGTACATCATTTGTGAAATCAATTATTGTTGCAATCATTAATGAAGTCCCCACAATCAAGGCAAATAGAAGTGCAATCCATACTACTATCTTTGCCCTCTTGTGGGAGAAAAATCGTCTGTTTGCCCGGCAGACACAGTCATAACGATCCGCTGCAATTATCGAGGTTACCAAAACAGAGAATCCGATGGCCATTTGTCTAAGCGCATAAAATACGAGGAACAAGTTTTCTACCGGTATCTCACTTCCAGCAAGCTCGAAAGCATGTTGTATAATGTCTGTAAAGGCCAGAACGCAGACGGCTAGATCGGCCCAGGCCAATGCCATGATGACAACGTGGGTGCTTGTCTTGTGGGTCTTGGTCCAGTACACACGTAGTATAAGGCAGTTACCAGGCACACCCACTAACAGTTGGATAATGTTTACGATCAGTCTTGTTATCTGCTGGCTATATCCAACTGAGTAGTCTAACGTCAATGTGATAGAATTCGATTCCATGCTGCCGATATATTATAACACAAGGAGGGTGTCTCACGCGGATCGTGTCTTTAAGGACAAAATACGTGAAAGAACTACTGAAGGGTCACTGTTTGTCGGGCTGCAATGTGTACCATTACCTGTACTGTCGAAGTAGTTTCAAACTCAGTTTCGAGAGAACACAATTTGCTTTGTTTCATGACAGTCCAGTAGATGGCCCAAACTGTTGCAATATTGTTTCTCCATCAAACGCACGGCTTTCACTCCATGTGTCAAACGTGCTGACTGGGCACTCTTTAAATACATTTTCAGTCATGAATGTGACACCTGATTCTCAGTAATACTATATTCTGGTAAACAAATGATTCCGTGCAAGATCCCAGGAAGCCCGTGATTTACCATGAAAAACAACAAAACACTTCCCCCATCAGACACAGGGTGTATATCCGCTAGTATGAGCTTGCAACTAAACACTCATTCATCGATATATAAACTTTTAGTTGGTATTTCAATAACACTGAAAGTGTACGTTTGCACAATTACTGAGGGAGCCCAAGCCGAAGCCTAAGCTGAATGGGCCTTGGTTTTGAAAATGGACTAAGTTGAAATTCACTTTTTTTAGTTGAAAAACCACTTACATTATAAACAGTATTGGTTATCCAAACAGTAAATTCACTCCCATCCTCCATTTTTCAGTAAACATACATGACTTAAATTATAAATAAAATTTAGTATATTTGTATTATATTGTTGTTGTTGTTGTTGTTGCTACTGCTGCTGTTGTTGCTGCTGCTGTTGTTGTTGTTGTTGTTGTTGTCGTCGTCGTCGTCGTCATCGTCTTCATCGTTGTTGTCGTTGTCGTCGTTGTTAACAACAGTTAAGGGAATACATTTAGTTCAAATCTCTTAGAATTCTGCTGTTTGGAATAGCTCATTACCCTTCTTAAGAGTTGTTCTTGCAATAAAATAGAGCACAGTGTGTTGTAATTAGTGAGTAGTGATTCAAAAAACATAAATTTGTCTCCTGGAAATACAACCAGCGGAACCACACTCTACCTAGAAACCTACGGTCCGCCATTTTGCGGAGTCAAACATTTGGTTCTACAAAACGGCGGACCGTGTTCTGTCGGGGATTTAAACAAAAAACACAACATTTCAAGGTAAATTTTATGTGAATCATTATGCTTTACTCTTTAAAGTGGCTATCCAACCATTTTTCATTTCAAAATAAACCCTTTGTATAGCCCAAAAGCGCCCAATCCGAACGCAGCGTGTCCGTTCAATGTAAGTTTCATTTAATGTAATTTAACCACTGGGCTGGTAACTCATTTATTCATTTATTTATTTTGCATTTTTTTTTAATCTCATGAACAATAAACCATTAATAGAAATCTCGCAACATCATTACCACAGGACAATTTCTCGGTTTCAACGTCCTCGGTTTTCTGAAATACACGGAAGTACGCATTAAATGTAAAAATAAAATGTTAACGTCAAGTCACGGTTGTGAACGGTGACAGGACTGCAATCGGTGATTTACACATTGGTTTATGGGGTCATATGAAGTTGTCGTTTTTTTACAATACATTTGGGGCTTAATGCATGGTTTGACATTAGAAAAACATACTATTTGTGCGAGTTTGTTATGATTTATTACCTTCGAATGTATCCCTACAAAATTGTATTATCAATTTCAAGATCGCCTGGTGGCGGGCTTTTGTGACCTAGACCTTGGCACCGAATGACAATGCACACGCATTGACAAAGCTAGAGTAGTTTCACTGCAGCCGTCCAAACTCGACGGTATTTTGGACCTGATGGGAATCTGTGTAGACTGAAACCATCTTTAGAAGTGTTGCAACCAGCAACAATACACCTTGACAGAATAGACCTTCATCATGCTACAACCATCTTGGTCATGTTCCCTGTTTCTAATAACAGTAATATATGCCAATATTCATTGTACAAAAGGAACCAGACTATTTGCCCTTCCAGCCTCGGTTTGGTTACATTGGTTTGAATGGACGAAAATCAAGATGGCCGCACCATGATAAGGGTCTATTTTCCATATAACAAAAACCACATATCAAGAGATCTGTCCAAAGAAACTAAGCGCATGAAGCTACAAAAGTTTGCATGATGTATTACATGACAGTATCGATAGCAACGCACCGACCAACAAGTCCCTATGGCTACGTCACGAATGTGTCCCCTTTCAAGGGTGCAGGTTTCACCCGTAATTTTGGTGTATTTAATTTTTTTGATGTATCTATTTATTTTTTATTACTATTTTTTATTTATCTTTACAATTTATTTTTTGTGCAATATAAACATATAAATGTTAAAATAAGCTTGCATTTACATGTTAATGTAAGTGCATATATACTTTATAGTTTAAACAAAATAATCAAATTCTTGGGACCTTTTATGCCAACCGCCGATGAACTATCATCTTTCATTGTGCTTCGAGTCTAACGTGTCATAATGTGTGTTCATATATACAAGACTTGTCAGGATTCATTTAATGCCTCACTTGTTTGTGTTCAAATTGATCATAATACAGACTTAAATGTCAGCACACCGTTCCCAATGGGGTTTGTGTCCAATCTCACTTACACGTTATTCTATACCTGTATTAACTTTATTTCCTGATGTCAGGAGCTTGACACAGAGTACCACCACCCGGGGGGAAATCATAGAGTAAATCTAGCATGGTGGATTTCCTCTCTTACGAATATTCATTTCTCTCGTGATTGAAACCCACCCCCCCCCCCCCCACAGCTCAGATATAATGCAATGCTGATGGAGATAATAATTGTGCTGTATTAAAGCACAGGGACAGTTGCATTAAAGACCAGTGTCTGCATTTTAATATGTGACAAGCATAATGCATAATACACGACTCATGAAAATACTTATTATACAGTGCATTAACCCACATCAGTGTAGGGGTGAAAAAAACACAATTAATGTTATTTTTAAGCCCCGATGCAAAAAATTAACGTTTGTTAAAACCTGAAAACGTTGAAGCTCAATGGGTCATCAGCGTCACGAGAAAATAGTGAGAAAAGAAAACTAAACATGTTTTTACTGTTTTTAAACATCGAGTTTTGGACACGTCAGATGAAAACTAATTGTTTTACTGGTTTCTCACCATGTTTTCCACCATGACCATCTTTATACCACGTTCAGAACTGTGAACATTTATACTTCCGATCTTACCAATGTTGTACTCATAATTTAATGTCCCTTTTTATTAAAATATGTTTTGTAAATTTCCCACAATGTTCGTTCAGAGCTATCAAGCCAACATCCTTAATGTTGACAAACTTGTTGGTACAACCATGTATAAATCTCTTCGGGGAGGAGTGTTGGCTCAGAAAAGAACACTTGTGGTCTCGACGTTTCGAACAGTATACTCTTCTCGTCTTCATGAGAATGCTCGTCTCTAGGGAAATTCTTCCTCCTGAAGATGGACAGAGTATTCTGTTCGAAACGTCGAGAATACAACAGCAGTTTTCAGAGCCAACACTCCTCCCCCCCAAAATGTACATATTTAAACGTTGTTGTAACCACAAGTTTAGTAATAATATAGTTACTTCTTGATATCCACACCAATGCACAGCTTTTTAAATTTATTCCCAATAATAATTTATTTTTTTAATAAACACACCATCCAACCAATATGTGGAACGTCTATCAAATTTGATTGTCGGATTATGGTAAAAACAACAAAACAACGTATAGGCTGATGATCTACAAATGCCATTTTATTACTCGATTTTGGCATAACTGCAGAGGGAAAAAAATTATTTCAAAAATTATATTATGCTTGTCTTACTGTGATTGTCGGTTCACTTAAAAAACAATCATGTTTGGTCCGGGAAAGAATCAACCCTATTCAATCAGATAAATACCCTTTAGTCAAGTCAGTTTCGCTAGCAATCGGCTTTGACATTATAAACTGTTGATTTTACTGACGTGAGTACTCAAACAATGGTATTTAATGACGCGCTATGGAAGATGGGCCTAACCACCATTATAGAAACGGCCTTGAAAGGCAAGCGGCAGTTGCGTAAAATTGCTTATGCTTTTATCTTATACTTGAGCAGTATTGTGACTCTTTCGATTGTCATTAGTGAGTGATGATAGAGAGACTGCGTCTCGTGAAGGTTGTTGAGCCAGCACAAGTTGCGATGCGCACGGTACGTGAGTACAATGTACCCAGCATTATGACGAGCTGTTCTATTTGCAGTGCTATTTAGTGTTCTACAATGTTCGGCGTCATAATGCAATGTAACTGTGGCCCATGTTACTGATCTCAGCTACTGTGATTTAAAGGGAAGACACCGTCAGACATGGAGGGGACGTCAGGTGTCATCTTTAGCATTGTAACTTGCTCCCTCATCATGCTGATTGGTATACCGGGAAACTGCCTGATTATACGGGTGTTCTGGTTGAAAAAACGTAAGACCAGCACCCGCATCCTGATATTGAGTCTGGCGTGGGTAGATCTCGTCAGCTGCTTCTTGCTGGCGAACAGAATCGTGTTTTTCGCGACTTATCTGACAGGTGGTACACGCCCGAATGCCTTGGGATTCTTTGATTATCTTCTTGTGACTGCAATATCAACCTCGGTCTCTCTGACTGCTGTTATCGCATTTGACCGGTACGACAGCGTGTGCCGCCTGAACAGGCGTCTTCTCAATGAAACGCGCGCCAAGATTGCATTTTTCTGTACGGTTGTCTACAGTGCGATTTTAGGTGTTCCCTACCTTGCATTCTTGTATGGTGTCGACATACAAACATTAGTTATTTTAGCTTTTCAGATACTATGTTATATCATTGCTCTTACTATGATAATGATTTGCTACTCCAAGGTCTACTGGACCATCAGGAACCATGTTAGGGTCGGTACGTGGTCAACAAGTTTTGGAGAAAAACTGAGACCGCTTAGTGACAAACATCGTAGCAATGCTCTAGGGTTGAAAAGGGCCGCTGCTCCGGTCACAGTATCAGCGATTCCGTCAGGCTCTGATAGACTAGAAGGAGATATCATTCCTGAGTCCAGGCTGATGGAACAAGGTCACTTAGGGGGAAGTGGGGATATGGAACTTATCGAGACAATCAGCACAGGTATGACTCCCCGGGACCCACGGACCCGGAGCCCTCAACCGACACAGAAAAACGCCGAACAGGAGCAGCCGAATCGGACCCCATCACAGATACGGCGGGGAACAGGTGCCAATGTCTCCATTCAGAGCAGGACAACGCGGATGCTTCTCTTGAGCAGTATCGTCTTCTTAGTGTTATGGCTACCGTACTGGATTTACGTCACCCTTCAATATGCCCACCAACTCGATGCATGGTATGTCAGCGATGGATTACTAAGCTTCTTCAAAAGTGCGAATACTGTTTTGTACGTAAACAGTGCCATTAACCCTTTTCTTTACGGACTGGCAAACCAGCGTTTCCGGCAGGATTGTAAAGATGAGCTTAAGAAAATTCTGTGAGTTTCTTTGTTAATTTAGTGTAACAAATGACCTGCTAATTTTTCATCAGCAAGGTAATTTCATTGAGCTGCTTTAGCAGAAATTATTGCTTAAAGATGATCTGCTTAGTTTGGCTGGTAAATTTATTCTGGTCAGAAATCTTTTTATTGTGCTAACATTGCAAAAACTGGGGTGTTAAATTGATTCTCTTCGTGCCTATAATATGACAACACCAACATGGTGTTAATTTTACCAACGATAAAGCAATGGGGATAACGAACACCATGTCGGTGTTGTCATAGTAGATACCAAGAGAATCAATTTAACACCCCAGTTTTGCAGTGTAGGCTACTTTGTCTACTTGAAAGCCCGGTTCAGACTTCACGCAAATGGCGAAAGTGAAGCGAATTTTCTTGCGTCACAATTGAAAAACAGCGCGTACTGAATTGTTGCGTCACCGAAATTCGCTTCGTCTTCGCTTTCGCGTGAAGTATGAACCGGGCTTTAAGCAGCTCTATGAAGTTGGATTCAACTAGACTTTACAAGGTGCCACACACCGAAGCACTCAGATAGCACTGAGTTAAGGGTAGAACTAAGACGTCACAAGCGTGAACATAACTTATTACGGAGATAGGTTTCACAAGATATTTTTGGTTAGAACCTTTTCGGTAATAAACAAGTTTTTAGATGTTACCTTTTTCTATGTTTTAAAGGGTAATGGTTTGCCCTTTCGTCATTGTACGGTAGTCTGTAGTTTGGGTAATAATTTAAAAATCCAATTCATTGTATTAAATTTGGATTTTATATTTTTGTCATACAATGGACCTTTCCCATGAAATATGCTAATTGCATTCACGCATGCGTACAGACCCTGTTGGTTGGCAAACGCCATTGAAATGTGCACAAAGCAGACGCACAAAGCGCGTACGCGTCACGCACCCATCAGTCCCATGCAAAAGGGCGCACTGTTCCCAAAATTTTGCCAACCAAAATGTAAGTGCGCACGCGCGATGTCCATTTTACATATTTCATGGGAAAGGTCTATTGGTATGCGTACTTGTGCACAATGTTCTTAGATCTGGGGTTTTTCGGAAATACTTCCACAGAATGAAATGTGACAGATGTTTTTTGGGGTTTTTTTTAGGTTTTTTTAGCAGCTTTACAAATAATTTAAAATTGAATTCGCACAGGTGGGTCGTTTGAAACGTATGAAAGGCGGTGTCCGAAATAAGCAACTTTCGCTACGGATGCATCGGTAACGTTGAAGAAAGGGCATAATCCTTGATCCGACCATAGCCACTGCCAAAGCCGGCAATAGACCGATCCATTAAGCCCCACCCCCGTACGTGTTGACCAATCACAGTCTTGGGCCACCGAAAGTCCGACAAAAGTCCGACATCATAAAAATCCTATAGACCTTTCTATTGTTGATAAACAAACCGCGCTGGTTGGCATGGACGGCCAAATGTAGCCAAACATTCAAGTTTTGTTGACACACGTTGTGACCAAAATCACGATTTTTGAAAACTTTCTATTGAAAGAAAATACATCCCACTATTGGTTGGTTTGTTTCCAACGATTTCAAATTTGAATATTTGTTTAACATTTTTACAAACTGTGACTATCTGTTTTTGCTTTGCATTGATGGCTCCCCTTAGTTTCTCCGTCTTGGTTGGCAAAAAGTCGGGCTGTGACGTGGCAAAAGAAAGATCTATAGACCCTATGAATCCGCCGCCATCTTTGAGGTCAAATGCAGCATCAAACGTGCGTTGTAGCTTTTTTGACATCAGCCCGTTCTTGTACTAAACGCTCATAGTGACGTCATATGCATATTAAGGTCTATTGGATAATGTAAACATGCGTGCGCGTACTTATTATAGCGTGCGTGTTTTGTCATGCAGTGTGGCATTGAAGAGACGCACATTGTGCTGCCCACGTGTACAGTGGTGATTTAGCCAATGCTGTGAATAGACTGATCCATTAAGCCCCGCCCCTAAACTTATTGGCCAATCACAGCATGAGCTAAATCACCACTGTACAATATGTTTAGGGGGCGGGGCTTAATGGATTGGTCTATCCGGACACGGCCCGAGGCTTAAGAAACTAAGGATTCCCCAAATCCAACGATGTGTTGCACCTTTCAGTAGTAAATAGCAGATTAAGTAATCATGTTTAGGGTTTTTTTCCTTGGAAGATGTTGTTACAAACTGTAAAACACTTTTTTTCCATATATGCCTAATAGTATTTTGCCAATATCTATTCCTCGGGATATCTTTAATAATCATGGCCATCTCTGATCAGTACCTCAGACATCTTATCATCTATGGATTCTGTTTATCAAAATATTTCACGAGTATTATGTCTAATGTACAAACATTTTACATTTTAACTTTTATATGGAATAAACACTCAATATAAAGCATTAGCAAATTGGCTAATTATGTTAAGTATTAAGTATTAGTCAATATTATGATGGCTGAATAATTATTATAATCATAAGCCTACTTAATACTGTGATGTATGCGTGTACATCGGGTGGCCAAATTTTCTCAGAGAAGCCTGTCGTGACTAAACTTGATTTAATAATCTCCAAAGCACCAGACGCACTCTCTGTAACACGATCTTGTAGATGTCTCCATTAGGCAGCTAATGGTGTATGTCTTAAAACGACCCATTTCTGTATATTGTTTTTCTGTCGTTTCCATTTGACAACTTAATGGCAGATACTAGGAAACGCTGCTGGCTCCATTGTAATAGACAACACTGTTGATTGAGCTCCAAGGTACGTTTCGTCGCAGCTGCCGCTTTGCTAATTGTGCATCCATCAATCACAAAACGGAACTTACAAACAACAAAAGGGAAATTCATAAAAGCAACTGTTGAATCGGTATTGGCCATTTAGAGTAGGTCGTTTCTCAGGTTATGGTCCATAATACGCCATTTTGAAATAATGGTGGACACATTACCAGGGCACTATTCGGTTTAAGTTAAATTTGTCTGTATTCACCCAAACCAAACAGTGCACTCCTATATTGCCTGCCATACCTCCAAAAGGCTCATGATTATGATTTTTGTGCTTATAGATATGTGTCTGCACCGATAATGTTGTTTGATTTTTTATATTATTTTTTTTTTCGTCTGTTCGAATTTCCAGTGTGACTTTTTACGCCACATAGACGAAATTTACAGGCAGTAGTTCCAGGCAATCTCCAAGCAGGAAAACAAATATTCACGTTTCCATTTTCACATAATTGTAATCAGTTAACCTTGTTAATCAAAAAGTGGTTCAACTGCATTCGTGAAAATGTACATTTCGTTGTCTGACTCAGCGTTAGTTCTGCGATAGAAAATCATAATACAAAACAAATATAATGTTTTCCCGGTCAATTTCAGCAAAACACATTCAAATTCACGCAATTTATTCAAACTAGGGTTTCTTTTTAGCCGCCATACAATTTCGTTTTCATGCACACATGATTTCATTCTTCTCATTCAGGCTCGTTTCAGTCTTTCTATTTCATTTATAGACATTCAAGACTACATTTTCACCATTCTTTAGTTGAATTCCTATTTACAATTGATGAAATTGAATGCGGTTTACCTGCCTCCTGCGTATAGTGGCTTTTGCGAAATTGAATGATCTTTGCGACCTAAATGAATTTGAATGATCCTAATTAACAAGTGAATACTAAACTGTTAAACGCTGGTTGCTGAAAAAAAACATTTTCAATCGCAATCAACTTTAACCTGCAAACTATTCCTGTGAACTATTCATAAAATCGGCATAAAATCATTATCTTCAGTAAGGATTGGTATCGCGTTCGTCGCGTGTGCATGTGAAATTACTCTGCGATATTAATAACAGCAAAATGCACACTTAGTCGCAGATTTGCAATACATTACCAGCGGCGAAATTAAGGTTTATTTTTAAGGGGGAAAAAGGGGTGCACCCTTTTTTCGACAGTGGGCTCTCTTCTGGCCAATTGAACCTGTGGTTTCATTTTTCTTAAACTTGATTCAAAACTCCCCCCCCCCCCCCAACACACACACACACCCACTTCCACGACTGCAATTTACTTTGAGCTCTGGTTCGGTTAACCGGTTAGCTGAAAACGACCGCTTTTCAGGGGCCCACAGATCTACGTATCAATAATGATACACATTCTCTCCCTTGTAGATACTGCTGTTATACAAAAGTGCTTAATCAGTTTTCTCTTATGTGCGTTCACATGGATGTGTCAAGTTGCTTTTAGGAAGAGCGTCGTTTGACAGGACCCTTAGTTATTAGCTGAAAAGAGCCATCCATTTTCCTCAACTTACTTTTCTGTAAGGTTGTCACTTGAGATAAACTACACAAAGGGGGAAATACATACAACTGGCGGCAATTCTCCCACTTTTAACAAATCCTACCTTAAAACACTGATTCAAAGAGACAGAAAGCCTGTCAGTATCAGCTTTGCCAATATCCCCAATAAAGATTCCAAGAGAATGAAGCATGTAGTGCCTTGTCAGTCGAGGCAATTATATATACTGACAGCTTTGAGGCAACTGACTGCACCGTATGCAAAAGGAACTATTTGATGGCACAATATGAAGTGCAAACTGGAATTTTCCCTTCTTGCTCTTCTTCTTCTTTTTCGTGTTCTTCTTTTTCTTGGAAATTCCCCGGAACTGGTTGTCTCGAGTGACATGACCCGGTCGATAACGACAGCGTTGTCAGCATGACCAGTTTATTACCTTATCTTGATTCAAAGAGAGTAAGCATATACAGTAGAGGCAGCTTTACCCGTACAGTCGATGACTGTACATTATCTTGACTCGAGGAGATAAAGCATACCAGTTTCGGCAGTATTTACGTCACAACCAACGACGTAAATCTATCTTCAAAGGGAGTGAGCATACGGTATTGTCATTAAAGCTTAATCATACCTTCTCTTGATTCAAAGATGGTAAGCGTATACTAATAGAGGCCGATTTTCCAGCACAATGTATATGCATTTTGCTTGGAATACAGAATATCGATATCAAGTCGATATTGGCAAAGTATCATCCAACAGTTAACTTTGATGACAAACCATTTCATTTTATCATTTTATTTATTTATTTTTTATTTTATTTATTTTTCCTCTTCTTTTTTAGAAAATGACATGTTTTACAGCAGCTCGGGATTAATATTGAACTTTTTGCAAATAGGTAGAAGAAAACAGACTGAAGTCTTCAACGTCCTATCAGCCTTTTTAGTGAAATATATTCCTTTATTATGCTGGCGTCGATTAAAAGATTGGTAAAGTTTCGCTTATATAAAAATACGACACTCGCCTGTCCATCCCACTAGGGTATCATGACTGTATTAATTAATAAGTCAAGTAAATCTCCAACCGAAAATCTCACCAGGACACGGTTGACACAGAGACTGCACCGTTCGTCTGATCAAAATTTAATTACATTAACATTATCCAACAATCCATGACAACTCCATATGTATACCCTGTATGATTATGAGTGACAAATTAATGAGTAAAAAGGCTGTCAGGCACACTTTAAGTTCCAGCGTTGTTAAATTTCTCAGGGCAAACACTTTATCATTGTCGTCTACAACAGTGTTGTGTTTGGGTGGGACAAAGCCAGATGATAGACTTCTGAAGATGACATACATTCTACGTTTCTGTCCTCCAAATTGCAACACTTGATTTTACGGAGATCAGGAGTGTCTATAGCTCTTGTTGAGTTTAACGAGATAATGTCTCGCAAAGACAGCTTTTTACAGAACTTGAAGGGACAAATTGCCTTGACTGCATCGCCCGTATATGGCTGATTCTGATTTAAGTTTTCAAAGGGACACGCTGCCTTCGGATTGGGCGCTTCCGGGCTAAACTAAACCGTTTGTTGTGAAATGAACATGGTGAAAGCTATTTCAAAAGTAGAATAAAATGATTCACATAAATATCCCTGAAAATTGTGTGGTTTTCGTGACAGAACACGGTCCGCCATTTTGTAAAATGGCGGACTGGATGTTTCTAAGTGAGTGTGGTTCCGCTGGCAAATGTATGTTTTTTAATCACCACTCACTAATTACAACACACTGTATATGTTTCATTGAATGAACAACTCTTCAAAAGGATAAAGGAGCAATTCGAAACTAAAACATTTAAAGAAATTTGTAGGTAATGTGTCCCGGTTTTTTGTTTTTGTTGTTTTGGGGTTTTTTTGTTTTTTTTGCCAAGACGACATACTGGAACCACGGCGAGTCTACCTAGTTTCATTAAGTCGTCCTTGGCTAGATCACCTGTCGACAGGTCGACCTATTAGTTTCAGTAAGTCGTCCTTCGCGAGATAACCTGTCACGACAGGTCGACCTATTAGTGTCAGTAAGTCATCCTTGGCGAGATAAACTCTCACAACAACTCGACCTATTAGAAGTAGCATGTGGAGATAAATATCTTTCAGCATCAAAGGCAATTTCTTCACACGGCAAGAGGGCTTTTTGATCGGCTGCACCCAAACTATGGAAATCTTTACTCATTCATATTCGCTGGGGTTTTGAATGATATATTCAAAAATAAGTTCAAGACTTTACTATTCACATTTTTATAATTTTGTTAATTGTTTTGTTTAATCCTTTGTTTTTCTGCTCCTCGGAAAAGGTTACCTAGATAAACGGTGCGTGATAAATATATTGTTGTTACTTTTATTATTAGTAAGTCGACTTGTTCATGGCACTCATCGTGAAGTCTGAAAGTGGGTACAATACTGCTCCTCGCTCTAACCCATAAAAAACGCCGGCTAATTTTGGATGTGCTTACCTTCAGATTGCACTGCAGTTTTGTGTGGGTGTGGGGTTTTTTTCAGTGCATGCGTATTCTTAGGCATTTTCTGATGTGCACAGTTCGGGTTCGGTTTACGGTCAGGGTTAGGGTTTGGATGGGTGTAATGGTAGGGTTATTGTTATTGATAAGGGTCAGAGTTAGGGTGAGTAGGGTTAGGGCGGGTAAGGTTTAACGAGAGAAGGGTGAGGGTGAGGGTGAGGGTGAGGGTGAAGGTGAGGGTGAGGGTGAGGGTGAGGGTGAGGGTGAGGGTTAAGGTTAAGGTTGGGGTTAGGGTTGGGGTTGGGGTTGGGATTGGGGCTGGGGTTGGGGTTGGGGTTGGGGTTGGGGTTGGGGTTGGGGTTGGGGTTGGGGTTGGGGTTGGGGTTGGGGTTGGGGTTGGGGTTGGGGTTGGGGTTGGGGTTGGGGTTGGGGTTGGGGTTGGGGTTGGGGTTGGGGTTGTGGTTGGGGTTGGGGTTAGGGCTAGGGTTATGGTTAGGGTTACGGTTGTGAATTAAGGTTAGCGACTTTAGTTTGGTTTCATAAAGGTTTATGATCATTGTTGGGGTTAGAAGTAGGGCTAGGTAGGGTTTAGAGTGGTGGTTAGGAGTAGAGGTTAAAGTTATCAAAATGTTAGGGTTAGGGTAAGGATTAGGCTTAGGGTAAGGGTTAGTGTTTTAACAAATATCCATACTCTATCCCAACCCTTACTGATTATCAAAGGTGACATTGAACACGGAAATAAGTTTAATTTCACAACGGGGAGCAATGCGATGGCTTAGTCCGTACTAGGGTCCTCGGGCCTGTAATTTTGTTTGAATTTTCACAAATTGGCTAAATGTGAAATAAATCTTGCTCTCAGTTGCTCCTTTGGAATATCAAGATTCCAACTCTCTGCCCCTCCGATCATATCAGCTGCCATCCTCCCCATTTCATCTGACATCATTGCTCCCAAACCGTTTCCACCAATGGCAATGCCCAGTCCTGGCGAAACCATGTCGCAGTAGGGCAATCTGGACGGTGTTTCAATTTCGGTACACGTTTCGGATTGAACTGATAGCGGGCGGAAACCTGTATTTTGAAAGCATAAAACCATTTCTTTTACTTTAAAATATTTATCCATTGCATATTTATTTCATGACAAACGCTTTTTATAGCCCAAAAAGCGCCCAATCGGAAGGCAACGTATCCCTTTAAGAACTTAAATCAGCCATAGCGTTTCCCTATTACGGGCGACTCATTGAAGTCTGTTCCGAAGAGGTGGATATAATTGTTGTTACTCTTGGGATGTAACAATAATAAATCAATCAGGCTTTTTTTTGGGGGGGGGGGGGGCTACGTTGCGAATCCTGTACATTACATAGAGTGTCTGCCTTGAAAAGACCTCTCCCGAGCAAACTCTTGGTGGCGCAATATATTTTGAATTCCCACATATTCTTTAAATAACTAAAATTACCTGGTAGAGATGGCTTACCTTTCACAATACTCAACAGAATATCTTTGAAGGCGTCCACCAAAGTGTCCTTAATATTTTGGCTTGAAACGTACCATCGTGTTACCTCCTGCAGCGTCGTAAGCGGCACATCATCAGTGGCGCTGAGCGGTCCGATCTTCATATAGTAATTTCCTGGGAGACACAATAATCAAAAAGCGAAATGCATTATACATGTATACATAATATATGCATGAAAGGCTTTGACTTGAAAGGTTTGAAAGGCTTTGCCTTTTATTATGTACATATGTGTGTACCTCCCTGGTAACCTCATAATCCGAGGTGTATACGTCATCCCAACATTCCATCAGTAAATAAACCCCTCACGGGACCTTCTAAAACTAAAGATAGTCAAACCAGCCTTAATTAGTCATTTTAGACCATTCTTGACTAATTTTAGTCAAAATGTGGTATAAAATGACTAATTAACGCTGTTTTGACTAAGTTAGTTTTGTTCACCCTCTTACCATCGGGGTATTGGATTGGAGGCAGTGAATAAGAATCCTTAAAGGTGTGTATATACGATGAGGTACACGGCATGGTGTTGAATCTCTTCAGGTCTGCCTCAGGAACCTCGAGCTTCACCAAGAATGTCCCGTGGATCTTAAAGTCAAGCTTTAGATGAGAAGGGAGGAGCGCCTTGAAATTCGTGAAGATCCCCGTACAAAGGAGAACCTTCTTGGCTGAGAGAGTAGCCCCACTCTTAGTTGTCACTCTCATTATTGGCTTCCCGCTGTCCATCTCATCAGTCTCCATCACCGATTCTACTACGTCATTGATGATGTCACATCCTTGTTGCTTAGCAACCCTCTGTTGGGTCCCAACAAGAAGGCGTGGATTGACGTAACCGGCATCGTGCGGGAAAAGAAAGGAGCTGTCGCCATATCGGCTGATGTCTAGAAACGGATAGCGGTCTCTGAGTTGGGAAGCCGAGAGGAATATTCCTGCCTCTTGAGCAATCGGGGCCAACTCTGCCTGGAGCCTGTCGCCGTACATGAGGTGCCCAACTTCGTTGAACAGTTTGGTGCCTGAAAGAAAAAATATACCTTCTGGTTGGTATTCAACTTTACATCCAACATGGGGGTGGAATACAACCTGGGGAGTTGAAGGCCTACTTTTATCCCTTTACTGGTTAAGTTCGTTCTTTACGTAGACCTTGTCAAAATAATCTTACTTATTTACCACACACACAGATTTCCATATACTCGACTTTGACTGTTAGTTCAGACTAAAATGTTTTACTGAGATTGGCACTGCTAAAACTTTATAAAGACTGCGGGATTCTATAATTTAAAGAGAGGCTCTGAGGTGAAATGCAGTTTTGTGAGAATAATTCCAATATAGATAGAATCCTTAATGAAAGTAGGCAAGTCTCTAACCTCACATTAAAATGGTGAAAAATGTCTATTTGTGTTATACTCTTGCTCTCAGGGAGAAATTTTAAATATGACGTCATATTTTTATTATCAACACCAAATGGGTCAGTGCATTCCAAAAAATGTACAGACCCATATGTTTGTAATATGACGTCATTTGATGTTTTTGGATGTTGACACTGGAAGAGTATCACAAAAAACGACACTTCACCGTTTAACGTGAGGTTAGGGACTTGTAAATTTTCACAAGGACTCTATATGTACAGAATGTGTAAGTCACGCGCGTATTCGAACATTAGGGTCCGTTAACAGCGCGTGATTTTGTTTCATTCACATGTTACAGCAATGTGTGTGTGACCAGAATGGTCCCAAAAATGTTCGACTACACGCGAGACTTGCACAGTCTCTTGGAAAATGAGTGCATCACAAAACTGAATTTGACCTTGGAACCCTTCTTTATGCACCACTCCGGTGTTTCATCCTTTAAGATATATAGCTTAATCAAATATATATATGCCCGTACCTGAGATCTTTTCCAGTTCCTTTAGGCTCTCTAATGTTCGCATTGTGATCAAACATCGGTAGTGATTTGTTCCTTGATATTTGCGTACGTTTCTCCCTGCGTCATAGTGAGAACTGAAAATCTCCCGTTGAGAGCGTTCCTAATTGTGTCAAATTTTACAGATGATCAAGACATCTTCTTAAAAATATTGGCAAATCATTGTGATACTTTGCATAAATGTATTCTATATTTAATTACTACAGCACTATCAGATATTGTGTGTGATAAACCTGCGACTTTCAGTAACAATAGACCGATCCATTAAGCCCCACACCCTTACTTGTTGACCAATCACAGCCTTGGCTATGCCACCGAACGTCCAACCAAAGTCCGACACGATAAAATCCTATTGGAATGAGTAAACGTGTGCGTGTACTAACTTATAGCGTGCACGTTGATGTCGTGCAGTGTGGCATTGGAGAAACGCACATTGTGTTGCCCACGTGTGTACGGTGGTGATGTAGCCATTGCTGCGATTGGTCAATATGTTAGTGGGCGGGGCCAAATAGATCGGTCTACTTGCCAGCGAGTTGACCAAACATTCAACGCCATTGAACTCCACACATCGTTTAGGCATTGGTGAAGACTGTGAACTGAGATAACTCTGTACATGTGTGCTGTTTAGATGCATTCGCCACATATGTAACTGTCGTTATGTTTTTGTCAATAGTATATCAATACAATTACAAGTCTCCCTCTGGCTTCCCCCCCCCCCAATATTGGTTTGCTCCTGAAACATTTCATTGTTTTGGTGTTGTTTTGGTGTTTCTGTTTTTGTTTTTTAATGGGATACATTTGGATGGTCCTTTTTACGGTTCTCACTAGTAGTGCGCATGCTCAGAACCTCGCGCAATACTGAGCATGAGCACGCATGCTCAGAGCTGTAAAAAAAAAAAAGACCGTTGTGTCTGCTGCCGCCAGCGTCTCAAAAATCTCCCATAATTTCTCGATTGTCTTTGACTTAAGCACTTTTTCTGTATTTGTTTACGTTTCTTTCATTGTTATCAATATGTAAATAAATGTCTGATTGAAAGGCTGACATAAAACTAAACAGGATGACATGTGATGGTCTGACTGTAGAAGGTTTGAAGAATGGATTAACCTTGGCAGGCTACTCGTTTTCACGGTATATGCAATAATACCCATTAGTCGAAATTAAAAAAAAATTAAGTTATACTGTACTTGACTAGGACAATGTTAAATGTAAATATTTCTGATTCTACGAAAAATGACAGCTAGTCAACTGATTCACACAATTATCTCGCGATCTATTTAATATCTTCTTCAAGGTTTAAGTTTAGATGAGGAGTCTTATTCCATCCCACTCGCAGTTTTCGTGACCCGTTCCTTGTCACTGGATGCGCTTCCTGATGCCCTTACATACCAACTAAAGGTTGCTCGGAAGGTCGAAAGTCGAAGCACTCCAATAGATGAAAGTGGGAGAAGTTATGATAAGTGTCTAACCTCACATTAAAACGATGTAAAATGCCTTTGTAATGGATCATTCCAGTACGAATTTTGTCAAAACCCCAAAACGTTCAAGGACGTCACATTTCAAGTTATGAACCAGCTGTACATTTGTACATGACATTTTTAGTTCATGCCTAAATTTCGATGATATTAATCAACATGGCGTTAAATTTGAGCTTTTTACTAAAATCCTCTTTGGAATGTACAGAGACATTATTTTGTTGTTGATATTCAATGACGTCATGTTACAAATTTCGCTTTGAAAGAGTATCAAATGCAATGACATTTTGCATCATTTTAACGTGAGGAATAGAGACTTGTCATTCTTTTTGCCGCGTTCATAAGGACTATCTTTTTGGTGGATCAGGTTCGCTAAATGGTTTCTTTCCCTGCCTTCAACCACTGTGGACCCCGTTTCGAATCCACGAGCCGTGCATGTGGATTGGGTTTTCAGTCCCTACGTGGGTTTTCCCTATTGGAGTTTTACTCCCACATAAGCTGAACATTTCTTCTCGTTTCCTAGTCATCCTGTTATTGGCACTAATTGTGCCGTTGGATGTGTAAACAAATAAATAAAAAGATAAATACAATTAGTGCATCACAAAACTGAATTTGTTCTTGGAGCCATTCTTTAAACACCAAGGGGAGTTACATGCTTTTCTTTTAATATTTTGTTTTACAATTTTGGTGTATTTTTAAAAACAATTGTATTTCTTATCATTTTTGTTACTATTGTAATGACACTGTAGTTTGACCTTCGGTTCACGAAGTTGTCAGCTTTAATAAAATTCGATTCAAAAGTTCAATTCAATTTCTAATGTAACTGTATGGTGCGCAATGGCTCGTTGTTGCTCTTTAAAATGTGGAACAAACATTGATTGTATATAATTGAAAAACCAAAGTCCAACTTGAAGTTCCACAACTAGGACGTTACCATTGGAAGTTTATGAGTAAACTAATTTCAAAAGATTCACAAAATTACTATGATTATTTCACAAG
Organism: Marthasterias glacialis; assembly: GCA_911728455.2. NCBI lineage: Eukaryota > Metazoa > Echinodermata > Asteroidea > Forcipulatida > Asteriidae > Marthasterias > Marthasterias glacialis. The sequence continues at coordinate 26,605,343 of OU452221.1, read as the reverse complement.
AGAGCTCTGGGTAATTTCACAGTGACATAAAAGGGAATAGTGCTGTAGCCGACCACTATACTTCACTCATTATGACCGAAACCTAATCTTCTCTCTACTACTTTGAAAAGCTACTAGTTTGTTTGTTCCACTTAACCATTGAGCATCATACATTGAATACCATACCATTAAGCATGTCTCAACAGGTAAAACTTACTTCTTGCGTTGGTTCACTCGGTCCAACAAGACAGACTTTTCTTCCAGCAGATTTGGTGGCATGTCGAGCTGCAGCCGACCCCCACAGCCCAGCACCAACTATACATAGATCGTACTCCATTACGCTACTCATAACCAGTAGTTCGCGTACTGTCCACAACTATACTTTTTTGGTATACTTTTTTGTTGTGAAACGTTCCGCACGGTACCTACTGGGGTGCCTACTGCATTATGTGTGCTCGAAATAGCACAACGGCACATTAATGAAAAGAGCAGATTGATAATAAAAGAGCCACCATATTAAAAATATTCGTTTCTCCTGGATGTGCGTGCCATAATTTTTTGATGATTTGTAAAGTTCAGTGGCATAACCGGGGTGCAGGGGGCTGACTCCTCCACTCCACTCCAAACCATTGCCCCTTTCTTGGCTCTATATTCTGACACTGTATACTCCGATATCCTATTCAAATGTTTTGAAGCCGAAAAGTCAGGTGCACCTTCGTTTCCCTTTAAATAACTCACAAATCAGCAAAAGTTATGGGTTGTTGTGAAGGTTTATGTTCTACTTTTGGAAGACCTTTCTTGTCATGCCTTTGACTCATGGGTCGGACATAATCGTTCGTCGTTGGTCGGACATAATGATTCAAAATTGTCGTCAGACATAACAGTCCGTGTCGGGCATAATGCTGCGTAACATGTTCCAGACACTTGATTGTGACCAAAGTGAGTGCCATCAACAAATCGATCGAACACTGGCATTGCTGACAACGGTTCTCCACTGGTCTTTTCGTTCTGTGATTGCTGGTAGGTCACGGCGGTTACCATAATGCCAGAGTAAGCGCATCAGGGTGTTCACAAAAATGTTGCTGTATGTAGGACGCCCTCTTGATCTTCTACCGTGTTGCTGTAGGACATTCTCTTTATCTTCTACCATGTTTAGGATCCCATGCAGAGATACACATAAAAAAAAGTGAGTATAATTGGCCCGAAATTCAATTCAGTTCAAAATTTATTCATCCTAGATTATGCAATTACAAGAGATTGGACAGTAATTACAAACTACAGCTTAGGGCTTAAAAGATAAACCGAAAAAGTATACGAATTTACATTTACATTATATTTATAGACACATTTGTATTTTCAGTTCAGTGGTTCGTGCTTTTTGCGGAATTTGGACAACGTTCTGCCAGTATGCTTGTCACTGAGATCATTTCAACTTAAACTAAATTTCCACAGTGACAAGTATTAATCACAATTTGATGGGAGAAAAACATAGCATACGATTTTTCAATGGAGCTAAAGCAATGTAATAGGTGACCGAGTGCACAATGAAGCAAGCTTGTGAGGGCGTGGCCCCTGTGCATGTGAATTGAACCTGGGTGTATTTTAAAAGTTGTTATGTACAAAAGATATTACAGTACACGTATAAAGTAAAATGGCCTTTGAAGAACTGATGACCTGGTATGACTCATGCACATACTGCTAACAAATGAGAAATTATAGTTTTCAACACAAAACATAAATTTTAGGATTATATGGGGGAGATGATATTTAAATAATAATAATAATAATAATAATAATAAATACATACATACATACAAAGTCAGATCTTGCAACATAAACCAAAATTAATAAGTAGAAATTAACAAATAACGAAAGACAGTACATAAAAACAAATATATATACATATATACAAACTACGGGGGGAACATTACAGTAAAATGAGAAACTAAAAACAAACAAAAATGCTACCCTAACAAACCTTAACAAAACATTTTACGAACGGAAATCGGTAGGCCTCTTTTTGTATAATTATGTTTAACCATCTTCTCGACTACCAAACGTGTCATGTTTTCTACAGGTTGGTTTTATTCATTGCCTTTCAATCATGAAGTAGTATTAAACAGCTAACCACTCGTATGTAGTTTTCTATTGAATTGTCGGATGTAGATCTCGCTACCTCTTTGACGCAACAATCAAGAGTAGCCCCTTTGTGACCAATTGCATACAGTCATTGTTCTCCCAATGAGATTAAGATGTCTTTACACTTCTGTATCTTCTATTGATGCTGAAATTATGCGGACATAAACGTTACTTGAATTTGTAAGTTCCCATTCATTTAGCTGTTAGATCACCAACTTTCCATAACAAGACACTTCTTGTCTATAAATGTCTTAGAATTTTGCCTATCATGTGTACTGTGCTCTAACCTTTTCGTTTATCTTTTATCATAAAACACCAAAGCTGTGACAAAGCTAGCCAAATTCACCGTTAAGACTTAGATGGGTGAAAAGTCTCCCTTTTTTTAAAGAAAGTTAAATGACATCACTCAACAATCTAAACTTTAAATAAAAAGAAGTACACTTTCCCTGTAGAAACATCATTTGACAAAGCAGCGACAGGCGATGTGTAGAAGACGGATACAGATGCACACACTTTCAAACATCTACTTAACTCGGGTCCTCCACAATGACAATTTTGCGCTGTGTATCCACAAGCTGTTTTTTTATCAACACCCTGTCTTTTAGGTCAATAACCCCCCCCCCCCCCCCCCCCCCCATGCAAGCCCAAAACTACACTAAATGACCATGTGGGTGAATTGGAGTGCCAGTCAAGACTTAGACTTGTGTTATTTACAATCAGTGTGCGGCCGCAAGTTGTTTTCACAAAGTGCATACCGCCCTGTGTCAATGGCCCTTAGCACAAGGGTCAATCAATTACTGCACAGAGACAGGTGACTGCTGTCTTTCAACACTCCTTACTCTGCAGTGGTTAGGGTCTGGCCAATGAAAGTTTACAGGCTTGTGGGGTATACCAGGGGTGAGGTTTACATGGAATCTTGGCTTTTTGGGCCCGTTGAAAAAAAGGTTATGGCCATATTTGGTAGGACCTGCTGAATTTTATCATCTTGTGGCTGACACCAGGGTTAATGTATTTCCCCCTTTTCACAAAAAAATAATAACTGTATCCCATATCAACGAATAAAGCAAAGTAGCGATGCAACACATCAAAATGATTAACGTATACACATGCAGTTACAGATTACGGTTACTTACTTCGTTGCTATAAAAAAACGTGTTTATTTTTGTTTTATTTTATTTATTTATTTATTCATTTTTATTTTTGGCACAAACTCATTCTTGACAAAATTTGGTTTACTTTTTGTAAGAAATATATTTGTTGTAGATCAGCGCTTCACCAGTGTGTATGGTATGGTTCTCCAAGACATAATTTCTTGTTATAAAGGAGTTCGTTCGTCGGGAAAGTACTCGATATATTACCAAGACTAGATCTTTCATCTCCTTACTTTAATAATTTCTCAAAATGTTACATATTACTTATTAACTTTTGACTGTGAGAAAGCTAATTGTTTACCACATAATTATAATGAAAGGGCACATAGAAATCAGCATTTGCTACTTATCCCATATACAAGCCTGAATTTAGGACTAAAAATATGTTCGGACAGGGAGCTCGAGGGATCCTGTTATACCATGAAACAAACTGAAGGAATAATATATTTCCTTTTTTTATAATGGGGGGATGGCAAAGGTACAATGTTTTATTTAATATAGATAAGTTACCAGGAAGCATATAGTATAAGAAGGGAATAAAAGTATGGTTAAGAGGTTTTTAGCTAGTTGTTTATACACGGTGAGACCTGGTTCTCGATAAATTTCCAAATTGAGTGCCTTGCGCAAGTTTCAAAATTGCGTCCCAAAAAAAATCAAACTTGCGCAAGCCAAATTTACGCGCTACCATCTTCCTCCATGGGGCTACCAATGGTCTCCATTAATAATTATAATACTGACAGTATTATGGAGATCAATGGGGGCTACCACTTTAAACTGGTCTGCGCATTTGCACGCTCTGCGCAATCGTCTGATAACACCATCTTTTGCCTCAATTTCCTCAGTCCATGTTTAAATGCTTTGTGCCATGTCTCTATTGCACGTTTAAACATTGCCACTTGATCTCCTCTCGACCAACCAGAATGGTTAAACTGTCCCAGGTAGTTATGAATAGAATTTGTTAGCATGGTACCGGTACCTAATAAGTTCACTGGTCGGTAATCGATGGATTGCTAATCCATACGATTGTTTGTAGTTCGCTGGGCGTTTCTGAACATCTTTCTCACAGAAAGCGAATGTATTGAACGGGTCGGTATTTTACTAACACTTGTACACAGAATCGTAAACAAACTAGTGACGTCACAAGTCAACAGCGCGATGGACTGACCATGCGGCAACTCGTTGGAAGGTTATTCATCGTGTCATTTTAATTAGCCGACCACAGACCAGCAGGACTTTTCGTCATATTCATCCAACCAATTGCAGCTGTATTGAGAAAGGGTCTTTACATAAGATGAAATTAATCCCATATAGCAAAGGTCACCTCGTGAACAGAGGACACTTCATCTGTTAAACAGCACAGAGCAAGGGTTACAGCATTCACATAAAGTTTTTTATCTTCACACTTTTGGAAAAGAGAGGTAAGGATTCTTCCGGGTTGAAAAAAATGTTTGATAATGTGTCTGTTTTGTAAATTACTCATAAGTTAATACATAGAGAAGAACAAGTTTTTGTAAGACCATGCATTTTCCCGATCTTCTCCGAAACATTGATACACAACGAGGACAAATTCCAAAGGCCTACTACACTGTTTATATTAAGCTAAACTGAGTAAATGACATGTTTAAATAAATCTCAACAAAAAATAAAAACATCTTAGAGCGTTTGGAGAATTCGCTCCTGGACCCCATTAGAACTGTTGCCCCTAAAAACTCCAACAGTAGGGGATTCGTCCCGAGTCCAAAAGTATTCAAGTTTGAATTAAAAAATTTAACGTCTATTTTCGGCAACTTGACGGTCCTACTTAGCCCTGAAAACACTTAAAACCGTAGAGCGTCCGGGGGGCTTCGCCCCAGAACCCCACCAGAATTTAAGTCCATGTACTCCAACAGGGGATTCGCTAAAAAATTACAGTTTTTAAAGCTTGTATTTCTAATTATGAGTCGTCTAATGCTCGGCATCTGAGGGCCATTTTCAACCTTGGAATCACTGAAAAACCTCATTACCTCACATCTAGGTGCGGTGAGTCTCATGTTACTGCGGTTTTAGTTTTCATTTGGTCATTTCAGTCGGCAAATTTAGGCTTCTACGCCCCTCCCCCCCCCACCCCCACCACACCAAAGAAAGTGCCTTCGCTTCGCCGCTACTTGGGCATGAAGTCCCGAGATGGCTTAACACACTCCCGAGTCATGCCAGACACTTTACTCATCATTTTGTATAAGGGTCTTCTTCTCCAGGTGCATCACTGATGGCCCTTCATTTCCCCAGTCCAGTGGTCGGTTCAACAGGTATTCCTACACTTGGAAGAGGAGTTGGGGAATCTGCCAGGGTTACCAGGGGTACACAATGCAATCACAGAAAAACCATTTGCGCCTACTTTGGGATCATGTTTTGTTTGGCTTGTGGCCCTATCTACGAACTGACTTGTACTTTGTGACAACAAATCAATATCTCTCAATCTCAAATACTGAGCAGGATTTAAAGATGGCTGGCGTTGCAGGTTGTATGCAGAGATGGGTTGGACATGTTGCCTTGGTTACAGTGCCTCCTCAGGTATTGGTCAAGCTCTAGCCAGGTCTCTAGTCAAACACGGAATGGAAGTTGTTAGCTGTGCGAGGAACACAAAAGCTATTGAGGTAAATGTGGGGCTTTTTCTAAATTAACGCGGGAGACCATGGCTCTGCCTGCAGCTCTGAGCTTACGGTGAATCTCTTTTGCCTAGTAAACATGCACAAAGCCCTCTGAGCTGAAACGTAAGCCTGCCATAGCCAGAGAAGATGCCCCCTTGGTGTTTAACTTGCTTGTTGGACCTCACCGTTTTCACAAAGTGAAGAATGTGTCAAAAATCACAAAATTTGGCAAATTAGTTTTTGTACAACTTCTTGGCATACTTATTGCTGCTAAGAGTTTCAGCAATTTTCAGGACTGTAGACGTAATAGTTTTGTAATTACACTAAATAGCATGACCGACGTATCACTTGATTTGCCATTTTGCGTAGATTCGTCACTTTACCCGTTGAAATACACGTGCCGGCAAGGGGCCAAACACGCATGGTCTGACTTTTGCGATTTCAGAAAGTGATTGTTGACTTATTGAAGTTTAGCTTTTCACGAAGGGGCGAATGTCAATAATGAATTGGTTTGTAACACACCGCTCTGTGCGTGCAAGTCTCTTTTTTCGTTTTCATGAAGTGACGAATGTGTTATGCTAATAGGAATTAATAACTCATTAAAATAGCAGAAAGATTGAACACACATTGACTGAAGAAGTCAGCTTTATTTTGGTACTAAAACTTTAAAAGGCAAAATAGTCAGTTTATTGTAAAATCAAATAAAACTTCATATTCATAGACTTTACATTTGTTGTCGTCCTGTGCTGTGTCGTCCAAGTATGGCCAGCAAACCCAACAACAGTTTTGTCAGCAAACCCAACAACAGTTTCGCCAAAAAACCCAACAAACGTTTCGCCAACAAACCTAACAACATTTTGTTTGGACAACAAACCCAACAATAGTTTGGCCAACAAACCCAACATTAGTTTGGCCTGTCCCAGCATATGTTCATTACTCAACTTCAGCATGTTCAGTTACAAATTGGGTCTAAAAAATCAGACGAAAGTTGTAGTTAACTGTGTATGGGTTTATGGTTAATGCTTTTGCAATGATAAGTTAAAACTGCCACTCCGTAAAAAGCAAACTCAATGTCTGTTCAACTTTTGTTTCAGAAAACACATGTCACGAACTTGACTTGCAGTAAATTATGTTGTTATACTGCTTTTGTATCCTTTTGGTTTTTTCCACCTTATTGTATTGATGCCTTTTGTATACTTTTTGATCTGTTACCAGTTGTTTAGAATGAACTGTATTTTCCAACTATATTTTTCTTCTTCATTATTGCATGGGTTTGCTTGTAGAACATTTTAACTTTGTTTTTAACACCGAAAGTGTAAACATTTTTGGGTGTAATCGCATTTCGAAACAATAACCAATGATAATCTTTGATCTTTAAATTTCTTCTGAAAACATAAAACTACACAGAACTTGTTTTAGATTCTTCTTGCTTCCAAAGGATGACATCCAGATGTTGTCAGCTGACAGCTCTATACCTGGCTCACTACATGCTATAAAGTGTGACTTGTCAAAGGAAGATGAGATTCTTGCTATGTTTGCTGAAATCAAGGAGAAATTTGGTGGAGTGGATGTCTGTATCAACAATGCAGGCATAAACCATGCCAAGTCAGCGGGTGCAGCTAGTATACGGGGTATTCTGAATGGGGAAACGGACAAGTGGAGAAATATGCTTGACGTGAGTTCATCTTTAGGAATCGTCACAGGAACAGATTTAAAGTTAGACCGTATTAATCAGAATCCAAATGAAATGCAAAACAACAAAACGAAGCTTTGAGGCCACAAAAAATTACTTACAAGAATCTTAATACAAGTTCAATAGGCATAATATTCTGGCTGGTTCATTGGAAGTATACAAGCAGCAACCAAACTGGCCAGCTGGGAGCAAACCAGTCACAACAATAATCTAGTACCTTCCTAGCTACCCAGGTATACCCATGGGTGATAAGAAGCAGTGACTGCAAGATCACCAGGTCATTTCTCTTATCCTTTTAATGGGTCTATGGTTTTATATTGTTTTATATTATGTACTTTTGTGTTAATTTTTAAACTGTTTTCTTTCAATTCAAGTGACTAAGCTCTTTTGATATTTTGCTTCTTTTATTGTTAAGCGCCTGGGAGCATTTTCTTTAATGGATTTGGCGCTATATAAATGTGTTTTATTATTATTATTATTGTTATTTCTCCGGCATTCGCTGTACCTCTACAGCAACGGCCACCGCCAAATTCATGTACGTAGAGTGTTAGACCGCGATTAAGTATGATCACGTGACTCACGCCAAGTTTGGTTATTAATCTTCCTTTTGTTTCCTGTCAGGATTTGACTTTTATTATCAGACCAAATTTCGCTTGATAACACTCAAAGTATGAAACTCATCTCACGCCAAGTCTTTAGTTTGAGATCAAACTCAGCACCTCTCAATGAGGGAGACTTGTATTATCAGGGTTCAGGAAGTCTCCCAATTAAATCAATGCGACTATAACAAACCTGGGGTGGATTTCACAAAGAGTTAAGATTCATCTTAACTGCAAATCACTCTTAATTGCTAAGCACAGTGTGATGTCACCATACAAATCTCTATGGTAATACTGACAAATCATCTTAAGATGAATCTTAGTGCTTTGTGAAATCGACCCCTGATCTTCTTCTGTTACAATTAGAGTTACTAATGATTGCTATTTCAAACATGGAACAAGACCAACATGGCAGTAACATCCATAAAATCAAATCAACTACACATTTTCCTTTGTTTCAAAGTGAATTGAACTCATTTGCAAACTGTGCACTTTTTTTTCTTGAGTTGATTTTAGGTGAATGTTTTAGCTCCAGCTGTATGTACCCGAGAGGCTGTGAAGCAGATTGAAGCGAAAGGATCTAAAAATGGACAGATTATATTGATCAACAGGTAAAGTCACTATTTTGAATCACCTATGTTCCTGTTATTTGTTATTTGTTTGTATCATGTTACATGGACAGCCTATTCCTTTTTCTTTACGTCGATACCATAATGTTATCATTAAATGTTTGAGTGCTCATCAATTCCATCATGCATTTTAACTATGGTGAGCCAAAAGGTCTACTTCATATAGGATTATGTACAGGGTCTGCTATCCGCTCCTAAGATAATGCAGGAACGGTGAAGGTTTTTTATTTTGTTGGAGTGAAAACACCTTTTCTCAAAAACAGTGTGATATCACAAGAATCCTGTGTTCTTGTGTCTCGACAAAATGAACAGTATTTACAAAACGTTTTAAACGCTCCTCATCGTCAAGAATACGCAAAGAGAATAAAATGCCGTGCAACTATCGCGCGACTAAACCAGCCTGAAAGCGTGAGGCGGTGTTCTTTTCAACAATTAGCGAAGTCCGGCAGTCACTACGACAAACCTTGAAACACTTTACAATTTAATTGAAATAAACAGCTCATTTACATAATACAATATGGCCTCCAAAATCCAATACGACTGCCATTTTAAAGCATTTTTCACATCAAGTGCGTTCAAAATGACATATTTTATTGATTTAAAATGCTCGTATAGGGTTTCTATTATACCAGGATATATCTTATCATTTGAATAATTATCAGATTAACACATATTGCATCTGATAAGTAATTACTTACAGTATTAGTTATAATCCAGGTAAACAGTTCCTTATAAACTGATAGATAATTACATATTCATTATAATCCCATTTGAGCCTAGTCTCTGTAACATGGTGCTGGTACTGAGACAGTACTGGCTTGTTCTGGTTTTGCACCGGTGTCATATGGTATGCTGTCATCCAGGTAATATGTCCACCATACGGTAAAATAACGTGGGCTGGAGGAGTTTATTCAAAAGAGGGCGCTATCAGAAGGAGTTTAGTACACAGTTCGCCGTATGGTCGGACAGAATCTCCTTAACGGACAGAATCTCCTTCCACACTACCACCAGATTTTGACCAAACACAACCGGCACTCAGCCAATACCGGTTTCATTAGCAGCAAAACTTTAATAAAACCAGCTACAATACGGTACAGAGCTTGTAGTGGTCCTGTGCTTGGCTGGTTGCATTTGCTGCAAACCATTATGGCAATACGGAGTAGAGCCAATAGACCGATTGCGCGACCTACGTCACGTGACCTGTATCAAATGTAAACAAACACGACGACCTCCATAGAAAAGTGCGGTACAGTACATGATGATTGATGCATTTGTTTATCCGATCGAGGCTTTTCTTTCTCGAAATCTGTGAAAAATATGCCAATGCTATTTGCATGTAGGTTTGAAGAATGTGCAAAAAACCTGAACTATTTCATAGATTTTTATGTATACAAATGGAATTGTCTTATAATTGCAAAAACTGTTTTTATATTATTTGACAGAAAAACATCCCTGATAATTGGAACTCTGTTCTTTTTTTCTTAGTTCTGTACTTCTTAGATGTTAAAAGTACATGTTTGTTTACTACATATTGAAATATGCACCATTTTGTAAGTAGCCATAATAACCATAAGCACCCATAATTAATAACGGAAAAGAGGACGAAAGAGAAAAAGATGGAGAGACGAGCTGCAACAATACTAGGTATTAATGCAATTGGCACGTAATATGAATTATAACTGGCCCTGTTCTTAAAATAATACATTTTGTTACTCCAAGTCTTTCTGGCCACAGAGTTCTCCAGCCGAGAGAGATGCACTGTTACAGTGTCACCAAATATGGAGTAACTGCAATGATTGAAGGCATCAGAATGGAATTAAGAGAGAAGAACAGTAACATCAGAGTAGCAGTAAGTATAGTGTCACAATCCGAAAATCTCCAAACGATCCGTGAATATAAATCATTCCAAAAGCCTAGATTCTCAGATGCAACAAAGAAACCAACCAGGTCACATTGATATAAGCAGAAAAGAAACAAGGTGATTTAATCATATTTTGTCTATAGTCACTTCTTACAATTACATCACCGCGGCTTTAAATAACTTACACAGAGCCCCAGAGTAACACATTATCGCCTCCCACACGGAAATCGATTGATGGTTTCTATTACGTGGCTCCGAATTGCGGATACAAAGTACATCATCGTGTTCGTAATTTTGATTTGATTTGATTTGATTTTATATTATATAGTCATAAAGTGTGGAACCCTCTGACTATACATTCAATTCATTTGACTGCTAACTATGTTTAACTGTAGATTGTACTATGGTTAGCTGTACTGGGTTTATCTGCACAAAAGCACTGTAAAAAGAATCTGTAATATTGACCACTTTCACCTGACGTCATCATCCATACTATACAGATGCTTATTGGGGTGCTTCCGGTCATGGGCGCCGCCATGTTTTTTCCGTCACTGGCGCCCGTTCCCTGCCGGTTTGATGCGTCCCGAGGTACTTTTCGGGGTACCTGTTGGTTTGTGTTTGCGCTGGTGTTCCGTTCTCACCGGGGTTTCCCTGAAGCTAGCCATCCCACATGATTACCATCAGAAGCAAGGCCAGTCTCTACACAATAAGAAGAAAGAACCAAGAGAATTTGTTTTCCACTCCCCTGACGGGAAAAGAAAAAGCTCATGACCCACCATATCGCCTTTCACAAAATGCCAGTATAATTCACTTTGCCAGTTTACGTAAAGTACTCGTCCAGACAATATTATAAACAATATGTATACACTTTACAGTTATTCAAAATTAATCAAGGATATTAAGTATCAGATGTCAAACAACCTGAAGAAAGTTTCAGATGTAAAGTTTAGAAGACTTCCAGCAGGAAGCACAAAAGTCACATTATGTAAATTAAAGTGTTTAATGAAAACATGCAAATCATTTGCAAAACCTTCAGGTACAGAAACCGCGCTTGATCTCCTTACAGTAGATACCTGTTTCTGCTAAGCAAAATATTACTTTGCCAATGCGCATGCTTAGCTATTATGGTAACATCCCCTAATTCCAATTTCAAAGGACCAGCACACAAGTGTTTCACAGGTTTTCCTTAGATTTTGCTTAATTAAACAATATTTTCTACTTGGCATCTCTGAACTTTTACCCTGGGTCAAAGTGGTTAGAGGAAGGGTCAGGAATGTAGACTCTCGTAATTAACCTTTTCCATGAAATATTATGCTAATTACATTCACGCATGCATACACATTATTGGTGGGCATACACCATTAAAGCTGTGCACTAGGCAGCCGCACAAACGCGTGTGCGCCACACCACCATGCCATTTTTTTTTAAAATAGTCCCTCACAAAAAGGCGCAATGTTCCCTCATTTTGCCCACCAGTAGTGTCAGTGCGCATGCGTGATGTACTATTTAACGTAATATTTCATGGGAAGGGTCTATTTTGACTTGTCTCTTTTTGTTTCTACTTTTTTTTTTGTATGTTTCACAGGCAATCTCACCAGGTGTAGTAGAAACAGAGTTTAGACAACGCTCGTATTCAAACGAAGACCCTGAAAAGGCAAACGCACTTTATCAAATCAATGAGGTACTTTTTTGTCAAGAATCTCCCACATCTTATGTTGATATCAGATAGGATGCCCATTATATGTACATGTCATGTACATTAATATTGTACCTGTGTCACAATCAACCCTAAAGTGCGGGATTATTCTATTGGGCTGTTTGCAATGTCCAAAATGAAAGCAGAATAACTCACTTTCTGGAATTACAAAAAGAATTTAAGAGAGTTAAATGAAGAAACAATACAAAAGAACAATTACTGCATACACTAATTACGTACAAGTAAATTTTGGAGGATAGTGTCTGTTTCTGTGACCCAAATCAATGTAAACAGCATAAGTCAAAACAATTCACCTTTTTCTGAAGTTGGAGCATTAGTCAAACTACTGCGTTTTGGGGCAAAATACATTCATTTTATATTTGGAATAAATCTAAACAATCAATGGTTCATTTTACAAACGCCAATCTGCATGATGGACTTGTACTCCAAGAAGCAGAGGTAGTCTTCAAGCCTCTTAGAGCTCTGGGTTCGCTGACATAATTGCCCCCTTTTTAGCACTCTCAAAATCTGCTGAAATGTGTACCATTATAAAACATGGTTTTACTGCAATGAAGGAAAAATAATAATGATTTTTTGTATGCTTATACACTGTTAGTTACTAGGCTTACATTTTAAGTGCAACTATTGCTTGCGCACACTAGACTTTCGAGCCTGGTTGCAAGGCATTTTACTCTTTAAGTGAACACGGATAAATTTGGAAGAACGAAACTGTGAGCACTAACCATTAACTTGTTTGTTTGTGTTGTTTTCTTGTTATCAATTGCCAAATAAATAACAACAATGGTAAAACCAGTTCGTTTTACTCGTAAATGTGGTTCAAACACGCCCTCAAGCGATCAAAAATACTGCCAATGAAAAGTCACTTTGGGTCACCAGCTCTGTTCCTTTTACTCCCAGCTCAATGTAATAGTAGACTAACCAAGAATACTAACCTGCCCAATATCATAATTCATCCTCAGCCGTTGCAAGTAGAGGATATCGCAGAGGCTGTCCTTTACATACTTCAGACGCCACCACATGTTCAGGTATGTGAAAATTCAAGTCGAGCTCAACTTTCAATAAGGGAATAAGTGTGGTGAAGAGGGTTTCAACTGTTTGTCTAAACACGGTGAGGCCTGGTTCTCGATAATTTTACCGAGACGAAGACATTCACAAGACCTTTCTGTTAAAAACATCCAAAAACCTTTAAAAGTTCAGAATTGAGAACAAATCTGACAGCTCACCTCGTTCAGGTCTGCATTAAATTTCTATCCATGTTGACCGCCTCGCGCAAGTTTCAAAATTGTGCACACAAGATTCAAACTTTGCGCAAGCCAAATTTGCGCGCTACCATCTTCCTCCAAACTTGCGCAAGCCAAATTTGCGCGCTACAATCTTCCTTCATGGGGTTCCCAATTTAAACTGGTCTGTGCAATTTTTGCACTTGGCGCAATCGTCTAATAGCGACCTCTTTTGACTCAATTTCCTTTGTGCCATGTCTATTGCCCGTTAAAATACGGCCACGTGATCTCCTCGACCAATCAGAATGGATACTGTCCCAGGCATTTATGAATATTGAATAAAAGCACAATCTTGTGGATAGGCCTAGGGGCCTACGTTTCCGCTTTAATAAAGGGAAAACGTGACAATTCTCTTTATCTAAAAGTTTTAAGAACTCGTGAAATCAAGCTCACTATGTTTCATTTTGTTGCTCCTGTTTCTAAATAAAGGTTCATGACATCATGCTTCGGTCAGTGTTTCAGAACAATTGAGCCACAACTCGCCAAGGAAAACGTGTCTGCGACAATGAAGTGTTCTTTGCTCACTAATGTTTGCCATCGCTCCGGCATAGTTTATTACAAAATCCCCTGTGACACTGGAATAAATGTAATTCAATATTATCAGTAATAGTCAAATGATAACTCTGTACCACAAGGACCCTTTTCCTCAATTCTCAGCATCATTTATTAACAAACAATGGAAATCTAAAATATATTCTCTAAAGTGAAAATACAAAAATCAAAACATATTCGGGAGCGCCTTGTTAAGAATGTATTGGATGGAATGGTGATATCTATCTACAATACTGAAACGTTTGGACGAATATTTACTGGACGGATTATTTCAATGTTTTAGAAAAGCAAATCACAATAAGAATTTGAAATTTTACACGGTGGAAATGGTTTGTTGGACGTATCATTGAGATATCTCACGAGATATGGTGCCCTGACTAGTCTTGGCCCAAGACGTCAGTGATCGATAGTGGACGCTCACGGTATAGTAAAAGCGCGCCCGTAAGAGGGCGCGCTATTACGAATTACCATGAGCGTACGTACACAATCCACTATCGATGACTGACTAGTCTCTGAGCTGGGCTCGGTTCAATGTACTGCTTACCACATAATTCGATGCTTAATTTAAAGGGCCGGTAAGCGCAGAATTTGATGGCGTGGCCGTATCCAAATTGAAGCATGATGACGCGGCGATCCAGCCGTAGCCGTAGCCGTAGCCGTCTCCACCAATTCGGACACGGCCTACGCAGCGCAATGAAACTGGACCGTGGTAGTGTAAAAAAAAAAACCTCAACATTTCAGCTTGCATCACTAGGAAGAGTAAGATGCAGCGGCGTGGACGGGGGGGGGGGGGGGGGGGGGCACAAATTTCCAGTACCCCAGGTGCCCCCTGAGTAAAAGAACATGTTACCTGTGCCAACCCCCCCCCCCCCGCCCACCACTGAAAAGAAATGCCATGGCTGCTGACAAGTTATAGAGATACAGTTTGCAAGACACTTGAAGTAAATTAACCAACTCATCGTTCAAACGATTGCGCATGCTAATTATTCATTATTGCATTTTTCGTTAATATAGCTTATTTCCTGTTGTTCTGAAGGATATAACTAATATGAGAGAACAACCATTGCCTGTCGGTATAACAGCTAACCGTAATGTCGATTATTTTGTCCAACTATAAAACTGACACACAATGAACTCAATAGTTTTTGAAAGCTCCACCTGGCATCAAATGCTCATACCGATTTATTGCTAAGGGCATTGTTTTTCGTCTGATTCATCATGCTGAAAGAAAATTACATTATTGGTTGATCGTAAAAGTCCCCCCCAGCTGTATTTAAGAGCTTATTGTTGGTAAGAGCCAATACCTCATCATTGTAGGTAGCGTTAACAAGTCAACCGTGATGGGAGGAAATGAAAATTGAGTTAAGAAGATAATAAATGCTTGCCTTTGAATTGCCCGAAGTGTGGCTGTTTTTATTTTATGTTTTTTCTTCTTCTTGTCCTTTACAAATCAGAATGATGAGCGCTAGCTCAAACGTCTTTGCAGTGTTTTGCTTTGGGGCGACTCAGTTCACGAAACGGTTACTGCAAATGTTTCATTATTAATTTTTTCCGCTAAACCTTGCGCAGCTTCGTCTCAGTTGGACTAGAATGCCACAATGGACAAACCTGTTAGGTCATTAACGGCAACAGTTTAACGTTAAGATTAAAATTAATTTTAAATAGCTATGTGTTCAGGAATGATTTCACACTAAATATACAGTTGTTTTCCTTAAAATTACACAGATCTCCTTTCTACGAAAATATTCAGCTTTTTTTACATCTTTAAAAAATAGTACAATTTTTTTTTTTAAATATTGACTAAAATTATCTTCAAAACATTAAAAAAAATAGGCAGTCTTTATACCTTTTTTCTCGAAGATTACAATTGTTCTATATCTTGAGACATTGAATACTTTCCACTTACTCCTTCATGTATAAACTAATATATTTCTTTTTTTTAATTGTTAAGTAGCTATGTGTGGCTATCCATCTGAAAATGAAGTAGATTTTTAGGGATCGAAGGAGCGAAAATCTGCTCTCAAAACAAAGTCTAAGGGACATGGGAACAGTCTTTAGGATGTCTTTTGGTGAACTACTCGATAACAACGAAATGTCTACAGAGCACAATGTAACAAAAATGTGTGTTTATCAATGTATAGTAGTCCTACATTATTGAATCTTCTTTCAGTGCCTAAAAACACAAATTTACCATGAAACTGCTGTGGTACGTGAAAGAGAACTTGAAGATGCAGGATTTTAATGGTGTTCTCCTCAAGACATTGAGAGTTCCTCAGCCAATGGATCAGGTCCTTCAGCTTTCCTCTGCTGTATCATATGAGACAGTGTGTCCATGTCTGCGGCGGCTACCAGACTGGATCTACGATTGACCTTCCTCCGGGCGAGTTTCTCCTTGATCAGGTTCTGGCGCTCCTTGGCATCAAGTTTCTTCTTGGTCGATGTGATGTGCTCCTCAGCAACCGGTTTTGTCTTGGCTGGAGTTGCAGGGGCATCTGTCGTGTCGTCGTCATCGTCATCATCTGGTGCCACAACCTGAGGAGAGATGGCAAAGGGTGACACTAATGAAATTGCTGTTTTCACTGGGAGGCGTCGTTAAAGAAAGGAAGAGTCCAACATTTGTTTTAACAAGTTATCAGAAAAGTATGTTTTCCCCCATTTTCCCCTTCTTCTTAGCTCCTTGTGTCCTTGAACTACTTCTATCATAAGTCTTTTTTCACCTTTTAAAACAATTTTTTCTTGTCTTGATAATTCAATTGAGAGATTTCTTTACTTATTGTTTCTTTAAATGGCCTGAAAAGCTTGTTGCCATTTGGCTAAAGTCACAGTAACCTCCGTTTCGTTTTCCGTGGTTATATTATTTTCTTTGAAATATATCTTTTTAAATCTCAGTTTGCATCAAAGAAATCAAATCAAATCAAACTAAAATAAAGTGAAGTCAATCAATAAAAATCAAATCAAGAGAACATAAAGTGAAGTCAATAACTTGTTATCACTAATCAGCATATTAGTATGTCATTAACCAGAAGCATTGGAATGTTAGTAGACCGTTTAATACTCCCATCTAAACGTGTTAAAAATCTCAAGAATTTTTGAGAAGCCTTGCAATTGAAGCAATTGAATGTTGTAAAGAGAGGCAGGCAAATAGATATATAAACAAACAACTACAAGCATTTGTTATTTTTCATAAAATCTTATGAGGGTGGTACAGGGTGATAAAGGATATTTTTCAACATCTGGCATTGTATATTTCCTTTTAATTAAAAACCAATAATGTTATTAACGTTAAATGTAACATAAGATCTATATATCAGTTCAATTAACCACAAACAAAAACGTTGGGAAAGAAACAAGATTTTAAATTATATCAGGGAGAAGTAAGAAGAACAAAAAGGAGGATTGATGACTGGGAAAGGAGTGGTGTTTTGAGACACATTTACAGACAGATCAACAAGTTTGCAAAAAGAAATATTCACAAATGATGAAATTTAGTTTCACAATAGAACATAAAAACAAAGATAACTCATTCCAGTTGAACTTCATGAGTGCTGGAGTTAGACCTTTGTGTTTGTTCCAAATAGTAACATTATAAAATCCCTTAAACTGGCAGTGTACAGGTTAGATATCTCTTGTACTGGCGTCATACCCAGTTTGCCCATGGTCAGCCATTTTGTGAAGTTAAACTGCATGTAAAAGATACGGTGCTCGTCTCACCACGACCACGTGCGCTTCGCCTAATATTATGCACACTGCACAGTGCATGCCGGGAATCCGGCTCCCAAAGTTGCGTAAACCAAGATTTATCATGGCTGATGACGTCAGGTGAATTAGACCTTTCTTTTGTTTGCAAACATTGACCACTATTTTGTATGGAGGGCCCTGAGTAGTCCAAGTAACTGGCTTGGCAAAAAAAATTGCCTTTTTTATAGTAAAAAAAAACCAAAACGTTTTTTTTAATGAAGTATAAGTTAGTTTAATATTGTTTTGGATAGTAAATCTTATTCATGATTGGTATGGGTATTAATTCGATAGCATTATTGGTCAGGTAATAAAATGTTGTATTTTTTGCAGTGAAGGCCGCCCCTAGTTTTGCCAACCAAGTTTGGCAAAAAAAAATGCAGCTGTGATGTTGCAAAAGAAAGGTCTTTACCTACCCGAAAAACTGCACCTTGGGATTTGAAGTCTAAATACTTTCACTATGTCTGTTCAATAGTACTAACATAAAAAGGGTGTGACACCACTATCAGACAGAAATACTTGGTTGGTAGATATACATTGATTAAAGAAATATAAATAAAAAAAGAGAGACTTTCATGCAGGTTTATCAGGAACATAAACAAAGAAAATTTGACCTTCTTTGACAAAATGAAAGCTAAGGAAAATGTTGCCAGCAGATTGGTCTCAAGAGAGTCAAAGCTGTACCCATTGGCAAATACACAATGTGTACATGTAATCATTCTCAACATATCGTTGGTTTATTTGTAAGGGTAAATTTATTCCCATTTTCTAGTTTTTTTAATAGAGAAGTTGCATGGTCCCGGGATAAGTTCATTTCGCAGCCATGTAATAACTCAATGGATGACGCGTTGTCTGCTGAATGATTTCCAGCGTCTGTTTGTGCATGCAGCATAAGAAAAAGGTCCCGGGTGGCGCCACGTGAAACATCTCTCTATAGACACATAATACAACCAAAACCTGTGAAAATTTCATCACTGATTTTGCGGTCTTCGAATTCTATTTCCTCAACTTTGAGAGTATTTTTTAAGACGGAAATAATTCTTTGGAGGATTAATTCTGGTATGAACTTTAGAATCAATTTTGGCGTGAACAAAGAAAAATTTACTGGAGCAGGAGTTGAACTTGCAACCCCCGGAAATGTATGGAAGCTAATTATTTGTTTCCTGAAGATGTCTATAAAATAATTATCCCTAGTTTGGAAAATACGCCGACGTAGCTCTCATTTTCTAAATGAGCCCAATTTCATAAAGCTGTAATAAGCAGAAAATGTTGCATATATCGGCCAAGTGTAACAGATTTTGGGGCACCAGTTGGAACTATGTGAATTCAAAGCATTTTGGATGCTAACCCGTTTCTGCTTAGCATTTTTTTTCTGTGCTAAAGCCCCATTTTCTACTAAAGCAGGGCACCAGTCACAACATAGTAAGCTTGATATTTGGGCTGGTAACCTGTTTCTGCTAAGCAATATCTTTCTGTGCTTCAACAGTTTTATGAAATCGGGCCCAGCTGTAAGGGACCAGTTTTATACAGCTGCTTAATATAAGCGCAAAAAGTAGCTAAGCACAACAAAATTATGCTTACCAGAATATAAAGGTTACCAGCCAAAACAACATATCATAATGTGCCATATATGACTGGTCCCCTGCTTACAGCGATATTTTCTGCTTAAGCAGCTCTATGAAACTTGACCCTGCAGGTCACACAAAAAGAGGGTTATAGATTGTTTAGAAGTGAAGTCATCGTCAGAGAGAACCCCGATACAGTACTTACTGATAACTCTTCATTGATACTTCCCAATTCCTACAATAGAAGATGTGCATTAAGATCAAACCAACAAACAAACAAGGTGTGCGATATTGAAGATACGGCACAGCATTGGTTTAATAAATATTAACAAATATTCTGTGTTTTTCTCCCACATCTAAAACGGACATTTCTTCACCATCCTAATCTGACACAGGTGTCTTCGGGTCACAGTGCTAGTCTCGAGGGTCCCTTGGTTTCATTACCAGAATGATAATTATAAAAAAAAAATTGCAATTCCATCCTAGTATTAAGATGACAAATCTTTCTATCAAGGCGGTTGTCTTTCTGTCCAAAGACACAAGAGCTATGATCAAGGTTTGGCATTGCATGAGATATTCAAATTGGCGGCCTAAAATAATTTCACTGATAAATACATTGTGTCTCTAAGAAACTAGTGTAAATAACATCAAATTCCCTGTGCGTCTTTCAATGGGGGATATAAGGGGGGAAATGGCAGCCTGTCATACAGTCAAAGAAGAACTTGTTTTTCACAATTCTTGAAATATATGGCTTTTGGGGTTGAAGTGAAGGGGCATTGGGAAGTTTGTTTGTTTGATTTGTTTTGGGGCTTTTTAACTCCCCCCCCCCCCCCCCCCCGCCATTTTTTTTTGGGGGGGGTGTAGAAGCTTGGAGCATACCATTACAGGAGATTGTGAAAGAAAAAAATCATTTCATTAAAATTGTAAACTATTTGATGAGAAATGGGTCCTTGGGCCAAGTCAAAGTACCCTTTGACTAAATAACTTCAAAAAAGAACCATTTTACCGGCGTGGTACATTTTACAATTAGAAAAGGGGAAAAAAGGGAGAATTTTTGTTGTTGCTGAATACCAATGCAGTGCCTTATCTTGGAAATGTAAATAGGATGTCTCGTTTAGAGGTTAGATAATTGTTAAAGTATGTTAGAGAGGGGGAAAACTATTGTAAATTGATAGGACTAATCTTTACTGACCTTTTTTAAAATATTTTATTTAAGAACAGCCGTGAGGAAAGAGTAAGTAAAACAGAGATCAAATACAAGTAAAAGATCACACTATTTCTTAATTTTAATTTAATGACAATGAATCAAACACTTTATCAGCTCATGGTCCGTGAAACTTCTAGAAAAAAAAGAGAGAAATAAATGTGTGAGAAGGCAGGATCATGTAATGGTCACTTATCGGCTGCATCTGAGTTATATATTTTGACTATAGCGCCAACTACTGATTCCACATTCGCCCATTTTTTACGCATCCTGTAGGGGGCTTGTGAGTTGACTGAGGAACAAAAAAAACTTTTGTTCACAGAGTTACGTCCGTGTCGAAACTTACGCATGTGCATTATGCAGGATTGTCATTCGGTGCCCAATCACATACGCACAGACTGATTATGCGATCAAATATACTCTTTGTATTTTTGACCCAAGCGGTGAAACAACAGAGTTATTGGAGTGTCCACGAAAGAGGTGTGCAACAAGCCATTTTGCGTGTTAGAATTAAATAATTTCTGGAACAACTAGGGGGCACGGAGGGGCAAGTTCCCCCCCCCCCTCAATTGATAGCTTTGCCCCCACCCCCCGCCCCTCATTTGAAATCTGGACTCTTGAGATCAGAAATTACCACCAGAATAAAAGGGGGAAAATTAATTCTATGGTGCATGTTTCTTAGTGTATCGTTGTTTCTTATTATATCGTTGATATTCGGTGGATGACAATAAAGATATATCAAATATATTGTCACATTTTAAGCTTTCATCAATGTTTTTAAAACTATTTTTTGCTATTCACACACAGACAATGTATTTGTTTTTACTTTCACATCAGATCATTTTATAAAAAAATAGTAAAAGACATAACAAAAGTGCTGAAAATGGGCTTGTTTAAGAAAAATGCAATTGGAAACTACAGTTTTAAATTGGCCAGAAGTGCACCCCCTTGTGCCCCCCTAAAATTTTACCCCAGCTTCGCCACTGGGTACAATGATTTGTTTGGTCACAAGAGACCACCTAAATTTGAATTCCACAGACTAAAGAGACAGTTGCTATTTTCACATGGTTCGGGGCAAGCTTTTGCGTAGTTACGTAAGAGAAGGAATCTCTATGTCACAATGGTACCAGGGTTTGCCCATCTGGAGGTTGCTGTGCAAAGGCTTGCACCCAACCATTTGGCAAAGCGAAGTCTAAGGAATTCAAAATTAAGCCGTAACTTGTGACTAACAAGCCATTGTGCCAGATATTATTCAAATCTAACTCGCAAATGGCTGATTAGAATGCTGTGTTAATTCAAGGTGTGCCACGTACACACACTCCGTGCCACATGGAAAGGGAGTAACGCCATCAAATGTGCACACAGTAGTTCTGTCCTTCATTTTGTGTTTACCTGTCAATAGGAGTTTGTGAACTAAAGTGATTCATCGTCATCGTCTACAAGCAAATCGGACAACTTGGAAAAGAATAAATGGAACTGTTTTGAAACTTGGAATATATTGACCGTTATCCATCAAACAAATCTGCGCTAAGTGATCTATTTGCTTATCTTTCTTTTTAGCTGAAGAAAAAACATATGTTAGTAAACATTGCAACAGCAAATCACCCATTCACTTTTCAAAGCTAAAGCCGAAGGAATCTCAGGAAAAAAGACAATTAGTGAAATCGTCAAAAATATCATATTTTTAACAATAAGGGCAGGCTTTCAGAAATCAGGCTACAGACTGGTAACTGTGGTAATCTGGATCCACCTGTCTTCACACTCTATCAAGAGCAAACTGTACAAAGCTGTGAGCAATGGCTGTTGGGGTGGTGCCCTACAAATTCACAATTGATTATCGATTAATTGATTGGTAGATTGATCAATCCATCGATAAGTTAATAGAGTGGATCAATCAATCGACTGATTGATTGATTGGTTAATTGATAGATTTGGTCGATTTGATTGCTTCGATCGATTAGATTGATTGATTAACCGGTTAATTGATTGACTGATTAGATGATTGATTGATTCATTGATTGATTAATTGATATGCTTCAGGTGGATCTTGAAAGTCTACCTGGATATAAGGTAGCAGTTTGCAATGTCCAGTTTAACAGACATAGCACAATGTAAGATATTTCCAATTCTTGGTTTTCAGAGTTTCACCACTGATCACTGATCTTGGAGTATAGCCACTAGCAAGTTAAAGTAGCAACTTAGTAACAATTTCTTTAAGCAGCAGCATTATTTTTGAGCATTATGGTTAAATGCATACATATCAAACGCAATTAAATGCATTGATTCAATTAATTGCGGAGTATTAACAATCGGCGGCATTGTATTTGAGAGTATGACGTTACCCTTGTTTTGACCGAGGATTCTAAAAATGGCAGAGGAGGCATGGTGGTTTCAATGAGACTGTAACGTGACAGCTGTGGAGAAATTGGATGAAGTCATCGAAGAAAAACAATTCAACCATTGAAAAGAAGGAGACATAGTTGTGGTCAGTACAAAAAACTGTAGTTATATCTTGTAAATATTTGAAAGCAAACTGTTGTTTTTGATCGCACTGATTATTTATATTTGAATACACCTTCAAAAGGTAAAAAGATCTTCATTTGTAAACAGCCCACTGACTTTATTTATATTCAGCCAATTTGATATGGAATAGCAGTTTAGCTTTTCCACTTGTCCTTTCCAATTATTGGGTGAAAATGATTAATCAGTGACTCTTTATCCATGCTGTTGGTCAATGAGGTACCATTTCATCACAAACCACACCCACCTTACACAGATAGGCAGTGGCGTAACCAGAAGGGGAGCAGGGAGCCTCAAACCTGAAGAGTTTGTCGTTGACCATAAAATGGCTGAATTTAGGTTGAATTACGCACTAAGTATGCCAGCACTAAGTATGCCAACCTTTGGTGCCCAAGATTACAATTTACAATCTTGATTGCATTGTACTATATCAAATTGAAAAGTCTTGACTGATCAAGGGGCAGGTTTCTATCCCTTCTGTAGCCCACACCTCGAGTGACCTTTGGGCCCTGTAATGGGCGACTTGCATAAAACAGAACAAAAAAATAATAAAAAAAAAAAAAACTTCAAACATACTAAATGTGATGTTAGAGGATTTGGGATGGCTCTAACAGTTCCTTCTTCTGAAAGAAACCTATACAGGGGGGCGCGTAAATAAATTCAAATCCAAATAAATTCTCACCCTCTTATGTCCCTTCCTAATTTCTTCCTCATCGCTGAGGAATTTCTGCTGCATCCTGGCTGCGAGTTGTGCCATTTTCTCATCTTTGTCCTCATTGTCTGTCTGCACTATATCCTTGAAGGCCTTAGCGTTGAGGTCCTTCTTGAGTTTCATCGTCTGTGTTCGCTCAAAGCGTACCTTCTGGATGCGTTCTCTCACCATGGTGATCTGACGGTCACGCTCCTCCTAAGCAATCAAAGGGAATTGAATTGAATTCAATTGAGTTTTCCTACAAACTGCGGCGAATCGCCTCTACAAAAATAACGTAAGTGTTCAAATCAACAGGGCATTTCCTGACGAGACTACATCTCTGATGAAGGAAATTTTTTTCAATTTTATATTGTAACTCATCATAAATTGAAGTATTTAAGAAGTAAGAGCTGAGAAAGTTTTGAACTGTTCCCCCTTTCCTCAAATTGTAAGCTGTGACCTCCATAAAATCTTCATTTGAAGTTTTCTTCCATTGACCTGTGTACAAATCGTGCCTGCAGGAAGTCTTAGCTCTTCGTGCTCTTTTGTAAATATGTGATGTCACAGATTACATGGTCTATCCTGCTCATCAGTGTGACGTAATTTGCTGTAAGCCACAAATTTTTTTGTAAAACTACACACAAACGTAAGCCAAGTTTGGAGCCTGAAGTAGTGGAAAAGTTGACATAAAACTTAATCCGGAGGTCGCTGGTTCAATTCCCACTCGAGTCAATTTTTCTTTACTCACCCCAAAAATTGAATTAAAACCTAACCAGTCAGTTTCCCTTGTGGTTTACTGCTTAATGGGATATAAAAGTGATGACAAAAATGGCAAAAAAAAAACAAGGAAATTGACGAGTTAATTGTGCATCGGCTGATTTGGGAGATATCTTACCTTGTTCGTCTTTTCAACAAACGTTTTCTGTCGCTCACCCATGCCAAGCAGCATAGTGGCAGCATCTTGATAGCGGGATTTGCGCTGCTTAAGACGTTGCTTCAACTGCAGGAGAGAAATCAAATAATTTAGCTAATATACAATTTTGTATCACTTGGTTTTTAACAAATATTTTGGAACTTAATTATAGGATTTGAACTGCCTCTAGCTACCAGGAAGTCTAGTGGTTAGACAACTACTCCAGAATGGCAAAGGTCGTGGGTTCAAATCCTACCCGAGTAATACATGAGTTTCCTAATGGCTTCCATGGGAAATACTTCAAGATATACATGCTATGACTGATTTTAATCTTGTGGAACAATTCCATCCTATTTTTCCTGAGACATCTTAACTGAAATTATCGTGTATACTTACCTGTTCCGACTGCTTCTCTTGCTCCCTTTCAACCTGGAGCTGAGCCTTGGTGTGTTCTCGTACCAGTGAGTTAAAGAGAGCTTGTTTTTTCTCCTCGGAGACCTCCACATCAATCACCGTCTTCTCCCGTTGCATCCCAAACCCTGGCGGCTAAATAGTGCAAAAAGAACAAAGATTTCAACTAAAAAAAAATCTTGCAGTCTTTTCAAAGGGTTTCCCATTTGATTTTAAATGTTATTTAGAGTGTGATTAATCTTTTTAGACACATTTTCTAACTATCCTGTGAGAGTATAATGTGCTCCCAATTTTGATCAAATGTCATATACAAAAACACGTTTTTATACTTTAAGAAGATGCCATGTGAGGTAAACTGTTTAATACAGAAGATTCACAATACAGTGAGCCCTCTACTGTTCACCAGGGAGAGGCCATTTTCCCCCAAAGCGGTCGACTAAAAACAATCAGACTCACAGCTCAGCACCGCATGGGCACTTTGGGACCTTTGCATGGCTGACATGAATGTGAAAAACATTCACTGGCCTCAGAAAAAATACCATCGTATGCCGTAAACAGAGAAAATTACGACCTTACTGCAATGCAAATCACAAATGAACTCAAACAATGGGGGGGGGGGTCATGTGGCTGACACTGAGACACAACTAAAAATTGTTGACCTTTTCCCATGATGCACTGGAAAAATGGTCTTTCCTTGGGAACTTGCCTGTATTGAGCACATTCAGACATTATTTTCTCAAATATAATGACTTTTCGAGCATGAACACTTTTCCAGATCCTCCAGAGAGCTACACGTCAATGTCCAGAATCCTTGACAAAATATGTGTGTTTTTTTTTACTTATTCATTTATTAAAACATGAGTAACGAATTTTATGAATTGGTTAAATGGTGTGTTTATTAAAAACTATAAGATAGGAATGAATGGGAGACTGTATGGGATGCCTGGTGACAGGAGAATTACCAGGTAAATCCATAGTCCTCGGAAATTTGCACAAGCTCAGAATGCCGTAAAACAAGTGAAAAATTACTTGGTGTGTCTGTAGCCACCTAGCATTCCAAAGTCTCTAATACAATAACAACAATATTAATATACAGTTCTTATACAACGCTTTATCACACCCAACACGCAATATTTTACAACAGGTATTAAGAGCTATGTTTGAATTATGAGACTGATTTCTGCAGCGCCAGGTAAGGCTTTACAAGGTGATGATGAGGTACAATTGGCAGCCCAAAATGCCAGAAACACCAGGGCAAACCCCTTCTCTTAACGATACGTTTACTGGGTTCTTTTACATGCAGTAAACAACAGGACAAAGCAATTATGATTAAGTGTCTTGCTCAAGGACACAAAGCGTCAAGACTGGGACCTAAACCCACACTCTGACAACACCTGAACTTGAGTCCGTTGCACCAGACCGTTCAGCCTCGACACCCACGACTCTACCAAAAACCAATAATGCATTTTTCCTCTTCAGACCAATGTGTGACAACTTATTCAGTTTACTGGAAACATACCAATGGCATATTCTTAGCAGCCGAGGCAGACCTAACTTTCTTGGTCTCCTCGTCGATATTCTGTTTATGTTTCTCTTCTTCCTCCTTGGCCAGCTCAGCTTGACGTCTCTGCTCCCTCCTCTGGGCCAACCTCTCTCTCATCTACAAAAAAAAAATAAAAGACTTTGCTAGGGGCAAAACGTAAGGATTTACCACTTTTTACTAAAAATAATTCAACAAACTTATTGCATATGATGTCAGCAGCTCAAACAGCGCCCTCACTGAGGTCATAAAAAAACATCTTATCAGCTGATAGTTGTGATGGTGTGTACACACGTGCACATTATCTTTGTTAGACCTCACAGATGGCTGCGTTTGCGAGGGGTATATACAAAATATAGATCCAGAAATACCAAGCTGTTTTCTCTAGAGCGTTTACAAGAATTGCTGAATACAGCAGCTCGCACAGTTACACTTTAGAATCGTACAACACACATAACACATGTGTTGCACTTTCTCCATTGGCTACCTGTTTATCTTCCTATTAAAATGTACAAATTACTTCTACTTGTTTTTCATTGTATCCACAGTTCTGCTCCCATATATAATAGTAATTTGATAATGCATTACAAACGTGAGGTCGTAACCATTTTTTGCACCAATACAACAACAGGTCTTTTTGGTTGGTAAGCAGTTTGCAACAGCATATTTTATCTTCTGACATGAATTGAATTAAATTTGACCTTACCAGACTTGATTGTTTCTCTTTCATCATCTGGGCATCTTCGTCTCTCTTACTGAGCATCTTCTCGGCGTTCTGGATCAATGCCAGGGCCGCATCCTCCTCATACTCCTTATCCTCTTGCTTCTGTCGTCTGCTTGCCAGCTTCTCCCTCATCATGCGTTTCTGCCTCTGCAGTTGTTCTTGCATTGCCTGAAACCAAAAGGCAAAGAAGTAAGTGCTAATAGATCACTCATGTCTTGATCTTATTTGAACATTTTGGAGACCTTGGGTGATCGTGTACACGTACGTTGCTTAAAATGTGTATAGGAAACAAAATCGAGGCACTTTAAAAGAGCTCAACAATTAAATATTTTGCAGCATTCCAGAAGGGGGGGGAACTTGTTATAATACACAGTTCTTATATAACACTTCATCACACCCAAGGGCGTCTCAACACTCATAATTATTTTCTACAGGGTATGTGGAGCTATGTACGAAACCCATTTATTTACATAGCACCATTTAACGGTTTACAAGGTGCTGTGGCGCAATCTGCAGCCGATCATGCCAGAAAACACCAGGGCAAACCCCTTCTTTTAGCGGTAAGTGTAAACTTTGGATTCTTTTACGTGCATTACATAACACACAGGACCTACGGCTTTACGTCCCATCCAAAGGACAAAGCAATAATGGTTAAGTGTCTCAAAGCCAACACTTCTCACAAAAGAGACTCAAACACATGGTTGTACCTGCACGTTTACTAGCTAATAGTTTATTCTTAGTCTCCTACACCATGCAAAGCTTCAAACATCACTTGTGTCTCGCTTAAGGACACAAGAGTCCAGACTGGGACTCGAACCCAGACTCTGCTGATCAGAAACACCAGAGCTTGAGTCAAGTGCGCTTGACCGCTTGGCCAAGACATGCCACGTTTACATTTGTTAATTGAATTTTAAAGTCACAGACTTTTGTCAGTCTTTTGAATGCAAGTTTGCGGTTGTGATTGGTTCAAGACATTAAAGGGGTAGAGCTTAATGAATTGATCTTGTGTCTCCACAGAATTATTGTTTCACTTCAGAGGACTGAACACGCCATTTGTGAGTTAGATTTCTATAACGTTTGGTACAACAACTTCCTTAATCACAAGTGTTCACTTAAATGTAAATTCCTCAAACCAGAAACACTTGGTATGTAACATGGTCAGGGGCAGGTGTAGTTATGTAAAGAGATGGCGAGCATCAATACACAGTTCTGAACGAATGTGTATGGCACAATAGTAACAACGGTTTGCCCATCTAGAGGTTGCTATACAAAAGCTTGCCTTGCACCATTTGATGTAGCAACACTGTCGTTAGTCTGGGGAATCCAAGTGGAGTGTTCACTTGTAACCAATGAAGTCATTGTACCAGACATTAATCAAAATTTCGCAAATGGTTTAATCGGGAGAGTCTCTCTTCATCTTGTTACAAAGTTTTAAGAGATATGTTTACCTTTCTTGCAGCAGCATGTTGTGCCTCCAACTCAGCCAGCAAATCATCTGCATTGATCGCTACTCCTCCAACTTTTCCATCTTTAACTGAAAACATTTTCAGAAAAATAGTAAAGAGATGTATTGTTGTAAACTGTCATTTTTTAATACACTATTATGTAAATGCATTCTTTTGGTCGCACTGTACATTAATCTCTTTTATGTAACACCCAAGTAGATCCTTGTCATTTAATTGTTCACATGGCATTCCAGGGATGAGATTTGATGAGTATAAAAATTCCTGAAAATGGCTTGCATGGGTGGATTCACCTTCATTCTAGACTTGAAACCTCCTAAATGTTACTATTCAGGTTTACAGACTCTGCATCACCAGGAATACAAACTACAAGTTTGGACACAATGTGAACAATTTTTTTCTCCTTTTACGTACTCTTTTACTTCTTTGGAGAAAATTTGCCGGCTCGAGGACATGTTGAGAAAATCCTGAAATCCGGATAAATCCTGAGAAATCACATGC
Source organism: Marthasterias glacialis (assembly GCA_911728455.2). Lineage (NCBI taxonomy): Eukaryota > Metazoa > Echinodermata > Asteroidea > Forcipulatida > Asteriidae > Marthasterias > Marthasterias glacialis. Next base: position 26,575,849 of record OU452221.1, on the reverse strand, counting down.
CTGCCGTTCATTAATCAAATCATTACATGGCCGAATTTGAGGTTCCACTCACTATGTATTTTCGTTCCAGACCTCACCCCACGTTACATAAAACAAATAATGACTGTTTTACATTCGTGCAATGGATAGAGTATTGCATGGAACACTCCATGTTTTAACTCATAAACATTTATTTCTTTTATACTAAGAACAACTTGTGGCTCAGAAAAAAAAACTGTTGCACGGGAGACCCCCATTTTAGGAATATAATCATCTCATAGTAAAAATTTATGGAATTAGTGTAATCTTAGTGTTTGCGAAGACACCGTGTACATAAATCTATCTACAAGTTGTGATGGTTCTGAAAAGAGCCGGTAGTTTAACGGCTCGACGTTTCCATCAATATGCTCTGATCGTCTTCAGGAGAACAGATTTAGTGATACATGATGAACAACTTCACTAGCATGTTTTAAATCTAAATTTTATGGAATTAGTGTAATCTTAGTGTTTGCGAAGACACAGTGTACATAAATCTATCTACAAGTTGTGATGGTTCTGAAAAGAGCCGGTAGTTTAACGGCTCGACGTTTCCATCAATATGCTCTGATCGTCTTCAGGAGAACAGATTTAGTGATACATGATGAACAACTTCACTAGCATGTTTTAAATCTAAATTTCAATTTGCCTTTCACTGCTGTGTGATAAGCACTGTATACTCAGTGCTTTCGAGTCCTGTGGAAAAAAATTGAAATTTATATTTATTCCCCCGATGCAAATATTGACATCTATCAAATTGTTTGCGGTACCTGCCGCCAATAATACTGGATTCGAATTGGCTCCTCGTCACCGGACGTGCTCGGTGGTCTAGTGGTTAAGACATCTGCTCTAGTCATGCGGGAGTCGTGGGTTCGAATCCCACCTGAGTTGCCTGTGAAATTTTTTTCCACAGGACTCGAAAGCACTAAGATTACAGTGCTTATCACACATCGGTGAAAGGCAAATTGAAATTTGTATTCATTCCCCCCATGCAAATATTAACATCACTCAAACATGTTTTAAATCTTGTAGAGGATAGGTATTAGAGAACCTTTTTGAATACAGTAAATAATGTCCCATTTTATCAAGAGGATTGAACATATTTGTTTTTAAAACCAGTCAGGTTTCGATCTAAATTATTTTGATGCAATATTCAGAGACATATTTGAGAGTGTAAACATTTACTTCCTTACACCTCACACACAGATCCTTGTCATTATTGCCGTGAGGCTTCACAGCGTCATTCCCAAAATAATTGTTCCCCACCTGTTTGTCCAAACGAGGCAAAGTCATGTCATGCCAGACAAGGTTGGTGTCTAAATGGAGTCGTCAAGGTTGTTTAGAAGTGGTTCTTAGAATTTCAAAGTGTGGGGTTGACGAGTTTCCGTGTCTATCTTGTGTTTATTGTGAGCAAAATTCAAATGACAAGGATCTATGTGTGAGATATATATCAAACAAATAATGATTGTATTTCTTTTGTGCATTGCAGCAGAATATAATTTCTCAGTGATATCTGGCTTTTCCATTTCATGAGGCTTCGTCTGGGCTTGTGAAATGGAAAAGTCCAGATTTCACCTTGTGATTATATCGCAACAGTGCACCCATGTGCATTCAATATTTGTACATTAATGGGGCTGACTGAAGATAAATTATAAAACAGCTCTAAATCAAATGTGCCATGACCTAATCACACACTCAGAAAACATAGTGTAGCACAAACAAACGGAAAATAAATACTAAGTTGTTATAAATGTAGAGTAAAGGAAGTAAAACTGATAAGTGACCCATACAATTAGCTCAATGGGCTGGTACTACTGCCAAGTTAAGCATCATTGACTGTTGTCAGTAATTGGATGGGAGATCATGTCATGGCTGGTGGCTTGTCTGGGACATGATAGGGCTCCTTAACACCAAGCCTGCATCGCTCAGATGGGACATGCATTGTGTGCATTGTGTAATGCGTGTAAAATTACCCAGGGGTCGATTTCACAAAGCACTAATCTTCATCTTAAGGTGAGTTGTCAGTATTGTCATAGTGATTTGTACTGTGCTTGGCAATTATGACTGATCTGCACTTAAGATCAATCTTATCAGTGTTTTCTACTTCCTTTACTCCACATTTTTAACAACTTAGTATTAAACTGAGCCCAGGACACTTATCGTGAACTTTAAAATCTAGTAGCTTCACCCAGCTCACCCAAAGGCAATCTACCAGTTTGAAACTAAGATATGATGTATGATTTTTCCATGATGTGAATAAAGAAACTAAATTCTTATTTTTGATGTTACAGTGTTGTGGTTATTTTTTATTAAGTAACGTCTTTTTTGTAGCAGCCACAGGAAAAATTATCGACCACTCTCAAGGGACAGTCAGAACTACGCAGGGAAAGCAAACATCAAGGAAAAGATAAACAAACGACCTTCTGAGAAAACTTATTTAAAAAAAAAAAACCTGAAAAGACTTACTTGGTGAAAAGCGTTCTTAATTCAAAGAACAAAAACCAAAATGAAAATAAAAGTGTTCAAAAATGAGATGGTTGAGGTGAGGTTTCAAGGTGAAGGATGAATGATGAAACACACACACAACACACACACGTTTGTCAACCCCATAAATCGAGGACTTCTCCTCCTTGTCCCATTATTCGGACTTAGTGGGTTTTTTTAGCGATGTCCCCATTGGTTTTTGTACACGTAAGAGAAGCAAGGACATCCTCGCTCTGTCAAAAAACCTGGATCCTTTTTATTAAAGTCTTCGGCTTCAATGGGTAGACACACCACACACACACACACGCTGATTAAATTCCTGAGCGAGAACTTACCATTTGCCGCTACAAAAACATTCATGGAAAACATGTCACAAGAAAAATCGGTTTAAAATTTGTTTTGCATCCTAATATTTTTAATGAGAAGATAAGCATAAGGAACAAAAAAATCCAACTGAATTATTTAAAGTTAAATAGTTTTGTTTTGGGGTTATTTCAAGGCAAGAAAAAAAAATTATCTTATATATTTTTTTAGCAAAATGTGAAACTTCCTTTACTGACGTCATTCATGCTGCAAAGCTTGGTCTAGAATTATATAGACTCATAATTTTGTTTATTTGTGAAGTTTGTTCCCTGTATTTGGCATTGCTCTAAAGGCTACAAAATGCTACAGCAACTGAAAACATTACAAATTAAAAACGAGAAGTAACTTTTTTACATGCAACAACCAAGTTAAGATAATCTCTTCGATGAACAAGTGATGGTTCTGAAGAAGAAAACAGTGGTGAGTAAATAATGGAGTCAACGTTTCTAACAGTATACTCTGTTTGTCTTCAGGAGAAACATTAGCTCCATATTCACTTACAACTGGCTCTTTTCAGAACCATCGTTCTTTTCAGAACCATCACTTCTTTGTAAAAGAGATTACATGGTTGTCACCAGTAAACGAGTTACTTCTTATTCCCCACACCACACACAGCTTCAAATATCACTTAAATTAAAAACAGTCTTGACAATTTACTTCAGCAACACCAAAAGAAACAAAGATCGCAGGAAAATACCTTTTTCTTGAAGATCTCGTTTTTCTTGTTCCATCTTCTCTTCTAGTTCCTTCATCTTCTCTTCGTCTTCTCTGCTCTCTTCTTCCATCCTCAGCTCATCTTCCTCATTGATGGTTCCGAGACTGAAGATCACCGCCTCCAGGTTCTTGAGCTGTAACTCTCGTCTTGCTGTGCGCTGACTAACGATGAGCTGCTTGATCAGGGCGTCGTCCGCTTTGGGCATATCAGGATCCTTTCCAAGAGAGGGAGAAATCAGGAAACATTTTAATATGACCTTCCTTACACTTAAAAGACCTGAATGAGTGCTTCCCACAAATACTTCTCTCGATGTTTAAAGAACTTCAAAAAAAAAAAAGATTCAGTCAATTTCAAGAAAAAAATATTGTCAGGCTGGATGGGAAAAAATGGAAGAATCCCAGTGGCAACAGGCTAACACTGATCCACTGGCCAAATGCTACATGTATTTAAAACCTGAGAACCTGGCTAGTTCAGTGTTGAAAAGCATCCCTATTTAATATAAAATAAGTGACTAGTGAAAAAGTTGGCAAACCTGTAAAATGATAAGCTAACTGGTCCTGCAGGCTAGTCACTGAAAAAGTTAAGGGCAAACCCTGTGTATGTCTGACCTCATGCTAAGGGTGGTGATGTGGTACCAGTCATGAATCAACCAAATTCTTTTCTTTTTTTAGGACTGAAGGTCGTTAAAGGCATATGGTTCCATAAATAAATAGTCATCTCTATATTGCCACTCAAGAACTTTTAAAACAATAAAAGAGCAATACAACATTGCTTTTAATAACAAATATTACTAAAAATAGGCATGTATATTGAGCTTTTCCAAAAAACTTTACAATGGAAGACTTTGGAACGCTAAGTGGCAGCAGACTTACCAAGTAAATTTCTGATGTTTACGCAGTTCTGAATATGAGCATATTTCAAAAAAAAATGGCTTTACCTTGTAAGTCTGCTGCCACCTAGCGTCCCCAAAAGTCTTCCATTACAAGGTTTTGTATTAAAACACAAATTAATACCCCTCTTGCAGTAAGTAACATATTTTAACACACAGCCCTGTTTTATTCCCCCACAAAAAAAAACCTATATTTCATACCTCTTGGAATGAGAGGATTTTGTTGAGTGCTTTATTCTCAGACGTCTGCTTCTGTTGCAGCTCAGCCAATAGCGTTACCGACACCTCTTCAGTAATCTCCTCGATAGATTGTAGCTTTGTCCTAACGGTCAAGCTACGACGCTGATCTGAATGTGAAATGTTGTCAAGTTATTTTTAATCATACCAACAGAGTGTTATATTTTTGATGAAACTATTGCATATGGAATATTTTAATAGATGTTAAATTTGCATCAGGGATATAGAATATTGTTTTGTTTTTTTTGTTTTTTACCCATACATCGATGTGTGTTAAGAACTGTAAACTCAGTACTTTCCCCCCGAGTTCTGTGAAGAAATTCAACAGGTATGTAATGTGGTCTGGTGGTAAGACATCTGCTATAGAATGGCAAAGGAAGTGGGTTCGAATCCCACCCGAGTATATGCCAGTGGTTTTCTTTTCACAGGGCTCGGGAAAGTACTGAGTATACAGTGATTAACACACATCTTACAAATCTGCCTCACTACACATTTGTACTATTTAAGAAAAACCTTTATTCTGTATTCATGCAACCTTAACTCAGAATGCTATAACAATAGTAAACAACTAGAATAACTCTCTATTAAACACATAGAAAAATTAACCCACCAGAACAGAACTGACAATAGCGCCCTCTGTAGTGGAGAGCGGCGCTAGGTATTTACATCCCGAATATTGTGTGTGACGCCGATCGGTGTGTGGGTAAAACACAGCAAAAATATCAAGAATATAAACAATTTATTTACCCTTAACCAACATATGCAGGGAAAAAACCAAGATGCCCAGGTTAGGCAATTCAATGCAATTTTCTATTCTTTCTGAAAATACCAAACCACACAACTAACCTGTGAAAACTTCAACAAATTAAGTGGTTAAGTTTTAGTTTTCACAAAAAAAACATCCGTTTTTGACAGGGATTTTGAGCATGTTCTTACACATACTTATTCTGATTGCTGCATAGGTGATTTTGGAGGTACAAAAATGCTATTTTCTTGACTTTGGCAATATTTCAGAGTAAAGTATTTTTTCTGAAGAACTTTTGCACCATTTCTTATTTATCCATCTTCACTAACCTTCTATCCTGAGCAGCAGAGCACTCCTGAGAGCTTGTCTTTTCTGTTGTTGTAATTCGGCAATGGCGTCTAGATTACCGCTACTGATGGTTCGGGCCAGTTTCTCCCGCTCGGCCCAGCTGGTGGACGCAATCCTCAGCTCACTAATCAACTCCTGAAGGTATCAAAGGTAGGGACAGTAATATGACTTGGTTTTGCCTTACACTGACGAAAGAGTTCCTTTTGCATGTAGTTGCCTCCAACATGCCTGTAAAACTTCCTCTTGTGTCAAGGCCCTTCTTGTTGAGAAATAATTGCATCAGGGATCCAGAATCTTGCATTAGTTTTACTCCTACACCGATGTGTGCTAAGCACTGTACAGGGTTCTGCCCACGATGGTCGGTGCCGAAAAACCTGACCAGCATTCAGGATCTCCCTACCACCACTCAAAAAAAAACATGTGCTTTCTGACTACCACTTATTTTCTAATTTCAGACTCAGGTGAAGAAGAAAAAATCCACAGGTATACTACCCTACCGTTCCGGAGCAGCTGTCTTACCACTAGACCACCACGTAAGCCTGGTGACAAGAGGACTGGGAAAATTTCATGGCTCTGCTTTACCGCGGAATTCTGCGCTTGACGCCCTGCCACGGCCCATAGGAGTACATGCATTACACATGATAGACAGCTTTTCCATCTTTCATACCTGATCGGTAAGTTGTGACACTCTGGAGACTTCCTCCAAGTTCCTCTTGGCTTCCTCTACCAGCTCCAGTAGGACATCTCTCTCCGTGCCGTGTTTCTTCTCCACTTCATCCAAGATGGTGGTGTGTAACGCGACGCCATCTGAAACCAAGCATGGGTGCTAAAATTGATGACCTACTTCCACCAAATATAATTATTGTCCTTTTTTCCCCTTAACCTTGGATTAAAGCAGATTTATGGAATCTCCCACAAGTAAATCTGACACTTCTTCATTATCTTTAGGTCTACGGGTCACAGTGCTGGTCACTTTTGAGGGTCATATGTTAGTTTCATTACCAGACAGATATAATATTGGCCAAATATCCAGAAAATGTATTATATAGCACCCTACCAACAAATTAAACATCACTAACTTTGTTTGAATACTGCTGAATGTGTTATAATCCTCACATGTTCTTGAAATTACCTCTTTTGGTAACTTGTCGCTGAAGGTATAACTATTAAGACTTATACCAAGCTGTCACCACCAATGTAAAGTCCCATCTTTTCACATAAATAACCCTACCTGAATTGTACAGATTAGAGGACCAGATTGTTTTCACTCCAAGCCTCCATTTGGTTAATTTGATTTTTAAACGAAACCTCTCGATATCTTTGGCTACAGTCCCTCCTGAACCATCCAAAAATCTCCAGTCTTTGGTCACTAAACACCCAAATGTTTGGAATCTGGTAAGATTGGTATGCCTTGCCCAATGAAAAGCAACTTTTATTTCGCCCTGCAGTACCTTGTGCTACAATGTCAGGCAACTTCCCGAGTACGATTTTGGAGGATTTGAATTAATGAAACAAAAACATCATGCTGATACTCATGGACCATCTCCCAGATTATTTACCATCTTTCTGAGTGAAGACCACCGCATCCACCTTGGCATTCTCCTCCTCCTCAAGACGTAACCTCTCCACCAGGTCCTCCTGGCTCATGTCAGACGTCGTCTTGGCCTGAGACTCCAGCTTCTTTTTCCTGAGGTTGGCAATTCGCTCACGAGCGAGGATCTTCTGACGCTCCTGATCTTTCTTGAAACTAGCAGGAGATAAATTAATGCCCATTACACATATTTCTTCAGATTTGTTTTTCCAAAGAAAAACACAAATTCAATGAGAACTTTTTACTTCTTGTGAGTCTCCTCCTCGAAGTGATGGGTGTTTAACAGACAAAATTCTTGCATTGAGGATAAGGAACAAATAAATATTAAGTGCACAATTTTGTTTCCTTCACAATTAAAGCAATGTATATTACATCCCAAGGTCAAAATACATTCTATTACTTTATACATATTTCTTGATTCTAAAACAAAGAGGCATACAATGTTCAATCCCCCCAAAAAATCCAAAATAAGACTAGACCTGGCATCATCTCTTGAACCTCGTTCTGTTAGATGTTCTGTCTCATCTCTAGGCCTCTTCTGTAAGAACTTTCATGGTATCTGCTCAGAGGGTCTTTCACTTATTGTCTCTTCTGTTTACACCTTTAATCGCAATTTCACGCTTCCCAAAATCTTTTCATATCCCTTCGCTGTATCTGTTCCAAAGGCCAGTACTGTGAGATATTCTTCAAGCTTTTTCCCTCCGACTGCTGCACTTTGGAACTCCCTACCAGTATCTTGCTTTCCACCATCTTACAATCTGTTCCAGTTGAAGAGAAATCTTAACAGATATCTCTCTCCCCTTAACCTTTTCTATATTTTTCACCTTAAGTGGTCTTGTGTTGGGTAATATTTCATTTAAAAACAAAACAAACTCACTTTGCATCGCGATTCTTCTCTTGCTGCTGCGCCATGCCGAAGATGAGCGCCGCCGTATCAAACTTATCTTCCATCTGCAGTTTGCGCTGGTCACGACGTAGCTTAGCTAGAGCTAGCTGGCGTTCCCTCTCACTGTTCAGGCTGGCGTCTTGGCCCCTCAAGGCTGCCAAAAGTGCCGCACGCTCATCCTCAAAGTGGGAGTTCAAGTCCTCAAGGACATTCTGGGGGGGGGGGAGATAAATAAATACCACTTGATGACAAACCAATTCAAAAGACTATGTTGCAAATTTATCTTTTGCTTGACCAAATCATTCAGTGAAAATGTTAAACAACAATATTTCCTTTTAAAAAACAGTTTGCCATTAACGTAATTTGACGTCACAAGCTCAAACGCCGCCCTCACCAAGTTAAAAGAAAAACCTCGCATTGGGTGAGAGATGTGTGTGGTGCGTAAACATGTGCACCTAACGATTGTTTGACCTCAGCGAAATCAAAACATGATGCAGAAATATTTCTAAGGGTACCAACTTAAATTAAGAAAAGAAGTAGTAGTATTTGATGATACTGAAAGTGTGGAAGGACTGACTCTATCTCTTACCCTCTTTTTCTTCCGCTCCTCCAGGAAGTCTCGTCTCTTCTCCTCCTTCTCAACAATCTCATCAAGGGTTTCATCGTCGATGGAGAGACCCTCCTTGGCTCTCTCCTCCTTGAGCTGACGTCTGCGTTCAAGACGTCGCTTCAGGCGTTCCTCCTGCTCTGATTTGGTGCTGCCAAGGAGCTTAGCAAGCTCTATGACATAATAAAAAGAAAACACACATGATGGTTAGAACTAAATTTCACACCAGTTCTGATGGCTGACTCATCTGAGTGTGGGTTCGGTTCCCATCATGAAACTTGTGTCCTTGAGTAAGGCACTTAACCATAAATTGCTTCTCTTAACCCAGGTGTATAAATGGGAAACCTGCAAGGTCCTAGATAGTATTGTGTTGGATTATTAACCCTGATTGCTTTTATAAACAGCTTGGGGTGGTATGCTCCACAGGGAGTAGAGAAAATTTCAGGAATGGACGGTCCAAGTACGCCTCATAAAAAGGGAAAATGTTGTCAAATCAAACCAGAAGTTCTTTACTATGCCGCTGCATTTTCTTTCAATTTCTACTGATAGTTTCTACATTTTTTTTCCTTCTTTTTCTTCTTTACCTTGTTGATCTTTGATCCCTTGGCTGAGCAGGGCAGATGCCTCATCATACTTCCCCTCCTGTCTCAGCTTCCGTTCCTGCAGCTTGAGCTTCATCAGTTTGGCTTGGCGCTCCCTCTCTGACAGACGAGCCCACTCAGCTTCCCCGACTTGATTCATTAGGGCCTTCAAAAATGTAAAAAGAAATCCAGTCTAAATTAAGTCCACTCTTAACCAGTTAAGGCCAGAAGATGTGCATACAGGCATAATGACTTATAAACAGGTTTTAAAGTTGCACATGGGATGCCACAGACATGTATACACAGCGAAACAAATTGTTTTGGTATGAGGTCAACAGCGGGTGACCTGTTGACATACCGGGACATTCCATTGTGTGTAGCGTGCACAGCGCATGCACTAAACGTGCTACACTTCATTTTGCCCTGTAACAAAGAGGGCCAAAGGGTTCAGCTTATTCACAGTAAACAAATACCACACTTCCTCGGAAGAGATGAAAGAAATCCTGGTGCATTTTATGGGAATGTTTGTTGTCTTTACTTGTTTCAGACATGGTTTAATTTTGACATTCTCAGCAACAAAATTATTCAGGAAATTCTGATAACTAATCCCGAGATCGAGCAAAGAAAAATTCCCAGCGGTAAGCAGTTTAAATAAATACATTGTTCTGAAATTTTCTCATTTGTTAATACCCCTTGAAAAGAATTGACAGAAATTTTCTTTCGGAAGCCTTTTAAACACTTTATCTTTCAAGAGAAACTTTACGGTCATGTTTACTTCATCTTGACAAAAATATGAATGGTCACCAATAAAAAGTGAGAGCAAGACCGTTTAATTGACTCTCCGAGTATAAAAATCGGTTTGCCTCATGTCATTTAATAAAATACATGATTAATTTTGACTGAGAATAGACCTTATGCGCATGACGCCATTTGAATAGGGCGCCCTCAGCTAGAGGTCAAAAGAAGGTCTATCACTAGTTCATCCAGTGCGCTGTGTGTAGATAGAAGTGCGTTGTTCATTGTTTCATCCTCATTTTACCTCCAAGATGGCGGCTTGATGATGTCAATGCATAAGGTCCGTACACAAAATTGTATTTTTGGATTTTTAACAAAAAAATGGGTTGTTTTTGCTTTACCTCGCTGAGTAGTTTATCCCTGAGTGTGTCATACTTGACCTCCAGGGCTTTAATGAGTTGTTCCTCGGTGACCTCAGATGAGTCAGACTTTGTGACTAGCACTGTCCCGGCAACGTTATCGTTCCAACCGTTGGTCCTTGCGATGTACTGCACCTGCTTCAGTTGCTTCAGTGTAGTAACGGACTAAAAACATATATACATATATATTCAGAATCAAACTTTTGATTATTTATGATTAGTAACTTTTGCCTTTGCCCTCTCCTTTTTTTACATATGTCCCCCAAGTAAGTTTGTCTCATTCACTATTTAATTACTCGTTCTCCTTCTTCCCTACTTAGATTTTGGCTTTTGGGTTTCCACCCTCCTTGTAGTTAAACCAGCCCCTTTCCTTCCAATCCTCCTCTAAGAGGCAGTTATGTTTGTTTTGCAATGGATTCATTTACCCCTTCCTGTTGTTCTCAGCTGTGCTGTGAAGAGACGTGTTCCCTTCTGGAGCCCACACCTCAGGTGACCTTTGGGCCTTGTAATTTGCGACTGGTATAAAAATGTTTTTAATCTATTAATCTGCACTTTTTCTGACTGCATTCTGCTTCTGCTTCTTTCCATCTGACTGCTTCTCTTCCACTAGTCTCGCCATTTAGAGACAGACTCTGCTAGGTTCGAAATGTCAGGTCATTAACATTTCTGTGATTATTTTTTTTAATCTAACTGATGTAAGATTGCACTGGGGATAAAGAAATTGTTTTACAGTAAGATTAATCCATATTAGGTATGGGAGACTCTAGAAAAAGAAACATGTTTCACTCCATTGTATGTCAGAAAAGAGGCCTATAATCCCCCTTCTTTTTTTGGGGGGGGGGGATAGGAGAGGGAAAACATAACTTATAGAGGCTAACCTTTAACCCAAGGTCATTTAGAAGAAGCGCAGCTTCATTCTCCTGCTGCTGTTGTAGGTCAGCCAGTAGGGCTACCTGAATGTTGCCCTCTATCACTGCTTCTCCTTTGATCTTCTTCTCATCGTCAAGATGGCTCTCCAGCGTCAGAGCTGTAGCTTTCTATAGAAGGAAAGAAAATTAAAGGACTTTTCTCTTTCCAAAAAAAAAGATGATGCATCATACCTTTAAAGAGTTGAAGGTAAAACGACTTCAAAGGCTTTACATCTGGGGTGTAATTCTACAAAAGCGAAAAATCCTAAAAATTTCTTAAGGACTCCTTCAGTTTTAATAGAAATGGAACACCTGCAAAACTTCCAAGGTGTTCTATTTTAAAAATTAGAAATATAGAAATTGGAGTATTAGAATATAGGTATTAGACATTTTTGGCATCAGGTTTGCTTAGTGGTATCTTTTACCTCTTCTGGACCCCAAATCAAACCCTACCGAAGATCAGTATGGTGGATTGGGTTCTTTGGTCACTACCTAACTGCGTGGTTTTCCCCAGTTGGGATTTTCCTCCCACATAAAAATCTCACATTTCTGCATCATCTTCTCTACACAGGTGTCTTCAGGCCTATGGGTTACATTGCTAGTCACTTTTTAGGGTTCCTTGGTTTCATTACCAGAAGGATATTATAATAATACCCCACTCCAAAAAGTAGTGTCAAAATAATCAAGACATACCAAGGCACTTAAATTAATTGTTCCTTCAATAATTGTGGCGTGTTGTGGCCGAGTGGTTAGTGCGTCCGACTCAAGCTCCGGTGGCTGAGTCATCGTGGTGTGGGTTTGAGTCCCGGTCATGACGCTTGTGTTCTTGAGCGAGGCACTTAACCATAATTGCTCCATAAAAGTTGGGGAGGTAGAGCCTTCTGCTCTACCAGCCAGGCTTCTGATAGTTGATACCTAAGCCTACATCCTTACGGACTGTAAAGGGGGTTACCCTGTTTCAGCCCCAGGAGTAGGTGGCAACACCCCCTGGATAAAACAGTTGATTTGTAGCCCACACCTCAAGTGGCTTACTGGCCTTGTGTGTCTGGCGACTTCCATAAAAAAAATTTAAAAAAAAATAATAATGACTTACATTGAATATTTCAATTTGGTCCTTCAGGTTCTCCTTGGTGGGGCCGCTGTCTCTCCATTCCTGTCGGGCTCCCTTTAGCTCTTTCAATCTCTTCTGGCGATTGTCTTCTGTCATCTGCTTAGCGTTGGAGCGATAGCTGCTATTCTCTTGCTCTTGCATAAGCTGTTGATATGGAAAATGTCATGATCACTTGGACACATCATCATTGGTAATACAGGATTTGAACGATTAACCGTGGTCATCATTGCCTTGTTCTCTCAATATTAAATCACACACACTCAGTGCTCTATGGTCCTTCTCAATCAATCAATCAATCAATCAATCAATTAATCAATCAATCAAACAAGACAACTCATATCATAAAATTTAATTGTATTTTTTTAATATTTTTTTTTTCACCATTTTTTTTATAACCAATCCCCCTTAAAAAAAGGTGTATACAAATCTACAACTATTTATGGAGAAAGGGAGTGAAAATTACATTTTAATTTTATATCTTTGTTGATTTCTTTATTTTTTTACTATTTTATATATATATACATATATATATATTAATTGGGGTGAGTAAAGAAAATCTGGCTGATGCCGGACTTGAACCTACGACCTCTTGAATACCATACAAGATATATATATATATATAATTTGTAAATAACTAATGACTATAACAAGGAGGCGGCATTCAATAGAAAGCAGGTGGGGATGAGACACATGTTCATTTTTTAATCATTTATAGCAAGTTAATTTTTATAAAACCATTGAAAGCATGTCGTAAGAACCACAGCCTCATGGCCGAGTGGTCTGGAGAATCAAACTCAAGTTCTGATGGCAGAGTTATCATGAGACTTGTGTTCTTGGGCAAGACACTTAACTATAATTGTTTCTCATCAGCCAGAAGTGAAATGGGTACCTGCGAGGGTAGAGATTGTTGATGTGAATGATAAGCATTTATAAGCAACCCATTTGCTGCCGGGACTGCATACTCCGAAGGAGTTGAGATGGTTTCAGGAATGCTTAAGGCCCAATGAATAGGGACAGTAAAAGTGTAAGGCGCTTCAATACAAAGTTTAAAAGCACCTAAGAAACACCCATTATTATTTAACATGCAAACATTCAAATTACAATCTGAACCTCAACGCTGTTAGACGATAGCATCTTCATGGCAAATTAAAACAAGTGAAAAATCAATGCTTCCTGATCTTCCATAAAGTTTGACTCCTACCTCCATGAGGAGATCTCTCTCTGCCTCATGCTTCACCTCCATCTCCTGTACCACAACCTCCTGCATAGCTACTTCATTCTGTTCATCCTCTGGTAGTGGGATGGGACCCTGGGCGTCCCTTGCTCGCATTCTCTCCTCCTTGCTCTTACGGCGCTGGGCAAGCCGCTCTCGAGCCAGCTGCTCCTGCCGCTTCCTCTCCTTCTCGTGTCTGGATTAAAGATATAACCAGGCCCCAGTCTTTAGCCTCTTTTTTTTTTCTTTTCTTTTATGGAAGTCGCCAGACATACAAGGCCAGTAAGCCACTCTAGGTGTGGGCTACAAATCAACCGTTTTTCCAGGGGCCGTTGCCACCTACTCCTGGGGCTGAAACAGGGTTACCCCCTTTACAGTCTGTAAGGATGTAGGCTTGGGTATCATCCATCGGAATCCTGGCTGGTAGAGCAGAAAGCTCTACCCAACTTTTACGGAGCAATTATGCTTAAGTGCCTTGCTCAAGGACACAAGTGTCGCGACCGGGACTCGAACCCACGCTCCGATGACTCAGCCACCAGAGCTTGAGTCCGACGCACTAACCACTCGGCCACGTCACGCCAAACAATTTTCACAATAGACAATTATCCTGGCAAATTCCAGGGAAAATTTGTTGAACTTTTCACACGTGAATTGCTAACCCTGGCAAACTCCCGGAATAAAGCCATCTCCCTTGGGAATAGCTGCCCCTCCTTGGGAGTAGGTTAAGAGAGTTAACCCTGGGGTTAGCATACCGAATGTTCATTTCCAAAATTGCATCAAGTGTGGAACGAACATAGTGTTGGGGTGGGGTTGAAAGTCCACAGGAATTTCCTGGGGTTTTATTTCCTGGGAATTGACTCTGTAATGTCAAAAGGGTTTAATAAAGCTGATAAGCCCAAGAAATTGCAAAGTACAGAAAAGCTGGCTCAGCAGAAACAGATTACCTGCCCCCCAAAAAACTATGTTATTTAAACTGCTACGATAATTGCCACGCTATTTGAATTGAACTGAATTGAATTGAATGGAATTGTGAAAACATCGAGTTCTGGACTTGTGAGATCAAAACTAGTCGTTTTACTCATTTCTCAAAAACTATAGCATTCTAGGCAAAAATATTTCAAGGGAAGTTTTCCACCAGGACCATCTTTATATCATGTCAGTTATGTATAGTTATGTGAACATTTAAATGTTTTCATTCTCTCCAATGTTGTGCACAACCTTTAAAGCAATTCTCATTTTTGTCAAAAACAGAAAGACTTACAATTCCTCAGCATCCTGTGCCTGTTTGGTCAAGCCCATCGCCAAGGCTGCTGCATCAAACTTGTGTTCCCTTCTGGCCTTCCTTTGATCTCGCCTAAGACGAGCCAACTCCCTCTGGCGCTCTCTCTCGCTCTGGAGGCGGTCGTTTGCATCTCTCATGCTGGCGAGGAGGGCATCCCTCTCCTGGTGATGGAAACGTTGGATAGATGAAAGAAAACTCCTTTAAGAGCTATCTCGTTTTGAATCTGAAAGTGCACCAGGCTCCAGTTCTACTGGTAAATTCATCAGGGTGTGGTCCTGACACTTGTGTCATCGAGCAAGACCCTTAACTCTAATTGCTTCTCTTCACCCAGAGGTAAATGGGTACCTGTGAGGGCAGAGGTGGTTCTTGTGATTGATATAGCTTGATGCGCTACTTACTGGGCAGCACAGGTTGTATACTCCCCAGGGAGCTGAGAAGGTTTGACCAGCGTAACAACGTTCATGCACCATGAGCATCACTGCTTGACAGATCTGACTGCTACTCACGAATCCACAATCATTATTATCGTAGATTGTTTGTTGTATTGCTGTTTTGGTTTGTTCTTTTTGTTGCTTTTTTTAACTTACAAGGTTCAATGTTTAATGTACCACAGAGCAAAGACTTCATGTTATAGTTGGATAGAGATTTTAACTCACCGCATCTAGACGATTTTCAAGCTGATCTAGAATATTCTTGGGTTTGTTCTTTCTTAGTTCTTCTTCTTCTTGCTCAATCTCCTCCTGCTCAAGACGGTCTGCCTCCTCCTTGCTCATACCTACAGAATAAGACAAGACTTTTCAGATCAATGGTGGACAGTATTCAAATTTATTGATTTTTTTCACAGTCCCTGATACAATAATTACATCATACTTGAAGGTAGGGTCATCGTTAGGTTTTGTCGACGTCATCCTGATTTATAGGCAAAATTATCCGGAAAGATACAATAAAAGTTTACCTGTGTGAAAGTTTCAGTTGAATACAGTGCCTACTTGTTGACTAAACACTGTCACAGTATTTTCAGGATGCTTACTAACATTACCATCTTTAAAAAAAAAGTAGGCATTCGAATAAGCAATACAAAAACAAATTACGGGGTCATCACTTAAGTATGACACTATCTTTTAGGGGAAATGACATCATTTCTTTGTAATTTTGGAAGAGTAAATTCAATTCCATCCCATCATTCAACACACCATGCAATCTGTGAAAATTTCATCAAATTTGGCAGTCATGATTTAGTAAAATCAGTTTTGCGCTTTTCCAGGGATTTTATGCACAATTATATCAGGCATCGAAGTGAGCAATGCTGAATCATCATAAAATTCGTGTTTAGTTTGGCTGTGTGATTCTTGGTCCAGTAGAAGCAGGCAAACATTTTACAATAATCTAATGCGCTAGAGTTGAAGATATAAAAACATGATTGGTTGAGTTTAAAAAAGTATCTTTTAATGCTTGGTAAACGAGTTTATTGACCAAGAGTGGTCTCCAATGTAATTATTTGGCAACAAGAAACAATCATATTATTTGTGTTTTTGCCCATACAAAGATGTGTTAAGAAACAATCACTTTCTACGAAAAAAACAATTAATTGTGGATTTTGATTTAATTTTTCAAATTTATACGCATTTTTCTGTTAAGGCCATTTTGATCATTACAGACATGAAATTGATATTAATGACTATAGCACTGAGCCGAGAAAATCATTTTCAGTACTGCTTCCATCGGTAATAAATGCCTTTGAGAAAACAGTTCCCAACACTCAGTTTTTAGTTTGAATGAGGCACATAAAAATGTAATTCTTCATTGCCTGTTTTCTTAAAAATGTGCCCAATTAATTAAATGAAATTGTTATTATTTTCGGAATTTACTCTTTCAAAAATACCTCCAAGAAAACCCTCTAAACGTTTTTTTTTTACTAACCCTGTGCAATTCTCTGCTTCCTTTTCTCCAGCCTTTCTCTCAACTTCTCCTCCTGTTGTTTCTTAGTATCCCCTAGCAACAGTTCCAGTGCATTCTGGGAAGCAATGGCATCACCCAGCAACGCTGCCGCCTCATCATACTTGCCATCTTTACGGAGACGGCGCTCCTCAAGGCGCAGTTTGATCAGACGAACTTGACGTTCTTTTTCAGAGAGACGTGCCCACTCTGCCTCACCAATCTAAGGAATTCACATGCAGTATTTACACATAGCGCATAGTTGTGTGCTCAAAAAAACTTATTTATCCTTCCCCTAAAGATGCCGACTGAACACTGTGACGTCAAGTGGGAACTATTTATAGAGAGCAATATTCTAAAATTCTCATACGTGATGTCAGACAAAACTGGACAGGGGGTTGAATATAATTTAATGGCGGATTCTGGAGAAGTTGTAAAATCTCTTTATAATGACGTTTGTTTTAATGTACTTGGGGCACTACGGGGCTACTGATTCTTTTAATTTGAGGTAAGGTGTTATTGTGATACCAAATAAACAGTTAGGTTTGCAGTTTTCTTGCCAATGACAAGTGCATGCCCAGTTTCATCTGATTTTGCATGAACAGGTCACATATGCAGCTGACATCTTTCAAAGATGGGAGTATTTGAAGCAGAAACATTTTTCCGAGCAACTGATCTTTAAGACATCTGACATTTACATCTTCAAACATTAGTAAAGTTATAAATATATCTTGAAATTTCTCACCTGGTTCATGAGAGCCTCTGCCAGGATCTTATCTTTAAGAGCGTCAAACTTTCCTTGCAGGGCGTCCACCAGCTCCTCCTCACCGGCCTTCTTGCTCAAGTCAGCCGTCGTCAGTACAACAGCAACGTTCTCGTTGCGTTCATTTTTCTGATCGTCGATGTTCTGCTGCTGCACGTGAACCAGAGACTTCAAATCCTTAAAAAAAAAAAAGAATTTAAATAATTATCAAATATTTTTCATAATTACTTTTATATATTGAGGTTCTGGTCTACGTAAAACTAAAAGAGATGCCAGTGAAGCTTGAATCCACAGTTTCTGATATTCTGAAGCAGATGTCTATTTAACTCGTTGTGAGGGGGTTTTATTAGTATACACATATGGACTGGCAATGAGGGCAATAGTGCACGTCTATGCAACCCGAGGGCCTGTGAGTGACCAGGATAGGACCCTCTCCCGGTCACTCACAGACCCCAGGGGGGTGCATAGACGTGCACTATTGCCCAAATAATGCCAGTCCATGTGTTTTATAACACACCTCAATCCAAAATGTCGGTTAGAAGAGTAAATCGCGGTTTCTTGGCAGGAAATTCTTCTCCATCCGCAGATGCCATCGTTTTCTCGAGTGCGCTCTTTACCAGTCAATAGTTTTTGGGTTTTTGAAAGTATTTCCCGCTTTGTGAACTATTTCCCCCAAATGAAGCGCGTGCGGTGCGTTTGGTGCAGATTTCATGCACTAGGCTATATTAGTTCACCCCACGTGACCGTGTTTCAGCCAATCAGAATAAAGAACCAGAGAGAGTTGTGTTATAATGTCAAATATAACACTAAAATTTGTGTAGTAAAATTTTCATTAGCTAGATTATGCTTATTATTATACTTATATGAAATTTCTTTTTACAAGGGCACTTTCTGAAGTGTGAAACCACAAACAAAACAAACTTGCTTGGGAAATTTTTTTCCTAAATTATTTGTTCATTAAAATCTTGTTTCACTCGAGAAGCGTCACAGCAGTATGCTGTTGCACCTCAGGTAAGCTTATGGTTAAATGAACTGACCATTTGAATGTAGTGCAAGGGATTCGCAACACAGTGCGTCCTCAGTTTGCCCAGACAAAGACCATTTTCGCAGTGCATCGTGGGCAAAGGTCGCCAACTTTTTAGTCATCTCACAGTTTCCGCCACATGATTGTTTTCAGTTTGTCCGTGGCTTTATCGGCAGCAACATTGGGGTTTTTCTGTGTTTACAGCATGAGATGTTATACACAATCATGGCAGCCATGTTTTTTTGTACCAACCTGTTCGTGTGGCACTGAAATGAGTGTGAATTTTTCTAGCCGCTTTAGGGGAAAATGGCCTTTGCAAAGTAAACTGTGGAGGGCTTGTTGTATTGGTGAATTGCCCGTAATGTTTAAGGTTACTTTTGAGTACCTTATCTGGTAGGAGATTACACACTGCTTCACATTCTTTAGCCTGCTGCTGCTGCAAGTCAGCCATGATAGTAACAATGACATCATCTCTATTTAGAGTAGCATCTTTAGCCTCCTTCTCCAGCAGTTGTTTCCGTCCTGCTGTCTTAACCACGGATGCGTCCTCCAGCAAAGTACGATGCTCTGTTTTATTGCCTACAAAAAATGTAAACAATCAAAAAATTAATTATGTTTTCTTTATTACATCTACTATGTTTGCGGTACCCTACGTTTATTATAAGACTCAAACTGGCTTCTCGTCAAGGGGCACACTCAGTCGAAACTCCAGTCAAGATTCTCACCTATATCAATGTTCCGCCGTTTCTCCATCAGCTTTTGTAGGACTTCTTGTCGTTGTTCTTGGGTCATGTTCTCGGCTATCAAGACGTCGTCTTCACCGTACTCTTTCTGGAGGAGCTCATACAGGGCCTCTCTCTCGAGCCAATGTTTCTTCTCTATAGAACGGATGACTGCATCCTTCAAAAATTCAAGACAGGATTCAAGGATGAGAGTCATTGCTGACAGAAAGGTTTGAAACTTGGATTCAAATTTAGGGAGGTATGTTGAAATGATGGTATTTCCAACTTTTAGCAACCCCTAGAAAAAAAAAAGTTTCCAAGGAGCTTCTGTGAACAGTATTCTAAGCAACAGAAAAGTGGATCAAAGCACTGCGATGCAACAAAAGATTCTTGTAGGAACATGTGGCATAGTTACCCTCTGAGATTCCTGGTTTTAAAACTAGCAAATTTTAGGAGCCGTGCAAAATTGACATTTCCACCTTTCAGTAACCCCTGCTAGTTATAGGTCCCAAGGAGCTTCGTCGTATCCTCAGTGCTAGAGTAGTAGATCAAAGAGTTCTTTGTATTATGAAGAAAATAACAGCTACTTTTTTCACCAGGCATTCATGAACAAGTCTGAATCATGTGATTATACCTACTTTGCTAAATATAATAGATTGTTCTTGTGAGAACTTGTCCTGTTCTTATTCTACTACCGTGAAATACATTTCGGAATTCGGGGGGGAGATTTAGTTCTTCTTTATTTACCTGCATAGAGTTTCTATCATCATTGTCAGTCACGACGTCACTAGATTCCTCTTGGATTGTTCCCATAGCACGTCTCTTCCTCATCGCCTCCACACGCTGCCTTGCTAAAGCCTCTTGCCTCTGCCTGTCTTTCTTCAACCTGCATCCATCAAGAAAAGTTCTCAGGGCCAATAATGTCATAAAGCTATTGAGCAGGGAAACTAGCTGAAGACAGGAACTTGCTTAGCAGGAATAGGTGGGGTACCAGTCACAAGTAATGTACATAACATGACATTCTGGCTGGTAACCTGTTTTTACTAAGCAAGATTTTTCAATGCAAGTCAAATTTGTGTGTTCAAAGATGTATGACATTGAGCCCACGCCTTAATTTTATAAAAGGTGTTCAGCACAGAAATTCACTTACCATAGAAAACGTTTCCTTAGCAGAAATAGGTTTCCAGTCAAAATATCATGCAATGCACAATTGAATGATCTTGCCTGGTTCCCTGCTAATTTTTACTCCGCAAATACATTTTACAGCTTTATGAGATATGTGCGAGTGCTCGTTCTCGAAACTCCTTAGCAATTTATCTTAGCAGAATTCGATTCAAATCAATTCAACTTGGTTTATTTGTACAACAAAAACGACTGCAACCGAAGACTAACTCAGTCAAGTTCACAGAGATGAAAAGTATCAGTAGAAATAATAGGCTAAAAAGGTGTTGAATTATATAAAAAGGTAAACACAGAAATTTGTTTTTAAAAATATTTATATATACAAAAATTACAAAATAGGGAATTCCTGTTAATGACAAATAAATCAATAAGCAAGGTTTCATTTAGGGTTAGAGTTCAATAATTGCACAAAGTGTGGAATAGCAGATTGTTTGCATCTTTACGTCCGAGCAATGGGCAAGTATAAGTGGTCTCAGTTTTGACGCTTGCGACACATGAGTGGAATGAGTGGCCAATTTGTGGAAGTACGACGCGGTGATACTCAACTCTTTTATGGGTGTTTCAAACACAGTAATGCATAATGCTCATGACACAAATGCAATTAAAGGTGTAAATCTGTTTATAGCAACCAAGTATAATGGTAGATAGTTCCCGATAAACGCCATCTTTATGGGCAACTTGGGATATGGTTTTGAGCTGCATCAAGTGTTCTAACTTTTCCATGCAGCCAAGTGGTTCACTGACTAATCCAATAAAGAATTTGATAAAACTGCTGCATTTTACACAGAGTTTATACATTTAACACATAGTTGTGCATTCAAGAAATGACATTAAGTGGGAATTATCTACACACTAACCCGAGCAGCTCGTTCTTGATGGTTTACACCAACGCAGCTATGGTGGGCGTAATGCGACAATAGCGCATCAGCTGTGCATATGAACCAATCAGCATGCAGGAATCATAGTGCGTGTACGTCAACGCCCATATGCAGCGGCCATAGCTGCGGTGGTGCAAACTACCATGGACGAGCTGCTTGGATTGGTGTATAGCAGATAGGGAAGTTATTTCATGTTTCAGCGCTGTTATGCAAACAATTTTCAGGCAAGATAAAGGCTTTTCGCGATGGAGACATGCACTGCCTGTCAAAAGTATCGAATGAACAAATTGATTAATTCCCACTTTCAAATATGCTGACCTCTCTGATGCAGCAGTTTGGTTCCTTTCGGCAAGCCCGATGGCAAGCGCTGCTGCCATGAAGTTCTCCTCTCCCCTTGCCTTGCGAAGCTCCAGCCTGAGCCTCATCAGCTCCGCCTGCCGTTCCTTCTCGCTCAGGTACTCAGCCTCGGTGCTGTTCAGTCTCATCAGGAGTACCTCCCGCTCGCTATCGTAGCGCTTCTGGAGGTCATCGAGAGGATTGGAAGA
Organism: Marthasterias glacialis; assembly: GCA_911728455.2. Lineage (NCBI taxonomy): Eukaryota > Metazoa > Echinodermata > Asteroidea > Forcipulatida > Asteriidae > Marthasterias > Marthasterias glacialis. Next base: position 26,553,671 of record OU452221.1, on the reverse strand, counting down.
TTCGGACGTGTCGGATTCATCCTCGGATAGCTCTTCATCTATGTCATCAATATTTCCTCCTTACGAAAGAAAAGCATAAAGAGTGTCTTTGGGAAAGGTGAAGACACTGTGAGAGTCATGTGCTAAACACTGCACGTGAAGTGTCTCAAATGCGAGTAATGCAGGTACCAAGTTTCTCAAGATAAGATTCTTTATTCACACAAAAGAAAGATGATCCACAATATATAAGAAAGGAAAGAAATAGAAATCACAAGTGTCTAAATGCAAAGGGGAAAAGAGAAAAAACATTAGCAAACACAAGTTGTAATCAATCGATGATGATGATGATGATGAAAAAAACTAATGCAAAACAATTCCAAACAGTCATTACATTCACTCCCAATAAGGGAACCCGTCCACAACTATCTCTCATGACTGCTAGTCTCCTTCATCTGGTCAGCTGGTTAGCAACCCTAGTCCTATCTTTGTTACTACTACAGATAGCATCCCAGCCCTTCACAACTTTAAAAACACAAATCTAGAAGACAAAAAACTTGAAATTACCTTCGCTGATCCTCCTCCTCTGTTTCTCCATCCTCTTTCTTAGTTTCTCCTCATAGTCCTGTCGACTGTCTCCCATCAGTTTCTTAAGATCTGCTTCTGCCTTGTCATTATCGCTCAGAAGTACAGCCAGTAAATCCATTTTGCCTGTGCAATGAGACAAAATCACAACAAACAAAAAAGAACAAGTTATTTGTTTCTTAATCCCTATGGCTACAACTTTCATTTGAGTTAAAGCACGTGTAAAACATTCAATACTGCAAAATGATCCTTTTGTTCATTCAGGGTATCCTACATGTTATCATTAATTACTAAAATGAAACCTACACATTGTGTTTTTAGTAAACCAGCTCAAGTTTCCAAACAAGAACTGTGCAATGTTGACCATGCTGTCCAAGGAATTCAGCATGAGAATCAGCAATAACACACACTATACACTGCTTCAGCCCGTGGGCCAGTGACAGCACTGCACGTACAGATGTAGTAGCACAGTATTTCTTTAGTTTCATAAAATTCGTCCAAGCAGCATTCACCAATACTTTTCGTTATGCAACGCCAGGTGTGTTTGTATACCGCACCCTTGTCAGTGCATCCATATAAAAGGTAGCTGCACATGCAATCGCCCCTCTCATTTTATCGTGGCTTACCTGTTGCATGTATTGGATCCGGCGGCCAGCACCAGAGTGTGTATGTACAGAGAATATTATTAAGTTGGTTTACGTTAGCAGTAGTACACAGCTAAAAGAGGTGCGCCTCAGTGGTAAGTTCTCTTAATATTTAAAGCCTTCACAAAACTTTTTATACTTTCATATTTCAAGCACGATTGTTGCTCTTTAATTTTGATTACCCAAAGATAGGTGAAACAACCATTGTTCCTTTTATTACTTTCACTGGAGCGGCAAAGAACACGCTACCAAACAGATACATAGTCTTCATTTTCCAAGCCGTCTACTAGCACACTCTTAGGTTAGCGCGTAATGCATTATTAAGTTTAGCTTGTTCCGTGGTTCTTGCCCGTATTGTAGCATGCAAAGTAGCGAGGTAACAAAGACTACTATCCCATGTTTGCATTCACAGATCACACCACACAAAATAATACAAAGAGACGCTCATTTTATGTATGTCTGGGTTTTTTTTTTTTTTAAGCAAATAATGAAAATTTGCTACATTCCATGAAAAAGCCGATTTCCGCTTCAAATCAGAGATTTTACAGTGCTGACATTGCTAATTGTCAAAGGCAAGTGCCCGTACTTTATGTAACCAAACATATTGAGCCATTTCACCTGGATTACGTCATCACCACAATACTCTTGGTCATGCCATCTGAGGAGTCAATGTCCCTCCGTGTTATACAGTGTGGTGCGCACTTCAAGCGAGGCAGCGTTTATACGCTTACCGTGATTTTTCAAGTGCGATTTGACTCCCAAAATTTGCGAATGTGGCAGACAGTCATGTGTGACATTGGTACAAGGTGGGGCAATACATGAAAGCTTCAGCTGAAAGTTTTAAGCTCATCCTGTCATCAGAGTCATGACCAAGAAAACAGTGAAAAAAGCCCTTATATGTTTTCACTGTTTTAACATAGGTTTTGGACACGTGAGTCAAAACTAATTGTTTCACTTATTTCCTCAAAAGCTATATTATTTTAAAAGAATCATTTTCAAGGGAACTTTTCAACCCTGACCATCTTTATACTTTGTATAGCACGAGAAAAATATTTGGCTAAGATTTGTCCTTTGAAAAAAAAATATAGTAGAATAACAAGTACTTTTCACTGTTTTTAAAATGGTTGCCATTGCTTGTTACTGTATCTGTAATTGTTCAAAGGAAAAATCTGTGTTGGCCCTATAGCCAAATACATTTTTCATGACATACCCTGTGTGCCAATATTCCATTCTTGTATCAAAGGCATAATCCCATCACATACCTGCCATACTAACGTCAGGAGTGAGCCCGTAAAGGGAACATTGTAACGATTCCTACGCAGAAACTCTTTTTTTTTTTAGAACCTACCTTCTTTGCGTAGTTTCCTCTCTTCCCGTTTCAGCTCCAATAGTTTCTTCTGTCTCTCTTGCTCGTTCATCCTGGCCCATTCAGCTTCCCCAAGCTGCTTCCTCAAGACGTCTACAAGGAGCTTGTCCTTTAAAGTGTCATACTTCTTATCGAGGGCCTGTGGGGGTGAGTCCAACGATGGAAATAAAATATGAGACTTGATTTTCCTTACTAATTCTTTCTTTCTTTCTTTTTGAATTGGTTCCTATTCGTACCAACACACAAATACATGTACACTCAATTGAATGTGTAAACTGCTTCGTATCCAACTATTAATAATAATAAGTGGTTCCTATATAGCACATATATCCTGGTGGCTAGACCAGGGCACTCTAAAACATTCTCCCTGTTCATCAGGCATACTAAGACCAATCCTCAAACTTTCTCATCTCCCAACCAAACTGTCTCAACCCTCGGAGGTTCCCAGTCATACACCTGGGTTAAGAGAAGTAATTATGGTTTAGTGCCATGCTCAAGGACTTCAGTGTCTTGATCTGGAATCGAACCCACACTCTGATGATTCAACCGTCAGAAAATGACTTTGATGCACTAGACTGCTCAGCCATGACTTTTTGACAGAATAAACTGTCATAAAGGAACAAAAGAAAGTGAGTTTCTTTTTATGACACCTGGGATGAGATTTTCTAAAACTTTACTATAAGTAGAAAGATTATCCTGATAGCTTCATGATTTTCTGTCCATGGTAATGACCTTCAAGATGTCATCATCCTCTGCAGCTCCTTCGTACTGTGTGAAGACAAGAAGCAGGTTCTTGCCGACGTTTGCTTTGGCTTCCCAGACCTGCTTCAAACGTAACTTGGACAACTCCTCCTCACTCTGTAAAAGAACAGTCCAGAAATCATGATGAGATCCTACTTGTCAATCATTTTTTAATATCTTTAATTTAAAAAAAAAGTACATGATGCTCAAAATGTTCGAATTTACACTGGACAGCAAGCCCAAGGCCAGTGATTTTAGCATCATAGGGCCAGTAGCTCAAAACTTAAATCCCACGTTCTTGTGTTTTTCAATTGAAGAATAATACTTCATTGTTTAATATCTTTAATTAAAAAAAAACTGTATGTTCAAATGTTGAATTTGTGGCTGAAAAATATCTATTAATTTGTTCAAATTAGATAAAAGAGATAAATCTTCTCTCAGTGCTTGTTCAAATAAAAAAATATTGTATTTTAAACGGTGCCTATAGTTTTTTCTCATTTTGATTAAAGTTGCATGGCCTGATTTCGCCCAACAAATTGTGTTTTTTATATTTTTTCTCTGAATGAAATTCATAAAATTTTGCGTGTGCCATTGCACAAAATACATTTAACATGCAAAATTGTTTGTAAATGGACGATGGACGTGAGATAATGTCAGGGTCCCAACGATAATTCATTTTTAGTTTTTAATAAACTACCACTAATCATTGGTCGATTTTGTTTATGCAATACCTTAAATGAAAGCTTGCAGCTTTCTTGAGTCTATAAAAATAGCTATTTAAAACTTAAATCTAAATATTTGGGTCAAACCCGCCAAATATCAGACCAAACATCTTTAACTGGTATTGTAAAAACAATCCTGGTCCAGAAAAAATGTTCAGCTAAGCCCTGCAGTCTTCTGGATTCCAAAATCAGATTCAAAACACTGGTGTATCCAATAAGTGGGTTGGGGTGCTGCATAGTGCCTGGACTCAATCTAGGTTTTTCGAGTACTGTCAAATAATTAACAGACACCTTGGGTCAGAATCCAACCAGTGGTTTATCCAATAAGAGGGTTGAGGTGTTGCGTAGAGCCCGCCCCGTTATACTTTTTTTTTTTTTTTTCAAAAATCATCTTGAGGACTTGGATGATTTGGAAAAATGGAGGCATGTTTGACTTTCATCTGTTGGAGACAAAACTCAATGGTTGACACAGGATGTTGTCTGCAAATAACATCAAGGAGGTAGGGTTAAAGTATGGGGCAGGACTAACATAGCCTGGTCAGGTCGACAAACTCTCAGGCTGGAAGTGTCTTCAAAATCTTTAAATTTTAATTTAATAACACAACTGAGCCGCTGTCTCTGAATTCTGATTTATTATGCAGAGAGAGGCCACAAGAAGCACTTAGCATTGTACCAATTACATGTCATACCTTGGCTATATTGTTATACTAATAAAAAAAAAATTATAATGGATTCAGCACTTTAACCATAGGACCTTGAAATACATGCAGCAGACCACTTAGCCAAGGCAATCAAGTTCCTAATTACAACTCTTTACTACCATCATGCATTATTTAGTGTCGTTAGCAAGAACTTGCAATTAGCTGCTTAAAAATAGACATATTTTCTCTCTTAATTTATATGTTTTAATAAACCAAACACTACTACAGACAGCGAAAAGGAAAATGCTTTACATGAATACTTCAGTACCTTTAATAATGAAAGGCTACAATGTACTTTAGTTCCTTGTAAAGATCGATAAAGTGCTTAATTAAGGCATAAAAGGGATTTCAGTCTTCGCTGTGGCCACAGTGCCTTCTTGATACCTCATCAGACCGGTCAGGCTGTATCTGTAACTGACATTGATTTAAAGATCAACACCAAGTGAAAATTATTACATCTGACAGCTTTCGTACTAACATTCATCATGAAAACCTTCGCAGCAGTTGTCGCGGTTATTTTCATTGTCGAAGGTTGCAAGAGTGAGTGCCCAAACAGGTTCAATGATAACTTCAACATGGCCAGCAACCGTGCATTTGTGAATCATGTGTTTGACTGGAAGACTGTATCATCTCCTGTGATCTGTGGGCGAGACTGCTCTATGGATCCACACTGTGCATCATTTAACTACTACATGAATAACCATGTTTGTCAGTTGAACAATGCCAGTATCACTCAAAGCCCTGATGACTTCATTGAGCTGCAAGGAGTTGCCTACTATGATGACAACTTGCAAACTCCATCACTTTCAGCACCAGACTATGTACAGTTTAGTAGTTGCCTCAAGTTGTACCAGGCTGGTAGCCATGAGAGTGGCATCTACACCATCTACCCTGCCGATCTGACTGACGGAGTTCAGGTCTACTGTGATATGGAGACAGATGGAGGAGGCTGGATTGTGTTCCAGAGGAGACAAGACGGCTCAGTTGACTTTTATCGTAATTGGACTGAATACCAATCTGGGTTTGGTCATCTCTCTACTGAGTTCTGGTTGGGTAATGACATCCTACGTAACCTTACTGAGTCAGGACAATGGCAATTGAGGGTAGATATGGCTGATTGGGATGGAAACACAGCTTGGGCCAGTTATGATGATTTTTCTGTATCAGGTGATAAGTACACTCTCCATGTTGGTTCCTATGAAGCTTACAACTCACCAGGTGATTCAATGGCATTACACAATGGCCAGTCATTTAGCACCAAAGATCAGGACAATGACAAATTTGCAGCTGGAAGTTGTGCACAAAATGCTAATGGAGCATGGTGGTTTGAAGCTTGTTTTGATTCACATCTGAATGGCCAATACTACCATCAGAGTCAAGTGGACAAAGCACAAGGTTTAGAGTGGGAAACCTGGAAAACAAACGAATACTCCTTGAAGAACTGCTCTATGAAAATACGTGAAGGTCTGTAAACTGAACACCACTCTCTTAATAAACAAGCGAGTATGGAGAAGTTAACTGTAAATAGTAAAGTAGGATTCTAGTTTTTCTCTACACTGATGTACATTGTATACACTACACTGCATACTCCATGTACTCTGTGCTTTTTTAGTTCTGTTGACCAATCACCAGAAACCTCATGTAGGAATCGATTAAGTGGTTTACCCAATAAGTGTGTCGGGTGCAGCATAGCGTCTCTCAGTCTAGTTTTTTTTTTTTTTTTTTTAGTCCTGTCAAATCATTAATGGATACCTTGGGTCAGAATCAAAACAGTGGTGTATCCAATAAGTGAGATGGGGTGCGGCACAGCCCCTGGACTCAATCTAGGTTTTTAGTCCTGTCAAATAATTAAAAGACACCTTGGGTCAGAATCGAACCAGTGGTTTATCCAATGTAGGTTGGGGTGTTGCGTAGAGCCTGCCCCGTTAGAATTTGTGTGTGTGTTGGCTGTAGGTTTTCTGAACATTACATCATACAGGCATGTTCATGTGCATTGTTAAAAAGTTCAATTTGACTATGTATTGTGTGTATTTTCGACATGTAGCCGATTTTTGTGGAAAATAATAACGTTCCCACCCTAGCAGTTTAGTTTAGCCTTTTTGTGTATATTGTACCACTGCATCAGACCAAACTGAGGCCAGAAGGGGAATCAGTCTGGCCCTTAATTCTAACAGATAGTGTGTGTTTTATTGTATAGTACACAGGGGCCCTGACCAATTCTTACCTCTTGGTCTGAAGCAACCCTGCTTTGTATAGTGGATATTTTCTATCACACTCGACGCAAACCTGAAAATCTGTACATATTTACTGGTACTTTAAACTACTTTAATCTGCCTTCACTTTCAGTGAAAAAAACCCTTAAAATAAAGAGTGAACCTCTACAAATTGCCTTTAACATAATGTACTTTCAGTCTGAAGTTTCTACATGCACATGCGCCAAAATTAGTTGTGCATCACTCGCAAAATACCCTTGGAGCACAATTAAATTTAATGCCTAAATTTGAAAATTGCGCAGGCCATAATAATTTTGATTTGCGTAACTGCAAATGATTATGCTGGTGGTACATGTAGTAAATGAGCAAGACTGATTATGAGAACTAGAGAGCACGCACTCAAATATTGTGCACCTAAGCACAAGTTTTCACACACAAAGTAGGCACAGAAAATTATATCAGAGATGCAAATTTTCATTTATATTCCAAAATAATGTCACACAAGTACAAATGTAATAAATCTGAACCCAGCAGCACGCCTGATGAAACATGCGTTTAATACTAATAGCACTCAATATTATTTTCTGTCCTCAAAATCAATGTTTTTTAGATACCATACCGCCGTTTGTAGATTCAATTGACACTTTGTTTTGGGGATCTGGATATTCCTCAACGACTGTATTAAAAGACTCCCTAAGACAAAAGTCTCATAACCAGGATTCGAACCTATCACACTCCAATGACTCGGTCATCACAACTTGAGTTTGATAACATTAAGTCACTGGGGAGGCACAATTGTCATGTATTTAAAACAAGTACTGTCAAACCAACAACTAACAAAGTACCATTTTTCATGGCCAACCTACAAAGGGTTGACAAGATGAAAAAACATTGGGAGGGGACATCTTGAACTCTGGATCACACCTTCAAAAGTCCTTCAAAATCATCCTGAGAACTTGGATGATTTGGAAAGATTGAGGCATGTTTGACTTTCATCTATCTGTTGGAGACAAAACTCAATGGTTGACACAGGATGTTGTCTGCAAATAACATCAAGCGGGTAGGGTTAAAGAATGGGGCAGAACTACATAGCCTGGTCAGGACGACAAACTTTCAGGCTAGAAATTGGGCCGTTGTCTCTGAACATGGATTTAATACGCAGAGAGAGGCCTTAACAAGAACTTAGTGTTGTAGCAATACACCGACCCAATAAGCCCTGCCCCCATACGTGTTGACCAATCACAGCCTTGGCTACACCACCCAAAGGTCGACAAAAGTCTAACATGGCAAAATCCTATTAAAAAAGGCAAACATGCTTGCGCGTACTCATAGCGCTCATGTTCATGTCGTGCAGTGTAGCATTAAAGAGGCACACACTGTGCTGCCCACATGTACAGTGTGGTGATGTAGCCAATGCTGTTATTGGTCAATATGTTTAGGGGGGCGGGGCTTAATGGATCAGTCTATTCCATGGCTCCCTGCCTTGGCAATTTTTATGATTGAAAAATGATGGCGCTGACCAATTCAGTGACACTCCAAAACTGTTGACTTGAAGCACAATAAACTGTAAAAAATGTTTAACTGTTTTATGGGTGAAGTCCATGTCTGTGTATTATATTCACCCTGCGGACAGATCCCGCTCATCGACTGCCTGGAAGACTCCCTCACCATGTCTTCTGATGTAAGAGAAGAGTTTGCCAGAGAGACTCCAACTACCCCAGTTAGGCTTTCAGAATCTGATTTCAAACTGGTGAAATCGTTAGCGGAACCCATTACAAAGTTAACATCCGCAAAACAACACATCGCCCATCAGACTTCAATTCTGTCCAAAGCCATTTCAACCAACCAACCACCACCATTCTTGAAGAACACAGTATGGATGAGTTCCTTGAAATTTTCTAGGGTTTTGTCACAGAGGACAAGGATGTCGTCTCTATATATAGTTAGGATGTGTTCAGCCTGTTGAAGGATTTGTTTTTCCAGATCGTGGAGTGTAATATCACAAATTTCAGGGCTTGCAGTTAAGCCCAATGCGCATCTGATTTTTTGCAAATAATGGTGGTTACCGAAATGGAAGCAGTTTCTTCCAAGGATCAGTTCCAGTAATTTGCGGATGTAGTCGGAGGGGGGTTTTGTGATGGGGTATGGGTGGAGGTTACTGTCGAGGTTACGGTCGACTTCTCCAACACCGTCATCGAAGTCATCAACTGATTCACCCTGCTGACAGATCCCGATCATCGACTGCCTGGAAGACTCCCACATCACGTCTTTTGACGTAAGAGAAGAGTTTGCCAGCGAGACTCCAACTACCCCTTTTAGGCTTTCAGAATCTGATTTCAAACTGGTGAAATCATTAGCGGAACCTGTTACAAAGTTAACATCCGCAAAACAACACATCACCCATCAGACTTCAAGTCTGTCCAAAGCCATTTCAACCAACCAACCGCCACCATTCTTGAAGAACACAGTGAAGCAACCCCATCCACACCATCAATTCAGCTTCAGTTCTACGTTTAACGCAGACTGGAACAGATTGAATAACAAAGCTTCACTACTCTTCGCACAACTGAGTCTCGCTGAGTACAAAAAGGTCGAAGGAGAGATCGACACCCAGCTAGAAGCAGCCAAGAAAGAGGGAAGAGAACATCTTGTGAGTCATTTCAACGGTGCTGAACTGCGGACTGCAACCCATCTCTACGGCTTTTTCATCCGATCCAGACCACATCTAAAACCAATCTATCTCCAATCGAGAAAGTGGCTTTAGGTAAGGTCTTAACTTCATTCCAACCCCCGCTAAACCAAACCAGTTAGGATTTCAGAATCTGACTTCAAACTAGTCAAATCGTTAGCAGAACCTGTTACAAAGTTAACATCCGCAAAACGACACATCGCCCATCAGACTTCAATTCTGTCCAAAGCCATTTCAACCAACAAACCGCCACCATTCTTGAAGAACACAGTGAAGCAACCCCATCCACACCGTCAATTCAGCTTCAGTTCTACGTTTAACGCAGACTGGAACAGATTGAATAAAAAAGCTTCACTACTCTTCGCACAACTGAGTCTCGCTGAGTACAAAAAGGTCGAATGAGAGATCGACACCCAGCTAGAAGCAGCCAAGAAAGAGGGAAGAGAACATCTTGTAAGTCATTTCAACGGTGCTGAACTGCGGACTGCAACCCATCTCTACGGCTTTTTCATCCGATCCAGACCACATCTAAAACCAATCTATCTCCAATCGAGAAAGTGGCTTTAGGTAAGGTCTTAACTTTGTTCCAACCCCTGCCAAACCAAACCGATGCAAACTTTTGACTGACTTCAATATCTTCCAAAGAAGAATGAGAGTTGCTTTTCTATTGCATAATAAACCTGCAAAAATGCAACCATTTAAACCACCATCTACATGGCATCCACACTCCACCCAATGTGCGGCCCTCGAAAACTACTTGGAAGCCATGAAATATCAATTTGCTCATGTTAGACTGAAAACTCAGAAAACCAACAAGGCAAAATAAGAGCTATCAGCCATAACCAAACTCAAAGCCAACCCAGACATCGTGATTAAACCATACGATAAGGGACGAGGCATTTGCATAATGAACCGCAAAGACTGATTCTGAAAGCCTAACTGGGGTAGTTGGAGTCTCGCTGGCAAACTCTTCTCTTACGTCAAAAGACGTGATGAGGGAGTCTTCCAGGCGGTCGATGAGCGGGATCTGTCTGCAGGGTGAATCAGTTGATGACTGCGATGACGGTGTTGGAGAAGTCGGCGATGCAGCTCGGAGAAAGTTGGGCCTACAAGTTGGTTACCTCGAATCTTGAATCTGAGCATTATATAACGCTAGATCAGGATATTACACCAACAACCATCAGTCTGGTTCACAACGTTTCGAAACAACTACATAAACAAACAAACAAACACATAAACAAACACTGGCATACCTTGACCCACTTTCCCAAAGGTGCGAATGTCCAACGATGTATTTTCTCCCGAAAATACACAAGACACCGCCAAAGGGAATTCCATTCATCAGGCGACCCATCATAAGTGGATGCTCAAGCCCCACAGCCAGAATATCAGAATTTCTGGACTTTGTCATTCTTCCAATAGTAACCGCTCAACCCACATATGTTCGCGATGGAAGAAGCATCAAGGCTTGCAAAAGTACAGAAGACAACAGACCAAAGAACAGATGAGGATAAACAAATAGAGGATTTGGACAGAAGAAGGAAAGCACAGAGAGAGATTGAGGAAAAAACACCGAGGGAAAAGATAGAATACACAGAAGCAGTAAAGACAGTCAGGAAAAAACGCCGCCAAAGAACTAGAAGAAGGAAATATGTGAGCATTCTACGAATATTGGAAAGCGGGAGAGGGCCCAAAAGCGTACTAAATCTAGACAGCAAGAAAACAAAAATCAGCCAACTCAAACACAATGATGGGACTATTACATCAAACAGATCAGAACTACTGGGAATCTGCTCGGATTTTTACCTAGAGCTTTATACTTCAACAAAACCCAAGGTACAGGAGAGGAAAAATGTGTCAACTGAAACTGAATTACCTCCTATACTACCAACAGAAGTAGAACAGGCCATAAGCCAAATGAAGGAAAACAAGGCTCCAAGGCCTGAAGAAATAACCAGTGATATCATAAAAGCCAGAGGGGAGGAGACAGTGAGGCAGCTAACTGACTTGTTCAACCAAATAATACAAGAAATTTCAATCAGCTGGAAAGAGGCCAATGTCATTCTTCTACATAAAAAAGACGACAAGACAGAGATAAAAAACTATCCACCAATCAGCTTACTGTCACACACTTACAAAATATTCACCAAAGTAATAAAGAAGAGATTGAAGGACATCCTGGATAAAAATCAGCCAAGAGAACAAGCCAGCTTTAGGAGAGGTTTTTCAACAACAGATCACCTACAAGCAGTCAACCAACTCATCGAAAAGGCAAATGAACACCAACTCAACCTTTGCCTTGGTTTCATTGACTACCAGAAAGCCTTCGACTCCATCGAGCATAGTGACATGTTTTATGCACTGAGAAAGTGGGAATTGATGAACGACACATATACATCCTGGAGGATATATACACAGACGCTACTGCTAGAATACATACAAATAATGATGTCTCAAAAGAAGTGAGGATAGAGCGAGGTGTTAGACAAGGGGATACATTATCACCAAAGATCTTTACAACAACATTGGAGGAAGTATTCAAGAAGTCCAACCTAGAGGAGAAGGGGATAAACATAGATGGAGAACAACTAACTGACCTAAGATTTGCAGATGATGTAGCGCTGACCACATCATCGGTCAAAGACATGGAACACCAGCTACTCAGTCTAAATGGCGAAATTGTTCAATACCATTTTTCATGGCCAACCTACAAAGGGTTGACAAGATGAAAAAACATTGGGAGGGGACACCTTGAACTCTGGATCACACCTTCAAAAGTCCTTCAAAATCATCCTGAGAACTTGGATAATTTTGAAAGATTGAGGCATGTTTGACTTTCTTCTATCTGTTGGAGACAAAACTCAACGGTTGACAGAGGATGTTGTCTGCAAATAACATCAAGCGGGTAGGGTTAAAGTATGGGGCAGGACTACATAGCCTGGTCTGGACGACAGGCTTGAAATGTCTTCAAAATCTTTAAATGAATTACGAAATTGGGCCGTTGTCTCTGAACATGGATTTAATACGCAGAGAGAGGCCACAACAAGCATTTAGCGTTGTAGCAATACACCGACCCAATAAGCCCTGCCCCCATACGTGTTGACCAATCACAGCCTTGGCTACACCACCCAAAGGTCAACAAAAGTCTAACATGGCAAAATCCTATTAAAAAAGGCAAACATACTTGCGCGTACTCATAGCGCTCATGTTCATGTCGTGCAGTGTAGCATTAAAGAGGCACACACTGTGCTGCCCACATGTACAGTGTGGTGATGTAGCCAATGCTGTTATTGGTCGATATATTTAGGGGGTGGGGCTTAATGGATCAGTCTGTTCCATGGCTCCCTGCCTTGGCTATTATTATAACAGTAAAAAAAAAAAAAAAAAAACAATTAGTTATTAATCTTAATGGATTCAGCACTTTGACTATAGGACCTTGAGTTAAATGTAGCAGACCGCTAAGCTGAGACAATCAAAATGCTAATTAAAACTCTTTACTACCATCATGCATTATCTAGTTTCATTAGCAATAATTTGCAATCAGCTGCTTAAAAATAGCCATATTTTCACTCTAAAATATACTTTAATAAAATCACACACTATTACACACAGCAAAAACTAAAACCTTTTAGTCCATGAATACTTCAGTACCTTATAATAATTAAAGGCTTCACTGTACTGATCCTTGAAAAGATTGATTAAGTGCTTAATTAAGGCATAAAAGGGATTTCAGTCTTCGCTGTGGCCACAGTGCCAACTTGATACCTCATTAGACCGGTCAGGCTGTATCTGTAACTGACAGCGAGTTAAACACCAACACCAAGGAAAGATAACTTTACTACATCTGACAGCTTTCATACTAACATTCATCATGAAAACCTTCGCAGCAGTTGTCGCGGTTATTTTCATTGTCGAAGGTTGCAAGAGTGAGTGCCCAAACAGGTTCAATGATAACTTGAACATGGCCAGCAACCGTGCATTTGTGAATCATGTGTTTGACTGGAAGACTGTATCATCTCCAGTGATCTGTGGGCGAGACTGCTCTATGGATCCACACTGTGCATCATTTAACTACTACATGAATAACCATGTTTGTCAGTTGAACAATGCCAGTATCACTCAAAGCCCTGATGACTTCATTGAACTGCAAGGAGTTGCCTACTATGATGACAACTTGCAAACTCCATCACTTTCAGCACCAGACTATGTACAATTTTAGTAGTCGCCAGAAATCGTACGATCGTGCTCTATATACGAGCAATGCCCCCCCCCCCCAATTGAAAAAATCCTGGCTGCGCCGCTAACACCAAGTCACTGGGGAGGCACAATTGTCATGTATTTGAAACAAGCACTGTAAAACTCACAATTAACAAAGTACCATTTTTCATGGCCAACCTACAAAGGGTTAACAAGATGAAAAAAACATTGGGAGGGGACACCTTGAACTCTAGATCACACCTTCAAAAGTCCTTCAAAATCATCCTGAGAACTTGGATGTTTTTGAAAGATTGAGGCATGTTTGACTTTCGTCTGTTGGAGACAAAACTCAATGGTTGAACACAGGATGTTGTCTGCAAGTACCATCAAGGGGGTAGGGTTAAAGTATGGGGCAGGACTAACATAGCCTGGTCAGGTCGACAAACTTTCAGGCTAGAAGTTTCTTCAAAATATTTAAATGAATGACGAAACTGGGCCACTGTCTCTCAATATTGATTTAATATGCAGAGAGAGGCCACAACAAGCACTTAGCGTTGTAACAATTTCATGGCTTCCTGCCTTGAATATTGTTATAATAATACAAAAATTTAAAAATTAATTCTTTAATGGATCCAGCAACTTAACCATAGAACCTTGAGTTAAATGTAAAAGATATTTAGCCGAGACTATCAAGTTAATAATTAACACTCTTTGCTACCATCATGCAGTAATTAGTGTTTAGACCATCATAAGCTTGAGATGACGCTCTATATACAGCTGTTTGATACGTTTCAATGGCATTTGTAAAACTCAAGTTACAACTTGTCAAACTTCGAGGGCGTCTTCGAGGGCGGTTTACAGAGTCAAAGGCTGGGCGCTTCCAGGCAGTACAAGTGCAAAAGGGTTTACACTCATCAGTGCATGGGTAAAAAAAATTATTATTACTTTGTGTCGTTAGCAATATTTTGCAATTACCAAAGACGTTTTCAATCGAAGAAGTGATTTTAATAAAAAACCACATACATGGAGGCCTACTACTACACCACAACTAAAAGAAAAAACTTTTCCAAGCTAAATTGCGTTGGACATTTATAAATGCCCAGATCAACTTCAGAGCATCCTTCTTGTTGCGGTCAGTTGACCAGCTGAGATATAAGTACAACCCTGGACAATCCATTGTGTAGCGTGTACAGGCATGCACCTACTGTGCTACGCTTTGTTTCCCCATACGAAGAGGCACAAAGGGTACTGAAATTCAAGCTCAAAGTCTCCCTTTTTCTGGGGGTTATTGTGTAATCCCAGTTCCAGATATTCGTCCTTTTGTTGTACACACAAGATTTAGAAGAAATTGATATGCTGCCACCATCATTTTTCATTGTATTTGGCATACAATTGGCTAATTATCAGCCGTGGCTTACAGCCAAGGTTTGGGCCTATTTGCGGTAAAGACATTCCATAATTTCTGGAAAGAGAACGAAAAATTCTGGTGTAATTACTTGAGAAGGAACAACTTGCTACCCTTACCATTTCAACGAGGCCAGACAAGACGACCTCACTCTCCTTCTCTTGCTCTTCCTGTAGGTCAGCAAGGAGACTAGTAATGACTTGATCAACGACGACCTCCTGTCCCTGATTCTTCCTCTTCAGGCTCGTTCTTCTCAAGACGCTCTTGATGGCTCCAGCCTCCTCGAGGATGTCCCTGCGTCCTTCACTCTCCTCTGATGGTCAATCATGAGGAAGTTATTTTTAAAGATTACCAACGAGAATGGGCGTAAATCTCAAGGGCTTACTGGGATATGCTCCCTCACCCCACAATTTAGTCCGGGGAATGGCCCATAGGAACTTGTCCATGCAGTTCTTTACGTTTATTTCAATGTTGTCATTAAAGGGGTTGTGTCGTCATGATTACAACAGTAAACAAAATAACCCAGTTACTACGTGCGAGTGCGCGCCGGCAGTCACGTCACAGTTTGACAAAGATGACACCCTTTTTGATTTGACTGCAAGTGCGCGCGTGTGCAGTATCTGGGTGAGAGTTCATCATTCCATGCACAGCCACAGGCCTGCTATAATCATAATGGCACAGTTTTCTTAAAGTAAAAAGATTAAATCATCATTACATCATTTGTTATCAGAAAACAAACGCAAGTTACATAAAGAAATAGACCGATTGCGCGACAATGTTGACATGTGGTCACGTGACCCCCTACTGGGTATAACGCCGTACAGCTGATGGCAAAATACATGTAAAGAGATATGCCGTGACACAGAGTGAGTTCGAAAACAGTTGATTTTACTTTTGTTAAGTGATAAATTATTTAATAAGCCCCTTTATTTAAAGTATTATGTTGTGGCATTAATTTAAATCACATCTCGGTTTCATAATTTAACAGAATTCTTTTATAAAGAGGAGTTTTTTCCAGCCATGCACTACCGGCGTCGAACGACTATTATGTAGCCACCCGCCTGTTATTTTGTTTGTAATATAGGCCTAAATCACTGTAAAAAAAGGATAAACATTGGAAAAGTGAGCATTAATACCTAGCCTTTCAAAATTTTAAATAGGCAAAGGAATCATACAGTTTTGGAAAGCAATTTCTTTGGATGATTTCAGATTCAAAACTTTGAAATTTTTGTGTTGAAAAGTGTGTGGTGATCGCAGCTGTCTGGCCTAATGTTCCGTCGTGCGCTGTACACATCGTGCACATTTATACGCTACTTGTACAATTTCCAAGACTTGCTGGAACTGTCCTTACTGGCTTTGTTCAGCCACTTGAAGGTCTCTGGTACAAACTCTGGAACATTTTTCACAGATTTCGAGCAAGAAAAGCCTCGATCGAATAAACTAAATGCATTAATCATCGTGTACCGTACTGCACCTTCCTATAGAGGAAGTCGTGTGTGTTTACATTTTATACCCAGAAGTGGTCACGTGACGCGGGTCGCGCAATCAGTCTATTATGATGAATAACGTTTCAGTTTAAGATACAGCAAGACAACATTTAGGTTTGATACTATTTAGGCAAAGATACTAGAAACACAAGATAAGACACTTGTGCCGTTTTGCACGGTAGCAGATGTAACTTCTTTATACCTACCAACTGCCTTCCCCTTTTTTTAGTTGGTGGGCGCAAGTTTTTCCATTTAGTAGGCCCTGCTTATTGTGCAACCGATCTTTGGTTTTACCTACCAAACGACAGCGGGCACCCCAATTTTGCATTTCATGTTTCTGAATAGAGTGTCCTATCTTGGTTTTGTAGTATCTTTGGTTCGGGTGAAGCATTGCTTTTGTACCCTAACCTATTGACAGACAAATGTAGACAGGACACAGGACAAAGGACTGTGACAAATAATTTTGTCTCTGCCACAAGTTGAACATTTCAACATCACATCCCTCCCCCATTCCCCTCCAGTTTCTAAAATAGATTTTAACCAATGCTGAACAAATACAGTGAGCAATGGTTCAAGTGTTTTTGATGGACAGAATCCACAGAAATAAACCTCAACACTCTTGAGAGTTGATTCTATTAACAGCTTCTACTGATTCAACAATTTCTACCTTTGTGATCAGGGTTGAGTTTCTCTGCTGCATCTTTAAGATCTTGAAGTCTCTCTTGCCTTGCTCCCTGTGCCATCATTTTGGCAGCTTCCCTCAAGTCATCGCTACCTTCATCAGTCAAGATGGTCAGGAGGAGTTCTCTTTCACAAATGTGTTTGCTCTCCATCTCCTTTAAGACAGATTCACGCCAGCCTTCAATGTCCCCTGAGAGATTTTTGTTTCAATGATTGTAATTGTAAGAGTTGATGAAACTTATAGAATGAATGTCACATCAATGAAAAACTACTTTTATCACAACATTTTTCTAACATCACATTTTACACAATTTCATTGAGCTTCTTTCAGCACAAAAGTATCTAAGCACAGAAGAATGTTACTTACTAGAAATAGATTACCAGCCAAAATACCATGTGTTTGGTAGACAACATGTCTGCAATGACACAGTCATGGTTGTGAGAGCACAGTTACAATTGTGACATGCCCCAATACAAGACAGGAATCAAAGCTTAATAAATCGGCCTATTGTTGGAGGGTCAAATAACTATGAGTTTCATACCATCAGCAGGTGTAGGAGACTCCTCATACTCTAGGTTCTCATCTTCGCCTCCAGCTTTACGACGTCTACGGTTTGCCAAGCGCTCCTTTGCTAGAAGTAACTGACGCTCTCGGTCTGCTTTCATTCTGTCAAAAGAATACAAAGTGACTATTATCAGCCCCTTGTATCTGAAAGTAGGCCCTTATATAAAAAAAAAGTTGGCACTTTGAACAAAGATATTGACAAAATAGGCAGACAGCCAATATTAGGGCCAGATAGCTCAGTTGATAGAGCCCTGGCACGTTAATCTGGAGGACACAGGTTTAAATCCCGTTCTTATAAATTGTTCTTTGTCCACCCCAAACTGATGTGGTTTTCTGCTATACCTTTGTATAATAAATGATTGGTTTACAGCAAAACCAAATCATCAAATCATAAAGTTCTTTATCCCTGATGCAATGATAACATAAAGCTTATGTGTAGTAAATTAAAATGTTTGGAACTCACTTCTCTTCCATATTGAGTCTGTTCCTCTCGGACAGCCCGAGGAGGAGAGCCGCCTCATCAAAGTTATCCTCCATTGCCGCTCGTCTCTTCTCTCTCCTCAGGCGCAGGAGGAGAGCTTGGCGCTCCCTCTCGCTCAACTCACGACCTTGCTGACGACGTAGCATTGCCATCAGAGCATCCATGTCATCGTCGAAACGACCCTGGAGGTCTTTCAAGATGTTGGTGCTGTTTCCCCCCGCATCATCAGAATCTGATTTTGAAGTGGCGAGTAAAGAATGATTGACAGTTACAAAAATCCAATTTCGGCAAAACAGTTTCAAAATTGCTTGCAGAAAAGGTGGTGATATTTTTCAGGCATGATGTAATGTCTTAGAGACGTCATGCAACATCTCAAATGTAGGAAAATTTTGCTGAAACACCATATATAATTATGTCTCTTGGTGGAAGGAGATTATGTAAAAAAAAAAAATGTATACGCTTTATTGATCGTGTTTGGTTAAAAAGAAAAGAAAAATGAACTCTATACAACATCAGGATAAACTTGCGGATGCCAGCAATCTGGAACTGGATCCTAATTGGCGTGCCTGGAAGTAGGTATGGATGACACAAGTCATAGTTTAGGGGAGAGAGGTGTCTCTTCGACACCTTAATTTTATTTGAGAAAACCTGTTTTGCCTGGTTTCTAAAACTGTTGGAACTGACAAATGTTGACATTCTCTGTCCAGATTCTGGCCAACACCTTGACCCGGACACATTGACCCGACACACGACCACAAGATCTAATAACCCAGAAATGAACACTGAATGATGCGAATAGCATACCTGAGTCATCTTCAGATTCGTCTGAGTCTAGCCCCATGGCGCGACGGCGTTCCCTACGAGCTAATCGAGCTGCCAGCTGCTTCTCATACTCTTCTCGATTCTTCCCCATAAGCTTCTGTAGACGTTTGCTGTCCTGTTGTGGGACGGAATCAATAAAATCATAAATTGAACATTGGTTGGTCTGTGAAATACAAATGTCAGCGGGTTTTTGGGGCGTGTAAGTACGCTATTGGGTAATGTCGGAATACCGGAACAAAGGTCAGCCTGGACATTTTGTTTCAGAGCATGCACTCACCATGAGACGCTTCATTTCACCTACACAATGATGACAGATGGAGTGGAATATGTCGCAGATTTTTGCCCATTGTGCGGGGGTTATTGTGTAATCTGCGATCCCAAACCTTTTTCTTTTTGTTCCAAGAAGAGGACTACATGGCATCGAGAGGCTTCTGCCATTGTGTGTTTATTATATTTGGCTTATGAAGGTAAATCCGGTTTCCAGATTTGGTTCTGGATGTAGGACCAATCATAGGCCATGGCACACAGCAGAGGTTTTGCAATTCACGGTGCATGCATTTGACATTTTCTCGATAGAAAAACCAACAATTTTTGGTGGTTCAAAGAAAATCTTTGTTCCTTTGGCTTTGTCAAGTCAAGGTTTCTTTGTACCAGTTGTACTCTTAAAGAAAAATGATCACAGTAATTTTGAGAAAATACTCCCCTCAGGCTGGACAGGAAAAAATGGAAGATTCCTGACGGTAACTGGTTAAAGAGCAGTGCATACTTTTAAATAACTAAAATGATTGCCAATGACCCCCTGACCTTCTCAGAATCCCCAATGAGACGGGACAGCTCGTCCATCTTGCCCTCTCGTCTCAGACGTCTCTCCTCTAGTTTCTTCTTCATCAGGAGACGCTGTCGTTCCTGTTCTGTCATCGATCGCCAAGCCGACTCCCCAAACTCCTTCATGAGCAGCTCCATCAATATCTTATCTCTGTTGAAAATCAGGAAATTATTTAAGACAAAGTGTGGGACTAGTAAATAAAGCAGGTGGTTAAAAATTGTAAAGCTCATAGATTATAAAGTTCATACCAGTACCAATCCTCCAGAGAATTACTCCTGTCTGAATAACTGTCAAGGTTAAGAAAATAGCATACTGAAAACTGGAGGATTGGGATAAATTTATTCTTGTCAAATCCAAAGTTATATCCCTCTATGTATTGGTAAAAATAACAAATGATCACTTTCTAAGCTGACAGCCTACTTTTTACTCAAACAGTTCCTTATCTTGTAGTTCTTTCTACCAACCTACCTCAAAACATCATATTTATCTTCCAAAGCTTGCACCAGTTCTTGCTCTTCAGCGCTGAGTTCAAACGTGGACAGGATGACAGATGAAACATTATCCAACCATTCTTCAATTCGGGCTTTATGTTCTCGCTTCCACAGTTCCTTCAGAACTTCAGCCGTCTGAAGGGAAACGGAGAATGATGAAAAATAGACCAACGATCGAGGGGGTAGATGCACTTGTCCATTCCAAGCCATGCTATGGTGGGCTTGGCCAACGCGGAGCACAAATGAATATTCATGATTTTTTTTTCCCCTTCGACATGGGCCAATTTCATAGAGCTGCTTAAGCAGACAATTCTGTGTAACAGTTTTGTGCTAAGCAAAAATACCAGTCAAAGATGGTGCATGTGACTTGCTATTTTGGTTGGTAACCGTATTCTAGGAAGCAAAATTGTTTTGTGCTCAATTACTTTTGGCACTTCAATAGCTCTATGAAATTGGGACATGGTTCCACATCAACTCAAGCTGGATACTCCTTCATCATGCTCATTGCCATTGGCTAAAAGACTTACTAGGTTTGCACTACGTTCAGAAAGTTTGTTCACCCTGGGAAGACTTGAAAATGCAAAAACATACCGCTGCAAGGAGATTGCGCCTCTGTTGATGTCATGGGTCAAATGACCATAGTGTAACCATGATCATAGGTCCCCCCTTTGATTTGCTCTGCCATTGGTATCTCAGATATGGGGAACAATATGGGAGTGTAAATGGGGGCTAATTACGCTAATGGGAGATTTTGGAATGCTAGATGGCAGCAGACTTACTAGGTAAATTTTCATTGTTTGCAGACTTCTGAGCATGCGTACATTTTTGAGATTGATGGATTCACCTGGTAAGTCTGCTGCCACCTAGTGTCGTCAAAAGTCTCCCATTAGATGTGTGGATAGAATTCTACACAGGTATTCAGTGTATTTACCATAGAGTTATATCAAAGAACTAGAGGGCGTACAAAACCATGTGACACAGCCTGACAAGAAGCATCTTTGCCCATTGAGACAATGGTGCTGACCAATCATATTACACAGGTCACTTATCAGTTTACACAGCAAACATTTTCTAAGTGGACATTCGTACGCAATAGGCCGTATTTTTGACAGCAAGAGGGCGCAATAATAATTCCATTTGGAAAGTACACAAATATTTCAAAACATTAAAAATACAAATTCTCCAAGCAAACATCTTACACTGATTACATTGTAAAACTGTCAATAAAAAAAACCTTCAAAAGTTGTACATTAACTGCTTTGTTAAAAGTCTAATTGCATCTGGTTTACCACACTATTTCTATGGTTTGACCCCCAATCTACCTCCAAAGAGCGCCCTCTTGCAGTCAAAAAATAAGGCCTATTGACCCTAGAGCTTTTCCCCCATGGTGGGTCAGCGGAGTTCCGTGCATGACATAGCAAGTGCTCCCTCTAGTTCTTATAACTAATTCTATGGCATTTACCCAAAAAAATGTCTTACCATGGTCTGCATCTCTACAAGTACACTCTCTACTTCTTGAGACTGTTTCTGCTGTAGATCGGCCAACACACATGCTGAAACCTGGTTGTCTGTGAAGTTATGTCCACCCCGCATCTCATTGCGTCTGGAAGGAGCAAACAAAAAGGAGGTTCAACTGATGTAACCATTGCATCAGGTGCATAGAATATAAGTAATGTTTGAAGCTTTGCATGGTGTGAATTGGATACTTCCTGCCCAAATACGCAGCCCTACTTTACCAGTTCGCTTAACCAGGCCAACTCATTAATGGCTAGAAAAAAAGTTGCTTTTTGACTGAAAATAATCCCACATGGGTAACAGGATTTTTAATTTCGGAGCTAACTGGTTAAGCCTCAGCATCAGCAGCATCCTGAAGACGAGCAGAGTATACTGTTCCAAACGTTGAGACCAAACCACAGCTCTTTTCAGAGATTTAAATACAGTTATACCCACAAGCTTACTAGTAACAGTTACTTCATATCGAATATGTTTGGGTTTTGCTTAATGAATGATAAGCACTGTAAACTCGGTGCTTTCTGGGAAAAAAAAAAAAAACCTTGGATGGGATTTGAACCCACGTCCTCCCACATTCTAGAGAAGATGGTTCACATAAATGTTTCTGTAGTTATAAAATTCCTCTAAAATAAATAAATTTGACTAATGCAATGAAAGTGTCATCACAGTATCAAAAAAAATATACATATATATATAATCCATTCGGATTAAACATAAACACAGGTGTTAAATAATTCCTCTTGGCAAATTACTACTATATTTCCATGCTTTTACATTATCATTACAGTATTCTCATTATATCCCCCTCTCTATTATTCAATGTTTACACTTCTACTGCTTTATTTAGGGAGATTACCCTTAATCACCTCCCTCATCTGAGTAGATAATCCTGTCCTTTCATGTCAGCTGCATTACCCACCATGCAGCTTTCACTAATCTCCTTTTTGCACTAACCGACCACTGGACATCCTATTGTCCACACTGCTGCATTTTGATTGGTCATCAACAATCTCTTTGTCTGTATTTAATTAACTTTGATTGGTTATCTTTTTCCCGCCCATTTTGGATACTCTCCATCTATTTTAATCCCAAGGTTTTTCTATAAATGGATCCGTTTTTATGTTTGTGCTTGTTTTTGCCTCTGACGAAGGTCCGGTTTGGATCGAAAGCTAAGGCCATCAACCCTACTAGTTTTATATATATATATATATATATATTTTTTATACTTTTAAAGCATGCGGACAACAATGGTAATTGTCAATGACCAGTTTGCGCACTTTTTGTGACCCAAAATATACATGAAATAACAAAGCTGTGAAAGTTGAAACAGGGTCATCGGAGTCACAAGAAAATGGTAAGGAAAAAAACATCACTTTTTTCACTGTTTTCAAACATCAGGTTTTGGACTCACGAGTTCAATTATCAAAACTAACTGTTTTACTCATTTCTCAACAACTATTGCATTTCAAGCAAAAATATTTCAAGGGAAGTTTTCCACCACAACGACCATCTTTACACAAAGATGAATAAGTTGAAAACTAATGATCTGTGATCACACAAAATAAAAACCAAGTGAGTTTTGAAAAAAAAATTGTATCGTTTTAAATGATACTGAAGCTCACCTGTTCTCGTGATAAAGTCCCGTTCCTTCCAGTAGAATTTTAAGGTGAACAGTCCTCTTTGAGACAAGGTGCTCTGAGGGACTCTTACGCCAGTTGGACCGTTGGCTTCTGAGCTCCTTCAGCCGATCTTCTCGCTGCTCCTGGTTTTTCCTTCGGGCGACAGACAGCCAGGTGGAGCTCTCCTTGCCTTGAAGAAGATAGATCATAATCTGAAAAAAACAAACATTCACTATTAAGTCAAATCTTACTTAAAAGAATAATTTAAAATGTATACATGTTGGTCGTTTTTAAATAACAATAGCAAATCTATGGTATTCCGGTATTAACCATTTGGTGCCGGATGTCGTGTACTCACGCAAACAATTTCTGAGTTTTGGATTTTTGCAAAGTTCCTAGCCATTAACAAAGGTCACCCGCACTTTCCACTACTGAGCGTGCACAGAGAACGCACATGCCAGGTAATGCTTTGTTTCGCCCACACAAAGAGGACACATGACCTTCAATTCAATTCAATTAATCCCAAAGGACCTGCTCTATGGCGAGCTACATACTGTGAAGAGAGCAACAGGACGTCAATGCCTATGCTCCAAGGATGTCTGCAAAAGAGACCACATCATCATCGCTTCAAGGATGCCTACAAAAGAGACCTCGCCTTCGTTTCAAGGATGCCTGCAAAAGAGACCTCACCTTCATTTCAAGGATGCCTGCAAAAGAGACCACCCCTTCATTTCAAGGATGCCTGCAAAAGAGACCTCGTCTTCGTTTCAAGGATGCCTTCCTTGACCACGCCTTTTGCTTTAAGGATACCTGCAAAAGAGACCATGCCTTTGCTTGAAGGATGCCTGCAAAAGAGACCACGCCTACCCTTCAAGGATGCCTGCAAACGAGACTGCAATCATGTTCCATCATCCAATGCAACTGGGAGTCCTTAGCAGCTAACAGGCAGTGCTAGTAGTGGTAACAGTCATATCCGGAACCCCTCCTGGTGACCTCGGACGTGAGGAGAACACAAGGAGAAACACTGTCGAAGGAAGCAGCTACCAACTGCTGTGTTAATGTTCATCTATCTGGGGCTGCCATCATGACTCTCACTCCTGGACAGTCCTGACAAGTCACAGCCGCAAGTGCTGTTAACTATCCAAGCAAATCAGCATCCCCCTTTTCGGAAGTCCATCGCCTTTCAAGACGGATGGAGGCCTGCTACTACTAAAGAAAATTGTTTTGATCAAAAAATGTAACTTTACCTCTCTTTCATGGTTGTGTTTCTTCAAGAGCTGCCTCACTACCTCCACCTGCCAGGCCACCACACCTCGATTCTTCCCAATTAGATGGCCGTCATCTTCAGTCACCTTTGGGGGTTTCTTACCCTTCCTCTGGTGCAATCTCTCCAGGGCTAGCAACTCCTCTAAATCTCTGTCACTGTCAAAGCTGTAATTACACAGTCAACTTGATAAAGATTGTACCAAAACTTATTTGAAGGATGAATGGGATAATTAGTGGCAGCAGACATAGAGTAGACATGCTCTCTTTTTTGAGAACAGTTGGATTTTTAAGTCTCTTAAGTCTGCTGCTACCAAGCATTTTGAAAGTCTCCCATTATGTTTTTTTCAGAGTACAATCCACTAGAAGAAAATAAAGTACATTCATGAGTTTAGAGGCTCACATGCATGACATGACATGGCTTCCGTTACCCTGCTCTGGGGCCATGGCTGTATACTCCCTAGGAAGCCGAGAAAGATTACAGGAATGTTATTGGCCCAATGACCAGGGCAATAATGTAAAGCGCATTGAGACGTTATTGTGAAATGTGCTAAGAACTAGTCATTATTAAGTCATTATCATTTGAATGACCTCTCTTCGTTTGTAGAGAAAATGTACCAATTTCATGACGCAGTTTTACACAAAATGTTACGTACTGACTTAACTTGCTAGCCAAAAAATCACAGAGTACCAGTCACAACAATGTGAAGAGAAGTGCATGGTACATGTATCTTGGCTGGTAACCTAAGTATTGTTGAGCTAACCGAGGAGGGGGGGGGTTGCAATTTCATAGACCAGCTTAACGCCGGTTTTGTGCTTTACTGTGCAATTTCTATTTCATAGCACTGTTAACCATAAGCACGAGAAAAGGCAGGCTAACCTTCCAGTGCTTTCAGTAAGAAGGTGACTAAAGTAACAATGCAAATCCATGGTGAACGCACAAGTTGGCT
This sequence comes from Marthasterias glacialis, assembly GCA_911728455.2. Classification (NCBI taxonomy): domain Eukaryota; kingdom Metazoa; phylum Echinodermata; class Asteroidea; order Forcipulatida; family Asteriidae; genus Marthasterias; species Marthasterias glacialis. Next base: position 26,527,735 of record OU452221.1, on the reverse strand, counting down.
GTCTAATTTTCTGGCTACGATGAAAAATGCTTGCACTCAAGCAATTTTTTTGCTAAAAAAAAGCAACAAATTTGCTTACCCTTAATCAACTGCTTTATGAAATTTGCCCCAGGGTGTGGGTTTTCATTCTACTTTACCTTGAGCTCATATACTGCTGTGGGCGTTCGGCGAGTCCTGTCGCCATTGCTGAATACTCAAACGATACCCCTTCATAAGAGGCAATTAGCTGCTCTGCAGCCAGTGACGTGTACTCCGTGATCATCTCTGCAGAGGTCAGCGCCCTACGGTTTCCCATCTTGAGAACGGAGAGGAGAAATTCACGCTCTTTCTCGTGTCGTTTGTGAAGATCGATGAGGAGTTGCCCGCAGGTGGTTACCCCTGATAATGATTAATAAGGTGTTGTTAAAGCCATTTCAAACTTAACACGTTGACTGCCGGGCATAGCTTCGTGGGGCGTTCCCATATGCCAAGTGTTGTGCGCATGCGCGCTTACAAAATAGGTACTTTTTTATGTCTACATGTTGTATTACATTTATTTCTAATTACTTCACGGGGAAAAAAAATATCTACGAGATAACTCGTAGCTGGCAACGGCATGAAGTTGACTGTTCCACCCTGCCAGCTACGAGTTACCTCGTACCGCGACACTACGATATAACTCGTAGGTTGGCAGTGGTATAGAGCTGATTACTCCAATATGCCAGCTACGAGTTATCTTGTATTGCGTCACTACGATATAACTCGTAGGTTGGCAATGGTATAGAGCTGATTACTCCAATATGCCAGCCACGAGTTATCTCGTATTGCGTCACTACGATATAACTCGTAGGTTGGCAATGGGATGATGAACTCTTTTGACTCTCCAAACCAGTTATTCAATATGTGTTAGTGCCAAAATCTACCCCTAGTCAGCCTATATAGCGCCCTCTCTTGACTGAGCTACACGAGGCAGCTAGGCTGACAGGACCGTGGTACAAAATAGTTTTTCAACCTCATAGCTGTACACAAATCTCCATAAGAACCAGTAAAGAGTTTGTTTATTGCAAAGATAGACACAGTTACAACTATTTGGAAAGGCAAGGCATCAGTTCCAGTGAGTAAAAGGCTTTGAAATCATTAAATTGTTTGAAACTTGTGCATTTTATTTGTGTTGACTGTTGGAGCGTTGGAAACTACAATAACGTAAATAGTCCCAGTGCTGTCAGAAGTAACGTGATACATTACAGCGGTAACCAGAATATAGGCACATACAATACATGTATGTATTACATTTTGTGAAAGTTTTTACTGCCAATGACATTATATTGCATGTTATGTGTACTGAACATCCCTGCAACACTCATTTATTACAAAATTGCATGACTAAATGCTGACAGTGTGGCAGACCTAATGATGAGTTCTGGCAGCGATGATCAAGAAATGGATTCTTTTGACGAATCTGACAGAAATGAAACCTCAGAAATGCCCACGGATGAAAATGATTATGAAAAATCAAAGACTGGTGAAAGCAGTAATTCCCTGTCTGATGGAAGAAGTGACCCAATGATTTCTTCGGATGATTCAAGTGAGAACAATACACCACCAGTAGCACGTGGACGGAGGAGAGTTCGCGGTGGAGGCACATTGCAGGGTCATGGGGTTCGCACTAGAGGAGGATGTGGCCAGGGAGCTGCTCTTCCACCAGTTCATGGACGAGGAGGTCGTGGTCATGAGAGAGGCAGAGGAGCAGCTCCAGCCCAAGCAGTAGCTTATGCTCCAGCAGCACAAAGAGGCAGAACGGTTGGAGGTGGGAATCGTGTAACTGCTGCCCCATTGCCTAACTGGTCAGATGTTGCACAAGATCCACCCGATTTCGTTTTCAGGGAAAAGTCTGGTCTTCGCAATCCAGTGCAAGGTGTTTCACCTGGTGACTATTTTGATTTGTTCCAGACACCAGAATTACTTGATATCATGGTAACAGAAACGAACAGATATGCGACTAGTATCCCGTTTTCATCAGTGGAAAGACACCGATGCAGCAGAAATGAAACAATTTCTGGCACCTCTGATTCACATGGGTCCCAACAATTATAATAATAATAATAATATATTCCATTTATATAGTGCCTAATATAAGTTATCTCTAGGCGCTTTACAAAGAACTCCAATAAATAACACGTTTAATTATTTACAATTGACTGAATGATCTTATTCTAAGATTAATACACAAGCAAGGTAATTAATGCTGTGTACACATAGAGAGGTTGGTTTTCAGGGCATGTTTGTATGATTCAAAGGAGGTGATAGAACGAATGTGATGGGGGAGATTGTTCCAGAGAGTAGGTGCAGTAACGCTGAACGACCGGTTTCCGTAGTGCTGTGTGTTGAATCTTGGAATCTGAAGTAGATGTTGGTTTTGTGAGCGAAGAGAGCGGGTAGGAATGTAGTTGTGTAGGAGATCAGAGATGTACATGGGAGCAGCACCGTGAAGTGCTTTGAAGGTGAGCAGAAGTATTTTGAATTGTTAGTGGTCTGTAAACTACCACCAGTCTTAGGTGACAGGTTGTGGAGGACGACAGAGACATGTCCATGTACTCGAATGATTCGCAGGATTGGTTCTCATTCACGGTAACTGAGAACCCCTTGTGAAGAAGGACACTAACTCCTCCTCCCGTACTGGCGCGTGGACCATGGTAGAAGTCATAGTGCGGCAACGTACATGTATGGCAGAATGTAGCTAATGCTTGATGATTTACCTTCCTTAGAGCACTACTGGAGCACCGATGTTCTGTACAGCTCCCTATTCTTTGGTGGTGTAATGAGTTGCAACCAGTTTCAATTGCTTCTTCACTTTTGGCATTTCTTCGACAATTCACCGCCTCATGATGATTGCTTGTACAAGATACGACCGGTACTGGATCATTTCAACAATACAATGATCCGAATCTACTATCCAAGAAAAGACCTTTGCATAGACGAATCCATGGTACTGTGGCGTGGGAGATTGTTGTTCCGGCAGTATATCAAGAATAAACGCCACAAGTATGGAATCAAACTCTATGAGATGTGCGAGTCCCGAGGTCTGGTGCTGAAGATTCGTATGTAGCCCCTGACCAAAATTGTTATAGCTCACTTATTTGGTCAGTTTTAGTTAGGACCACATGACAGCAGGCAGTCGCCATATTGGACACATGTTTTACAGATAGTTGCCTCGTAAACAAATAATTTTCATTTAGACATCGTATTTGAATAATTTGTACATCATACAGAACTTCAGATTATGCACTGATAATCGTGAAAGAAATGACATGTCATAATAATGTGTGCATGTAGTTAGTTGTTTACATAAATAGCCTGTGTTGATAGATGCTTATTGACAACATTATGGGTCATAAATAATTGTTTATTATAAAGTAATGTTCATTCTGAGAATATTTTACACCATTCTTAGTTTCCTAAGAAGATTAGGGGATTTTGCTGGAATGTGTAACTTTGCTTGGATTTGTATTGATTGAGTATTATGTATGTGACGAGTGCGATGCATACCCCCACCTTATTTTGGCATAAATTACGTAATCATCTGTTTATTATTTAAATCGCATGGCTAGCGCCCTCTGGCAGGTTCCCTTCTTGTCTTATTCTGTTCTGGGTTGAAGACCCTCATGACGTGTTACTGTTTGCTGTCTTCACCCAACAGGTAAAGATATACTTGGCTTATTTATTAATGCTTAATATTTCATAGTTATTTCTTAGATCAATTAGTATTTAGTATAGGCAATAATATCCTTAAGTTGCATTTGGTCTAGATTATAGTCTACTAGCTTTGAACGATATTTTGGTAAGACGAAACAGCGTTAGCAATCCACTGACTAGCGACATTTATATTTTAGGTATTTTCCTTGTCATTATTACCTTTAAGTATAAATGATTGAGCCAGTGAGGAAATTGTTAGTTTGTTTAATCACTGCTTTTAAGATTGGAAATGACTTATGTTTGTTAGATTTCATCATTCGTTTTCCTAAAATCAAAGATGTCTGCCGCGTCTTGAGTTTTGGCGCCAACCGCGGCTATTGTTCCTAACATTATTTTAATGTTAACTATTTTTAATATATTAGTTGTTATCTTGTCTTATTCTGTTCTGGGTTGAAGACCCTCATGACGTGTTACTGTTTGCTGTCTTCACCTAACAGATTCTATAAACTAAACCAGCTAAAGAAACAGAGAACTTGCCGTTTAGCGCGTATTCTTTCCAAGGGTCACATCTATAAATGCTTTTAGTACGAATGATGCAGCTGCAAATATTTAAGAAGTTGAGCACAGTTCCTTGACATTCACACACATAATACTTGGAAAGGGTCATCAAGCAAGTACATCAAGCAAGTACGTTTACAAAAGGGGCACAACTCATTGACAGACAAATGGACAACACATGGCAATGCTGATTTTAGAGTAGTGGAGCAAATTTAAAACCAATTTTACCTTGCACTTTCTGAGCATTTTCATTGGCAAATATCTCATAAATCTGGTCCTCCGTCTTCCCATCGGCCTGAAGCTTGGCCACCTTGCTCTGATGGTCCATGGCCTGACGTTCAAACTCACTTCGCAGGCATCCCATCATGGCTACGAGGCGGGAGTCATAGTGCTGGTAGGAGATGACGAGACGTTGAATCTGCTCCAGGTCCTTTGTGCGTCTCAGATGGTGCTCCTTCATCTGGACGCGGAGGACTTGCTCCTGCTGCTCGCCTTCGGACATTGATGACCAGATGGACACACCTTGTGAATACCGAGTCAAAAGACAATTAACCAAGTTTTACCTTAACTGCTTGCCAAAAGCTGACCAGGGCCCAATTTCATGGAGCGACCCAAGTCAGGGAAGCCAGTAGCTCACGGCACAAAAGCTAGAAATATTTCGCATAGAGCATACACATGCTGATTAACACACATACAATAAAAAATACAAGTGCATGTACATGTGCATGTACATGTCCAACATTCAAATGCTGATTACCACACATACAATACAAAATACATGTACATGTACATGTGCAACATTCGTGCGGTACATGTGCACCATTCATGCGGAATCCAGTGTTACAGTTAATACATTAATACATGTATGGCCTACACACGTTTTTTACACTTGCAGCGTTTGTTTTTTGGTTTGTTTTTTTCATAAATCCACACCGTTTCCATCCTTCATTTTGGTAGCCAAAATGAGTAAAATCAAGATTGTGCACCAACGTCGAATCTCGCACAAAAATGCTCCATGCGAAAACGTTTTGTTTTCTGGACATCCAGGTTATTTTAAGCAAGAGACAACATTTTGATGCTTTCAAACTCCTGTGTAATGTAAGTGCTAATTTAGGAGTAAACAAGGCTGATGCACTCGGAGCACAACGTATCTCCATTTTGTAACATCGTTGCATGAGACCCCCTTTGTGCAAAAATGTTGTGTCTCGACGCCTATAGGTTTTATGCGTATATCCAGGGTGTTTTAAGCGAGACACAACATTTTCACACTTTCAAACTCGCGTGTAAGGCAAAAGCGCTTTTAGGCAATACAACATGTGTTGCACGTACATAACATTATTGTTTAAAAAGTGGAGTGACCATAAACACTACCAATTGACTCACCGATGTGTTTCTTGACAGCTTCCCACAGCAGCTTCTCCCTGAGGATGTCGTATTTTTGTTCCAGTGCCTCCAGAAGGTCTTGGACAGTGACGCGATTCCGCATCTTGTAATCCACTTCGTAGTCCTGTCCATCATCAAAGATCAACGCCTCCACCCCAAGGTTCACCCATCTGTGAGAAATAGAAAAGCATGAGATAACACGTTTATTCTTGCATCAATGGAAACTAGATGAAATATTTGAATAATGTATGATTAAAGAGATAGGGTACAACAGCGAAGTTTTCAACAAATTGGTTACTTTGAGCTCCAAATTCATCAGTTTGGAGACAAACATTGGTGTAACTCAGATGCCCACCCAAATGTTTTTAACAGATTTTCTATCAATGTATCTATCTGTTTTATTGTTTTCGTGTTGCAGTTTCTTGTCAGCAACTTGATTTCTTAGAAAATTTTGATATGAAATTAAAATTGCATGGCCCAATTTCGCCGAAAGAATTGTTTTTTTGTGTGTTTTTCGTCGAACAAATTTTGACAGATGGTGCCGTGTCAAAACGAAAAACATACAAAAGCTTTTGCATATGCCACAGACAATACACAAAATACAGAACATAATGTAAAATTGTTTATACATTGCTGATGGATATGGATTAAGGTCGGGATCCTGACAATAATTCTTTTTCAGTTTTTAATTGACTATCACTAATCACTGGCAGATTTTTTTGGTGCATTGCCTTAAATGAAATGCTTGTAACTTTCTTGAATCTATAAAAAAATGGCTATTTAAAATTTAAATATAAATTTTTTGGTCAAATCGGCCAAAAATTGGCCTTGCACCTTTAAAGTATTTCAAATTTCAGGTTGTTTAGTTCTTTACAGCCAACTTTACGTTCAGTCCCTACTTTGAAGCTTCTATTCAGGCTTTAATTCCATTTGACTAAATCAGACCTCGACTTTGTTGATTAAAACTTTCAATGTCACTGACCTGTTGAGTTTGCGTCTGGACTTTCTGCGAAACTGATCTTGATACTGATGTCTGTTCTGAGCCTCCAAGGTCTGGGAAAAATCATCCTCCTGTAAACCATAAACACAAACGAAGATAGCTTAAGCCTTGCTGTTATTTGGCCTTGAGGATGATGATAATATTTTCAGGAGTAATTTTATTCAAAATGATGTCTAATCAAAGTATAGTACAAACCAGTGTCTGGTATTTTGAGTATTTGTCCAGTCCTTACAACTGAACAACTTCGACTGTCCAGTGTTTTCACAAACGAACACTCTTTAAATTTCACTAATTCGTACTTTTCACTCCAAACAATTCTAAAAGCTCAACAAATACATCAGAAAAACATAGCTATGGTCTTGTGAAAAATGTGTATTTGAGCTAAAAGATATGTGGTTTAGTCAACATGTTCATGGAGCTTGAGCCCATGACAACCATGTAATAATCTCTTTTTAAAAGAAGTGTTGGCTCTGAGAAAAACCAGTTGTGAGGTAAGTCTTAATGTTTTCAAACAGTTCGCTTTGTTTTCAGGGTTTTTCTTCGAGCTTTCACATCCAAAATTTAATCTTCTGATATTCACTCAAACTATAGATCTTGTGCATGTGACGTCACTGACCGCTTTCAATCAATTTGGTGATCACCAGCGCGTATTTCAGCCGCTTGCAACTGTTTCAAATATCCGGCGCACAATGCAAGATGTAGCATTGAGCCGATCACTGCAAATCTTCTGCATTATGTTAAATTAAGTGCGTAATGTTGCTGCGTACGCACATGTTGATAAGTTTTGTGTAATTTTACCACACAAAATCTTCTTTTTTAAACACAAAATTCAAAAATTTTCATTATGTAAATTCATAAAGTGATCATAATAGTTTTCAGTTTTCGGAAATGTTTACAAAACTCCCACTCAAATCTGTTAAATATTTACAATAACCATGAACCTCGTGTACTTTTTTTATGGACAGGTGATCACCAAAATGGCAATGTTGAAAGCACGTGTGTGATCAGTGACGAAGTTGCACAAGGTCTAATGACTCTGATCACAAGAAATATTGCGCAGGATTAGCTATTAGTTTGTTTTCAAACAGCTCTTCCCCTGATCCACAACATATTTTCTCGTTATACAAACTAGGGTTCTGTTTACCCCTTGCACTGGCATCACACACGGCTACTGTTATAACAATAATAATAATACGCAGTTTTTATATAGCGCTTTATCACACCCTATGGACGTCTCAGAGCGCTCAGTATTTTTTCCTGCAAGGTATGATGAGTTACGTTTTTGAAGTATGAGACCTGTTCCTTTACATAGCACCATGTAATGGTTCACAAGGTTCTGTGGCGCAATCTGCAGCCGATCAAACCAGGAACACCAGGGCGAACCCCTTCTCTTTGCGATAAGTGCCACTGGGTTCTTTTACGTGCATTACACAACACACGGGACCAACGGCTTAACGTCCCATCCGAAGGACGAAGCAATAACGATTAAGTGTCTTGCTTAAGGACACAAGTGTCACGACCGGGACTCGAACCCACACTCTGCTGATCAGAAACACCAGAGCTTGAGTCCGGTGATCTTATCCACTCGGCCACGACAGCCACTGTTTGCCCATGGTCTGCCACTTTGGAAGTCCGATTATAAAGATATGGTGTACGTCTAACCACACATACGTCGCATAAAATGCACACTGCACAGTATGACAGGAAATCTGATTCCCAAAATAGTGCAACAAAAAATTCATTGCATGACGTCAGGCGTATTGGGCCCATGCAAATTTACTCAATGTGCTATTTTTATTTATTTATTTTCTTTTTTGAGGGTGGAGATTTGCTTTATACCATACTAATCTTGCAAGGAGATTAAATTACAGAACAATGCAACACAATGAGTTAAGTTTGAAGACATCACTTAACCTGCAGAGTAACAAATTCCTTATAACTCTGATAATCCGATTTCCTCCTGGCCCTGCTGAGTTGTTCCCCTGCTACGACGATATCCCTCAACCCACATTCCTCTTCTCCCTGAAGAGGAGGATTACACAGCCAAATCCTTATCTCATTGAAGGTGACATCCTCATTGGACATCTCTCTTGACTCCATGAACATCTGCCACGTCACCATGGTGAACTTGTCCTGGTGCGTGGCCTTCATGAGGACCAGGGCATCCCTGAGACTGATGCGGTGACAGCCGCGGTAATCAAGGGCTTGAAAGTCCCACCAGGCTCGCTCCTCGATGGTTCGTCGTCTCTCAAGCTCCAAGAGAACATCAAGGAAGCAGAATTTGGGGCATCTGTCTCCTCCATTACAAACCTTTAAAAATAATAGTCAAAAATGCCTATTGTCAAATATGGTTATCAAGAATCATCTCAATTCCTACTACCTTAAAACACTCTTTGAGTATTCCCATTTTTTGTTTTTCTTGTTCAACCACATAAAAGGGTGAAATCTGCTTTTGTTTTCCAAAATATTCTGTACAGTTAAGTATAATTCATCATCAGTTTGAAAGTTTTGAATCTTGGTTCAAAAGCTAGATTCACCTGTAATAAATAGCTAAGACAGAGTTTATTTAGTTATGCAGGATTTTAGGGGGGGTGCTTCTGTACAAGAGGGGAAGAGTGTGTTAGAGAATGGGAATATTTGGGGAGGGGCCTCCCTCTGCCACATATCGGGCATGGTACCTGATGCCCTCTCCTCTATCCCCGACTTACTCCAACAGAGTAATGTAACACCCCCGCCCCCACACCTGGAACCTGGGTTACGATTATCTAGTCGCTGTGTAGTATTGTTCTTATAAGAATTGCTACAAGAGCAATGATATAACTTCACACACCTGTTAGTGTACTCCCTGTAGAGTGTTCAGAGAATGTGATCTGAGGCAAGTGAAGGTGTAGTATCGACAGCAGGTAAAAATGGTCATGTACCATGAGTGTCGTACTGAGTGGCAGATACTGGTGCTAGGCAAATGCCTATATTATTATCATTATTTTTTTGTGTAATATTTACCTGATGTATTGACGCTTCTACTTGATCAGCATTTATTGACGTAAAGTAGAAAACTTTGTGGAACTCCCGAAGCTGCTCAGAGTCCACGTAACCACGGCAACTTGGGTCTAGAAGATCAAAGATGGCTTCAAATTCTTCTTCCATCCCCATGGTGATGTCTTGGATATTAAAATCCCTTTTTCACTACATTTTTGGAAGGAGCAAAGTGAGTTTGTCATCTGTCATGAATGTTGCATTTAAATGTACCATGAACTCCTTTTTCAACAAATTTTTAATTTACATCCAAGGACTAAGCATTTGTAACAGTTTAAGGGACCATGGCCCGAATTCACAAAGAGTTAAGATTGATCTTAACCTGGAATCACTCTTAATTGCTAAGCAAAGTGTGATGTCACAATACAAATCACTATGGCAATACTGACAACTCATCTTAAGATGAATTTTAGTGCTTTGTGAAATCGAGTCCTGGGGCCAATTTCACAAAGAGCTAAGATTGATCTTAACTCCAAATCACTCTTAATTGCTAAGCAAAGTGTGATGTCACAATATAAATCACTATGGCAATATTGACAACTCATCTTAAGATGAATCTTAGTGCTTTGTGAAATCGAGTCCATTGCTAAATTATGTCATATGCACACGGCCCTGTAGAATACTTTGGAGCTGTGTTGTCCACGTGATCCGACCAACAAAAGGCACCAACAACATCATTCGATGAGGAGTACCCAATAATCATTGGTTGCACAGGGCCACGACAATTTTGGCTAGTTGCGATAATCGTAACCCTCCATCCTCCCGACCCAACTGTCGGGAGGATGGAGGGTTACGATTATCGCAACTTCATTTTGGCAAGACACCATGAGCCTTGTGTCGGCACGTGCGGGAACACATTCTTAATTTATCCATGGTCCCACAGTGTGCATGAAAAAAACGTAGGCCTCTCGATTTCAGAAGAACAACAATCAACCCCATAGGGTCTATTTACTGATTACTATTTATGAGGGGAAAATTTCATAAAACACTAAAGCAGACATTTTTTTTTTTTTTTTTTTTAAGCAGTCCTTGTTAGCAAAATTTCCATTGTTTAATCTCCGCTTACTCTTACCAGGCCCCAAATTAACCCAGGGCAATTAACCTTTGCAAAGTTCCAATACTAATTTACATTTTCCTCCTACTCATAAAAGTGCCCCTTACCAGAAGAAACTTGCCATACCCTTTAATTAGAGCAAAGTCTCAAGGCCTGCCTTACTGTACGCAAAGCAAAAAGCACGCTAACAATAACATGTTGGTGGTTCTTGTACTATACAGAAGAGTGACACAACAAAGCAAATTTTCTTGATCATTTTATGAAACACAGTTAGCTTACCACATTTTTCGGCTTTAGCAAACACAACTTCCTTACTGGTAAAAAAAGCTTTACGATATTGATATTAACCCCAGGTCGTCCAACAACAAAAAAAATACATAGCTGTTAATTGTTATTATTGTTATTATATAGTGTTAAGAGGGTGAACAGTTAATCATAAAAACTGTCGTAACAACAAACTTAGCTACTTTCTTATGGCCTGCTTTCATTTATCTGAAACGTGGTTAATATTAATAATGGTTCGGCTGGTAATATTCGTATAACAATAAACTATTATTATCAACTTGAAAGTCACCTGACTGTATGCAAGATATCACGGTTAGATTGTGTCTGATTTGCTTCTTTAAAAAAGAGAAATAGTTTTGGTAGTACTACTACTAGTACTACTGTACTACTACTAGCCCCACTAGTGTGGCAAGGATTTTTGACATCAGTTGAATCCTTAAGGATGTAAAAAAATAGGATTCAACCGATGTCAAAAATCCTTGCCACACAATAGCAAAGTAGCATGACTAAGTGGTAGGCCTAGATGTCTTTGATGGATTTTGGTACAATTTGTTCTCACCCTCTGTTTTGGAAACTTGAAATTTTAACACAGGTACCAAGTTTTGATGGGACTTCACTCGGAACATACATACGCCAGATAAAGTCCAAATCAGTCCGGGAAAACTCCAGATACGGCAACGTTGCCGTGTACGGCAACTATGGGTTGCCGTACACGGCAACGTTGCTCCGTACGGCAACCTCAAGGTTGCCGTACACGGTAACTCTTCGATTCAATCGCAAAAAGGGAAACGAAATATGCATTTTTGGAAAGGTGAAAAATACAAAAAGATGTTCTGTGGTTCCTTACCCAAATTTCTGTCTGTGCACTTTAAAATCCTATCGGTGCATTTTCTTGCAAATGACCGTTTAAATCCAACACTCTAGCCCATCGGACGATTAATGCGTGACTCCATGGTCGATGTGCAAGAATTCATCCTCGATCAAAGAAACTATTATATCGTATGTTTCATTAAAAAAAATCTAAAACATTAACATTGTTTAATAAAGTGAGAAAAAAAAATAAAAAAATAACAAGTAATATTATTTTTGATTAATACAATCAAAAAAAATTTAACAATTTATATTTTTAAAATAACTTCTGCTTCACAAATTAGCGACGCGTCTATTCGCGGGAACAGCTGTGGAAAGCGCGGGAACTTAAATCAGTGCCAACAACGTAAGGTCCATTCAGTTTCTATTTACCCCTTGCATGCACGTCACACGCGCCGACTGTGCCACGCTCACCATTTTGGTGGTCAATAGGTTTATTACGTGAAAACGCCGCATCTCCTAAAATGCGCTCTTCACTGAATAACTCAGTGAAATTGACCACCAAAATGGCGCAACCAAGATTATTGTGATGATGACGTCAGGTGAAATGGGCCGATTGCGCACCTGTGAATCAAAGAAAATAAAGGCCTGACTCCTATTTTCATCATAAAAAATAGTCTTCAGGTCGACGCGGAAAAGGAAAAGAAAAGGCGAAGACACAAGACATGTCCAAAGGGCAAAAATGCCGTATCCGGCTGCCACTTTATCTCCCCTAATTTAGGTCAAATTATATCCTTACCTGTCCTTTAAGGTTGACAGAATACAGAGAGGAACAGGCACTTTGAACGATTACAAAGTATCGAAATTATGAAAAATGAGCCATTTTCACGTGTACGTTTAGGGCTTGACAAGACTACTCGCTATACGCTATTTTAGTTCCTTTGGGCATGAATGCGCGAAAGTTCCGGCCGCGCGCTAAAATGTCCGCTTGGTTTTTCCTTTTAAAAGTTCAAAAATTAGCGTTTTAGCTACTAATTCCTGGAGAGGAATATTAGAAAGAAAAAAAAAGGAAATTAAAGCCAACATCAATTAAAAAATCAGAAATCCCTTAGAAAGTGGCAGTCGGATATGGAAACTTTTCCGTACAAAGAATTGCACCCGCACCATCGCCGTCTTGCACCAATCCATAAACGTAGCTGCAGCATCATTTTGGCAGTAAGTTTGACCATAGTATTTTATTTAATAAGGGACAACATTTTGGTACGGTAACTTCAAGTTTTGTATTTGTTTTTAAAGTGTTCAAACTTCCTGCTGTACTAAATAAAATATTATTTGTAAGTTGACTAATAAAAAAGAGTTAAGTAGATTTTGTGTACAATCACTTACACACCAAATAAATCCTGTTCTCATTTAAAGCGAAACGATTATTAAATTTATTTACGTTTGTATCATCACAGTTGTACCTTCTCTTTATCAAATACAAAAGACAAATATTTTGTTAAAGCCCTGCTTTGCAATAAAGATTAAGTTGCATATGTTATATATCTATAGTTCTGTTTTTCATTAATATGTTTGCAGTAATTAAACAAAAGAAAACAATAATTTATTTTGTTTTCAATATGAACACAAGTTGTTAATTAACATAACTATTTATCGAAAGGATTCCATTGCAATCACAGTTTTTAATAAATCAAGGAGAATCCAAACCAATATTTGAAGATAGAAAAAAATAATTTATACCAGATTTTTACTTATTTAATTTTTGATTATACAGAAATTACAAGCTGAAATAAAAGTACAAAATTAAAATCTAAATACATTTTTTATCATATATCCATGATTAAGGACTGTTTAAAGAAAATGGAAAATAATTGTTTGTACTAAAACTAAGGTTTAATGTACTAATTGAATTTTCAAAAATGACCTGTCTTGAACTGAACACATGAGGGCGCTGTTGTGTGACTCATAAAAGGTACAAAGCCTCAAAATCCCAAATTTTCAAAAAAACAGCGGTCACCTCAAATTATGTATTGACAAGTCTAAACACTCATCAATAAGACAACCAAATATTAGTGGAGTTGCCATTTGAAAAATAGGGGGAAAATCTGTAATTTTTTGTGCACAAACCAGCCATGATGCTGCAGCTTTGCCTTCGATGACATCACATATTTGCTCATGAATATGCAAAATTCAATTTTGCATAAAACACAAAATTCAGAAAAATTGTCAAAACACCCCAAATTCGGCAGAAAAAAAGGTGAAATTATTTTTTCAGAATAAATACAGCGTTGTTTCAATTAATAAACAATTCTATTTCATGGGCCCTTTAAACAAATTGCTGCGTTTCAGATAACTTATTTACAAAAATGATGGGTAAATAGTGATTTTATTGTTGTCATATTTGGGAGTAACAAAAAAACATAATAATATTCATATACTTTTCGCGCGTATGTTTGGTCTGTCAGGTTGGTTTATCAGATACACAATTTTGTTTGTCAGGCATTACTGAAGTTTTACTGAAATTCAGTGATTTTTATTTTGCTTTGAAAATTCCTGTTGATTTTTGTTAACTTGTTTTAAAATCAATGGAAAAGGAAAATGATTTGGAAATATAAATATGATCTGTTACTTTGATACAAAGAAGTCCATAATTTTTTTTCATTAATAGTAATACAGTATGATCACACCTATCTACCATCCAAAGGATCAACATACTATGTAGTATATATATTGTAACATTAAATAATAGATTGTTTACACTGCTGGTAAACAATCTATGAAGTCCACATCATGCTACCATTTTTCACTCCTCGGGACCACCCTTGCCACACCCCACTACACTCCAAATCCCTACCCCCGGTCCCCACCCATGGTGCACACATCCCAAACTTCCCTTCCAACATTAGCAATGACTAGGTGTCTCCATGTATATACACACACACAAAAACCAGGCAATTCAGTTGTTTCCCAATGATAACCCCATTTCTGTATTTCGCGTTTACACACCGGAAGTTGCCATATATAGCAACTAGTTGCCGTATACGGCAACGTTGCCGTATCTGGAATTTTCCCGGACTGAAATGTTTAAAAAGGTTGGGTCCAGTAACTCGGATTGAAATTTAAATTGGTGGTGGAATTTGCAACAAAACAATCATTTATGACATTACAGTTTACACTTACACTTCTGACTAGTGTTTAAGGCTAAAATGCCGTATCCGGCTGTCATTTTATATCCATGGAATTTAAGTAAACTTTGATCCTTTATACCAAGGGTTGAAGAATTCAGCTAGCTAGGAACAGGCAGTTAGAACTATTCTAAATCTAAAGGGTTGAAAACGTTGGTTTTTTTATTAATATTTGACAGCAACTTACAATGTATATAGGTAATGTTGTCTTCATTCTGAGTAAAACTGGCACATTCCAGGTTAAGTTTTGTCCAAGAAAACTTCGGACACATTTCCTCCTCACTCAGTCAGTAAACAATCAACCACTGGAGTCGAGTATAAATTGACGTCATCCTCGCTGGGGCAACGTTAAACAAATGTACAGGCACCACATGATGAAGTGACCTGTAATAGAATGCACGGGACGAAACAGGGGACCAGATCGGTTCACGGGACGCAGGCATTTTACTCCCCCCCCCCCCCCCCCCCCCCCCCCACCACCACCACCGCCTGTGCGCGTGTAGCCTTTCGTCAAGCCTTTTGTCATAGCTGTGGCCGTGTCCGAATCAAGCAACTTCGGCTACGGCTATGGCCGCTGGCTGCAACGACAACGGACTTTCGGGCGTTCCAGCCGTAGCCACTACGAAGCCATTCATTCGGACATGGCCTATGCGCACTTGATTTTGCGTTTTTTGTAGTTGAGTTATTCATGAAGTTTCAAACATGAATTATTCATAATTTTTACACACGCAAAGAAAAACTGCTAAAAGGTGGCCTCGATCGTGGCTTCGCCTAGTCTTGTTCCAAGACCCTTTTCAAGTCACATCCCAAATTGCGCACATACAAGTAACGTCACATCCCACATTTGCATTGCCCATTTACAAGTAACGTTGAAGAATAGGAATCCACGGCGTTCAAGCCGTAGCCACGCCGAAGTCATTCTGAATTCGGACACGACCGGTAGAAAGTAGCCACACCTACTTGCATGACTTGACGTTGGCTTAAATTATGATAATTTCAACTTCGTTCTCCACATACACTCGCATCACCCCCGTATGACATTAAGCACAATGTATGAGATCGATCGGACACCAATGAGAATGAGGATATTATTGTTATGACGAAACATTTTAAAAATGGCAGCGCCCATGTTTTTCTTGTGATCGTCCTCAGTTTCGGTTTTCGGTTTTGTGACAAATCCTTCATCGTATACGTGTGTATCCCCAGTAGTCCATGATCGAGTACAGTGACAACATTAACATATCGTAATTCAACAGGCATTCAATTCCAAGCTTTACAGAGGTAATTTTTTAAATTTAAAACAATGATTAAAACTAAAACAAAAGTTAAAACATGATATTGATAAACAGTTTAAAAAAACCAGGGTGTGATTTCACAATAATTATAGTATTTAGTTGACCCAGTACAGTGCCCCAGTATTACTGGGGCGCTTTACTCCTTTTTTTTTTATTTCTGACATAGGTCGTTCTATACTACTAATAATAAAATAGTAGTAGTATAGTAGTAGTCTAGTACAGTACGACCGATAATATCAACAAAAAAATTAAAAGGAGTACAGCGCCTCATAGTTGCGATAATCGTAACCCTCCATCCTCCCGACGGCCGGAGACCGGAGGGTTACGAGACAAGACTGATATTATCGGTGTAACTAGCAGTTTTGACCAGTTTTTGCTAGACTCGTGATCAGATTCGTCCATTTTTTTCCACTTTCAAAAATCATGACAAACATTCTAAACACATGGAGTTGATCTTTATTGTATGACAACGTCATCTGGAACCCTTAAAACAACATCATGAAAATATTTGGCAGAAAAAACGACAAAAACTTACCAAAAGACTGACCGAATATATCCATAATCCATAGCGGGGCCAACTAGTGATTTTGAACGTCGCACTTGCTTGGCAACAACCAATCAGTGTGACCCAACCAAACACGCATCTGGACGAGCCATGGCTGTCGTATGCGTATCGGCCATTCCAGCTTGCAAACTCACCGCCTGTGTGCGCACTCGGTCCGGGGGGGGGGGATTGGTGCTTACACACACAGGCGGTAAGTTTTTGTCGTTTTTTCTGCCAAATATTTTCATGATGTTGTTTTAAGGGTTCCAGATGACGTTGTCATACAATAAAGATCAACTCCATGTGTTTAGAATGTTTGTCATGATTTTTGAAAGTGGAAAAAAATGGACGAATCTGATCACGAGTCTAGCAAAAACTGGTCAAAACTGCTAGTTACACCGATAATATCAGTCTTGTCTCGTAACCCTCCGGTCTCCGACCGTCGGGAGGATGGAGGGTTACGATTATCGCAACTAAGCGCCTCAGTTACTGGGTCTAGACTCTAAGTATTTTAAGTAGCCCCATAAATAGGGCCAATCCACTTCGTATCCTTCCTTGGACGTACTTCCACTCATTTTTAAAAATCTGTTGGCAGCTATGGATTTCTCTCCACCCTGCCTTGTCCACGCTTATCCTAAAAGACTTACTGATGTGATGCTCCTGCACTAGAAGATCAGTCGGAAATTGTCTGAAAAAATTGACAATTTTGTAAAAATCCAAATTTTTCTGGGAGTAGTTTTGTTTACAGATCGACTGAATTTCAACTAGTCTGGTCCTCCATTACTTTATGGCATCATGTTCCAAAGCTGCTCAGGGAACCCAACGAAACGCTGTGATCGAGCCCAAATGTTTGGACGGGTGCACAATTTCTATATACAATTACATTAAAAATTGAACTTTAATCCTGAGAACGTGTGCAAGCTGCCAATCAAAGAGCATCCGTATCCGGCTGCCGCTTTATCTCCCTTAATTTAGGTCAAATTATATCCTTACCTGTCCAGAAAGGTTGACAAAATGTATACAGAGAGGAACAGGCACTTGGAACAATTACAAAGTGTCAAAATCATGAAAAATTAGCCATTTTCACATCTACGTTGTCGTTAGGCTTGACAACGCTACTTGCTAGATGCTATTTAGTTCATTTGGTTCATTCTGGCCACGTGATGAAATGTCTGAAGTTTTTACAGCGGTGTAAATTATAAAAACATATTCATTTTTTGTGTTTTATATACAGCTATACAGGTACCACAATGTCAAATTCTGACAGCAAAGACAGCCTCTCCAAACAGCTGCAGTTTGCACCATTCAGTAGCGCCCTCGATGTTGGATTCTGGCACAGACTGACAAGGAAGAAGCTGGAAGAGTACAAACTGGATGATACATCCAAGCAGATCCATGGATATTACTACAATGGTAAACCAGGCCTGCTTACCACATACTTCTGCGCTTGCAGCATCGGGGGGGGGGGGGGAATACACAAGACCACAAGGCTTGTAGCTCGAAAGGTTTATTGGACCAGTATTTCTTTTACAAAGACCAGAATCAAAGTGAGAAAAAACTTCCTTACACATTTTAACATGTATGCTGTTTTTATTTGAACAAGCACAAAGTTCACCCGAGGAAAATGCCTGTGAATATTTTTTTTTCACAGGACTCAAGTAAATACTGAGTAAACAGTGCTCAACACACATCGGTGTATGGGTAAAAAACTACAACTAATTTTCTTTATCCCCAATGGAAAATTTAACATCTATTATAATGGTCGCGGTACTCGCTGCTAATAGGATTCGACCTGCCTCTAGCTATTGGGCAGTCTCGGTAGTCTAGTTGGTAAGACATCTGCTCTAGAATGGCGGTGGTCGTGGGTTTAAATCCCACCAGAGGAAAATGTTTGTGAATATTTTTTCACAGGACTCGGGAAAGTACTGAGTATGCAGTTCTTAACACACATCGGTTTATGGGTAAAAAACTACAACTAATATTCTTTATCCCCGATGCAAAAATTAACATCTATTATAAGCACAAAGTTGTAAGAGAAGATTTATCTTATTGGTCTTTATGGGTATTAAGTATACTCTATTACTCAATAGAACTGAACTTATAGGTATTTTATCAGACTCGATGTCAACATTTGAACATGATAAGTTATTGCACAGAGAATCATTATTATTCAATTGAAAAATAGTTGATTTAGATTTTGTTTCATTGCTATATTGAATAACAAATTTACTCAATTATTAATTTTCCAGGAGACCCAGATGGATTACCATCAAGGACAAGTTTGGATTTCAATTCATTTGATGAGTAAGTAGCAATTTTGAAGTGGTAATATTCCCCTTTCTGAAGACTGATGTCCCAACAGGTTTCAGGGGTCACAGCTTTGTGTGTTGAATTTCTGTTCACTGGTACTGATTGAGTTTATTAGATTCAGTACTGCACAGCCAAACTATTGACTCCTATTCACCAGACAGTACAGCATGGTAACACCTGTTAGTGCTATTTTGGAATTCAGACACTCCCCGTGTGTTACTATGCAATCAGCTGTGATTATTCATTTGTGATTGGTAAAGCCTACATTCTTTTTATATCTGTCTATCATTCAGACCACCAGAATGTCCTCCTCATTGTTTCCCGTCTCATGGCACCCTACTAAACTTGAACACAATAGATGCATTCAAGTCATGTGACAAGAAATCTGAACTAGAGAAGGCGGCAGACTTGGTGAGTTCACTTGGAAACAGGCTAAGGCTGTGTCCCAGTTAGGGGGTGCGGCTGCAGCTGTAGCTATGGCTGTTGCTGAAGGTGTTACTAAGAGCAGCTTATGCTTTAATGCACGGTAGCCATAGCCGTAGCTGCCAATTCAGACACGGCCTAACTTCATGAACTTCTGGGCAAGTCAAAGAAAAAGGTCCCTTTTGGGCCCGTTTGTAACCGCCATGTTTTTTGTTAGATAGATGTTAATATTAACATCTATCTAATTGTTGCGGTACCTGCCGCTAATAATACTGGATTCGAACTGGCCCCTCGTCACCGGGCGTGCTCTGTGGTCTAGTGGTTAAGACATCTGCTCTTGTCATGCGGAAGTTGTGGGTTCGAATCCCACCCGAGTTGCCTGTGGATTTTTTCCACAGGACTCGAAAGCACTGAGTATACAGTGCTTATCACACATCGGTGTAAGGCAAATTGAAATGTATATGTTTTTTGTTATTACATAATCATCCCAAGGGCTAATAACATTTAAATTCTTGTGGGTATTTCTCCTTGCAGATGTCTGAAATTAGGAAGTAACAATCACTGAAATCAATCATAACATGTATCTTAATTGATTCTTAGTGACTTTGCAGAACTCATTGCTAAAGATAGCTCTTAAAGTTAGACATTCAAACAAACAAACAAGCACCTCCAAACACCCCCAAGAAAATAACTTTGTACTGTATTATCTGGTAACAAGCCATTTTATAGTTTGAATCTCCCATGTCTTGAGTTATTGAAGCATTGGTAAGAATGTATACAAATGAAATGTTCTTTGTTCTGTTAGATCTGGAAAGATATCACATCTGGGGCAGCAATCTCTGACCCTTCACTGCTGTCTAAGTTTCTGCTATTGACTTATGCGGTAAGATTCATATTACAATAACAATGTAGTAATTCAATCTCATCTGGGAACAAGTTGTAGCTCTGAGGAGAGACAGGTTGATTTTTTCTCAACTTTTTGTCTAAAAAAGATCTTTTGAAAAACACTAAGCAAGTTTCGGTGTTGGGACCAGGGCCCAATTTCATAGAGCTGCTTAAGCAGAAAAACTAGCTAAGCAAACAAATATTATGCTTACCAGACTAAGGTTACCAGCCAAAATACCATGTTAAATGTACAATTTGGGACTGGTATCCTGCTCATTTTTGCTAAGCAGCAAGTTGTTAAGCAATATTGTCTGCCTAAGGAGCTCTATGAAATTGGGCCCAGGGTCTAATTTTATAAGCTGTTTACTGGTAAACTCAAGTATTTGAGCTTACAATACCAGAAAAACATGGGTAAGCAAAAGTGTATTTCATAAAAGATCAAGAAGATTTGAAGGCGCGTGTGCGCATTCACAATGGATTTGAATTGTTGCTTCACTCATCTGCTTACCAGAATTGCTGGCAAGTTAGTGTGGCTTTTGATTTGCTTACAGTAATCAGCTTATGAATTAATAGCTTTGACAGTGCCTACAACAGCCATAAGCCTGGTTCATATTTCCCGCGAAAGCGAAGGCGAAGCGAATTTTGGTGACGCAACAATTCGGTACACGCCGTTTTTCAATTGTGACGCAAGGAAATTCGCTTCACTTTCGCCATTCGCATGAAGTATGAACCGGGCTATATAGTCAGAGTCAAAGTTGCACGATTCGGACTTGTGTTCAATATTTTTATTCAAATTTATTAATTACATTATTTTTCTTTGCTTATTCAGGACCTTAAGAAGTACCACTTTGTGTTCTGGTTTGCCTTCCCGGCGCTTTGCAGCCCAGAAAACGTTATCATCAATCAGACACAGTGTCTTAATCAGTGCTTCAGTGAACAACAGGTAATAAGCTCAGAGCCGGAAGAGTACCATTCAGGTGTTTTAACCCTCTTACTCTCAGAAACTTTGCCAATGAGTTGATAAACCAATCAAAATGATTATCTATCTTCTTTTTTTTGGTGTAGATTCAGTCTTTGCAGGAGTCGTATGATGCAGTTGTCGACAATCACAAAGGTCTGGCGTTCTTCCTGGTGCAGAAGAAAGACGATCTACTCACCGTGTTTCAACTCAGTGACTGGGACTTACTGCCAGACAAGTCAGAGGTAATGGCAGTCACCAAGTGTAAAAATAAAACGTTAGTTTGGTTTTTGAGGCAACTCATTCAAGACCAGATTTGAATTCTAAATCACCAGTTTAACCAGTAGATGCCGGAATACCTGTATACATGCAAATATTGTCCGAGTCAACAAATGGAGGTCGTGTAAACACGCCATTGTGTAAAATCACAATACAGGAACAAAGGTCACCTGGACATATGCACTCACAGAGTATGCACTGACTATGCAGTGCTTCGTTTCACCCACAAAAAGAGGACAGCTGTTTAATATTTCCCTGATTTTCGCCCATTATGTGGGGGTTATTGTGTAACCCCGATTCCAGACCTTTGTCCTTTTGTTCCAAGAAAAGGATTACAAGACATTGAGAGGCTTCCACCATTGTTTATTCATTGTATTTTGGCTCAGTAGAGGTAAGTCCGAGTGAACCGGGGATCCAGCCTTGGTTCCAGATTGAGGAACAATCCTCGGCCATAGCTCATGCTCCAGGTTTTGCAATTCACTGTGCATGAGTTTGACATTTTCTTGATAGAGAAAACACAAATCCTAGTGCTTCAAAGAGAGTCTTTGTTCTCTTGGCTTTGTTAAATCAAGTCAAGGTTTTTTGTGCCAGCGGTACTCTCAAAAATTATTTCAGCAATTCAGTTTCCCATGTGGTTTGTTGTATTTTTGAGATTTTTGAATTTGGATTATGTTATTCAAAAGTTGAACCTGTAGCTGTTGACAACTTACATACACATGCCAGTTTTATAATTTATGTTAATCTTTGGTAATATATGCAGGTGATGCTAGGTTTTTGCGACCCGTGTACTCTGGATCAGTACCCGGGATGGCCGCTCAGAAACTTCTTGTGTCTGGCAGCATACCACTGGTAAGAACAGTCTTATTGACCCAATTCACCTGACGTCATTTCATGTTAAATTTTGCATGCGCCATTTTGGACTCAGATTCCCTGCGTGCTATTGTGCATGGTGCATTTTAGGCGACGACCGCGTGGTGAGATGTGTATCATATATTTACGTGCACTTTGGCTCCCAAAATGGCCGACCATTGGCAGACTGTAGCGGTCAGTGCAAGTAGTAAATGGAAGGTTTGCTCAATTGAACAATACGTTTTAGAAACATTATTTCATCAGTTCTGTCCATAAATTTCATAAAATTGGTTTTGTATATTACGGGGCACCTGGTACATTGAGTTTATTGGGGATATGCCTTCACCCAAATATTTGATCAAAAACATGGACTGTGATAGGAAGACATTTAGTTGCATTTTATTATTGCTTATTCTTACTTGCAAGCCAGTGTGGTTTTATGTCTTATTTTATTATGTTTATTAGATTGTCAGTGATGACCCTATTGCACTGAGCCGACAACTTCAAATGAATTTAATTGTTATTTAAACTATAACAATATTTCATTGACAACAAGTGTTTAATTTTAACATTTTTATTTCACTGATATCCTTACATCTCTCAAATTCAATTTATAGTTTATATTCAATTCAGCTGATGCATATTTACAAATACAATAATAGTAATGAGCAATAATTGAACAAAATGGAGTTGGACAATAATTGAAGCTGAGGCTTCTGCACCCTAACCTATTGACAGACCAAAGAAACAAAAGACGATAAAAACATACAGAACAACAGACTAAACAAACACACATGACAAAGGCCATTGTGTAACGGCTTATTCATTATTACAAATTTCATTTGTAACAGTTCAGTTAGTACAACATATTTCATTTTTATAACATTATTTTTGAATTATAACTTATTTTTTATGATGTTATTTGCAGGGCTGATGAACTTCCAAGCATTCAAGTGTTATGTTTCAGAGACAGGACTAGGGAGGGAGTCCGTAGCACAGACCATAGTCTGGTGTTAGACATCCAGCTTCCTTCAATCAAGTCTCTTTCAGGTACGTCTTGTTAGAAGAATCAAATAGATTAACAGAAATTATTATGAGATACATTGAGCTAGAGTTGGCATCTTGGGCAATGGTTAACTAGTGGTTGGTTAGTGACGTACATATATAGTGTGCGCACTGAAGTTGAAGTGCGAATGACTCTAATCATGTCATGTGAAGGCGACCTTGAGACAATGGTGAAAATCAAGGTTACAATTTTTTGATAACTGGTCCCCTTTGCACTGAGTTGTTAAAATGTTTATTGGTAATCAGTGATGCGAGGCTCCCATTTCGGAAACATTTGCATGTATTCACATCATCCGGTATCAACTGGTAAAGAAATTTTTACACATGGTGTACTTTATTGATGTAGAGATTACTGTAGCGCTCTCAAAGTTGACAGGGTTTTATCTCTAGACCAAAGGGAGACTGGTACCCATTGTTCAGGATTTTTAATTTTTCTGTTATACAGCCCCTGGGGTCCCATGGTAGTGTTAATGATTTATTGTGTTACAAACTTGTTTGTACACTTGTGAGTTAAGGCTGCCTAATCAGTTGGTAAGTTATGACGCCATACAGTAAACTCAATGGAAGAGCTAGTAATAAAATTGCCAAGTTAAGCACAATTGGCCGTGGTCAGTAATTGGAAGGGAGACCATTCCATGTATTGTTGTGGTTGGTGGCTTGTCTGGGACATGATAGTGCTCTTTAACATCATTGTGCAATGTGTGTAAAACACCCAGGACAATTATTGTGTAAAAGAAATCGGTGCTTTCTGGGTCGTTTGCATATATAGCGCCCTCTCTGAGCATGTTATAACATCCTTGTGCTGATTGGCCATTGTGTTTTTTGTTTTTTTCTCCATGCAGAATGTCCCAAATGCGTTGGTTGGGAAAAGAACAAGAACAAGATGGCACCACGTAAAGTTGACCTGAGCGCTAGTATGGACCCAACAAAGTATGTTGTCAAAATCATCGCAGTACATCACTTTTTACTGATATTTTATGTTTTACATTCATCTGTCTTACATCTTTTTAGGCTTTGATAAAAAGCACTGTCTTAATGGTTGACATTCTTAAAGATGGCCCAGTAAAATCTCCAGTTTAGAGATTTGCATCATTCAGTGAATTTTCTTTCAGATTGGCAGAGTCGTCAGTAGACCTGAATCTGAAGCTGATGAGATGGCGTTTGCTGCCCTCGCTTGATCTGGATAAAGTAGCCCAGACAAAGTGCCTGCTGCTGGGATCTGGAACCCTTGGCTGCAATGTGGCCAGATGCCTCATGGTGAGTGTGAACCTCGGACATAACACCTACCATGCCAGGATTCAAACCCACATTCTGTCTCCTAGACCAGTTAGAACAGAAGTTCAGCAAATTCGATTGAGGAAGATTTGTCATATTTCTTTTACCAGTTTTTTTGTGTGTTTAATACTTTTTTTGCAAGTAATAAACCATAAACCACAAGGGAAACTGACTGGGTAACTATGGGTGTGTTCGATTAGCTTCCCCGTGTATACCGGGGAGTTACACCGGTGTCATAGCCACGACACGGGGCTAATCGAACGCTGCGGTGTATTCACTTGACATTCTGGAAAAATTAAGGTTAAAGGTTGTTCCCCGCCGTGAGCCTGCAGCCGTACTACGTCATTACACCGGGCAGCCACCAGAGACCCGCTCGTGAGCTGGTGCTGTGGTGGCATACACCGGGGGCAGACACGAGTTTCACGTGATGGCTAATCGAACGCTCTTGTGTAAGTTTTACTTACAAGTGTAAGTTAATCGAACGCACCCTATAAATACAGTTTAGGGTGAACAAAGACAAATTGACTGGAAGCATACGTGAACCTGCAACCCCCATAAGTGCCGGTGCTCTACCAACTATGAAGCTAACTAGCCATATGTTGGCGGTCTCCCTATTTTGTCAATAAGTTCGGGCGTCACCAGTCAGAAGCCATTCAACCTTTTACTGCTGTAAAGGCAGGGCTCACGCCCAGTTTACGATACAACCTGGGAAACAGCGTTGTTAGGGGATCACCTTAAGCGGGTGTGACTTATCAAGTAATAAACCACTTTTTCTTTTCTTCACTTTTTTAATTTATCAAGCATACTTGACAACTTTGCATATGCGTGACCTCTGTTTTTCTCCAGGGTTGGGGTGTGCGGACAATCACTTTGGTGGACAATTCCAACGTGTCGTACTCCAACCCAGTCAGGCAGAGTCTCTTCGAGTTTGAAGACTCACTGGAGGGTGGCAGACCCAAGGCACAGACCGCTGCCAAGAGACTCAGGCTAATCTTCCCTGGAGTGGTGAGTTGTCAGAGTAAAAACTTTATAGCATTTTATAAAACTGCAAGTTTTGCTAACCATCGGTTGGCAAAAGTACGGGCAGCCTTCACTGCCCACAATACAAATTGTATTGGTATTTTGTGTGTTCCTTACTAAAAAAAAAAAAAAAATTGAAATCGTTCGCGCTAGTGATAAAGTCGGTCTTTACCACCACTACAAATTTAACAAAACATATCATTTTTAAGTAGACAGTAAATTCCTTAATTTCTTCAACTGCAGAATGCAACCGGGCTCTCGTTATCCATTCCAATGCCTGGACATGCAATTGGCTCCTCAGGTAAATGAAGAGAACACACATTTATTTTAAATCACAGCATCAATTATATTAATCCAACCTGTGATCCTGTTTTAGAGACTTGTTTCCAGGAAGAAAACTATTTCCAAGTTTCATTTTTCATAAAATTGTGTTGACCCTTAATACACCACTTGAAGTTTGTCTGTTGTGCTACCAAAGTGTTCCTTTTTGCATGCAGTGCAGCTGGTTGCGTCAAAGTTGCTAGTAAACATTACCATGTGACAAGGCCATTAAAAAAAACAATATCATAAACATTATCTTTATTGTAGTGAGTAACTATAGTTTAGGAAACTTCTACGAGGCATCTTAGCATCTGAGGCCAAATTCATAGCACTGCTTAACGGTAAGCAAATCTTCCTGCTTACTACCATGAGTACAGCAGAACAATTTGCTTAAGCACAAGCGTATTTCACAGGTAAGAAAGAAAAATAGGCGGCCAGCTTGCGCCAGAATGTCAGCCTGCTTTTTCCCGTGCTTACTGTTAGCAGCGCTATGAAATGAAAATGGCACAGTAAGCACAAAATCTCCTGTTAAGCAGCTCCATGAAATTAGGCGCATGAGCTCAGTTTTATAGAGCTGCTGAAGTAGCTAAGCACAAAGAAATTCTGCTTACCAGAAGTTTACCAGCCAAAATGTCATGTCACATGTACTGTCTGTGACTGGTTTCCTGCTAATATTTGCTCAGGAGAAAATTGTCAAGTCAAATTTGCAGCTTTATGAAATTGGGCCCTGGTTGAAGTTTATGTGTTTGCTCATTGATCACAGAGGAGGTTCTGAAACAAACCAAAGAAGATGTAGCAAAGCTGGAAGAGTTGATCGATGCACACGATGTCGTCTTTCTCCTCATGGACACCAGGGAAAGTCGCTGGTTACCGACTGTCATCGGTGCCAGCAAAAGAAAGGTCTGCATCTCATCAATATTACTTTGTACACATTTTTTTTACATCATTTATCTTAAACCTCAAAAATTCTCCGAAATCCTCTTTCAGGATGTTGTCTGAGGAGGATTGAGGATTGTCAGCCCAAATAACTATTGCTTATCACTGGACCAGGCATACCGGTCTTATCTAAGTCCAAACATTTTGGTGTGAAGTGACACAAGAGTGAAGGATTGAGATCCCCCATAGGCAAATAGGCCTAGGGTGTAAGAGTTTTTATGAAATAAGTCAACAATAGACACATATCTGTGAGTTTAATTGAAACCTTTCCAAGACAGATGTTTAGACCGTAATTTCAACAAACACACAACACCAATGAAAATGTTAGCAAAATTTTTTGTCACATTTAAAGATTGTTTGTGTTTTGTAAAATTTTGTTGTGAAAAATGCATGTTTTAAAATTTTGAATGTGCTTGCTTCAATTGCTGCTTTTAAGCAATGACGATTCTGGAGGAGTTTGAATGCTGTTTTCATACAGAAATATTTCTCTTGAGGAGTGGTACTGTTAGGAGCTTTCAGAATAAACCAATTAATTCAGTTTCTGATAATTATTACTCCTGTGGTTTGTCTTAAATTTTGTTACAGATGGTCATGAATGCAGCCCTGGGCTTCGACACATACATGGTCGTTAGACATGGTCTTAAACCACCAAAAGACGACGCTGATAACAATGTCGCTGCTGGTGCATCTGCAGCATCCGCCAGTCATGACGGAGCAGAAGGAGCACCATCGCTCAATAGCATCCCAGGAGAAATGTTAGGATGCTATTTCTGCAATGATGTGGTGGCCCCAGGGGATGTAAGTATTTTTACAATACTGAGGCCAATTTGATAAAGCTGTCCACAAATCCGCTTACCCCTGAAACATAGCTAAGCTGAGGCAGCCAAAATACCTTAACCCTCTTCCTTACCATAGGCGACTTTTAGTCAACTCGATCATACCCACTCTTCTTTACCATAGGCGACTTTTAGTCGACTCGATCATACCCTTTATATCAAAACAAGAGGGTTAATCAGTATATTTAGTCATGACTGGTACCCTGAAAAGTTTTCACGAAAGCAGGAAAAAATTACATCCAAAAAAAAATCTGCTGGGTGTCAACCCAGACTGGGATGACACCTATTTCCTCCAGTGCAAGTTTTCCTCATGTGTTATCTTTCCCAAAACCAGCAGAGTTATTTTTCCGATTTGTGATCGTCTCGAGATATAATGACAAGAAGTCAACATTATTTGTTAAATTCATGTATTGATTATTGGTTAAAATAATCCACCTCTCTCTTATTTTGCCAGTCAACCAAGGATCGGACGCTAGACCAGCAGTGTACCGTCTCCAGACCAGGTCTGTCTATGGTAGCTGCTGCATTGGTAGTGGAGCTACTTGTTAGCTTATTGCAGCACCCCAAAGGGTAGGTCATTTTGTGACAAGTGCAGTGCGTAGAGTAGCCAGTAATTAAAACCAACTAGCTCTTCTAACAAACCATCACTTAAAAGAGAGTTAAGGCATATTTTTTTCTGATAATAACAGGCTTGTGTCCATTTTTGAGAACAAGTTCTTTCACCCAGTAAGTCTGTTGCAAAGATTATAGAGCGCCGAAGGCACAAGATGGAGAACTGGAGCTTTATCTATTGTTGGAAAGTGAAATACGCATGAGTGCCATTTCAGCAAATGAATGTTTTGTTTCCCATTGATATCAATGGTCATTGTCTGCACTGATCTGCACTGATCTACTGTTGTATCAATAGAGTTACTTGCTGAAATGGCGTCCAGTGGGAATTCAATTTTCAGCCCGAGTTCCCCATCGTCAGCCTTGGATGCTCAATAGTCTTTGGTCTGCTGCCATCCAGCATTTCAAATGTCTACCATTGAAGATATATTTTTCTTAATAGATGAATGATTGCATCGCGGATAATATTAGTTATCACACAAAGCGGGAGTGGAATACTGAAAAATTGTAGCTCTTCTGCATCCCGTATCCAACGAGTCAGGAGGCGGAGTTGGATACGCGCGCGTATTAATACACTTTACATTGAGTACCGGTATGTATTGATTGCGCTACGCATAAATTAGTGCCCGCATGGGTATAATTGCTGATTGGTTATAAACACTCTCGGCCATGTCTTTATCAGCTGTTTAAACATCCCCATGTGACATGCTCTCAACCAATCAGAAGGGATAAACTGTCTGGGGTATTTATGAATGGTTATTTATACCATGTGCAAATAATGTTGCAAGTGCAGCCTTTTCCAAGAATTTCCTTGATTGGTACAAAATATTTCAGAGCTCATAAGGACGTGGAAAGAATATTCCATTCTTTACTCTCGGTAAAAGTTGAGTCATGTCAACGTTTCTGTCCTGTGTTGTCACAGGGGTTATGCACCAGCAGACACCAGCGCCAAAGATGATCACCTGACGACATCTCTTATCTCTCCCCTGGGTTTAGTACCACACCAGGTAAGGAGGTATTTCAATCAGATGGTGAACCAAGCACCAGACTTTTTATGGGGGCAGGGACTCTGGTTTTGGCAGTTGTGAGGTTTTAGTTGGACTCGGGCGAGGGGGGGGGAATCAAGAAATTTGATTTTCCGGGTGTTTAAGAGTCATTTGCCAGAGGGCTGAGTGGCCACAAATTCATGGTACCCTCATATAAGCAGGCATTGAACTCGTTTTGCCAGGGGGCGTGTATCTGTTCTTAGCCACGTAACGCCGGGAGGCGTGTATACACACACAATTTCTAAGGACACAGGCACCGAGGCCATATTCAAAGTGTCCTTTTGTGTCTGACGGTTGATTTCATAACATGCCCTGACCTGCTACATAATGCAAAGCTTGAAATTCTACACTTCCTCTTGTTAAGTTTTTTGAAGGAGAAGTGGTAGAAGTCAGATTTGTTCTTTGACTGATTGATATCATTTAAAATTCCAGATGAAAATAAACTGTACGTTGTTAAACACTAGCCTTGACTAAAGGGTGATTTCAGAAGAAGAAAAAAACTACATAAACAATAGACAGAGTTTCTATCACTGTGTGGAGTCTAACACTTAGACACTACGCATTCCGAGCATACCAACGCTGGCCATTTCTGTCGGGACCAGTTTTATCAACATAAGACTTCTGTTTCTCTTGGGACACGTTACAACAGAATTCAGTCTTCAAACAAGACTAATAAAAGGCCTACAAATCACAGTCTCATGTGGAAAAAAACCCAGCAGATGTGTCTCCAGTAATGATTTAGTATTCTGTTTAAAGGTGTGGTGTATCATTGGTTTTTAGAAGAATACATTCATTCATATCCTATGTAGTTCTAGTGGGAGTCTTTGAAACTCTAGGTGGCAGCAGACTGTACTAGGTAAATTTCCATTGTTTACCTAATTCAGAACCTGTGCACTTTTCCAATGTTTATTTATTTAAACCTGTTTATACACGGTAACCTGATCGTCCAAGGTTGTTTTTCAAGAGGGCCATGTTGCAAGAAAACAACTGAAAAATTTGAAAGATACACAAACTTGAGGATAAATAAACAATGGATTTACTTTGTAAGTTTGCTGCCACCTAGTGTTATAATAATACACAATTCTCAAAGCGCTCATTATGTAACGGTTTACAAGGCACTGTGGCGCAATTTGCTGTTAACCATACCAGAAAACACAGGGTAAACCCCTTCTCTTCACGATAAGTTGCACTGGGTTCTTTTACTTGCATTACACAACACACAGGACCTACCGCTTTACGCCCCATCTGAAGGACGAAGCAATTCAGGTTAAGTGTCTTGCTTAAGGATACAAGTGTCAAGATCGGGACTTGAACCCACTCTCTTCCGATCAGACACACTGGAGCTTGAGCCTGGTGTGCTTAACCGCTCGGCCAGGACACTTGCCACAAAACAGCATACAACCAACCTGTGAAAATCTGATTCTTTCTTCGTTTTCACCCTACATCGATGTGTGATAATTAGTGCTTTACCCAGTATTGTGTGACCAAACAAGATTATTACAAATGGTATTCCAGAATTAAAACCCTTCTAATGGAATAACTGTGTCTGCAAACTTAACACCAAGTAAGCCTCCGAACAGTAATCCAACTATGTAGAAATTATCTTGCTACCAATGTTATCCCCCCCACCCCATCCTCTTTAGCAACTCACTCTTCTCAGAGATGACATCTCGTACACACCAAGCACCTTCTGTGCTGGTGTTGACGTACATTGGCTTGACATTTATATCCCACCCTCTACAAATAAATGAAGCGCTTGGCATAGCTGGGATTCCCCCATCTCCATCAGGGAGTTATTTGAGCAGTTAGTTAGCAGTCAGAGAATTACAGATATATTCAATGAGGTGTGTGATTGTGAAGGATTTAATGGATGCTTTATGCAAAGACAGTTGGATTGACAACCGCCATTGTTAACTGCTTTGCCGCTCATGAAGGAAGGTCAACAGTTGTAATGAGTTATAGACGGTGTCCAAATTAGCCGCTGTGGCTGGATCACCTTGAAGCATAGGATGTCCAATTAATTGGGCCTCGGTGGGATTTAAACCCACAACCTCCAGTATTGTAGAGAAGACAATCCAATTTTTTCTTTTTTTTTGGGGGGGGGCCCTTTAAATCAGACAGAAAAATGACATTTATTGAAACCTACACCCCTGCATTCTAGAAAAGATGCTGTATAATAATAATATGCAGTTCTGCCATTGCGTATGCAGAATATGGAAAAAACATAGCGCTTCTGCCCACCATATTCAATTGGGCAGAAGGTCGAGTGGGATATGGGATGCAGACGTGCTATATTTTCAGTATTCCACGAGCGCACGTGTGATAACGAGTTTATCTTCAAGCAAACTTGACACACAATACACGAGTTAGAATTGCGCATTAGAACAGGGTGTGATGTGGGCCGTGCAATATAGGCATATACCACACTCTTGTTGCTGTAGATCATCGAGGATTCAAGTCTGCTTGAAGATAAAGCACTTTATCACACCCAACCCGACGGGCGTCTCAAATCGCTCGTTATTTTTGCAACAGGTACGAAGAGCAATGTTTGAATGAACACGGACCTTACTCCTCAAGTCCACCATCCAATTCCTTGACTAAAAAAAAAAAACAATTTTTCCCCCTGAACCAGATACGTGGGTTTCTCTCTCGCTACCACAGCCTCCTTCCGTCCAGCTTTGCGTTTGACATGTGTACAGCCTGCTCCTCCATTGTACTAGAACACTACGAGAAGGAGGGTTTTGAATTCCTGCTGCGTGCTTTCAACCAACCTCACTATCTGGAAGACCTGACTGGACTCACTAAGCTGCACTTGGAGACCGAAAATTGTGACGTAAGTAGAGTGAAGATAATAGTTAACGATAATAATTTGGGAGGCTATTCATCTTTGCTCAAAGCTGAGAAGCTGAACTGCGAAGGATGCGGCTACAATGAGGTGGCGCCGCAGGCATATAATAATAATAATAATAATCATAATATGAGACATGTATATAGCGCAAAATGCAGAAGCCTCTATGCGCAACAAAAATAAGATTGTTTTTCATTGTTTGAACAAAATATGAAAAATCACCTTTTTCAGCATTCAAAGGCGTTTCTGATGACAGCATCTGATAACTCTGACAAGAACTTGAGTCTTTGTCAATTACAAATGAAAGGCTCGTGAAAAAACCTAAACAAAAAAATTGCTGAATGTATTTCCTATGGGCTTCATGTAGGCATTGCACCCACACTGTATTAAGTGGGTGTGGTTTCTGATGTAAGTACGCCCATAAAGTTATATATAAGAACTAGAGGGCGTACAAACCATGCGACACGGCCCGACAAGGAGCATTTTTTACCATTGAGAAAATGGCGCGGACCATTCATTTACACTGGTCACTCACATCAGTTTACACAGCAAGCATTTTCTAAGTGGACATTCGTATGCAATTGACCCATAGGGATTTTTGCCCATGGTGAGTCAGCGGAGTTCCGTGCTTGACATAGCGAGTGCTCTCTCTTGTTATTATATATAACTCTATGAAGTATGCCACACTTATAAAAAGGTTTAGGTTCAAACTTAATAGATAATTTCCACTCGACATCACACAGTGTAAAGTCGGCCATTTTTACGGGCATTTATAAACGTTGTTTGAGTAAAGTTCCCTTCGAAGGAATTCTCAACACTACAGGGATCCATTAAGAAACACCAGTCAAAATCACACAGTGTAAAGTCGGCCATCTTACCGGGCAATTATGAGCATTTTTTGATATGCAGAAGTTTTATCAAATTCAATACAGCTATGCATTATGCATAAATACCGTGTGTGGCACGCAGAAGTTTTATAAAACTCCTTGCATGATTGGTCGGTGAACTATTTGGCTGCGTAGAAAAGTTAGAACGCTTAATGCAGCCCAGAGCCAACACCCAAGTTGCCTGTAAAGATGGCGTCTATTAGGAATTATCTATTATCAAACTCTTGATCAGCCTGGACAACAATCTCAGCCAAAATGCTTGGGCCACGTGGCAATAAATACACTCTCCTCCGTACCCTACTTCCCCGCTCAATGTTGTTAATCCCAACTGGAGCACAGACTGCCCAATGAGAGCCAACATTGATTGGGAGGAATGGGGGGAGTCCCAATGAGATATGACCTGCAGCCGATTTCACGAAACTTTACGCAAACTGCGTAAGCCTACTTGTGCCATATTTTATTGCATAAGTGCCCCACAACTTACGCACTAAATGTTGCACAAGTGGACTTACGCGTAAAGTTTCGTGAAATCGGCTGCAGGATAGTAGGTTATGAATGACTGTTATCTGCTCTTACTTCAGATTCTAGAGTTCAGTGATGGCGAGAGCATCACATCAATTGAGTAAACTACGCTGAGTAAACTACCCATCGGAGGTATCCTCAACACAAAAGGGATCCATTGAGTTACTAGCCGGGTATACAAACACCAGTCGAGACTCCTGCTGGCTAGCTAAGGGTGGGTTCGAACTGGTGGCTGGGGGAAACACGGATGTAATATATTAGTAAATATAATTAAATATATAAGTGCAAGTACTGAAGTAAAAAGCATGACATTGTTAATTCACAAAAAAAGAATATATTAAACAAATGGCGATTAACCGCTGTTGGTTATCAATTAATAAATAAAAGTAGAGTTAAATAAAATAAATGGGGCAAGAAGTTTCTTTCAGATTTAAGCTCAATCATTCCACTAATCTGAGAATATTGTTTTTATGATTGGTCAATTCATGTGTGCTTTCAGCAATTCATTTGATTTTTTTTTTCTATTTGAAGGATGAATAATATATATTTCTCAGCCTAATTCCCTTAGTGCCACCTGGGAGAAATTCTTTTCTTAAAGAATACTTCCATGGAAAATGATTTTTTTTATGTAACACCCAAGTAGATCCTTCTCATTTGATTGGAGGACTATAGGTCACGCAGCATTCATTAATCAAACCATTTCATGGCCTACGTCATAAACCGTGCATTTTGGGACTATTCACTGTGCATTTTTTCTCCCATCCATTGTTTACTACGTTATGCTAGACCACACCATGCGCTATACCACAGCAGTACAAAACGCACTCATAGTGGATGCCAGAATACAATCTTGTACAATTCGTTTTTTTCTGATCATTTTATCCTCCAATCAACTGACAAAGATCTACTTGGATGTTATATAAAACAAACAATGAATGATTATGAGTGCAATGGTGAGCATTCCAACTCATGAAAATGTTCTCACCATTGCACTCATAAACATTCATTATTTGTATACTAGTGTCTTTATATTCTGCATTCAATTTTTCCAAGTGTACCAATAATGAGTAGTTATTGACGACCAATATGCACATATATGAACATGACAAGATGGAGTAGAATGACAAGAAGAGAATGGAAATTGCTTGGGGGAGGGCTTCATCCAACAAGGGTTGAAATACAGCTAATGATGATGATGATGATGAAGATGGTGATGAATATGCGCATTACAAATGAAGTAATTATGTCTCAGGTTGTGTCTTCATTCATCAATTAAATATTTGTGATGCTCCATGCCGAATCCAGGCACTTCCTGCCACAAATTCAAAACTAGCTGGATTTGCTCATCAAATAGATGAGAAGAAGAGCTTTCAAATAACACACAATTAGAACAGTGAGGTAAGTATTTCTCAACATGTAGAATGTTTACGACATCACATCACATTGATGTTTCGGTTGTCATCACTTTTCATGACATTTCACTCTCCGACAAGTGCCTGGTTTTGGCGTGGTGCATTACATTTTACGAATACTTCTTTAAAAGATGATTTGATAATAAATTACAGAAACAATATACAGCGTAGAGGAAATCTAAGATTACTTTATTTTTTGAATAGTAATTGTTATCAGTCGATAATTATAAGAGTTTAAAGGATGTGTTTACATTGGTAAGATTGGAAATATGAATGTTCACAGATTTCCACACTTAAATGATATAAAGATGGTCATGGTGGAAAATTTCTTGAAAGTGCTATTTTCTCTTGAAATGCTATAGATTTTGAGAAATGCGTAAAACAATTAGTTTTGGTATTGCAAGTCAAAAACACACTGTTTGAAAACGGTAAAAACATATAAGGGTGTTTATTCACTATAGAGAAGTTTCACATGACGTCACCCGATACCTTTTTTCTAATGCTGCGTGCACAAACAGGCGCTGGAAATCATTCAGCAGATGACGCGCCAGCCATTGACCATTGTACATGGCTGTACCCAACATGGCTGCGAAACGAACTTTTCCCGGGGTCATGCAACCTCTCTATTTTTCCGAAGATTGATTAAGCTTAAATTTTCACGGGATTGTTGTTTCATATATATGTTGGGTCACATAAAGTGTGGATACTGGTCTTTGACAATTACAAATGTTGTCTACGTGCTTTAAACAAATATTTTGAATTACTTGATTTTGTTTTAAGTTCAAGTGACCAAAATGAAAAGCAACAATACTCAAAAGTGACACATACACTGGTTTTGGGTTGTTATTTTTTTTGCAATTCCTCTAGTTTCCAAAATTGGACTTTAAGTTTTCTTGCAAGATTGTTTTTGTTTTGTTTTAATGAACCACTCCACAAAACACTGACAATGCTTGCAGTTTTGTTTTTGTGTTTGCCAGTATAGAATTTAAGTGACTACTGATGAAAACATTAAAATTTTGTCCCCCCTAAAAAACATGAATTACTTCACACTGAAATATTTACAGGATCAAGTATTGCCTTGAAGTCATTTTGCTATTAAATATTTCATTTTTTGTAATTTAATCATATGTAAATTTCTAAATCTAATGTTAATTTTTCTTGTTAGTTTTTTTTATTTTTTCTCCTCTTGATGATATCTTTCCTGAAGGGAAGGTAGAATTAATTATTTGGTTTGTGTAATTGGTGACGATAGTAACTCAGTATTAATCATTAATCACTAGGAAAATTCTTGTTTGTCTTTTATATAAGATCGATTATTCATAACATTAATTAAGAATTTAAGGAAAAATATATATCTAAAAGCATCTCAAAGCGCTTATTGTGATTATTAAATGCATGTTTTTTAATTTTTTGTTAACTATGAGAGCCGTTTATGTAGCACCTTGTAAGGGTTTACAAGGTGCTGCTGCGCATTCAGCAGCCACTGCCAAAAACACCGGGGCAAACCCCTTCTCTTAGCGATGACTGTAAGCTGGTTACACAAGACACGTGACTTACGGCTGTATGTCCCATCTGAAGGACGAAGCAAAAATGGTTAAGTGTCTTGTTTAAGGACACTGGTGTCAAGACCAGGACTTGAACCCACACTCTGCTGATCAGAAACACCAGAGCTTGAGTCCATTGCGCTTGATCGCTTGGCCACGACATGCCATACTGTCCCTTACCCATCTGTATCCATCTTAGAATAGACACTTCAGAGAAAACGAGTCTGAATTTATTGTCATAATTTTCTATAGATTCTCTTGTAAAAAAAAATATTTAATAATTTTCACAGCATTGTGTTTTGAACGTACAATGTATACTGCATCAAAGACATTATATGCAGAAATGCCATTACTATGGATCTTACTCAAATGACACCATGTGCATAACTGTGGTGTATTTGAGAGAACACAATAAAAAACCTTGCAGGATTTAAGGTATTTTTCATCATTTTGCTGTGATTAGCATTTGTTACCAATAATCATTTTTTCCATATGAAAAATATGGAAATATTTGTTTACCTTGTAACTTGGAGATTAATTGCTGAAACATTTCAAGTACACAAACCAAAATTTCATGATCTTTAAGTTATTTGTAAATACCAAAATTCCTCCACCATTTGCGTATATCAGCCTGACAGTCTATTTACAATGCAAAAAGTCAGAGGTGAAATTAAGGGGAGGGACAGACTACCGCCCCCCCCCCCCCATGGCATTCCTAAGATCGTTTTATTGTCTGAAAAAAAATGTTTGGCATTAGACTCATATTTCACGGGTTGCTTGTCGAAATATAAAATATGTTTTGTGTTATGGAAAACAAATTTGGGGGTTGTTTTATTTTGCGCTCGGGGGATGGTTTTAATTAGCTAGAGAATTAGAAGTAGAAATTGGAATGTAGTGTCAAAATTTCCAAAAAAAAAAAAATGAATTCTCTGTACTTCCCATCAAATTAGAGGGACTCTAAGATCAAATTCAGGATTTTTATGCACTCATTTTCCAACAGATAGAGTCCTTATGAAAGTGGACAAGTTTTTACAAGACTATAAACTGACATTAAAATGTGTAAATTTCATTTTTATAGGATACTCTTTCAAAACGCGACATCATTGGATGTCATCAAAAAAAGGCCCTCTACTTTCCCTGCAGTAGATTTTTCATTAAAACAACACCATTTTGATTGAATATCCTTGACATTCAGGAATGAACTAAAAAAAACAAAATCCCAGTACAAAAATACACAGACCCGTATGTTTGAAATGTGTTGTCATTATATATTTGAAATGTGATGTCATTGGATGTTTTTTTGGATGTTAACAAATTTGCCACTAGAAGGGTATCAAAATGGCATTTTGCACCATTTTAACATGAAGTTTAGAGAGTCGTAATTTTGTCTCATTGTCATAAATACAAGTTTGAAAATGGGTGCATCATAAAACTGAATTTTACCTTAGAGCCAATCTTTTAAAATATTCCACACATTTCCAGGTTAGGTCGACTGCTACATATTTTGATTTCATGTTGTACCGCATCTTGATTCATAGAGAGAAAACTTAACAATGGCAGCATCTTCAATGATGCATCTTACCTTGATTTACAAAGTAGATACTTGACTGAATTGATCATGATGTGAAACCATTCTTGACTGGCAAATATGGTCAAACCTAGGGGTACGTATGTTGTCCTCAAGCGGACATGTTCCATACTGAGTGCAGATGGGTAACATAAAACAAAATCTGTAAAATCATGATCCATTTTAATGCAAATCAATTTACTTTGTTTCCATATAGCACAGAAATTACAATAAGTAATTAATATGAAATTATGAAATTAAGAAACATGCACATACGAATAGTATAACCAAAAAACAAAAACAAAACAAAACAACAAGATTAACAACAACAACAATGGACAAACACTAGAGCAGCAAGGTTGTAGAGGATGTTTACAAAAAGCAGTGCTTGAGTTAGCTGTGATAATCCTAGCTATTGATCTCTTCCCTTAGACCCAAGAGCTACAACGGACCATGTGTTAAAAATTTGTGGGTTTTTTTGATTTTTTTTTTACAATATTTGTAATGTACCCAATTAGATACATATAAAATGCTTAAGAAGAAAAAAGGTCAAAACAATTGCAAATTTGAACCTATGGTAAGTCTTTCTCTCTGTCTATGACTGTTGGGGGATGGAGTGTTTCGATTATCGCTAGTGTGCTTGAGTGCAATCTTACTCATTACATTCTGAGTGCTTTAGGTTTCGTCCTAATGTTCTTATCTGATGGAAAATCATGACGAACCTTGCGATCTGGGTCAGAATGAGGTCTCTGTGGAGATGAATATTAGTATAATGAAATAATAATGGACTGTGGCTATAATGACAAGCACTTAACACATGACGTCAGACTCTTTCACGTCTCTTTATCATGGATGCCCAGTTTGTTGAAAGAAATTCACCGTCATGATAAATTTGTTATTGGGGGACTTGTGGGAGTCTCCATAAGCAGAAAGTGTCAAAGCATGATGAGAAGTGAGAGTAAATAGTAATTCAAATGTCTTAATTAAAAAGTAATTAATTGTCTAGTTGTATAAGTGCATTGTGAATATACTCTTTAGGGTTGTACATAAAAACATTGGTGATATTGAAAATATAAATGTTCGCTGATTTACACATAACTTACATGGTATAAAGATGGTCATTTTGGAAAACTTCCCTTGAAATATTTTTGCTTGAAATTGCTACAGTTTTTGGGAAATGAGTGAAACAATTTGTTTTAATCTCATGAGTCCGAAATCCGATGTTTGAAAACAGTGAAAACATCTGAAGGGGCTTTTCACTATTTTCTTGTGGCTCTGATGACTGATTGAGTGTACACTTTCACATTTTTTTTTTATTTCATGTATTTTTTGGGGTCACATAAAGTGTGGATACTGGTCTTTGACAAATACCTGTGTTCGCCGCGGCACTGTATGCGGGTGCCGTTTAGTATGGTTGCAAATTTGTGACGTTGTGCATGGAGTGACTGGCGGCTTGTAGCCCCAGCCAAGGGTAATTTCATTCCGAAGAAAGTGAAATTTAGCATGAAGGAGACGGTCAATTGAGACACAGTCCTCTTTTTAGATCTGGAATAACAATGAACATGGGGTTAATGGGCTGTGAAGCTCACACGGGGCAACAGAGAAGTATACTGTGACAGCAAAAGTTGAGATGCCACGCAGTAAACGCAATTCCATTTGGAAAACTAAACACTAATAAATCATGTCTGAAGTTTCCAGGGGGATCGTCAATATATATTTTCCATCTTAAAGGGAAGGTTTTCGATCACGTCTTTTGTCATGTGGCATCGGTCACTGGCCATTCTCCCTCCCCCCCCCCCCCCCCCCCATTCAATGCATTGTATTCAAAGTGAGGCTGGACGGCCAAAATAGTCTGTTTTCTTTATAAGAAGTAGCAATTACAACTTGTATAATCATTGTGTACTCAGGGAACTTGACACGGCCTTGGCTTGATAAAGGGTCTATTTGTAAGCCATCCGGTAACATTGACACCTGCCATCTTGACAAAAGGGTGTTCTGTCACGAAAGTTGCTTATCGTGGTTCTGAGACAAAGCAGAAATTTCGATACAATGTGTTAATATTATTTGATTAAATAACAGTAACCTTGTTTTTATTTAGTGTATTCATCACTAATATCATAGAATATGAAGACAAGCAATTACTTTTTCTTTTCTTTTTTTTTTTGAAAAAGAAAGAATAAAACATTACCAGCTTACATCAACACTTCGCCACAACTTTAAACCAATTTCTTTCAAGTTGAGTAGTAATTAAGGATCATGATTCTTACAGTCAAATCTTGACAGCATTTTGTTATGTGAGATGTTTCATGAGAAACAAGAGTGAAATAAACAAATTATATATTCTTATTAAAACCAACTTTTAATGGATCCCTTTAAGAGGGCTCTTCAACTCTTACACCTCAGCATGCCAGCATGATCGCACTCTCTAACCCTCCGCTTCGTAAGTCTTGGGGTAAGTTCATGAAT
Source organism: Marthasterias glacialis (assembly GCA_911728455.2). Lineage (NCBI taxonomy): Eukaryota > Metazoa > Echinodermata > Asteroidea > Forcipulatida > Asteriidae > Marthasterias > Marthasterias glacialis. The sequence continues at coordinate 26,486,855 of OU452221.1, read as the reverse complement.
GTCATAGCTGCTGGTAGCTCCTCATTAATCACTGCACTTCTCTCAATATACACCCAAAACAACATTCATGATGTCCAAATGGATCATATTTCAACAGTTTTGTGAGATGTATTTCTGAATGGGAAGCTGCATGAGCTCATCTTATAAACAACTGGATGCTGGATCGTCAAGTTGTGTACTTTACTGAAGACCATCAAATCCAAAGAGTGTTGCGAAATGACGCTATAAAGACACCTCGCTTGAGCATCAGCCCTCCTCTTCTGGAGACTGCAGTTAAGAACTTAATTTAATGGCGCTGAATCCTGGGCATAAAAAGTAGCTTTAAGCAGAAAACAATTTTGCTAACCAGAACATGGTTACCAGCCAAAATACATTATCACATGTCCCGTCTTGTGACTGGTTTCCTGCTTGTTTTTGCTTAGTTGTAAATTGTTAAGCAATAATTGTCTGCTTAAAGCAGAGCTTTGAAATTGGGCCCCTGCTCCATGATTGTAGTTGTATTCTGATTGGTTATAGGGTAGGATTTAACATAGGTTTTTACAATCCATTCAGTCTTTCATTCATTCATTCATTCGTAATGGTTTATTGTTATCATGCGTCGCAGCCAAAAGCCGAATTGAACATGATTTCCAGATAAAACAGCTGCAAGATTCAAAAGACATTTGAAAGAAAAAACGATGAAACTGCAGAAATACAATATCCATACACTGTGCAAGCTGGTGTGCTGGTGTGACGTGTAACTGTGACATCGTGTAAGACATTTCTCTTGTAATTGGGATGAGACTCAAATCGTTAGTCCATCTGAGAAGTAAGAAAGCTCTACAAAGTCAAGTAGCCTTGCATAAAATATCTGTAACTAGTACTACTAGAGCCCTAACTAGTACTACATTAGTCCTCCTCTTTCATTATTCCGCACTTTCTATTAGGTCTTGAAATTGCATCTTGAAATCGAAAATTGGCTGTCATGAATTTCAGTCACTAGTGAGGAACTCACTCCTTAAAAAACATTTTGAGAGAACCTGGAGCAGCAATTGCAAAACTTCTAAATGTTCATTTCTGGTCTACCGCCTCAATGGTTTCATTTTGAATGACAAGTTCCCATCTGGCCTGAGAGAGATGCCAGTCTTAAATGCTTTCACGCTAGAGAAAATGACAGACTACAAAATGCTATGTAACAGCAGACATCACTGGTCATTTCTGCTAAACATTACTCTTGAGCCCGGACAAACTGTTGAGAACCATTATGGATTTACCCTGTGAGTCTGCTGCCACCTAGCATTTCCCAAAGTCTCCTACTGGGTTGAGAATCTAATCTTTGTTTCTATTACTTCGCAAAGCAAGGCGGGAGCTTTGAGCTGTAACATTTCCTTCAAAATATTCACAAATTATGGTTTATGATTTTTTTTCTTTCTTCAAACAGAATAGAGCTGTGACCTCATGCCACCTACTTTCCTTGTGCCGCCTGGCACTTAAGACCTAAACACCCCCTTCCCTAACCAACCAATTCCCTGTTTTTTTTTGCGGTCATTCTTGCTTCATTCCAAGATCTTATCCCCAGATTTTGTTGTGTACTCAGAAGAAGGTAAGAAGGCTGTACGACCTTTTTCCAGGCATTCAAAGTACAACTTTTTGCCCCTTCAGAAGGTCACGATCAATAAAAATAGCTCTTTTGAAAACAAAGTAGGGCATGAATGTTGTATGTTTGTTGCTAAAATTACTGCCAAGACATAATTTGCCATTCCATGACAGAATTCAACTTTCCTGCAATGACTTACGAGTAGAAGAAAAAATTACCAAACTTTCACACTCAGTTTTCTTGAAACACAACTTTGGACAGTCACGGCTTACAACCTTTTTTTCTGGTCAAAATTTTGTAATGTCCCTCTTCTAGGCATACGATCATTTCATCCCAATTTTTTTTCCCCCTCTTTTCTTGCTGTCCTCCTTCATGTTGGTCTGCAAACTTTTCCTTTGCCCTCTGAACACAGCAAGACCACGACGAGACGATGTTCCCTTTAACCGCGCCACGGCTTAATATTGAAATGTTATGAATGTACATCATCTCCCATGGAGACATAGCTATCATTCCTGGGGATCTCTCAGCTTAATGCCACAGCTTGCAGTCACACACAAGCTTCTATGGATTCCACGGATCAGAATCTGATCAGACTGTCAGAATTCCACACAGCGACTCGCTAAAAAACAAGAATCTTGGGGCTGCTAGCTGAGCCAGACCATCTCTACTGAACTGAAAGGGATGTCTAGGTTGTCGGCCATTTTATTTACCTGACAACCCCCTAATCCCTCGTGAAATTTGTGAGAGGGGGCAGAGATCAAGTATTGACAATTTGGATAGTTTGGGGCTGTAGGCGGGGCTGTAAAACAAGAAGACAAAACTAGGTTTTGATAATAAAATTAAAAAACATCACTTCTTATCAGTTTCAATAGTCTCATTTATTGGAATATTGAGTTCTTTTCCATATTTCCTCCGATCAATAGATTATAATTTTAAGAGGACTACACATGTAACAATAATATTTACAAATACAGAAATGAAACTGACTCTTGGTTTAGCTTACACATGCACAATACAGCATTACTTCCCTCCAATTCACAGACAATTCTGAACAAAGCCTGCCCTCACAACCACGAGAAAACTCAACACAGCCTGCCCTCACAACCATAGGAAACAAGTACACAGCTTACCCTCAAAATAATAGGATAAACCATGGACGTAAAAAAATGAAACCAATGCATTTCTCATACCGGAAACACAAAGTATAATGCCCTTGATAGAGTCATAAGAAATAGCTTATTGCCCTCAGGGCCCAATTTCATAGAACTGCTTTAGCAGACAATATTGCCTAAGAATTTTCTGCTCAGCAGAAATGAGCAGGATACCAGTCACAATTTGAATCTGTGATATGGTCGTTTGGCTGGTAACCTTCTTTCTGGTAAGCATAATTTTGTTGTGCTTAGCTACATTTTGTGCTTAAACGGCTCTATGAAATTGGACCCTGATTTACATACATCTGTAGTGACTGTGTCTTTATTTTACAAATCTTAAAGGTTAACACACAATAGCTCAGAAAAGAGCCGTTGGCACAGACATGCTCCAACGTCCTTCAATTTCAAAAGATGCACTTTTCAAATTCAGACACCTTCAGTGCATGATTTTGTTGTCAATTCGTTACCCACAAGGTCTTCCCAGGGCCTGAAGAATTAATTCATCAATAAGTCATTCACTTTCGCCGTGTTGTGTCAAATTAGAACGTCTTTTTGGGACCCGCTAAAGTGTGTGGTTTTGTTTCCGTTCAAATGGTTCAACGCAACATGTGTGGAAACCCGCAAAATGTTCCCATTTGCACAAGACTAGCATGGTCTGTAAACTCATTTCAACATAAAGCTAGGCAGTGGAGGTACCTTACAGGATAACCAGGCAGTGCCTACAATTATCCAGTCTGTCAGTAGAATTCCTCCCAAAATGGGAGATTATTCAACGCTAGGTGGCAGCAGACTCACCAGGTAAATTGTCATTTTTACGTAGTTATGAGCATACGCACATTTCCCAGAACAATGGATATACCTGATAAGTCTGCTGCCACCTAGCATCCTCATAAGTCTCCCATTCAGAGATCATGACCTTTTTCACAAGATTGTTTGACGACATCTACAATGGTCCATGGAAATACAAATACATGTAAATGTTTTGATATATATGTACGGTATACTGATATATACAATGTACTTTAAAGCGATATATATTTAATTACAGGTATGTACAGAAAAAAACTGGTTTCGTTTCAAAATCAGACTGAACAAAAAACTGTGGAATATTATGTAATCTACAAAGTATTGCTTTGTGTATATTAATTTTATGATTGCTTGGATGGTGTTTGGTTGAGGCTGTCAGACAGGTCACTAATGTAAGCGAAAATTAAGGTAGAGTTCCTGGACTCACTGTTAAAAATAAACATATAAAAATGAATCTTGTAGAAAAGTTACAGTCTATCTTTCAAATTGGCCTCATTTTTAGAGTCAAAGCTTGTGTAGCTAAAAAGTAAAATGGGCACTTTATATCGTCATAAATATACATATCTTTAATCAATCTTTTAAGAATCTTCCATTTGACTTTCCAAAGTGGTATCAAAACAAAGAACTGATTTCTTCATTATCAATATATTACATTTATATGATATTTGGTCGTTTTGGTATCATACATGTAATTGAGGGGCAGTTTCTGCTTTCACATACCAGGGAGGGTGGGGAGGGGGGTCATTCGCCCCTCTCCACACACCCCTGGATCTGCCACAGCATCGATGGGCAACACCATGCATTAATGGACTGTACCAGTTGAATTATTATGTTCCAACCTAAAAAAAAAAAGAATTCTGAGTACCAGACAGTTGCAGTATTTAAGGCAGGTTACATGCATCAATGTACACGCCCAATCTTAAGGACACTCAAAATAAAAGATACAATTGAATAAATTTAGGAATGTCTTAAAACATCACTATGTACAATCATTGTTTACAATTTGTTAAGACCCTGCAGTTCTTCCTCATAATAGCCTACACAAATCACTCGTGTTATAATTCCCACTAAGTTTGAATATGACTTTTAGTTGTGTTCTGGTTGTAGATCAACTGTTTGGATTTTTAATCAATTCCTCCCCCTACCACCCCCCCCCCCGAAAAAAAACAAAAACATTATAAATACAATAAAAGAAATGAATAAATAAACAAAAATAAATACACTTATCCCTGTTGATGATTGATTAGCCATCAACAGGAAAAACAAATTAAAAATATGTCCAATACTTTCCCAGCGTCAAGATTTGCTTGTATGCCCGTAGATGAACCCACCACCCGCCACAATATTGGAAACAAAACTAGCCCCTTATCACTAGGCACTAGGCAGTCATGGTGGTTGAATGGTTTTAAAGATCACAGAAATAACGAGCATGACCCTCTTGGGAACCACGGCTTAGGCTTGGGCTATGGCTATGGCTCCATCAGTCATTATAAAAAGATGTGCTTTCAGGTAAGCCAATGAAGCCAAGTACAAGCATGTCCACGGGCATTCACTGGTTAATGAACCAAAGCCAAAACCAAAGCCAGAACCAAAGCCAGAACCAAAGCCAGAACCAAAGCCAGAACCAAAGCCGCAGACGTGGTTTTGAAAAGGACTTATAGGTCTTTTATCCCGCAAACCTCTTTACTATACAGGTCTTTAGTATACCAGTGAAGGGCAAATATTAAATATTACTTACAGTTTGAAAATATTTATACAATTGACAGATGATTCTATTAGTGGAATATTAAATGATCTTTTAGAGGTAACTTAAGAAGAAACATTTCAGTTACAATAATTTAATTTGAGTAGTTCATTTTAGAATTTTTAATTAAAATTTTTAAATGTATACGATATACCAGAGTGCATTGATGTGAAGTGAAAATGGTTCCAAGTAACATAACATTTTTTTAACAGGGTTGTTCAAATAGAGCGTGATTTGTTTAAACTGGTTTTCAAGAATTAAAACAAAAATAGTCATAATCCGTGAAATGTGAAATGTCATTGAACAACCCTCCCACACACTGGTACCACAGACTGCCACAAAGTACCATACCTTCCAGGTTAGCATTGGGTGCAAGGGTGTCTTCTGTTTGCACAGCTGGTATGAACCTTATGCATTGACGTCATTCTGCCGCCATCTTAGAGGTAAAATGATGCCGAAAAAATGGAAAATGCACAGCTATGTACGCGCGGCCCAATGAGCAGTCTTCTTTTAACCTCTAGCTGAGGGCGCCCTACTCAAAAGACGTCATGTGCATAAGGTCTATTATGTGGAAACCCCATGTATTTGTACTATGGACTTAGTCTCCACAGTCTCCTGTGGTAGTTTGTGGCAAGGGCCAGTTAGGCAGGAGAGTATACCGAAAGTAATAGGGTTTACAATACTAAGGGTCATGTCAAAGGAGGCAAAGTTCAAGACAATCCCCAGCAAAAAAACAAACTTTCCCAGTTCAATTTTCACCTCATCTTCTCAGGGATAGCAAGATACTTGCTGGAAGCATAGAAACAAACCAGAGAACTGGTACTTGGCCGCCATTGCTGTCATCTATGGAGCACAAAACAGTGTACTCTCAACAGCTGAAATGCAGTCGGTTACCATCGCTGTGAATGTGTATAAAAACGAGCATGTGGAATGGCACATTCATGACTATTCGCCTTATGCGCTTGAAATGGGCTTGCTTAAGCAGCGAATCATGCCCGATCAGGCCAAACAAATTTCTATGGATCACGTATAGAACATTTTAAACAGGCCATATTAATCGCACTATTCTGATACACTTGTCTACCACTCGATTTCGGCAAATTTTGAGTTTTCCGAGGGTAGACTATTTTAGACCCCTGCAAGGAACGACACGATTACACAGGGGGCCGTATCGGAAGTCCCCGTTCTCTGGTTGATTTCTATGATTGGAAGAAATATCTCTTGCGCTACTGTAAAGTTGCATGAAAAGAAGGTGGTAGTTGCCCAACAAGTTGCCAGTAAACATTCCCTCCCCTTTTTGACACGGTCCTTAAAGGCCCCCCAAGTCTCCTCGTTAACAGATAAGATCACTTTTAATTTGGCTCTAAATAAACTTCACATTTAGAGTGAGTGACGAATACCTTCTTGAAATGTTCACTTGGTCAGTTGTACGTCAAGGTTTTGAAGTGTTACAAGGTTGAAAAAATATTGAATGTCAATAACTTAATATACTTCTATAATATAGTAATGGAAATAATTTCATTGGTCACCGTAACTATGCAACTATCAGAAGAAATAATTTCCTTTCCACTCAAAAGTCAACTTTAACAAACATCACCATGTCCAATACTTGTATTTTCGTATAAATCTGATTATTAAAAAATCCTTCTTTTTTTTCTTTCATAAATTCAGAGCAAACTTTGATACTTATATATCCAAGGGCTCATGTTTCTTCCTTTATTTTGGTCATTCATACATCTCACAGCTTATTTCACTAGCAGTGTTCGCAGTTATTGTTCTAGTCAAAACATCCACGTAAAAAATGCTGCAATATCTTCTTAATAAATACCACAAGGGACAATACTTATTACTAATTGTACCACTACCAATCCACAACAGAAGACCTGATACTTCATGGCGGCAACGAGACAATGGAGGTGTTTGCCTCCATGCCCCTTTTCAATTTGAGGCGTGTCGTGGCCGAGCGGTTAAGCGCACTCGTGGACTCGAGCTCCGGTGATCTGATCTGATCACCAGAGTGTGGGTTCGAGTCCCGGTCGTGACACTTGTGTCCCTGAGCTTTGTCCTTCGGATGGAACGTAAAGCCGTAGGTCCCGTGTGTTATGTAATGCACGTAAAATAACGCAGTGCACTTGTCGCTAAGAGAAGGGGTTTGCCCCGGTGTTTCTGGCAGTGGCTGCTGAATGTGCCACAGCACCTTGTAAACCCTTATAAGGTACAACATAAATGGGTCTCATAATTCAAAAACTTCAAACACCTGTCTTAGAAATAATACAATAAGCGCCTGGAGTACCTGATTGTTGGTAGATATGTGCGCTATATAAGACTCCGGTGTTATTATTCACTTCCTCGATGGATATTTACATTTCCCTCATAGCTACAGGTGCCCTTTAATGAAAAACTGGCTTGCGCAACCGGCATTTTTCCTTCAGTTTACAAGAAGGATGTATCAAGCCTACAACACAGTTTGACAGCGGAATTGCACAACCATTCTTTGTGCATATATTGGAAACAAACTAAACGTCGATTACACCTACAAGAGTGTGCATTAGATGGGGTGTTACGTAGACATGACTGACGCTTGATGAACAACATGGGGTGATGATGGCGGGGATTGACCAGCGGGTTCAATAACATTCTTTATCTGGGGCCATTTATCGCCTAATGCTTTGGCAAAGTGGTCATCCACAGAGCCGGTGATCATTGTGACGACCCCGTCGTTGGAACTGGAAGGCTTGGGGGCGCCGTAGTTCTCCTTGTAGTCCTTGCCAAGACTCCTCCGAAAATGCTCCTCGATAACTGGGTCGCAAACTCCTGAGGAAACAACAAGTTTGAATGAATTTGAAAGTTTTCAGTGAGTCAGAGATAAAAATGTAACCACCACTCACAGCTTAAAGATGTAATTTCTGTCAAACTATGTGGGCTGAGAACTAGAAGGTTGAAATTACAACTGTTCCTATGGGTAACATTGTCAATTATCTTGAAACACGTGTTTCCTATTAATCTACCCATTATAGACCATGTGACCTATGACATCACATGTTTACAAAACAGCCATAGCGACTGGATTTCCTGCAGGCACGATTTGTACACAACTCAATGCAAGAGAAGTAAACATTTTAAGAAGATTGCAGTGTATGTTTTCTTTTTTTGGATCAATCTTTAGGGCAAATCTCAAAACTTGTTCAGCCGTTACTTTTTTACAAAACTTAAATTTGTGTTAAAACTACAGCCTGATTTATATGATTAAAACCTCCTACATGATGTATATCAACATTGTAGTATCTTGCCTGCCAAGAAAAAGCCCTGGACTGCTCAAGGTCATTTTTCTTGTAAACAAGGTCACATGGTAGACTAAAATATATATTTTTATGAGTTTAAAAGAATCTAAACATAGGTTTTCCCCGGTCAGTTTCAGCAAAAATTAACTCAGTTTCATTAAGCATGCATTCAAATTCGTGCATACTTCCCTAATTCATTCAAACTAGGGTTTCTCTTTAGCTACTCTTACATTCTTTCGTTTTCTCGCATTTAAGATTCCGTTCATCTCATCTAGGTTCGTAATAGTAATTCTATTTCTATTTCATTCTATTACATTTTCACCATTCTCAGTTGAATTTCTACGACCTATTTACAAACTGATGACATCAAATGGGTTAACCATCCTCTTGCTGCTGGCTTTTGCGAAAAATTGAAATAATCTTTGCGACCTGATGAATTTGAGTGATCTGATCTGACCAGAGAATTCTGAACTGTTGAAATTGAATTACTCCTTTTGACTGTTGAATGCTGATGCAATGGAGAATTCATTGTCAAATGAAATTGAATGAGTCGGGTGTTAAATTGAAGGAATCTTTGTTGAATTTGGCCCGTGGAAAACCTACAACAAAAGCTACATCTGTTAAACAGCATGCAAACATTTTTCCAAAATCACTCCTTTCATCAGTACAGATAGCTTTAGACCCATACAGGGTCACATAACTTGGGTCAAGTGCCTCCCAGAGGAAACTAAAATGGTGAAATGCCATCCATCATTGGGTAAGCCCACTCCATTGGCAAGATTCATTTCATCCAAATGGCTGGGAAGATTTAAACTAAGCACACATGGGAATGTTGTCTTACTAAGCAGTAAATCATCCTAAAATGCGTCTTTGTTAGTTAGCTGTGTCGCCCCCCCCCCCCCTCCCCACCCCACCCCAACCTTTATAGAATTGTTGGAACAGAGCTATTGTGAATGATTGATCTCTCATTGAGAGTTTTAAAAACTTTTTTTTTTGTATTGCGTTTTTTAGCTTTGTTTGGAGCTCACAGCTGTCTTTTTGAAAATATCCTTTGGGGGTGAACAAAGGGGAGGTTTTACTGAAGGCAAAATGTTAAGATTTCCAGACTTAATTGCTTTTACTAACGGAAATGATGCATAATCGTGTCCCGTAATGTTGACAGCATAACACAGTCTTGCAGACCAAGGCCCAATTTCAGAGAGACAAAAAGTAGCTAAGCACGACAAAATTATGCTTACCAGAATACGGTTACCAGCCCCCCAAAAAATACTTCCACATGTACCACTTGTGACTGGTATCCCGCTCAATCTTGCTAAGCAGAAAATGGTTGAGCAAATACGTTAAGAATACCATTACCAGCCCAAAAATATTCCACGTGCACCATTTGTGACTGGTATCCTGCTCAATCTTGCTTAGCAGAAACTTGTTAAGCAATATTTGCTGCTTTAGCAGCTCTATGAAAAATGAGCCCAGGAAATAAATTTACCAGTGAAAAAATAAATAAATAAATAAAAAAATCCTGCGTGCAGTTTTCTTACTAGTTCCACGCTTTTTTTGTTTGCTTAATTAATGAACAAAAATTTGTTACACAGTTTTCAATACTTAAGCAGCTCACTGAACTTGGGCCAAGGACCTAAGCTAGTTATGAGTTTTAAAACAGCTTGCTGTTCAACTGCAACGATGCTGACTTCAGCGTGCAAACGGTACAAGTCTCCGAGTTCACTGGGCTTAGAGTATGTGTTGGTAAAGGACTTGTGGTTTCCTGTATAAGCCTCAATGATGGAAATGATTAAGAGCTGAGCTTTGCCAGAGGTCAGATGGAGGGATGGAGCTGAACAAGTGTCTGTAACTTTCACGTCAACAGAGTTGTCAAATCTCAAAAACTATTACTGTGGTTAGCACTTAGACTGGCTCACTGCAAAGTTGAAACCAAATGACTTTGTGACCAGCATGTGTGTGTTTGACTGAATTGTAATGGTTAGATTTCAGGTGTGGCCACACTGAGAGATGTATTTGCTTGTTAAGATTTAAAGTCAGGGTAAACCTTTGGTAATTACTCCACAAATAACCATAAAAGCCTCCTTGGTAAGAAGCACTGGAGACCTGTGAATAGTAAAATGATTCCCTTTGAAGTAAAGTGGTTTTACTTTTAGATGAATGAGATCATTTTACGTCAAAAAAATTTGAAACTGAGAAACGATTCATATAATGAAAAAACATGCAGTTTCAGTATTTTTGGATCCTTCTGCGTAGAAATAACCGCTCCAGAGTTTCACCGTTAATTCAAAAAGCTACCATCTTTTGAAACAAAATTTTCACAGGTTAGTTTTGATCTACAAGTATACAGGATTGAAACTAACGTCCAGTTCCAAATACCAAAGGTTTACCCTGCCTTTAAAGTTTTCCCAAGATCAGGATGATTCGATGAGCCATCTTGTGTAGTACACAGTAATAAAAATGCTTTTCTTACTCAAATTTGAAATTCTATATCAGGCAAAGAGGACAATTCACAAACATTCTGTATTTGTGAGCAGATCAAAAATATCATTATTATTTGTTTTATTTATATATTTTCGAGGGTGGGGGTGGAGGTCAGGGGTCGGATGAATAATAAAGATTTTTTGAATTTTCTAATAACAGGGGCATGCACATGTTGACAGAGCAGATTTAATTATTTTGTTTTATTTCTTTATTATTAAAGGGTGCAGGTTGGATAAATGAAGATTTGGGGAATTCTGTAATACAAAGGCCTACAAACCTAGTGATATTTCTCGACGATGGCAATTTGTTTGAATTGCTGCTGATGACGATGATGTGTAACCGTTGGTCCTCATGTACGCCTGGCCGTTGCCATGGCCTTCCCGCACGGCGCCCTCTCTTGGCTGCGATGGTGCACAGGTTATCACCGACGGGCGCAGTTGCTGCGTCTCCTTGCCGCCAGACAGGGTAGGGAGGTGTGTAGGGGAAGGAGTGAGGTGTGACGTACTGGGGGTCGGGAGAGCTGGATTGACTTCTGGAATGCCCACGACATCTGTTTCCTCTAGTCTCATGGTTGTTATCTCTCTGAATGAAAAACAAAAACAAAAAACAAAACAATGATAATCAAACTTGCTCAGCTGCCAAGTTTTCTGTCTCTTTGGGTGACATTAGAATGTACAGTGTAGCAACCAGAGCAAAGGTCATTAATTTAGCTCTATACCAGATCTTATTCATCATATTTCCCAAAATTTTAAGTGGGCTCTGACAAGAACTTAACAGCTTACTTTCCCAACCCTGTTAACCAGTTGGTAACGACTGACTTGTATCCACAAGAATATTTTTTGAGCTATTGTGTGAAGTTGGAATACCGGGACAGAGGTTGCCCAGACATTTCACTGGCTGAGCGTGCACAGAGCACATACACACCATGTGACGCTTTGTTTCACCCACACAAACAGGACAGATGGTGCTCAATATTTTGCCAATTTTGGGGTTATTGTGCAGGCGTTATTGTGTATTGCCGACTCCAGACCTTAGTCCTTTTGCTCCAAGAGGATTATAAGACATAGAGAGGTTTCCACCATTGTTCATTCATTGTATTTTGGATCAATGGAGTATGTCAGAGTGAACCGGGGATCCAGCCTTGGTTCCGGATTTAGTAGCAATCATAAACTGTAGCACACGGCTGAGGTTTTGCAATTCACAGTGCATGAATATGACATTTTCTCATTAGAGAAACCAAAAACTTTGATGCTTCAAAGAAAATCGCTGTTCTCTTGGCTTTGTCAAGTCAAGGTTTCTTTGTGCCAGCGGTACTCTCAAACAAAAAATTTTCCGGCAGTTCTGAGAAAATAATCCCATCAGGCTGGAAGGGAAAATGTGTAAGATTTACGGCATCAATTGGTAAATGAAGTAGCTCAGTTCGTAGAGCATCAGTACGTTTCGCCGGTGGTCGCAGATTCAAATCCCACTCCAGTCAATATCTTTGTTCACCCTAAAATTGAAGGAGAACAAGTAGCCTACTATTTACATATTTTAAACAGTCTGCCTTCCTAACTCAAAAAGGGTTCTCACACTCATTCCTCAGTCCCACATTATCATAGCAAGACATTATCATAGCAAGTCATGTGATCAATGCACTAAAACTAAATGGTTAGGATTACTCCAAATTAATGTGTTAACGGCAGACAGAGATTTCATCACTAGGGCTCAAAACAATATAAATTCAGACTTCCAAGCCAGTAGTACAAACTACTCGATAGAAAAGAGAAACATAACTTTTCATTTCATAGTCTCAATTAAGGTCACAGATAAATGAAAGATTTCTCAATTAGTTTACACAAGCTTTAAAAGCTTGATTTATTATATAGTTTAATAAAACGTTCCTTTTTTGTTTAACACTTGACAAACACACAATCCAGCAAAGTGATTTATTCCTTCTATAATCAGCCCAGCTTTCCATTCTTCAGGACCAAACCAAATGCGGCAACACCCAAATCAACACCCCTCAGACACAAGAATGCACACGGTTCACCCCGAACAAGAGCCCGGACAATGTCTCTACCCACTTGGGATATTCCAAATATTTCCACCACTTCAAACAGGTCAACCAATACACAAGCTTACCCACGCACACGAGTTATACAAACTGTCAGATCATTGTGTATACAGCCCTATCAGAGTCTGGCAACAACAAAAGTATGTCCAAATGTAAGTCATTTATTGACAAATCATACAGAGATTAGTTAATGTTCAAATGACTACATTAGTAATTAACTGAAGAATGTGACTTTTAACGCACTATGAAGGGTTTATACAGATTTAAACAGTTAGAGTAATGATGGGAAGATAACAGTATTGGCACATTTGGTGTAATGTTTTCTTTAGGGGAGTTTTGTACACGATGATGAACTTTTTGAACTTTTGTAATATGGAACTATTTGTCATCAATGCAATAGGCCATATTTTTGACAGCAAGAGGGCGCAATACTAATTCCATTTTGAAAACATTTCAAAACATTAAAAATACAAATTTCCCTAGCTAATAGCTTACACTGATTACATCGTAAAACTGTCAATTAAAAAAAAAACTCAAAAGTTGTATACTAACTGCTTTATTAGAAGTCTAATTGCATCTGGTTTACCACACTATTTCTATGGTCTGACCCCCAATCTACACCAAAGCGCCCTCTTGCAGTCAGAAACTAAAGGCCTATTTGTCTGTACCTCTGACTGCTGTGGCCTCCCTTCATCTTTCTTCCTCCCTGCTTCATCTAAGACCTCTAGGATTTGACATACTGCGTCTCTCTGTAATTCTTCCGTTTAAAATAACGCATTACCACATCCAGAACACATCTAAAGAACATTATTTTGTAAACAGTGTGCGTACCAGAAATATGAAAATAGCCCACATAATAGTCCCAGCCCGCATGACCTGAAATGCTCGGCGCGCAAAGGATTCGGGGTGAAATCCGAGTCCAAACACTATCGGCAACTATATTGGCGGGCTGATCTTGAAGCAGTGCGGTACACAACACGTAAAACCTGGCATATTTTCATGTAACCTTACATCACAGCTTCTATCTTGGCAACTTGATCTCTTTTTTCAGCTGTACTCGGCTTCTCAAGATACACTGTGGTATATATTTAAGACGGCCCTTGTGCTATGGGCTGTTATAGGGAAGGCCTATAATTCAATAAATACAGATGTACAGATATGTAAATATCACTGTGGTCCTAACTACTGAACTAAAGTTAATTCAAAATGGCCACTGTTTTCCCAAGATGAGACTTGAAAGAATCCACAGGGATAGACATATGTCTAGTGATCATCTATTTTTTTTATTGCCAATCATATCAAACAGATGGTTTGGATTAGAGTGTACATGGAATAATTTAGCCTTGGATAGAAGCAATCCATTTTCACACAATGGTCCCACAACAGTAAACTTGGGAGATGTAAACTAATAAAACACTTCACAGTCTTACACATGATGAACATTATTTTCAGGTCTCTTCTCTTTAAAAAAAAAAAGAAGCTGAACACCAGACATTCTTGAAGAGGCAGTTATTGAACGAAGAGGCCTGAAGATCAGCAGGGATAGAGACACTGGAATCTTCAGAATAAAAAAATGCCCACAAGACGTCCACAAGATGTCCACAAGACGTCCACTAAGACATCCAGGATGCCCACAAGATTCCACAAGACGTCAACATGTCCACAAGACACACATTTGTCTAACACTATGAGTATGCCATACATTATTTATTCATTGCCAACTGCACATGTAGGCCAAGACCTTGCATCATCCTGCCACCATCTTTGAGATTCGAGAACTATGAAGCAATGGAAACACACAGCTACATGTACATGCACGCAGAACACAGGGCAGACCTTGGAGCAACCTCCTTTAGACATACCGTGTGAGGGCGCCCTACATATTGACCCAATTCACCTGACATTATCACAGGATAAATCTTGCTTAGTGCCATTTTGGGAGTCTGAATCCCAATAGACAGTTCCGGCCTGTCAATCAAACTGTGCGCATTGACCAATCGAATCACGCCTTTTGGTCATGTGACCTCGGTCAAACTCGGTCACACGTGGAGCGTAAACGTACACAAACTAAGGTGTGGGGGGCGGGGCTTGTTGCCAAAGACGGAACGGTCTATGGTAGTGTGCAGTGTGCAATTTTAGGCGAGGTGCATGCATTTATACACTCACCATATCTTGACATGCATTTTGACTCCCAAACTAGCAGACCATGGGCAGACAGTCAGTGCATAGAGCTACTTTGTAGCTTTATGGTCAGTGCAAGTGGGCAATAGAAGCATTGTATGACTATGAAAAGACTTGTCACAAGAGCAGGATTTATTCTCTGCTCCAGAAACTGTTACACCTAGCAGCTTTATGGACTTGGGGCCTAGATCCAGGCACACTAGGGAAGTAACCAGATGTTACAAGCTGAAGAACCCCATTTCTCATTTCCTCATCCAGATCTGTCAAAAATCATCCCCCATACTTCCCTCCACAAACAGGCCACCATGAATCAACCTGTCAACCCCCTTCATATTTTCTGGGGAACAGTTCAGCTAAAAACATCTCCCCACCCCTCAAGAGAGAAACAAGTTACTTTTTTTTGGTGGTTTTATTGGTGATGGTCCACAGCGGCCGGCCGGCCGTGTTGGCCAATAATAATTTCAAGTCCCTATGCTGCCTCTGACATATGGATTGCTTTGAAGCCATTAGTGCATAACTGACATAGCTCATCCCCTAGTACACGTACACGATGATATGTGCAGTATTATGTTTCATAGGCATGAATATATACAGGCCAACAAACAGGCAGCTTGCAAGAAGAAGACATTCAGCAGATTTGTACACACAAGACACAACAACACAATGTCTGACTCAAAGGGGAATTATAGATGCTAGGTCCCATTTTTTGCCAGTCTGACCAGAAAATGTCAAATTAAATTTGAAATAGCTATTTTCATAGATTTAAGAAAGCTTTCATTTAAAGGGGCTGTGTCGCCATGATTATATGTGCATGGAAAGATGAACTGTCACCAAGATAATGCACACACGCGCGCTTGTGGTCAAAACACAAAGGGTGCTGTCTTTGTCAAACTGTGATGTGACCGCCGGTACGCACGCACGCATAGCAACTGGGTTTTTCCACTTTACTGCTATAATCATGATGACACAGTCCCTTTGATAAGTGGTAGTTAATTAGAAACTAAAAATGAATTATTGTCCGGATCCCGATATTATCTCACATCCATCAGCCATGTACAAACAAGTTTGCATGTTACATGTATGTTGCTGTGTTTTGTCCATGGCGTATGTGAAAGGTTTGTATGTTTTTCATTTTGAAACAGCACAACCTGTCAAAAATCGCTCAGAGAAAAAAAATTATATTCACAAACATTTCTTTCAGTGAAAATCGGGCCATGCAACTTCAAGTGAGTATGTTTACAAAATGTCATTTTTTTTTCTTTTTCTACATCTACAAACATACAAGGTGTCCAGCAGAAAACTTTCCAGTTTTAATTCAACTTCCAAAGGCATGAGGCATCATCAACAAAAATTAAGACTGCAAATCACTCTACATGTACATGTCGGTTAAATATCTCTGCAAGAGGAGGCTATGGCCGACTCCAAAGCTGGAATTGAACAGTTACAAAACTGGAAGTGTGATGTTTACATCTCAAACAAACATACGTTTCAAGGTCTGTCAGAAACCTTCTGGGTTCTAATTCACCTTCTAATGGCATCAGCAATGACACTCAAGATTTCAAATCATTTTATGTCGGTTAATTACTTCTGCAATTAAGGAAGCCTTGACTGACTCCGAAGATGAAATTGAACAGTTACAAAACAGGAAGTGTGATGTTTCCATCTGAAACAAACATGCATTTTAAGGTCTGTCAGAAACCCTCTAAGTTCTAATTCAACTTCTAATGACATCAGCAATGACACTTAAGATTTGTCAGACCACTCAACATGTCAGTTTATTACTTTTACAAGAGGAGGTTACGGCCGGCTCAAAGATGGAACTGAACAGATTGCATAAACTGGATGTGTAAGATTTCTATCTCAAAACAGACGCAAGGTGCCTGTCAAAAACCTTGTAAGTTCTAGTTCAACTTCTGATGACATCATCAATGACACTCCAAGGTTTTCAAATCACTCTACATCAGTTAATTCGTTCTGGATAAGAAAATGCCAAGTCTGTCCAAAACTAGACCAAAACTAGACAATTGTTGCCATCTCAAGCATGGTCAACATGGAATTCATTTTCTGATGACATCATCAATGCCAAATCAATATTCTACATGTCAGTTAGATTATTCTACAGAAGGGGGACAAACCCAACTCAAAGATGGCAGCGATGAGAACATATGCTCCTCTCTTAAACAAACATACACTGCAAGGTGTCTGTCAAAAAGCTTTCTCACTTGAAACTCTACATTGTAATTCTGATGACATCATCAACGATAAATCAAGATGTCAGATCATTCTGCATTTCATTAATCATTCTACATGTGCACATATGGGTTAAATTACATGTTTCAAACAAAATTCCGTTGATGAGTTGTGGCCATCTGTTGTAGATTCCACTGTTGTAACTTCTCTTTTTTTGCTTCTCTTTTTTTCAACGGTAAAGTGTGGTAATTATATGGTTTTACAATCATCTTGTTCAATGCAAGAGTAACATAATGTACTCATGTCTGTATAAAAACTAAATGCACTTCTTGAAATCATGAGTGGCCATTTTGTGGAACTTTTCGCCTTCATCAGGATTCTCCCCAATGCACAAGCTAGCGTATCAAGCCAATACGCGCAAATTATGGGCTGATATGGAAGAACGAATTCACAAAAATCATAAAATGAACACCATTTAAAATACTACAGATTTCACAGTAGGGCTTTTAAACCCAAACATACATAAACAAAAAAACATTACGAGGATCTTGTTTCAATTCAGCATGCTTCCTTACTTCGGCCAAACTTTCAAAGTTTGGGTCCAGAATGCCCCACGTTTTTGAACCCCCCCCCCACCCACCCCGAGGAGGAACCCTATTTGTGATACATGTGTTAATACCATCCTCACACAAAACTAAAACAGTGCTTTTTAAAGACATCTTGGCTGATTCTTACATATGCAGTGGCAAATAATTGCAAATCAAAATTGCTAACAGTGTCAATAAATTGAAATGAGAACATTCCACTTTTTTTCCCCCTGATGTTTTCATTTGAAGAAATCGCTATGCGATCACATCAGTGCTATCGCAGAAGGGCTACACACAGCAAAAACAATATCAGTGTCATATCAATGTCTTATCATCCACCCACAGCATTCTGGGCCTCCAAGTTTATCTGTTTTTTCAACACTACATTCAGGGGTACCACTCTACTACTTGAAAGTTCAAACAGAGATAAACTGCTCGTCAAATAATGTACATTGCCCAAATAGTTCAGGATTATTACTGGCTGAGGTTTAAACAGGGATGGTGGCTAGAGATAATGTATGCTGGTGTGGCAGTGGCATCAAGAGCATGGTTTATGTTTGGATGTAATCTTTGGTGTGTTTTGGTTCAAGTTCTGGGTCCAATTCTACGGCACTGCTTACTGCAAAATGTTCTACGCTGAAGGCCCGTAGAATCATTCGCTTTATCGGGCACCGAAAGAACATGCGTCAAACAGTAGCATAAAATTGGGCCCTAATGGCTCAGTCTCAGACATAGCAGTCTGGGTTCGAATCCTGGTCGAGACACTTGTGTCCTTGAACAAGACACTTTACTACTCTCTAAATGTCAGAAAATTACACTCTCTCGCCCGAGTGGTGTCAGTTTGGCTTATTTGAGAGTGAAACTTACTGTGCATCAAACTTCACTATGGATCAATTTGAAAATAATATAATTAGAGTTGTCTGGCATATGGCTCTTTGCAAGAGTGGTACAGTACGGCGGACAAAACAAGAGGCTTTTGCTCTTTTACATTTAGAGAGTACAATTGCTTCTCATCACCCAGGAGTAATAGGGCACCTGCAAGGGTTGAGGTTTTTAGTGAATAGCTTTCAACCTGCACGCCCATTTGGCTGCCGGTGCTGCATACTCCTGAAGAGATCTGGATGTTTCAGGAATACTTAAGGCAATTTGACACAGTTGGTTTAAAAGCGCCTGATAAATGTCTATTATTAATATTTTGAAGATGGTAAAATATATTAAAACACACATTTTGGTTTAGGGAGGCCAATAACAGGTAAGCGTGAGACTACCAGTGAGACTTCGATAGAGCCCTAACATCACTCCAACCATGAACGTA
This sequence comes from Marthasterias glacialis, assembly GCA_911728455.2. Lineage (NCBI taxonomy): Eukaryota > Metazoa > Echinodermata > Asteroidea > Forcipulatida > Asteriidae > Marthasterias > Marthasterias glacialis. Next base: position 26,467,486 of record OU452221.1, on the reverse strand, counting down.
AGATTTTGAATTAAAGGGATAATCCAATACTGGTTGATGAAAGATTAATTTAATCTAGTAAACACATCATACAACCCACCAGTGAAGGTTTTATCTGTCTGTCCAATATTTTGGACTTCAAAGATATTTCAGACAGTAATATTTCCATGATGTATTTATCATCAGTGAGTATTTATCATCGTATGATTTTTTCTTCTTTCTGGAATGATTAGCAATTATTTACTTTGTCTTTCAATCATTTTTTGTTTACCTTGCATGTAGGAAAGGCAATTTACATTGTTGCTTAGCAATGTTTTACGCTTAACAGCTTCATGTTAATCTTACAAACACTTACGTTTGTGTCCCTGCACAGCGAGTTGACACTGCCGCAGCAGTCTCCATCAGAGTTGCTGCTGCCGTCCTGCCGCTGCTGCCATTGTGTAGCTCATCAAACCGCAACACCTGCGCCAACTCTCTCCTCTCCGTACTCCGTCGCTGACGGTTGATGCGGGACGGCAGTTCCTTGGAAGACTCTGATCTCATGTCGTCACTTCGTAGTGTTGCATTACCTACAGAGAGGACAGAAAGAGAGAAACCTTCATTAACCTTCCTACTATTGGTGACACTATCCTGCGAGTTGACCAACCATTTGAAATCATTCAACTGCACAGGTTGTGTATGGTGGCAAAGCTGTGCACAGAACTTACTGTGTGTACCCTGTACATGCATTCCCGACATGATATCATATTGCAGGCTAGCATAGTGTATCTATCCCTCAAAACCACAGTGGATGATATTGAATGGTCAGACAGTAGGAGGGGTGACTGTGCACTATATAGATGCATTCACCACAGGATATCATATTGCAGGCTTGCATAGTTTATCTATCATTAAAAGCCACAATGGATGACATTGAATGGTCAGACAGCAGGCGGGTTAAGATCTTAAATACTTCTTGAAGAGGTCCCTCTGAAATCAAACTAAATCCACACCCAAACCTGTGAGTCTGTGAAACTACAACAATCTACATGTGTGTACCTGGCTCCAAGCTAAGCATGGTTACTTTGGCTATCCAATATTGAAACCATAGACAAGAGGCAAAATCAACCTTTATTTTACACTCAGTTATCTAAAAAACAAATCATAGAAGTAACTTCCAGTTTCTATTAAGGCAATCGGTTTGTAGCAAATGAGATATGAAATAATCTTTCAGTATAAATGCATATATACAATGTACCCTTTTTAAAAAGCACTCTTCAATTCAACGAGTCCCTTTGTTCAACTTCCTCCCAAACTTCCCAGCGCTGTAGATTGCTAGACCCCAAACTAATCCCAGGTCATTTGTTCAAGTATATTGAAGCTAGCCTCTCTCTTAGTAGCGGACATGAAATTATTTGATCTTTTATTTATTACTTTGATTCACTACTCCCTGAGGGGCCTCGGGGCATCCTCAATGAAAAAAAGTTAACAGTGGCAGATAATCTGCATCGGCTGAATCACCCATGCCTGAAGAAATATCGGAAGTTAAACTTTGCAGGAACTATGGTCAGGACTTCCACCTCATCAATTTTAGTGAAAAGCACAAAATACCTCAGGTCTATCGCAATGATATTTAAGATCTATTTGACTTTCGTCCTCAATTCCCCCTCAGTACACACACGTACAAATTAATACTACTCCACAGTAGGCTGTTTTTCTTTGTAGTACTTTGTCTTGTCCTTGTCCTATCCTCACATCATTGTCGGTCCCTAGGTTAAGGCACAAAAGCATTCTTGCTTCACTCAACCCTAAATCTTGTTTCTTGTATAAATTGCTACTTAATGTACCTGTAATGTTGTAATTCAACTTATTACAAACCAATGTAGGATATATTTGCTTTCCAAAAGATAGCATTGAAGAAAATGTTGTTGAAATGAGGTCAGTCAGTTCATTTTAATAGATAATAAGACAGCAAGCACAGTGTAATAAGGCTAGACAGCATGCTTCAACTTTTTGGTTCTATTTTCAGTGAAATTGAAACAAAACTTCACCCATGAATGTTCAATAACAATCTGTAAATACTATTATCAACAATTGTTAATTCTGAACACTGGTTTTTTTCATGCACATGAACTAAACTGCTAAAGGCTCACTTTCATCTGTCAAAAGAGATTGCTCCAATTTATGCTTGAGGGAAAAATAGGGGAGAATAATTCGGCAGCATCTATGAGAAGGTGTACACAAGTTCAATCTCTTTGAAAAAAAGGAAGAGTTTTACCTAACAACAAACATTAGAAACAAATGCCTATATTTTTCCCCCTTGGCATTTCTATAAACAAAATGTCACCCTAATATAGAGGGTTAAGCTTTGGTTTTACTAACATTTACAGAAGAAAGTTGCGTGGCCAGATTTTCATATTTTTTTTTTTCTTTCTTTCTTTCTTTTTATAGAGTTTTTCTCTGAACGCATTTTGACAGATGATGCTGTTTCAAAACCAAAAACATACAAAAACTTTCACACGTACACCAGGGGACAATGCAAAAAATACATGTAAAATTAATTGTAGGCTATATGGCTAATGGATGTGAGATAATGCCGTGATCACGACAATAACTCATTTTTAGTTTTAATTTAACTACCCTTAACCCCAATTTTTTTTCATGGTATACTTTAAATAAAAAAAGCTTGTAACTTTCTTGGCTCCATACAAATAGCTTTTTAAAATCTGATTGTCAATTTTCAGGTCCAATCAGCCAAAAATCAGGCCCAGCATCCTTAAGTAAGTGTAAACTGATATTCTACTCTGTTTGAAATTGCCTGATCAGCAAGACTAGTGAAAACAGTAACCAAAAAAAAGATGCAACGATCATTCAATTGTGGAGAGCCTTTTGATGGGAATCCTTCCTCTTTATGGAGTGAAAAAGAACAAATTCACAGAGGGATCCCTTCCAGAGTTGATCAACTTATCAGCCCAGCAAGTCAGCCAACTCAACCCCATGCAGTGACTAACTTCTTCAGGCTCTGAGTAGATGGGGTCCACCGCTCATGAATGGGAAAAAAAAGACAAACACAGCCACTCGGATGGTAGAAAATTAGTCCTGACAAACTGTCTCAGGCAATTTCCCACGGTTATGCAGAGTAGCCCTGCTATGCATGCTATGCTAAGTATGAGTAGCTGTAGGATTGTGCTGATCTCAGGCTGTACACTCCTTGCGATAGCACAGATAATAGAGCAGTTGGCCACTTGATTTCAAGGGTACATTACTTCCTACAGATCCTTGCTTCCATTAAGATTAGAGAAGTAGTGCATTCTACAGACATGAACTTACTATTAAACCAGTTCTCGTCGGGGAATCTTCCATTTTTTTTTCCAGTCCAGCCTGATGGGACTATTTTCCCAGAATTGCTGGAATCATTTTTCTTTGAGAGTACCGCTGGCACAAAGAAACCTTGACTTGACAAAGCTGAGAGAACAAAGCTTCTCTTTGAAGCAACAGGATTTTTGTTTTCTGTATCAAGGAAAATGTCAAATTAATTGCAAAATCTCGGCCGTGAGCTACGGAGAGGATTGTTCCTCAATCCTCAATCCTGAACCAAGTCTACATGTACTTGGTTCACTCTGACTTATACCCACTGAGCCGACATACAATGAGTAAACAACAGTGGAAACCTCTCGATGTCTCGTAATCATCTTCTTGGAACAAAAGGAAAAAAGGTCTGGAATCGGGGATTACACTATAACCCCCACCCACATAATGGGTGAAAATCGGCGAAATAGTCAATATCATCTGTCCTCTTTGTGTGAGCTAAACGAAGCATTGCACGGTGAGTGCATTCTCTGTGCACGCTCTGAAACAAAATGTCCAGGTGACCTATCTTCCGGTATCCCATTTTTACACAATAGTGTGTTTACAAGACCTCTTTTTTTCTGGCTCAGAATATTTGCGTGTATACGGATCATCTGGCATCAACTTGTCAAAAACAAAAATCAAGAAGAAAATGCTTTGCACACAAAACTTTGTACGGTGTCATTCATTTTTCTATGTCACTAAAGAAAAATGATGAAAAAAAGGGGTTTTCTGACTCCTTTTTTTTCCCTACTAAACAGGGAAATGACAAGCTGTAACTTTGCTTTGAAGGACTTGTTCTCACATTAATTTATGGTTTGTACGCACTAAGAAGCAGACAACCTGTCACGCAGACACTGAAGGCCTACAGCCTAAAAATAATTGCCTTCATCACTGGTCATAATAAGAGAAGTTGAATTTCAAAAAGTTTTACAAATCAACATATCAAACAAAGAATTTGAAACTAAGGGGTCTAAACTTCATTCATGATGATTCAACCCCAACAATTTGAGTAGATACAAAAAAAAAATGCCAGGAATATTTCTGATCTGCGTGACACGCTGCGGCCAAAATGCCCACTTCTTAGGAGTCAACCCTTAATGAATACTCTCCTGTCTTACACAGTATCAATGGGGGATTAATTCCATGCTTTCCTTGACTACAACAAACTGGGTTGGGGTAAGCACCTGCTGGGTTGTAAAGCACTGGGAGAAATGCAGCTTCATCCAGGGACCACATCAGCAGTGAATGGCCCACATCTGGGAATTATCCTTATTACTTTCTTCTTTTTTTTCGGTGGAGAGGGCAAAACTGAACCGCAAGTATTAGTGGTTATAAATCAAGTGAGGTGTCAGTACTTGACTTAAAGCGGATAACAAGTTATTGATTGTTGGAAGAGAATGTTATTTTTGCTGTCCTCTAGTTTTGAATCAACACACACCAAGACACCACACAACCAAGCTGTGAAACTGTCATCATTTTCAGGCAGACACGTTTCACGGAAAAACAATGAGAAACAGTTTGCATTTTGCCAGGGATATTGTGCAGGCAATCAAAATAAGCAATATGGGGTGTCATAGAAAATGCTATATTCTTGATTGTGGACAATACATGTAACTCAGATGGGAATATTTCTCTGGAGGATTGGTACTGGTGTGAACTCCATAATCAGTCAGCTTTCAGTATGAAACTAAATGTTATTACTTTTTTGTGCTAATTACCAATCCAGTTCGTTGTCTTTCAAGGAATGTTACAACACTGGTTTGAGGAAATCCCCAAATGGGGGAAACCCACATGCAAGGCTCTGGTCCGAGGGGGGTTCGAACCGGGGTCCACAGAGGTGAAAGGCAGGGAATGAAACCAATGAGTCAACCTGATGTGATGAAAGGGCACTGTGGGCCAAACTTAAATGGGCGATTAACAATACAGTGCGCCATCTATAGTTTGCACAGGCGTGGCCACTTTGGCAGGGTACCATGGGAAAAGGTTGACAAGTTTTGGTCGTCGCTCAGCGCCCGCCCGCAACAAGACCTTGATTGCATAAGTTTGTTTATGGTTTGCAAAGCATGCAGCAAGGTGTTTTCTGCATTATAGCATAAGATGGTATTGTTTGTCAGGCCGGTGAATGGTTCCCACATTAATGTCTGACATTTATGTCTCAAATTGATGGGTTGCATATGACGTCAACAATGGGAAAAAATCAGCCATCTTCGATGACAATGAACTGCATATTTTTGTTAGTGCACAACTGTGCGATATGCGTTAATACTGCACTCGGCACGCGTGTGGTTCATAAACTCCTTTCGTGATTGGTTGGTAAGCAACTCAAGCTGCATTTAAATTTACAGAGGTTGACGCCGCTACAGGCAAAAGTAGAAATTGTCTTCAAAAATGGCATTTATTGCAACCCATCTATTGTCTGTGCGCCGCCAAGTTAGGAGTGTGATTCTTTTTAGTTGACCACTTTTTTAGGGAAAATCGTCTCTCCCGGGTACACTGTAGCAGACGCCATTAAATTATCCCATAATGAGACCATCTACTTACACATGTATAAAGGTATAGTAACATTGGTTTAAAGTAAGGACAAGAACTTTCAATTCAACATTCTAGTTAACACTTAAAAAAAAAAAAACAGCAAAATAAACCAAGGCAATTATACATTTACACACATCCCTTTTAAAACCAGTCAAATGGATTTCCAAGGAATTTGAGATCAGGAAATTACTTAAATCTGTCAAACACAAGATCTGAAAATGAGTTACTCTATATTTTATCTGTTGTTCCTAATGGTGTGTTAGTAACAAAAAGTGCTGTCCACAATTGTGAAAAGTAAACTTCGCATGTACTTTGTCTACCATCAGTAATCGAACCACTATTGACTGCCAATCACTGTCAAAAAGAAACTTGACAAACACTCTGCAAATTGTGTGAAATTTGGACAAGGTTTGTTATTACTATTACTAGACCTTCTTTTGACTACAATGGCGATGTTTTCATTCCAATCTCTGTATGCGGTGCATGTACTCTTAGCTCTACATGATGGTTATTCTTGTTTTTTTTTTAGTACGACATGATCATTGAAGTAGAACTTTCTCCATGCACTATTCTAGGGCCAATTTCGTAGAGCTGCACAAAACATTACTTACCAATTTTCTGCTAAGCAAAAGTGAGCAGGATACCAGTCACAGATGGTACATGTAAAATGGTAATTTTGGCTGGTAACCTTATTCTGGTAAGCATATTTGTGTTGTGCTCAGCTAATTTTTGTGCTTTAAATTTACATTTACATGCACACATGAGATAGCAACATTGGAAGATAATACAACTTTAAGCGTTATTTCATAAAGAGAAGCACTTTCAACGCATAAAGTTTAGAAGGTTATTTTACACTCTCCGTATACAGAGCGTGACACAACGTCATTACAGAGAAATGACTGAAATAGGATCTGCCATGTTCCTTTCTCCATGGTTCTAATGACTACTGCAAGAATTGAATGCGAATTAAGTATAAGATCTTGGCATACATAGATATTACCATAGAGGTATGATATTACATGTGACATTTGTCCAACAATCCTTCATAACTAAAGGTTGGAATCAAAGGCAGATTCCTTCCTCCGTGGTACATGATAAACCCTAGCTCTACTACGGATGCACAGTGCCATCTAAAACTTAAACCTAGTCCAAATCCTACCTTCATGATAAAACGCAAGCCGCATCGGATCAAAGCATGGCACAAGCTGAGTGTACGTCAATGTCTCCATGATCATCGTCTTTACAACATCCACAACCAAGACTGAGAGAGAGCGAGATATCACAGAGTCCCGAAAAGATCGTCTCAAAAACAACTCCCTGGAAAACTACACACCAACGACGTCACCGAGTCTCCAACACAGACAGAGCTTTCGTAACTACTCTAGGGTAACCTGAACAGTGTAGTATAGTGGGTCTAGCATCTGGTACGAGTCCAAACTAAATCCACGCCAGGCTTGGTTAGCCACTTGCTCTGCTGGCTGGTCGGTCACACAGGTTGTTGGGTTGGTTAAAAAGAAAAAAAAACACCACACACTCTCCCAGTGATGAAACATTCTTGAATAGCCCGTCCTCGCTTGACCAATCCAGACTCATCTACTTACCACTGCTGGGGACAGATGGCCAATCACACAGTCCGTAAAGCACCACTCAAGGCTTGTTTGGATAACTATGCAAATTGGTATCCATGGAATGTGAGCTATGTGGCCTGGGGTGTGTATCATCATGAGAGCCAGCTCGCATCAACTGCACTGGAACTCCATTGGCCTATGGTTGGCCATGACAAAATAAAAAAATTGTTTGTCGCATAGAAAAGTGTAAATTTTATGATCGAATCTAGTGGCAAAGTTTTGTTCTGGTTGTCAAATGGCTGAAAAATATAACTTTTTTACAGGTTTTTACAGATTTGACAGATTTAGTACAAAAACAGCTCAAATTCTGCTCAAAAACCATCTCTAAAGCAAATAAGAGTTTAACTGAAATAAAATAAAAACTACTTCGCAGAAATGTTATTCTTTTTTTCTAGTATTTCAGTATTTACAAGGGTGGTAGGATAGAATGTCATAACTTCAACTTGGCTGTTTAGATCAAATACAGTCATTCATTAACTTGAAATTTAAAGTTGTATTTTTGTTCTTTTATTATTCAATTATTTTGTCTGTTTTCATGAGTGGAAGGAAATACCAAATGCTGAAATAATTTCAGATAAACAAGATTCGCGATAAAGAAGACACAAATAAAAAAATCTGTGATACAATTCAGCAAAATAATCTGAAAATGTTTACACGCTGAAATGCTAAATATACATGTACGTCCCAGACAACAAAGAATCGCTGAATATTTGCATCGTAAAATATGAAAACTGAATCCCACTATGTATGAGTAATGCAACGATAGAGCACCACGATACAAATTGTCAAATGCTGAAATGAAGAGTCAAATGGTTCTTCAAGTTTTCATGAGAAGTCTAGTTACTTCTATCGCCATAGCTGCTGAGCATGCCCAAAGTTTGGGCACCCTCTTGTGGTTGTTAACAAGAGGTCACAATGTTTAGATTTAAAAGACTGTCAAGTCTTTTCTCCTTGTAAATCACGGGGTCATGATGTTGAATAAGACAACTGAATGTGCCTAAATGGGTGGCGGGTGGGGGGGGGGGGGATACCATACACACGCGTCGAGTCACACGCACTGTGAATCCTCCATGCTGATTCGTACATAATATGTGCACGCTATTGTGGTGTCAAGGAAACTCACCAGGCCTGGTTCTTCACGGAGGCAATTGCCTCCGTTGCCCCTGGTCATTGCCTTGGTGCCCTTGAAATGTTCCAATAGAAATTTACAATTTCCTCATAGAGGTGCCTTTTACCAAGGAGAAAATGCCTTGGTGCCCTTGCCCTTTCAAGAATGAAGCAGTCAGGCCTGACTCACTAATACCAAACTATGATGGCACCCCTTTCAGTTAATTTAATGTCACTGTATGAGCATGGAGGAAAACATCCTCCATGGTATGAGAAAACAGCGTAGACTGATAACACATTTTATTTTGATTTAATCAGACCATCTTGCTTTTTACATAAACAATGCCTTCAGGTAATCAAAGAGTAAGTATTATTTATTTTGCCTACAAATGCTTGATTCCACGGTTGTCACCAATCATGTGAGGGTATGATTATTTTGTTTGTTATTTATTTGTTTATTTAAAAAAAATCTGCTTAAACAGAAAATTCTGCTGAACAATTTTCTGCTCAGCAAAACAAGTAGCAGGAAACTAGTCACAGACAGTACATGTGGAACGGTATTTTTGTCTGGCTGGTAACCTTATTCTGGTAAGCAAAATTGTTTTGTGCTTAGTTACTTTTAGTGCTTAAGCAGTTCTATGAAGTTGGGCCATGGCCTTTGGATAAAGTGAAGGGATGCCAAGATGAAGAATCCCTTTAACACTAAAATTACCCTCTCGCTCTTCATCAGAATATATATTTTTTTTCACACATCAATAAAATATCAACTTCACCAAATTGCAAATACGGCCTACAGCAGCCAGCTAGCATATCATCATCTCCACCCCAGCTACCCACTCTGGTTGTGTCTCGGCCATGCATCAGCCAGCTGCGAGTTCATTAACTAGTAATCTGAGGCCTATCAAATATTTGGGCATATTTGCGCTGCATGTGAACGCAGATTGGGTGACTTGCGAATAACAAGATTGCGTTACACACCTGAACATTTATTTTTTTTTTATTTGAGGCATGGTGGCATCTTGGACAGTTGCCAAGAAGAATATATTATTCATGCTCTGCTGAATTTTGATACAAAATTTTTACAGCATAAGCAAATCAAGGTTTTTTTTTGTTTTTGTTAAATCACTAGTACGACCAGCGACAAACAGACCAAAAAACAGACTTTATCTTGGAAAGTCAAATGATTATTTTGAAACAAAAACATTAGAAACTGAAACAAAAAACATAAATGTTTGGGAGATTCTTTTCACAATTATTCAAATCCGAACTGAGACAACAACAAAAATGTTCCAAATGTTCTAATGCAAAAACATCAAAAATGCGAGATGAGCATGTTAAACATGTGATTGTTTTTTCTAAATACATGCACTCACTGTACATTACAGGGATGAGATTTGATGAATGTGAAAGATACATCAGACTGAAAGCCAACTTTGGCAAAAAAAAAAAAAAAAAAAAAAAGACTGCCGGACTTGTCCAGTCATGAGTTTACTGGCCTGATGCTAAAATCACTGGCCTCCAGCCCACGGCGGTCCAGTGTAAATTTCAAGCCCTGTGCATGTATCCAAATGACACCTTCCCATGTTCCCATCATCACCGTCTTCCCCATCGTCACCGTCTTCACCAAGCAACGAATCGGCACCACAAGCCATCATTCCGTGTCAGGAGAAAATCACATTTAAAGTTGAACTATTTTTTTCAAATTGCTGCTTCGGAGACTGCTTACTATATTATCTTCGAAATTTTGCCACCAAAATAAAGCTGACGTCTTCAATCATACAGAACTGTCAATATGTTTTCAATCTTTCAACTGTTTTGATGAGTTATTAATTCCTGAACACATTCGTCATGAGACTTGCACGCAAAGCGCTGTGTACAAACAAGTGCATATTAAGATTCATCACTTTGTGAAAAGGCTAAACTTAAATAGGTTAACAGATTCGCAAACGCCACACCATGTGTGTTTGGCACCGTTTCGATGGATAAAGTGGCAAATCTTGATTCGTCACTGCATGAAAATGCAAAATGACAAATCTAGTGATTAGTTGGTCAAACTAATTAGTGTTATTACGAAACTAAAGCATGTTAGGTCTTGAAACTTGCCGAGTTTGTCAAGAATTTGTGCAAAAACTTATTTACCATTAAAAGATGTTTCTTTTTTACACATTTGTTGGTTCATGAAAACGATGACGACATATGTACCTACAAGTGCTGTAAAGCAAAAAAAATCGGACGGGTTTAACAGGAATAGAAACTGACAGTTAACTAGCAATGAAAATATAGACACAGGCCCTTGATGTCTGCAAACATTCATAGCTAAATAAACAATGCAGATAAACAAGCATTTTCTGAATGAGTAGCACTTCAAATTCATGACGCCATCAAATCGAACTGATAGGCTTGATGATGACATACAATGGAGATGCATACAGCTTATTATTCAAGAGCATGATCATTGTTTTATTTTTTTATTTTTTTTAAAGGATTGCATTCACTCCAATTCTCTAGTTTTAACCAGTTGCCAACAGGAATATTCAATTTTTTCCTGTCCAGTTTGACGGGATTATTTTCTCTGAATTGCCGGAATTATTTTTCTTTTAGAGAACCGGTGATACAAAGAAACCTTGACACTGGGATTTTTGTTATCTTTATAGATAAAATGTCAGCTATGTCAAATTAGTTGGTCATTTTTAAGAAAATGGCAAATGAATGGTTTATGTTTTGTCATTGGTTTTTTTTTTTTTGGGGGGGGGGTATTCTTTTTTTTCTTTAAGTGCTTAGAGACCCAAGACTTTGGTTACATTTTCCTAAAATATGGCAGTATTTCAGAAGGATGTCTTTAAATCAACCTCAAAAATCTCATCCAAATTGGACAGAAAAGTCTACCTGCATCTTCCGTCTATTTTTTTAATGAAATTGGAGAGTAATTAAAAAATTAATAATCCTATCCAACTCAAATTATATTCACTATAAGTCTACATGTCCCTTCACATGTTGAAACACTTTTGGGTGGTTTTAGGTACTTGGGTGAAAAGTTACAACCAGTGGGAAAAACTGCTAACGTGATGGTAGGTAAGTAGTCCTCATTATTGTGTTTCCTGTCTGTACTAACCAGAGAGCAAAGACATAAAGTTTTATATAAGTTCATTCAAATGTCTACTTTTCGAGAGCAATACGTACTGTGTCAGACTTGATACTTGCTTCTTGTAAGGGTAGGGAAATTTCAACTGGGTAAAAGGGCACCTCGAAGAAAGAAATTGAAATGTCTACAGGACTATTTCAAGGGGACACCAAGGCAATTACCTAGGAGCATGGAGGCACTTGCCTCTGTTGCCTCTGTGACGGATCAGGCCTGCTGTGTGTACAGTATGCATTGCAGGCCATGCCCAGATAAAGTCAATTCAGCGATGTATTTCAACGGAGGAAAAACAAAAACCTGTCTGCTCAACAAAACACTGGTTTTATGTTTCAATAAAAAAAAAGTCAATTTGATAACTGCAAAACTTGAAGCAGAGCTTTATAGAGGGTATAAGCCATAATCAGATTGAGCAATTTGAGCCATGTTTTTCAATGGAAGCTACATTGTCCAGTCAACAAAACACCAGTTTTACATTTCACAAAATAAAAAAAAATATAAAATTTGATACTTAAACGAAAAAACTTGAGCCGGAGCTTTAATTAGGATACACAGTATAGTATGTCACAGCTATTCCATCTACTGCTGGAAGGTCTCATGACATCTCGTTCAATTGCACGGCCGCAACAATAATCTCAAGAGCCATCTCTGACAGTGGAAAAACATCCATCACATTTTTCATGCAGAGCAAGTTTATTTGCACAAATTTATTTTCTTGGACTGTCAAAATTTATGTAAACAAATGAACAACTGGGGGAATCAACAACTTGAAGGCGCCGTTCATTAAATGATAGATTTAAGATTTATGATGGGGGGTGGGGGAATTACTCCAAACACAAAAAACTGCACGCACCTGCACGTAACCTGTAACATGGAATTTGTGTAGTTTCCGCGCCAATGGAAATTTTCTTGTTTTTTGTTTGCTTTGCCTTTATTTGTTTTTAGAGAATAGGTTTATTATAGATGTAAAATATCCAGATGATTTAAGTACATTTTTTACTGTAATTAATAGGCCAGGACCAACTTCAAGGCAGAAGCGTATCTATGGAAAATAGCGCCTATTGTAAGCAATGAAGTTGTGCCCCCCCGTCCAAACATCTGACACCCATAACTTTACCATGGTATCAGCTCAAAAATACCAAGTCAAGCTCGTTAATCTTTTAACTAACAAATTATGACGCTTGTGAAAACTATAACTGCTCAGTGGTACCCCCTTCAAGTGGCGCCCAGGGCACCTGCCGTCAGTTAGATACCCCACTGCTTCGGGAAAGTGCATTTTTTGTGTAATATTTTTTTCAGAAACTTCATAAAAACTCTGAGTCTACATTGGCCTTTGAATACTTCATTGATGTACAGTTCACATTTTTACTACATTCATCTAGAGTAGAGCAAAATATACCAATCAATATCAACACTTGTATATCTGGTTCTTAAATATGCAGCCTCAGTAACATTCCCTAAGCCGCCGCCACCCACCCCCCCCAACACATCAATCACTAAGACACAACTACAACATCATCACCTCACAAAGGGAAAATGAAAAATACCACCACAAAAACCACATCATTCAAACATTGACAAATGGTTGTGTGTCAAGGGACTCGTCTCTAGTTTATCCTTAAGAGCAGTTTCCACTCTCGGCTCGAATTTTCTTCCAATGAAAAAGTACAGGATTGGCAGGCTTGATACTTCACAGAGGCAATGCCCCTTAGTCATTGCCTTGGTGCCCCTTGAAATGTTCCGTTAGAAATATAAATTTCCCTAACAGAGGTGCCCTTTTAGATGATGGCTCAACTTTTTCACTGGCGTACAAGCCATACGCTAGGGGGAGGGGACTAATATCAAAAACTTTTTTAGTTTTATGAAAATATCATATTTTAAAGCAAACTTTGTGTGCCTTAGCAGCTTCATGAAATTGCCCACTGTCCCCACCCCCACACACACCCGCTTCTTCTTCCCACAATCACCCAAGTTGTTTGTCTTTGAACTACCCTGTGTGAGGTCACATTAATTTGATAATATTCACCTGTAGCCTGAAGGTCCATTCTTTCTGGAATGGTATGAACAAATATTGGTCTTGACCCAATGGGCAACTGACCACAAAGTGACCATTATCCTTTTGACATTACTGGCTTCACTGAGTTTTTAAATAGTTATAGTGACCTGATTTTATCTTTGCAGGTAAGCGTCCCACCAAAAGTATACTAATAGCCGAAAGCTTTGCCTTGATCAATAGAGTACGGGTATTGTACAGCCAAACCATCAATGAAACCAGGCAAATATATCTGAATTTTTCTACATTATCGGTGTAGAAACAACAAGTTTTTCTGATTGATGGGGTCCGAGAAGCCTACGATACTCAGCCAAAGAAGTTTTGGTCACCTTTATGAGCATACAAATCATGGACCACTGTGTCTGCTGCCACCACCACCATGTTCATTTAACCACTTCCCTCTTTGGAAGGAAGGTGATCAATAGAGGGCTCAATCATGAAACTGTTACTCCAATGTCCTAAACCTGTACTGTGTGCAGGTTTTCATTCAGCAAGGACCAGAGTCCTTGCCCTGTGTTTCATTCTAGTTACTGTACAAGTAGCAGTTATTGGCGATCTACTCCTTGTTTGATGCCCCTTGATGCTCCAGTCTAAATTTAACTATCCCTTCCTTACCGAGGAGAAATGTGCCTTGTCCTTATAGGAACAATGTATCAGATCTGCTGTTTCCTCCCCGTTGTGACCCCACAAGATCAACAGAGGGCTCTGTCACGAACAGCCTCCATTAAATGCATTTTGGGTGGCATGGGTGGCTAGTGCGTTAAGCGCTCATCTCTCACCACTGTGGCCCGGGTTCAATTCCCGGCTGGGGCCTTTTGTGAGCAGAGTTGTGCGTTGGTTCTCTCCTGTGCCACCAGGGTTTTACTGTGGTTTTTCCTCCCTCCAGAAAAGTCAAACACTTCTGATATCTGGATGTGCTCCGTGGTCAAATATGGGTCGGTATGGCTGGCTGTCAAAAGGCACCTTTTTATGCCTGCAGCTCAACCACATTGTAGCCGTATCCTTCACAGTTCAGCTTCTCAGCTGCGAGTAAGCATAATTAGCCTACCAAAGTATTAACATAATTATTATTATTATTTATATCATACGTACAAAGACTACAATATAAATGTATATATACATTTGTGGGCAGCCCGACATGTACATTTTTACATGTACACCATACTTGACCCCTGTTGACCCCAGCCATACTTCACATACCACAGAGGGCACCTGTTACTGAAGAGACCTAGGAAACAATTATTGGATGCAAAGTCCTGTGATAAAAATTTGTGAGATTGTGAAGTCTCGTGAGGACAGACAATCCTGATACCAATTCAAAGTATAGAGCATAGAAATTGACTAATTGATTTGAGCATAGCTACAATCACTATTGATTTCTAATCAATAGTGATTTCTAATCAATATTGACTTCCGATCAATATTTATTTCTAATCAATAGACAATGAACATGACGTCACTGCAGGGCTCATAATTTACACTGGACCGCAGGCCCGAGGCCAGTGATTTTAGCGTTGGGCCAGTAAACTCAGGACTGGACAAGTCCGGCGGTCTTGTGCTTTTAATCAAATGTTGACTTTCAGCCTGATTTATTTTTCAAGTTTTAGCGATAAAGAAAACTTACTCAAGACAAATGAGATAAATCTTCTCTTAGTGCTTGTTCAAATTTTAAAAAGTTCAAATGGTACACTGTGTACCAGTATTTATTTATTTATTTGACTTTATTTGTTTTTCTCATTTCAATTCTGGTCTTGTAAAAAAAAATATTGTGGTCCAGTAAACCTGTTGACCTACAACCCCTGCAGTCTTGTGGACCCCCCCCCCCCCTTAACATTTTTTTTTTAAACATTAGAGCTTTGCACTGGAGTAGGTTTTTAAAGGGGGTTGCTTATTGTCCCATCCTGCTGTATGTACATGTACATGTACATGTACATAACTGTTTGTTTCCATCTTTTTTTCTTTTTTTTTACCTCTAAGATGGCAGCGGGATGACATCAATACATGAGGTCTACATCTCAAACACACCAGCCTATGTATCATATTAATCTTCCCTCAAGACCTCAACAAGCTAAAGTGATCCTGGTCAAGTTACATTTCCCAACCAAGACGAAACTTGATACTTGTAGATATTGACGTCTCACGGAAGTGCAATAAAAGAAGACTAAATCACACAACAAACTTATCCTCAAACCCTCCTGATATTAAGGAAGCACAACATTTACATATGTAAAGTGTATCAAATTTGTTTCACAATTCTCAGGCCACGGAAAACTTGACAGATGATCTCTAATCGATATGGACCCCTGCACAATCACGCAGCAATCTAATCCCTTTTGAACCTCCTCACTCAATACATTAAACTTCCAGGGTTCTGAAACACCTCCGATAAAAAAAAAATGGGGGAGCCAGCAAGCAATCCAGACCAACTCTACCTAATACAAATTGAAAAACCAAATCCAACAAGTCCGAACCCTTGGAAAAATCTAGACTACCCTGTAATTTGTAAATTAGCCAGTGGGAAGAAGGAAAAAAAACCAGATGTATACATCCAGCAGAATGGGAAATGCAGAACTGAACTATAACGATGCCCTATATTCAACATTTCCAGCCTGCTTTTACAATAATGGCCAAAATCCCACCTGTTTTCGAAAAGCACACCTGCTGCAAAAAATGTGTATTGTACAGCAGTGATCATAGGCGCTAGTGAAGAGTGTATGAATTCTATATTCTTTGTACGTCCACATTGTGTTTAGAAACTGCAGATCTACTTAGCGAGATGTAATACTGAGCAAATTAATCCCCCCAGCCCCCTTCCCCCACAAGGGAGCTAAGTTAACATCTACATTTGTACAACAGAGGATTTTTAAAGACTTTTAAAGGATTTTTTAAGCTCACTGATTAGAAGGTTTAGATCAGTAGCCGTCTGAAGCACTGTCACAGTTGAGAAAAACGGTATTTAAAACTCAATTTGGCTTATTTCGATTGCCACGATTGAAATAAAGCATGCAGTGAACATGCGCAAAATCCCTGATAGAAACATGAACTGATTGAAATCTGGTGACCGAACTTGATGAAAATTTTCACAGGTTTGTATGTGATGGTGAGTAGTCGAAAAGTAGACAACGGGAACTATTGTAGGCCTACATATAATTTACTCTTCCAATGATCCATGATGTTATTATCTCTTTAACAACATCCCCCCTCCCCCCCCCCCCCCCGCCCTTTCCCCACAAGGACTATAGGTACCACCCAGTGGCCATTTTGCAGAGTTTTAATAGATGATAAATTTGCATCACGGGTAAAGAGTGTTATTTGTGTTTTACCCATACACCGATGTGTATTAAGCATTTCCCGAGTCCTGTGAAGAAAACAAATCCACAAGCATATTACTCGGATGGGATTTGAACTCATGATCTTTGTCATTCTGGAGATGTCTTACCACTTTGATTCTAACTGCATCTAGCTACCGGGCAATCTCGGTGGTCTAGTGGTAAGACGTCTGCTCTAGAATGGCAAAGGTCGTGGGTTCGAATCCCACCCGAGTAATATGGGATTTTTTTCACAGGACTCGGGGAAAGTACAGAGTACACAGTGCTTAACACACATCGGTGTATGGGTGAAACACAAAGAACATTTTGCGGAAGTTTAAGGCCTTACATAAAATTTGACCGTTTCAGGGATACAGTGTAGATAATTTAATGCATGGTCAACACCAGATAGTTTTCAATATCTCAACCACACTGTAAAAAAACAGATCCAAGATTCTTCTGAAGGTGTAATTTTGATGGTGTTTATCATGACCAACAAGCGGTTAATTTATCTCTGACCTTGCTCTATGGTTGTACTCTCCCCTTCCTATCCCCCCCAACCCCTAGCAACAAAACCCCACCATTAAAATATTTCTTTTTGTGAAAATAAATTTTGTCTCCTGTTCTTTGGTTTAAATTAGATTTTTCGTGTTGTTATTTTGTTTCTTTCTTTTTCTTCTTTTTTAGTCTTTACAAAAAAAAATATCTGAAAGGTACCACCACCCATGATCACCCCCTTCAACTGCTTGTTAGTTTCAAAGTCTCAACTAAGGATTATGACCCAGTTTTTGACAAAATGAGTGCAAAATTGACAGGAGAAGCTTCCCTGGCTGAGATGAGAAGATGCGCTGGTTTCACCAGTCTCCAAACTAATTTAAAACATGCTGTTCCATCTTCCAACAATATTTGTGAGATGTCAGCTCATATCTAAATCCCTCTATGTTTCCAACCTGCTGTGGCCGGCAGGACTTAAATGTTAGATGTTATAACACCCCTCCTGTCTGTGATAAATCCCGCAGGTGACTCCGTGTTGATATACACATCCCGAAAAAAAAAACGAAAAAAACACCACCTTAAGTGTGCATGTTCGCAAACCACTTGGCACATTTAATGTGACAGCTTGAGGGGTGGGGGCGGGGAGGGGGAGCCCACCCTATGTGTCACCCACACAACCCCCCTACTCAAACAGGGTCAGGTAAATAGTGGGTCAACAAGCTGCCTATCTAGACAAGGGCGTTAACTCTGGAGGTAATAGCTAGTAACTAATGCTTCCTCTCACTGTCTCCACACAACGCTCACCAGACGAGCCTTGCAGCCACGATTCCTACGTTCCTCTCTCAGGTTTCAATTAAAAATCGTTAAACGGCATAAGAAAGTTGGAAAGCGCCAGACGAGGCCGCAAATTGCAGCAATTGGGCTGACAGGATGTCTTCAACTCGATGTCGTCTTGCGATAAACGAGCAACAACCTTCAGTGTTTCGCTGATTTCGCAACTGTTTAATTTCTGTCAGGTACCAACCTGGCGGAGGGCCATCCTGGCAGAGGGCTGACTGGCTGCAAACTGGCATTGAATCAATTAGGACCCGACATCCAAAACTTCTCTTGAACTGATCTTTTAAGTTCTTAAGAACTTTACAGACCTATCTATTTACCCTCTCCATGAAGTTGTTTAAACTGCATTTAATTTTCTAATTCAGGTTGGGTAAGTATAACTGCTACAAATCCCACAGAATTACTTTCGTAGTTCTCCCTGATTTCCTAAATACAAACAGGCCTTGTGTTATAATTGGGCTGAGGTCAGTACAAATTCTCTCACCAAATTTTAAGGAATGAGTGATGAATTATCTGTGAGGAACAGTTTTTGATGTGTATGAATTAGTCCTAACAAATTGCCTAATCCAGATGCAGATTGATGAAGTTGCTTCATTGATATTTAATAAGAAAAAAGTTTTAAATGTATGGTGTCATTAGCTTAAATTACATGTACTTTACAGTGAGCTTTGTTTCATTTCAGCAAAGCCATTTTCTCAAAGTTTGAGACACTTCAACCAGAAATATTTCTCAGAATGATCAGAACTTGGAAGGGTACTTCAAGAATCTAGATATTTATTTGACAGTGACTAATGTATCTCTCTCAAGGGAATGAACCTTTTTTAAGAGTAAAAGCCCAAGCTCTCTTTTCAATGTAAACAGTTTACAATCAACCTGCACAAACTTTATTGAAGTCAATGGTCATGTTTTAGCCGTGGGGGGAGGGGGGGGGGGGAAGGTAGGCCTAAATGTTTTGTCATAGATTTCCATATCAGCATTATTTTGATTGCAGCAATCAAAATGAGCAGGAGTTATCTATGGGTTCTTCAAATGCTATTAACAAAAGATACTACAAAACCAAGATAGGACACTCTATTCATAAACATGAAACGAAAAATTAGGGCGCCCGCTGTCGTTAGGTAGGTAAAACCAAAGATCGGTTGTGCAATAAGTAGGGCCTACTAAATGGAAAAACTTACGCCAAGCGTTCCCACCAACTAAAAAAGGTGAAGGCAGATCGAAAATTTGGTGTGCAGCAATCAATTGTGTCAATACTTCTAGCAACAATTGACACGTGGGGAAGGGCGCCATCACGCGGTTGGTAGGATCAAGGCGTTACATCTGCTACCGCGCAAAACGGCACAAGTGTCCTATCTTGTGTTTCTAGTTTCACTGCTATTGACGCAAACTTTGACAGTACTTCCGAAGGAATATTTCTTTGTAGAATTGGTACTGGTATGGACTTCATAATAAATGAGCTTACGGATTGACACTGCTCTCTCTCTCTCTCTCTTTCTCTCTCTCTCTCCCTCTAATTACAAACTCTAAAATTCATCTTTAAGAACAGGTGGTATTTGCATTTAAGTTTGCTGAAAGATCATCTTGGAAGCCAGCGTTGCGTATACGTGACCAATCCTCAGGCTCTTAATGACGGGCTGACCCCCCCCCCCCCCCCTGGATGCACATTTTATGAATCAGCATCCTGAATTGCCCAATCAGGATTATCAGTCATATTTTGTTTTTCCAGAAAACTACCACTAAACTTGTCGTTTATCAAACACATCCGCCTCGTGCACAAATTTGATAAGTCAAACATCCCTGGAAGTACAGGCAAAAGGATTTAATTATTGCATATTTGACTGAGGTAGTTCTGGGATGGGATAAGAAGGGGGAAAATATGGGGGGGGGGGAAATACACATCAGCAACTGAGAACATCTCTCATAAACAGTGTTCCGAAGTACATGTACACCCTTAGGATCCTTCCCCACTCTAACAAATTCCAACACCTTATGGTAACTCAACACCCAAACTGTGGTACCCTGATTATGGTGGCATGCACCCATGTAAAGCATTGATCAGTTTACTCATGCAGTACCCAGTCCAACGCAACCCAACAAAACCTGCTGTTGGAGTTTGATGGAATAGGGACTGTTAGGGTTAGAGCGAACGATTTAAAGGATAATGCAGGATGCTAATTTAATCAGAAATGTTCATGCAAAATATTGTTGTGGATTATTCATTTAAAAGGATGACATGCAAAAATATCAATCTAAAACGACGATTTTCAATGTAAAGAGAAACTCCCTGCCTTGCCCCTATCAATGCCCTCCCCAACCCCACCCCATCCCACTCCCCCAACCCAAGCATTGTAGATATAAGTGCTGTACATCAGCTAGCTGCATGTGTTCATAGTGACTTTTGAAATGACACGCAACCTAAGAAAGACAAACCCTGCATCCAAAAGACTGGTCACTCACTAAGCTATTTGCCAGGAGAGTTTAACAGAAGTCCCGGGGTGAAACACTTTTGGAACTGACTCAAGAATCTGCGTTAATAATCACACATAATTACGAAAAATTATGATAAAATGGGAGACTTTGGTTGGCAGTTGAAGATGACTTAATGACAATCACAGACGCTCCCCCCAACAACCAGTAAATTGTTGTACTGCACAGTGTGTGACATGCACTAGCTCAGAGCACCCAAAATCCACCGAGGAATAAGCAAACCCACAAAATGATTATCATTATTTTTTGGACAACGCACCCATAAACCAAACATCTGCAGTGTCAGTAACAGACACTAAATGAATTGTAGTGTGTACTTTTGATGTCACACACCAGGGGATCTCTTATTGCCCTGAATTTCGCACGGAAGTATTACACATTTTCCCATTACATATTCCTGGCACAGGTGGTTTACCGCTCATAACATTAATGACTGGTGTATGGGAATCTCACATGAGGTGGGGAAATCAATATGTGCAGTGTAACTCTTGTACCTCTTGTGGGCTGCCCCTGAGGATTTTCAGAACTGAGGGTGATACATGAAGGTTTCAGAGCTCATCTATCATATCTGCATCAAGGGACCAATATGAACGCCTGCGCCTTGCTGTATATAAAAACAGAAAAACACATCTGGGACAGACCCGTTTCATCATCTAGAAATGTGGCCCATAAAATTGCAAAACTTAAAAGGATATAACCAATTTTATTTGGTTGTATTATTGTTATTATTATTGTTTTTATTTATTTTCATACTTTTTAAAAGTCTTTCTGGTAATGAAACCTCAAAAGTGACTTTAGCACTGTAATCTGTGGGTCTGAAGATACCCATGTACGGAGAAGATGATTTCAAAGAAACGTCAGAGCTACTTTAGATGTGGGAAAACCCAAAATATGGGAAACCCATGCACTCAGGTGTAGACTGAAAACCCAATCCACATGTTGGGCATGCAGGCTCTGATCTCGGATTCCAACCAGAAGGGTCCACACTCCACAGAGGTAAAACCTAGATACATGTACCATTTGAATTTGCATTAACGTACAAGTGCCGAGTGCAATTTCTCGAGATTCAAATCTTTTTCTTTAAAATTTCAAACCCTGCAAATAAGAAAGAAGACAAATGAGGGGGGGGGGTTGATGCCATCATTAGCCTTACTGTGTAGCACAAGAGACACAGGTTTTGTAAGCAAACATTTTTTTTTTAACAGCTCATTTTTTCATAAGAATTAATGCCATAAATATGTCAATGACCTTCAGTCTTGACGGCTGTGGGGATCAAAAACCTATAACTGCACTAAAATATGCAAACTGACTCATAATCACACACTGTACACCTCCCCCACCGCTAGAAAACAATTACCTCCCCAACTGCATTGTCAACAGTAACCCCCCTGGACTCACAAAGGCAACAAAATACATAATGATTCTCCTTTAGTGTTCCAATGGCCAACGCATCGTTGCACAACAAACTCATCAGCCACTGATGGACTGACGTGTCATACTGTACGTACACTTCACAGGTTCACAATCTGTCAAGGATCCCATTCACAATACTAGTTGATGATGTTTCTTAATACTTGGCAAAAAATAACTTTCAACTGAGCCGCTGCCAGGGCTCGTTTCCGGACACATTCTTCTAAATTTTTGTGAGCCATTTAACTTACTAGATACTGACACTGTGATAAACTGATGTAAGGAGCATCCAAGTCAGACAAGACAAATTTCACAAGCAACCCGAAGGCAACCATTATGCAAAACTAGTGCCTAATTGCATCTGAAGTACAAGAAAAACCTTCTTCACAGCGTCTCAGTATTTTCTCACTGTCCCCGAGAATTTTGTGTGTTTCTTTCAACTTTGGAACTGTTCACCTGTAAATTGCCTCATTTGACATGGCCCTAAGACACCATTAGAGTTAAATAGGCCTATAGAGTCAAATCCCTGCTGTCTCTTGATAACCTTATTATAAACACGTTCCACTCTTTAACTGGTGAAAAAGTGGATGAATGAATATGATTTTTTTTTCTTTAATGATTTTCAATCTGTTATTGTACAGGCATGTAGCAGGTCAGCACTAATAATGTATACCAAAAATTGGAGCACTTCACATTTTATACTCATTATCATACAATAAATTCACTGCTTTAGAATGCAAAGTACAGCTTTCAGACTATTTAGGCCTATGATTTTTTTTTTCTTCGAAAGTATGATTTTTTTCCACAAAAAAGACAAACACAAAACATATGTAGTCTATACAATGTTATTATTACTTTGAATTTGAAAAACTGTTGTTTTTTTTAGACCCTGCATAATCATTTTAGAATCATCATTTCAACACTATTAACTTTCAGTTTTGCCCTTGTATGCTTGCTTTCAAGTCTAACGAAAACTAAACCCACTGGAATCGTGTAGGGAATCGAACCCAAACTCCTGCACTCTGGAGCACTTGAGCAGATGTCTAAACTAGGCCGTTGAACTTACCAGCCGCAACAGGCCCAATTTTTTATACAGCTGCTTTTAAGCACAAAAAGTGGCTAAGCATAAAACAATTTTGCTTACCAAAAAAAACATATCACGCGAACAGTGTGACTGGCTTCCTGCTACATGTAATTTTCACTTAGCAGAACTCTTTAAGCAATATTTTCTGCTTAAGCAGCTCTGTAGTTTATTTTTATATAAAGTTGGGCCATAGCTCTTGTGTCTTGTAATCTAGGACAGTGTAATTCCTTTTATAGGTCGCATTCAATTCATAGGATATTATGATACCACGTGTGAAACTTGAAAGTAAAAGGCAATTCAAAATACAATGCTCAGGTTGATCAAACGATAATTGTTTTTGTTTTTAAAGGCATTTTTTTTATGCAGGTACATGTATGTAGGCTTTTTGATGTTTTTCTTGGTGCAAAACTCAGTTTCTGTGTACATTTCCGTTTCATGCACATCAATTCACAATCTGCTTTAAAATAAAAATGACCTTACCAGAGTAAACTATTGGTGGCATAGTGTAGTGTAAATTACCCCTCAAGTTACTAACCGTTATGGAAAAACTATTAAATCAATTTTCCTGTAAGTTCTGGACCAGTCACTGGTAATTAGAATGTAATCCAATTTGCATACACACATTTGACATAATTATGCTCTGACTTGAACCCTGGCCAGTCTTAGCACACAGTTAGCTGAATATAACATAATGAAAAATGAAAATTTAGGCCTATTTTTGTTGAACAGTAAATGTGTGTGTGTCCGTTTCATTGCAAAACAAAACAGTAATATTCAAAAGCAGTGTGAAAAATATGATTAAACTGACAACAATAAATACAATTACTAATCAGCATTTTTCATTACCATGTGAATTAACGTTACCTAATAATATTAGAATCCTGTTTTCAGCGGTGGGGGTAGATAATTATAATTTGCTTTTCTTTAGCTAGCAATACAGACTGGCAATATTAAATAAATCAACATTACTATTACTAATTAGCATTTTGATTTTCGGAAAAACTTATAAAAATATTTTTAAGTTAATTATCACAAAATATTACATTCGTGGAATAATTATGTTTTCTGGGGTGGGGGGTGGTGGTGATGTAGGGAAAATAATTTGTTTTTCTTACATACAAGCAATACAGTCTGGCAATACCCAATTTATCAAGCATGGTCTAAATTCAGGAATGTCCATTATTGACGTGCTGGCTATCGTAAATAAATGATTTCAAGGATTTGTATACCCACGAGCACAATAGCATTGGTATGCCAGCCATTCTTGTCTATTTTCTCTTTATCACGTTTTTGCAACACACAGACAATATGAATACGTGGATTTACCCATGCAGGCTTCCATATGACCGTGTTCACTACGATGGTTTTTATGGCTGCTGACAACCCACAGACCCACAGAACAAAATGAAAAGGTTGAAATTATGAATACTTACGGTCAGGTCTGTCTGTTTCGACCATGGTAGCAGCGCGTGAAAGCACATCCAACGGCGTTTCCATCCTGCTGGGCTGGGGAATAATGTAGGCAAAACGCGAGAAATCGATGGCGACTATTAACTCCCGACGTACCGTACGACAGGACTACGGGTTTTATGCGAATCCACCAAATGCAAGGTGTCAGTTTCAGGTTTCACGGACGGGGAAAAAAAAACTAGCAGTAATTTCACCGCAGAAGCCGAGAAATTTCCATCAACATGTTTAAAATCAATATTTTTGCTTGAGTCCTTTTCTACCTGCCGGCCTGTCCGGGTTTAGCTGGGGCTGTATGAAGGCGAAATTCGGTAGTTATTGCACACCCGTTGAGGATTCGATCGTCTCATGCGCGGATCAAACAAGTTGCAATGAATGGAAAATATGCCAGGAATGAAGGTATGCACCTTAGGTGGGACATTCTATTATACGTGGGTATGTTTATCTGGCTAATTTGAGAGGGGATATTTTATCTCATCATTCAAATGGAAACAAAAAGGTTAAATCTACATTATCACGTGATGACAAACGTCTTTGTCATTATTTATCGAGATTTGTTTAGTTTGTCAGATCATGATTGAATTGACAACGAAATTACAAAGCGACCAATTGTGTTTTCGACTAGAGTTACCCATTCCATTATGGTATTGGCTTTTGGGTGATATAAAAAGAGCGAAGGGTAAATCATAAGCGCTTCGGGTTCCCTAAAGAAAAAAAATTCCAATGCTGAACTCTTGTATTGACCCATCGCCTACAAAATGTGCATTGCACCTGGCCTAAGCCACTGCCGAATAGCTACTGCACCAACAAGTCTTTGTTGATAAAAGAACGGTGTTCAAATTTAAGTGTACGTATCTTTAATCACTTGTGCAACCATAATGCGTCAAAGGTCCCCACGAAAACTTTTTTTTAACACTGTGTACTTGAAAATGAATGCTTTGACATTGTTAAATTGCACAGGGCGTTATCTTCCCGGCAAATGGTTTGCCGATGACTAGTAAAACAAAGACTTCATGTTCACTGAGTAGTCTTGACCAATTTATATCTAAAAAGAGGGCAATCACAGTAACACGTGCTTTTTGTTGGTCCCCCCTTCTTTTAAAGGCCCCTAACAATGATGTACAATGTACAGGTGTCTTGCACGCACTGCAGCTATCTCCATGGTAATAGAGTGCACATCCTTCGGATAAGATAACCCTCGTGACGGAAACCTTATCGGTGTGACGATTTATCAGTTTACGAAAGAGCGCCCTCTCTTGAACAGAGGCGGTCAAAGTAAAACTAGCCTTACAAGATGTTCCCATCTTCACTTCTTCTTGTTAATTTGTAAGGCATATTATTATTTCTAATAAAAAAATATAAAATGAACTTAATTCATTTATTCAAAACAAATATACCGCTATAAACGAACGGTCCAGTTTTCGGCATCACAGCTCCAGAATGGCTAAAATGTGTGTTGAAATATC